>JARHVA010000415.1:2045000-2777500 GCA_037957365.1 Torreya grandis
AACTCTTGATTGAGAATTACTGGGAGTCCTAGAGGTGTGGGAAGCCTCAGAGGTGTGAGAAGAGGTGGCATCTTCTTTATTGTATTTTCTTTCTAGATGAGTTGAATACAAGATTGTATTGTCTCTCAAATTTTGTGTTGTTACTGATTTCTAGTTACTTATTGCTTCTGGTTTAATTCCGTGTTTAGTTGCTTATACAAGGTAATCATATGTGCTCTTATTGAGGAGTAGGATCCTGACAGTTGGTATCAGAGCTTGGTTGTAGGTTCAAGAGCATGATACCAATCTGACAAGTGGTATCAGAGCTAGGGTTGCAGGAGCAGGTTTACTAACACCTTGGTTTTAGAGTGTGTTAAGTGTTTCTTGATTACAGGTCACTCTCAGGGGTTTCTGATTGAGTGGGAGTATAACAATGGCAAAATAAAGTAAGCTAAGAATGGAGAAGTTTACCGGCAAGAATTATCAATTATGGAGGATGCAGATAGAAGATTATCTGTATCAAAAAGATTTATACTTACCATTGGGTGGGGTTGCATGCAAGCCCACGGATATGAAAGATGAAGAATGGAAGGTTCTTGATCAAAAGGCTCTGGGATGTATAAGGTTGAGCCTTGCATCGTCTGTGATTTCCAACTTATCACAGGCTAAGACAACAGTAGAGTTGATGGAATCGTGTGTGCTTTCTTGTTTTTAGCACAATAATGAGTTTGGCTTCCTCTATTATACATGGGTATCTTCTTCAGGTACTTTGTTTGCTAGAACCAATATGAGGATTACATAATGTCTCATCATTTGTTGGCCTTATTTGGTGTACTCTTCTATATTTTTGACACCAACCTCGATAGTATGATCATTTCCATGTTGTGAGTGACTTCTAATATCCCCAGCATCTATCAGGATTCAAAATTACCCATAGGTAGCCATTTTTATGGTTTCAAAATTACCATAGTAGTTTAGGTGTTTGAGTAGTGGATTCGAACTACTCATGAAGATATTATTAGTATTTTCACCTAGTGTTCAGCATTGAGGGGGGGATGTTTAGCAATGCTTCCTTGGGTTTCATCGTCTACCCAGTCTTTTAGAGATTAGTGTTTCTTCTAGTTGATCCTTATATTCAATATCAATTCCTATTTTACTTGGCAGTTACATTGATTAGCATCCTTATACTCTGGTGAGATGGATTGGTGTCCATAAGGGCACTTGGCTTCTTCATTAGATTCTCTTGACATTGTACATAGGTATCCAACATGGCATAGTTGTCAGGATCTATCTTCTAAGGAGTCTTACAGTCTTTTATTTTTCACTACTCCCTAAGTTGTGCTTAACGGAGGGTGTTAGAGTAATTAATGTGGGTTAATTACTTGCTAAGCTTACTTAGGAGTATGTTAACATTATGTTGACATGTCGACCTCCACTCACCCACTCTCTCTCGCTCTCTCCTATTTATAGACACTCTTAGAGTGCATTTCAAGATATATGGAGATATAGAAGATAGAGGAGAAGTGGTCATTGCATTGTAATCTATCATTTTTGTTAATAGATAGCTTTTTGTGTTTTGTGTGCAGTGCATTAGAACCATGGCTATAGCAATGGACTCTTGGAGAGATCTTGGGTGAAAGTTTTCATAACTCTGATAAGAACACTAGGCTGTGGTAGTATGGGATGCCATAAGGTGTAGATAACTAAAAACAATTATATTGTTGATTTGTATAGTTAAGTTATATGTTTGCCCAGGTGGTATATTTGTAATCATTATTTCTATTATGGGATAGAATATCATGAAAGATTCATATATATGATTAGACAGACTTAATGTATATTGGTATTACTCTTATGTATAACATGTTGTATGATGCATTTTCTAGTAGGATGTAAGTTGATGAATCTTGTAGTTGAATTGTATTTGACCAATCTGCATTACTAATGTAGAGCAAGGAGTTATATAGACTTCACTAGCTTACTAGCATTGTAATGTTAGATGAAGGCAGTCTGATCAAGTGGTATGTATGAAATTGATTGAGATCATTACCATTTATTATATATAAAGCTTTGGGCCAAAGTATGTTTAGTGAGACATTATCATTTCATGATTATGGTTCACATATTAATATGATATCTTGTAATAGATTAGATTTATATGATACACTACATGTTTAGTTTAGAATCAGGTACTTGTTAGTCTCTCTAGATTCTCACACTATCACTATTTATTCATCTGTGAAAGGAGGGCCATTCTCTAATGATATTAGTGTGAGGGATCATTGGTCCATGGTTTGTATGGTAAAGCACTCAGATGATGCTCTCCCTCCCCACAATAGTCTTACTATTGAGACGACACTTGAGATTGCCACAGATACTGGAGAGTCTAGGGAACCCATGCTTTGGAGAGCTAGGTGTAGTCATATAAAATGTGAAAATTGGTAACTTGAGCATGGATAATGACACCCAACCCTTAATTCCCTCTTGTTTGCTCTCATGACTCTTATAGTCATCCTTTCATTGATTCCTAGTCATCCATATCCTTCTAGACCTGATCCTAGCTGAGTTAGGCTACTCTTTCTGTGATATATCCATCCCCTTAGGTCTTGTCTACTCAGGGTAATAGTGCCACACTAGGACTATAGCACCAGTGCCACTCCTATCCATTTTTGTAACTATTTTTCATGTCTATTTTTGGTTGTAATGATTAGTTTTTTCTAGTTCTCCATCCTTCTCCTTGTCAGCCTAATGCAAGTACATTCAACCCATGACCAATAGATCCCTATAAAAACCCATCTAAATATCATTTGGAGAGGGTTGGTAATTATTACTAAGCAAGCAAGAATAAAAGCAAGACTACTCAAGGAATCTTCCCCATTCTCTATATACATCCACCCAACACACTTACAAACTTGTTCAAATCCTTACACCAGTCCCTAGTCACTTCAAGCACATCCAGTTTAGCATTCTACATCTTCATACACATAATTACATAGAGCACATCAAGTGGGAGAACTACATATGGCTTGATCCCTATTTGAAGTATAGGTATGTAGGCAACATGCCCACATAAGGGGTGTGGATCCACATCTAGTGAATCTTACACTCACTAACCCCCCCCTCCCCCGCCCCCCCCTCTTTCTCAAAATTGGGGCAAAGCGTAATGGAACATAGGGTTTGAAGAGAAAATTTTCTCTACAAGAATCTCTATAGACATCCAGTTGTCAATAATTCATGGACAAGGTCACATAGACCTAGAAAACAAAACCCAAAAAGCTTTGATCCTCAGGACAATAGTGGTAGAGGTGGACTACAACATTGATGCCACTCCTATCCACTTTTGATGCTCCTATCCAATCACAAAATGAAGTTTAGATCTCAGTTTGTGACAGTGTCCTAGTCCTTCATAGTGAATTTCAGCCTTTGTCTCAATCAGATCAATTCATTTCTAGCTAAGTCTTGTTTTCTTATCTTTATTAGTATTTTTAGAAAAGTTTGAATTGCAATCAAATTTTACAAATTAGTAGCTTAATAATTTCATATTTATTTATTGATTTTACTAGTCAAACCCTTTAACTAAATTAGGAATAATACACCAATATTCTCAAAATTGTTAAATTATTTGGTGAATCTAACTTACTTCGTTTGTGCATAAAAAAAATTGGAAACCTTAGGGTAAATTTCTTACTAATTTTTCCTATATTTTTCTAATTTTTTACCTGCATAATAAAATAAAAAATAAACATTAAATTTATAAAATTTTGTAGTAATTTAAAAACAATTTTCTTTCAAACCCTAGTTTCCCATACTAGGTCCCAATATTTTCCCAGTAATTTTCCAATAATTTTATGATTTTTTACTTGCATATCAAAATTAGAAAATTCATTCAAAATTCAAAATTCAATAGTAATTTTCAAAACTCTAGTTGCATACACTAGGTCCTATAAAATCACAATTTTTTTATTTTTACTTGTATATCTAACGTAGAAATTCACTTTCAATTTCAAAATTTCATATTAAATTGTTCAAATAATTATCCTTCACACCCTAGTTATATGTACTAGTTCCTGCTTCTTGAAGTATCACCTTATATGTGTGCAAAATTCATATCCTTTTTATGCAATTTCCAATTAACTATTTTTAAGACTTTATATTTCCTATATTTAGTGCTTTCATTTTCTAGCACTTTGTTTATTACAAATTATTATAAAAACATCAATCAAATCTCAAATTATTTTCCTACCTTAACAATGGCCCAATATACCAAGTTTGATGAAACTGATAAAAGAGAATTTTAAGAACTCTTAATAAAACACCCTGACATGCAAGATGACATGCTTAAAATACTATAAGAAGAAAAACAAATAGTAAATAATGGTCAATCTTACCAAACCACAAAGCAATTAGTTACAAATGACACTATGGGGATAATTATGTCTAAACAACCCCCTATAGCAACCCAACCTATCTCTATGCCACCAATTACAATGAGTACATCTTTGTCTCTTGATGTGATAGCCCTTGTGCAAGAGATTAAATCTCTTCAATCTAAGGTACTACATCTTGAGCAAGGTGACTCTAGACCTACACATGATTTGGATTCTTTTGCTCTACTGCATAAATCATTAACACGTCACATTACTTCTACACCCTTGCCACAAGGTTTTGTTCAACCCAAACTTACTCTATATGATGGAAAGGGTGATCTAGAGACACATTTAAGAGATTTTCATGCATCATGCTTGGACTATGTACCGAATGATTGGCTACTTACCAAGTTATTTCCATGAAGCCTAAAGGATTATGCTTTACAATGGTTTTACAGTTTTCCAAATCAGTCAATTAATATATTCAATCCTTTAGCTGACATGTTCCTAGCTCATTTTAGTATTAACATTGGTGATAAGGTTTCATATTCCCAAGTTGCACAATAGAAATAAAGGTCAAATGAGCATCTCATAGATTATGTTCTTCGATATAAGACTATTTTGGCTAAGATGACTAGCCCCATGGCTGATCAAGAGTTACAAGATCTCTTCAAACAAAGTCTTCTATTAGCTTTGCATGAATAAATCATGTTTAAAAAATTCTCTTCCTTCACTAAATTATGTCACACACTAAAGGAACAAGAAGTCAAACTAATTTCAACAAGCAAACTCAAGTACACAAGTATCTCAGACATAATAAACAAGAATAACAATAAAGTCCCATACAAAGTCAAGGTCAATGATAAAAACAGTCACAATCAATCGATAGTTAATGCAACTTCAGAGCTCCCTTAGTGAGTGGTTTTATCATCACCTTCTTGACAAACCTTTACAAATCTACCAGTTTGTCTAGCCAGAGTTTTACAGTAGCTATTGAAATGTAACGTCACATCTCTCCCTCTTATTTGGGAAGTTGACCCAACAAAGCTTCTTCCATGGGGATATGATCAACATGCATTTTTTGAGTTTCATAGGGCATTTGGCCATACAACAAACAAATGCATCATTTTGAGACACAAGATACAAGATTTGATAGATGACAATCATATTGATCTTGGCACTTTAGTTGAGGCTCCTTAAGCAAATCAAACATAGGATAAAACATTAAAAATATTCTCCAATCCTTTTCCACAACATTCCAAACAAGAGACATGGGACACATCAGGGGTTCACCATACATATTATGCACATCCCCACCAGATACATACAGAGCACCTTTAATTAAGACACATCCTTTAAGCAACATGATTGGTGTATACAATTCTAAAGTTCCAGCTAGACCTTCCATCTCCTTCTTAGAATAGGAGATCATTGAGGATGATTCAGATTATCTTACACTCTTTAATAAAGCTTACATTCATAATCATGCTATTCATAATGTTCTCATAGACAATGGATCTAGTGTGAATATGTACAATATGACATTATTATAACATTTAGAATATTCAGAGCAAGATATGACATCGATAGACATATTTATCAATAGATTCAATGGGCACATACATAGTTCATTGGGTGAGATTGTACTTCCTTTACAGGTTGGTCCAACACATGTGACCACACCATTCACTATTGTTCCCAATGTAGTAGTTTTTGATATGTTACTTTTTTGACCATGGATCCAAAAAATTTGAGTGGTGCCTTCTATAGTTCATAGATGCATGAAATTCATTCACACTAATCAGGTTGTTACAATTGATGAAGTTCCATATGAGTTACCACTCCCCACTTCAGAGCCATCTTCTACTTTGTAGTTACCAGTTTTAGTTTTGCCACTAGTTTTAGTTTTTATACCAATTATAGTTCCTCTTTTAGTTCAAATTTAGACACAGTTGAGGCATTTATCGCTAGCACAGAGAGTTCATACACCTCCACAACTTCAAGATTCTAGACAACTTCTAACTATAGTATTCACACTTAGGGTAGTATCATTGAGATCTCATGCATCTAATCATAGAGCACATGTTTAGAGAACTTATTCTACTACCAGACGGGTCCCTAAGAGCCCTATAGTTGCATCCACTTCTTAGAGTTATAGGGAGAACCCACACTCACTTTATACTTCAGATATTTTATATCACTTACACCATATACAAATTTCAGAGCCACAGTCTCAACATTTCCATCGTGCTTCATGATCATGCATGATCCCTCTCCTTGATATAGACACCATGATAGGGAATCTCCTATGAGACTCATCATTTAGTATCATCTCTTCTCAGCCTTACCTATACATAGTTTCTTATGTTTGATTGTACATATCTCAAAAATAAAAAAAATATTCAAATACATCAAAAATACCAAAAACATTCAAATATTTCAAAATATAAAAACATGCAAATAATCTAAAAACACCAAAAATATTTTGATTGTATGCATCATCCATGCTCTACATTTTTACTACAATGCTAGACTTACATTTGCTATTCTATGTTATTGTTTATCAATTTATCTATGTTACCATGCTTCACTTGATCTTTTTTGAGTGTGTGCAGTGACATCCAGATCTTTGATTGCTTCACTCTACCCATTGTGGGGGCATCCTACTTCTACATTGAGACATACATCGATTTACATACCCACTAGGGGTATCTTCTACATGACTACACCATCCAAGTTATGTCATTCCTACACCATACACTCTAGTTATCATGTTGATGTACATTATTTACTAGCTTACATAGATTACTATATCAACATATCACTAGTGTATTTCTTAGCATATATCAAGTCTTTTACTAACATGTCTTGCTTACTTTTCACTTCTTGATTTGATTAGTTAGGTGTGATTGAATTTTTAGTTATTACATGCTTTATTTTATTGCTTAACGTAGCTTGATGTGATTGCATTTATTAGTTCCTATTTATCTCCTATATGTGCTTAGGACAATTGCCAATGCATTTTGCTGTTATTCATGTCTGTGCCGTAGGACATTTGCCAATGTCCTTTGCCTGGACTCTTTTATGTGATTGTGGCTTTCATGCCAACTTTGATTATTTCAATTATATGTATATGTGGTATTTAAACAGGCCTTGTATGTTTTATTTTTAGTTTGAGTGACATGTACTCATGTCCCTTGTTTGCTTGGCCCCTTGGCCACTCTTTTATGCCTTTTGTTTCTTGTCGTGTGTGCTTTTTGCTTGATTACTTATTGATTGTTTGCAATGCCATGATCCACAACATGTATTATCTTGATTTCTTAGATGCCATGATGGATATCATGCTCCATCCCTCCAACTAATAAATAACAACCAACTAGACTTTAAATTCTAGTTTAGTACATTGCACATGCTATTAAATTGTTATATCTATCTATACATACCCTTGTTGATCTAACAATTCTCAATACAAACCATGTTATATCTTGAGATATCTTGTCAATTATCATTGCTATATCATGTATCATTGCAACATAACACACTTGTAGGGCTCTTTCTTTTGAGGTTAGTCATTGTAAGGTCTTTATTCCTACCCTTAGAAGAGGGGGAAACAAATAGGGGTTTTGTCATAGTGATCAGAGCTCCTAACGATCAAAAAAATTGTTTTCAGCATACCTAGAATAGCAACCAAAAATCAAAACAGTCAGAATAGACTAGATAGATAGTGAGAATATCAGAATAATTATCATATTTGGCCTAAGAAAATAGTGCCCAACTTAGACTATAACACCAATGCCACTCCTATCCTTTTTTGGTGCTCCTGTCCAACAACAAAAAAATTAGACTTTCCAGAAGTAGGTAGAAAAGTAGGTTCAACTACAATTTTGCATAGTTATAATAATTTAGAATTAGTAGTTTTAGTACACTTTCACTAAAAAAATATAGATATATGGTCATCATGTGGGCATGATGGCTCTCACTTCTAGTTTTAGATGTGACAATTGATATGAATTATAGATCAAAATCCATGTTTTAGACACTAGTGATTGGAGGTAATTTATGCAACACATTTGTTTCTTTTCTTTTTGAGTACAACATTACCTAGAAATTCTTAGCAGTTGCATACCTTATTCCATCTGTAGGTGGTTGGCATCATTTTGGAATGGATTTTATAGAAGCATAACTTCCACATTCTTGATTTCTTGAGTTCCTGAGTGGCTTTCATATAAGCCTAGTGCACTAGTTTCAGACTAGCTTTCATACAAGCCTAATCTCCATCTTAGAGTGGCCAAGAGTGGCCTAGCTTTCAACATACATTCGACTATCCATGTCAACATTGTTATATCATAGTACATTCATGGGATTCAAGAGCCATCTCATACAACACACATTTTATATCTGTATTAGTTCATAGCTTCACTTCACAGGGCAATGATGAAGGCAAAGGACTAGCTAGCCTTTGTATTTTTGAGCCACCTATTCAGAGGGATTGGACACATATTGCAAACATCAATCAAAACATGTATGACCACCTAGCTTCACTTAGTGGGTGATGATGGAGATAAAGGGCTAGCCTTTGTATTATTGAGCCACTTCTATGGAATTGAGCACTCAACTCTATTCATGATATTATTCTTGGTTCAACACACATTCAACACCACTCAACATTACTGGGCATTACTCAACAACACAATAGGTTTTGTATTAGTTCATGTACCTGGTGAGGTGTATTCATTCCTTTCTCTTCCTCCCTCTCTTACCTAGCTTTGTATGTTCTTATTTTAAATATAACATATCTAGTAAGAACTAATATACTCTTTCTTTTTCTTACAGATTCATACTTCACAACATGCTCTCTGTATGCACACCCAACATCACATAGCTCCATGGGATTCACCCTTATAAGTAAATTTAGGTACACTTTCTATTTTTGCTTTATCCTAGTATTTCACTTTGTTGCATCACTAGAATAAGGGGGGACAAATGTAATCATATAAAATGTACAAATTGGTAACTTGAGCATGGCTAATGACACCCAATTAGGTCCCTCTTGCTTGCTTTCATGCCCCTCATAAGCATCCTTTCATTGATTCTCAGTCATTCATATCCTTTTAGACCTAATCCCAATTGATTTAGACTCATCTTTCCATGATAGATCCATCCCCATAGGTCTCGTCTACTTAAGACAATCACACCACACTTGGACTATAGCACCAATGTTACTCTTGTCCACTTTTAGTACTATTGTCAACATCTAGTTATAGCCTTAACGATCAATTTATTTTGGCTTCCCATACTTATCCTTGTTGGATTGATGTGAGTACATTCAACCCATGACCAATATATCCCTATAAAATCCCATTCAAAGATCATGTGGAGAGGGTTGGCAATTATCACTAAACAAGTAAGAATATAAGCAAGACTACTCAAGAAATTTTCTCTATTCTCTACATACAACCAACCAACACACTTACAAACATATTAAAATCCTTACACCAGTCCCTAGCCACTTTAAGCACATCTAGTTTAACATTTTGCATCTTCATAGACACAATTACATAAAACACATCAAGTGGGAGAACTACATATGGCTTGATCCCTCTTTGGAGTATTGGTATGTAGGTAGTGTGCCCACACAAGGGGTGTGGATCCATGTCCAGTGAATATTACACACACTAACTCCCCCATATTTCTCAAAATTGGTCAAAACACAATGGAACATAGGGTTTGAAGAGAAAATTTGCTCTATAGACATCCAACTACCAAAAATTCATGGATAGGGTCACACAAAAAATTTATATCCTCAGGAAAATAGTGATAGAGGTGGAATATAATGTCAATGCCACTCCTATCCACTTTTTACACCCTTGTCCAATCACAAAATGAATTTTAGATCTCAGTTTATGATAGTGTCCCAGTCCTACACAGTGAATTCTAGCCTCTATCTCAATCAGTTTCCAGATAAGTCTTGTTTTTTTCCCTTTATTACTATTTTTAGAAAAGTTTGAATTTCAATCAAATTAAAAAAATTAGTAGCTTAATAATTACATATTTATTTACTGATTTTACTACTCAGACCCTTTAACTAAATTAGCAATAATACACCAACATTTTTAAAATTATTAAATCACTAGGTATCTAAATTATGTATACTTTATTAGATTGAATATTATTATTGAGTATTGACATGAAGAATTATAATTACTTATTATTTTATATTGGCAGTGGAGATTGCAGAGTTGCAAAAGTCATGGCTGAGTTGCTATATTACTTTCTATATTCATTTTATGTAGCATCCTCATGACATTAGAGATCTGTGATATAAGATGTAATGTGTGTACTTACTATTATCACTTGAATATATATGTGATCTCTATTTAGATTCTTGGGTGTGATCTATTTATGGTGTATATGTTTAATTAAAAAATATCATAATTCTATGTCACGATGGGGTTGTTACAACTAAGTCATAAGATTTAAGTGTCTTTCTCTCCATATGGAAATTAACATATGTGTGGGAAGAATTCAAACTACTTTCTTTCTTAAGAAGATTAAAAGGGCTATAAGAACATTTTATGGACTCCATCTCTATTAGGAAAGTATAAACTTTCCTATAATAATTTAATTATAGTATTCAAATTTTAAACATTTAACTTATACATTCACTTCTCTTTGTAATAGTACACATGATTAATAAGAAGCATAATTTATTCAAACTATAAACCTGTATACACCTAAATTTGGTCAAGCAAACATGAATATTATGTCTTTTACACTTTTGTATTTAGAATATCCTAATGTTGAATTGAGATCCCATTGGTGAATATTTTCAGTCATATCAAGATATGAATGAGAAATATAGATTTTATAAAGATTTTTTTATGAATTTTATATTTAGAATCTCTTGATGTTGAATTAAGATCCCATTAGTGCATGTTTTCATAGTCATATGTCTTTTTCTATCACTATTTCACATTGATTTCATTGTATTTGTTAAAGTTTTGATCTTTTATGCCATTCCTTATTTGATTCACATGAATCCCTAGTCATTTTCCTCTTTTACTATGGTGTCTTCTTGTTTTTAGACATGAGTTCTCTATTTGGACAATCTCACTGTGCTATGTTATCCAAAAGGATCAATCTTTTTGAGCACACATTTTAATTTTTTTTTCAATGCATGTTTTTGTTGGGTTTCTTTTTATTACTATTTCAACCTTTTTTGAGTTGATTGGCATGTCAATGGTATTTTAGAAAGATTCTATTTAAAGGGTTCCCTAAGGCATTGTATAGCTAACATTTATCAATTTGGCACTAATATAATAAAATCAAAATCATACTATAATGAGCTTAACATTTGAATTTATCTTAAGTTTATGTATATCAAATATAGATTGCATGCTTTGAATAAGAGGAGAGCCTAGGAAAAGATCATTTAGATTCATACCACATATGATATAGTCACACACACACACACACACACATTACAGGGAAAACTACATTGGCTTAAGGTCCTTATTTTAACCTATGTAGGTAGCACTTAGTTCATAGGGATTCTGAGGCTAGCTTGACCATTCCCTCTTCCCCATTCCCCCCTTTGTATTTGATCTTTATTTGGTTTGCATGCATAATTTCACTAATATTTGGAAGAGAAAAACTAAAAACACAAATTGGATTGTGTGATCCTAGATCTATGATAGGTTGAGTTGTATTCATATATGGATACACATAAAATCCCAATTTACACTTTTTTGTAAGAGTATCGTGGATAACAATGCTCCATAAGAACAACCTAGCAGATCACTCTAGTCCTAATCCATTGGTATTGTCCCAAATAGGCACAACAATCACACTGTCAAATCAAAAGGTGTCTTAGTAAACTTTAGACTTATATCTAGGCATACACAACTCTGTATTTCCTAAAAAAATAAGTTGTTCATTTTTATTTATACTTTTAATTCAAAACCCTAGTTACTCGATATCATTTTGTTTATAAGTAAGTGCATGCTTGAATGTCCATTTGATTATTCATTTAATTATTAATTTTATTTGATTAGTTTAAACTCCCTTAACCATAATTTTGATAAAAACATATTGGTGAACTTATTTTATTTATCAAACTTTACCTAACCCTAGCTTTGTCTTTAGGGTTCCCTTCTCATGTTTTATTTTCCTAGGGTTTCAAATTAAATTATGATTTCCCTCTTATGTTGAATTGTACATGTTAGTATTCATTCTCATTTCTCCTCTTGTTACCATTTTAGTTTTTGAAAAATTTAAAATGACTAGCAAGGAATATCTTCCCCCTCATCTGGTTGATGCATTTCTAGGCATTCCTTATTATTATAATAAAGAATGGATAAATTACCAAGATTGTGTCTTATATACCCATGATGAACATGATTGTTTGAATAATGATGATGATTATTATTATTTTCATGATGCTTATGATGAATGGTATGCAAGTGATGATCAAAATTTTAAAGAAGCTAGTGTGGATGCATACTTTCCCCTACTCCTTCCATTGTATCTTTACCAAACCAAGTGCAAGAAATTAATAATATAATTTGAAAAGAGCCTCTAATTGGTGATGTTTTATTTTATAACACCCCTAAGTTTTCAAAAACTTTTGCTACATCTCTTTTCAAAATTGCACAATATAAAGTAAAGAAGGATAAAATTCCATTGCACGAGGAAAATGATAATAGTATATCTAAACACATGCATTCTACTTATAATGTTGTTCCTTTTACATATGACAATGATGTAGGTGAGGTTTTAAATGCACATGCATCTCCTATAATTTCTCCATGTGATATTTAAAATGTTGTTATTTCAAATGTGCATAAAGAAAATAGTATTCCTCTCAGATGTGATAACACTCTAAACAAGGTAGAAAATGTAACTATTTATCCTTCCTTCTCCTTTTCTCCAAATAAAGATGTTTTAATTTCATATGTTGATAATGAAAGTCAAAATTTCATTCCTCTTTCATGTAATGATGGATTGAATGAAATTACAAATATAAACACATCTCTTAAATCCTCTTCTAGTTAACATAAAAGTGTGGTTATTTCAATTGTTGATTCTACAAGCGAAAAAAAAAATGATCATGATGTAAATTGGAATGATGTTGATTATTATGCATATAGTGATGAGGAAAATGTTTAAAATACATATATTATAAATTATTATTTATTATCCCCTCATGTTGATGATGATTCTATGCTACATGATAAATCCAGTGATAATGTGCTTAGTAATGGTGCCATTACAAATAATCATGATCTCCTTAGTTGTATTTTTAAAGATAAAGTATGCGAGCATGTTTATTCTAGTGGTGGACATAATAGTTTTATTTCTTCTATTTCAATAGAATGTCATATGTCTTTATAAACTAACATTGATACATTAAATACCAATAAACTTCCCAAAGCCACCATTCCTAAGGTAGAATCTATTCCGAAACCTTTCCGTCTTATGTGAAGTAGTGTCCCAATGGATAAAATTAATAATAAAATAAAATTATTAAATGAGCCCCTTAATGATCTAGATGTGCCTTCACAAGAGGCTTTTTATCTTATGCATGTCATTGATGATTTACAACATAAATTACATCAACTTACTTTGGAAAGCAAGGCATATTATTTTTGGGTTGATTTGAATGTTATATATGGCAACCCCATAATACACAATATCTTATATGCACTATTACAACATAATTTGAAGATACCAACATGTTATAAGTTCAATGGAAGTGGTGATCCTTCTCTAAATCTCAGAGATTATAGAAAAGCTATGAATGGTTGTAATAATAGTTAGATTTTATTACAATCATTCCCAAAGAGCTTCGAAGATGATGCATTAAATTGGTTTCATAATTCACTTCCTAGTGGGTCTATAAATACATATGAGGATTTAGAGGAAGTATTTATTATGCATTTTATTTGGAATAAAGACCCAGAGTAACATATGAGAGATTACCATCATTACACTAGGGCAAATAAAAGATAGTTTATGATTACATAGTGTAGTTTAAGTCATGCATACAAAAATTGATCTACCTACCAAAAGAAATAGAGAAACAAGATATATTTTGTAGAGGTATCATCTTCCCTCTTAAGGAATAATTTTTATATCAAATATCTAAGTCATTTCAACATATTTGTTATGGGACCATTGCATTGGAAAAGAAATTGGGACTCGTGCAACCAAATATAGAGGCATATTTTGATATTGATGTGTTAAAAATCAACTCATCCACTTTTTTTTAACAAACTGATCCACCTTATCCTAAGCTTCCATGAAAACCATTGATTAAATTGTTACATAAATGGAAAGAATCAATTTACAAAACAACTCCTATAATGACTAAAACACATTATGAAAAGAGATAACTTATACAATTTGATAAATTTGGAGATAGGCCTCATGACATTATTCAAACATTATTGGATAAGAGGATGATCAATATTCCTCCCAATCATTATCATCCATGACAATGATTTGAAAAAATAAAAAACATACCTTATTATAACTATCACCGAATTAATGGTTATTGGGATAATGATTGTTGTGCACTTAGAGGCAAGATTGTGAAGTATGTTGATAGAAATATTATTACATTTACCAATAAAAAATCCATATCTCCTTCTACTCATTTTAATATATCACATTATACCATGATTGAGTTATCCTAGGATGTTCCTATTAAGGAACCAATGACTATCCATCATATTGCTAAAACTTTATCTAAAGAACAACATCATGGGGAATCAATTATATCACGAGTTCAAAAAAAATGGAAACCAATATAGAAAGATAAGAAACTTATATTGTGATACAATAAAATTAGAATTAGTAAACAATGACAATATGGCAATCAATAAATATTTTCGTAACATATAGTACACATATGCCTACTACAACTATGCATAGAGTAGTAACACAACCAAATTACAATCATTCAACTATATATCATGATCAATATGTTTCATCTTTTTTATTCCATTTAAGTTTCTCAAATGGTCATGTAGGGTACACATAGTTCCTATATTATTCTTAGATATACATCATAAAGATACAATACTAACATTCAAACATGTGCAATTAAAATTTGAAACATACATTTTGAGAAGTCTAAAATTACAAATAAACACATTCAAATATACCAAATACATCATATCCATAGATATAAATAGTTCATACAATAATATAGACAATACATCATTCTATAGTTGGAGGATGGTTCACACGACCCTCCTCATCCACATCTATGTCATCCATATCAACTAACACATGAGATATAGAACTAGAAGTCCCAAGATCATCTTGTGTCCTAGAACGTGACCTCTCTCTCCTCTCTCAATCCTCATAAACAACAAACTATGCCTTAATATAAATATGCTCTTAGTCTAACCATGCATACTAATCCAACAACCTAGGACCTGGACCAATAGTCATATCTAGTGGGGGCATCTATAGTCTCATCACCTCAGCTCATAGCTCATTTCAATTTGTCATAACTCAAACATAGGAAATAATGGAAATCATAACTTGATCAAATAAAGGTGCATGAACATCAAAAACTTTTGTATCCCACTCAATAATACCACCATTCATGACATTGTCAAGCACATGCCATGCCAACTCATGAAGTACAAAATCGGTCATCATCACCTAGTAATCCTCATCACTTGCACAAACACAAAATGAATAAGAATTAACTATTTTTAGTAAAAATTATAAAAGACAACAAATATATAAATTACAAACTAATTCAAACATCCAATACCTCTTACCACCCTGATAGGCTCAAGGTCTAACACATCATTAATTGCACTATCTCCTCCACCTAGGAATAATAAGACCCACCTATGGTGTATCCACCATGTGGTATATGCATCGATGTACCTTACAACATCCACATCTAGGATATCTATCACAATATCCCTCTCATATATTATAATGGGGGAAAGATATATTGTAAATGGCCTACCCATATCCCCTAGTCTCACTAGAGCCTGAATATTCTGCACCCATACCCATGAAGCTGTTAGGTTGTGGAGCTAAAAGCTTCACTGATGCAAACATGGAAGAGGTTGTTGAGAGGTTGCTGAGTTGTAGAGCAACCGACATCAGTCTGATTAACTAACGTCAGTCATATACAGTGGGAAGAGCAACTGTCATCGGTCAGGAGTCAGCTGATGTTGGTCATCTTCAGCCTGACAAGGACCGACGTCGGTTGCCTGTGCGGTTCAAGAACTGCCAGTTCACGAATAGTTAGTTAATGAACCAATTTTTTGCATGTCAAAGGCCAATTATAAAAGCTACAAATCTAATTATTGTAATTAAATGTCTAATTATTGTTTGCATGGGATCTATATATTAGACTCATGGGCTGTATTGTAACGTGTGCTAGTTGAGTTGAGCAGGCCAGTTCCTTCTATGTGTGAAGAGAGCAAGGGTAGCTTCTCCTACTTCCACAGTAGTACCAAGTGCAGGTGTTGGTTTGGAGAATCAAGTAGGATTCTTCATGTATGCATGATCTTGGTCAGCAGGTGTGCAAGGCCAGGTTAGGAGATCTGCATGGTAAGTAAGATCATTGATCTACAGGTGTTTGTGTGTGTTTGATCTAGTTTGTAGGTGTTGCAAAACCAATTTGATTTGCAGATGGCAATAAGATCAGGAAGATCACAACACAATAGGGAGCAAGATTAGGCGGGATCTACTTGGAGTACAGTGAGTACTTGGAGCAATAGAGGAAGGCAAGGCAGTTCCTTCCAAAGTAAGATCATTTGGGTTACAAGTTGTTGCAATTCATGGGAGATATACTTGGAGTACATTTGTGTAATCAGACCTTGAGTACATGGAGTATTCAGTTGGACTGGTAGTGATTGTCACTTACTGGTGGTACTGGTAGTAGTGGATATTGACTGGTTGGAGGTGAACACCAATTCTGTGTTTGAGTTGTGTGTTGGGACCGTAAGAGAGAGAGAACTCTTGATTGAGAATTACTGTACACTTGAGGTGTGGGGAGCCTCTGAGAGGTGTGGAGAAGAAGTGGCATCTTCTTTATTGTATTTTCTTTCTGGATGAGTATTAATACAAGATTGTGTAATGTCTCTCATATTCTATGTTATTTCTGAATTCTAGTTACTTGTTACTTCTAGTTAAATTCTGCATTTAAGTTGCTTATACAAGGTAATAAATTGTGTGCTCTCGGGTCCTAACAGTTGGTATCAGAGCTTAGGTTGCTGGTTCATCATGTGATACCACTAACAGTTGGTATCAGAGCTAAGGTTGCAGGGAACAGGTTTGTGTTTGATTACATGTCACTCTCATGGGTTTCTGATTGAGTGGGAGTATAACAATGGCAGAAGAAAGTACACTAAGAATGGAGGAATTGAAAAGCACGAATGGTTAATTACGGTGTTATGGAAAGAAAGAACAGGTAAAGAAAGATTGTTGGTTGGTAGAAGATCAGCATGAAGGAACTGAAGAAGCAGATGTTGCAGGTGTTGTTGCACAGGATGCTCTGGGATGTTCCTTGGATAAAGTAGAATCTTGTTTTATAGATTCTGTTGCCTCTTTCCATGTAGTCTAAAATAGAGTATTTTTCCATGTTAAGGTCTTTGGAGACTTTGAAAAAATTTATTTAGGAGCTGGTGTGCCTTGCCAAAGAATTGGCAAAGGGGAAGTGAAGCTGAAATTGCAGGTGACCAACACATGGGTGTTGAAGGAGCTCATGCAAGTCCCAGTCTTGAAGATAAGGCTAATTTCTTTAAGAAAGTTGGGTGATGAGAGATGCACAAGAACTCTCACAGTGGATGCACTTGAATTAGCTAGTGGTAAGAAAATAGGTACTCTTTATCTACTTGCTTATATTACTAATTCTTCTTCTATTGTAGAGACGTGGCTTTATAGGCTTGGTCACATGAGCAAGAAGGAGATGCATGTTCTTAACAGGAAGTCAGATATCTTTGACAGACTTAAGAACTAGAAAGCCTTGGTGTTTATGGGGGAGATGACAGATAGAGATCAGTGGAGAAGGCTGTGTAACTTTGAGTAGAGCAGTTTGGATAGAGTTTTGATCCAAAGAGAGCTCGTGGGTAAAAAGTCATCACTCACAGGAGAACACAGGTACTGGCATCGGTCAAGAAGAATCAGCATCGAACAGACAGGTGCCGATGTCGGTCATGTGCATACTAGAGCTGGTGGTGTCAGGTAGGGTAAGACTGACGTCGGTCAAGAGGACCGACATCAGTGATAGTAAGACCGATGTCGATCAGGAGGATTGATGTCAATAGAAGGTAGACACTGGCGTCGGTCAGGAAAACTGGCGTCGGTAGTCAGGACAGTCGCATGGAACTGACGTCGATTGGATGCAGACTATGTGGTGACCGAGGTCAGTCACTGTAATAGATTTTGGGTAGACAACAAGCTGTTAAGGAGTCTCAAACACCCATATGGAGGACTAAAGGAGTAAGTAAGCCTCAGATTTGTTGTTCCTCTTCTTTATACTCGTTGCTCACGGCAGAGCAGGAAGGATCCAGGAAATAGTGGGAGCATGACAGGAATATGATGCAAAACTAAATGAGATATTTGGTAGGGTTGTCAGTCAGAAGAAATCACTGAGAGACGAATGGATTCTTTAGTTAAAGAATAGAGAGAATAGACACGTGAGACGGAAGGCCAGGTCATATGGTCTTGAGGTAGCTGCAGGACAGTGGTACATGTTTGACAGGTGGATGACAAATCATGGCTTTAGTCAATGTCAATGTAACTACTGTGGTTTTCTTTACCAGTTGGATGATGTTCGTGACATTATCTTGTTACTGTATGTTGTGTGTTTGCTTGTTGCAGGGTCACACATGCAGGGTTGCTGAGCTAAAGGTAAAGTTAGTTCAGTGGTATGTCATGAGGAATTTTGAGCAGCAAAATTCTTTGGCATAAGTGTGTTCTAGAGACATGAAAGATCACAGGTTGATTTTGTCTCTGGATGATTGTGTGATACTGGTCACCATGCCGATGGTTAGACAGTTCTATGAGCAGTGTCCTGATTCACATGATGAGGTTGAGTACATGCGTACTAGACCTGGGTTTGCCCATGCAGTGGGTGCTGTCAGAAAGTTTGGAGCCAATTCGGGAAAGAAGCACTGGAGGGAAATTCAGTGGATTCTCAAGTGTCTGAGAGGGACCAACAATAGGTTAACATGTAATGTAGGGTTAAGTTCTTTTCTACATGTGTTTGTAGATGCAGATGCGGCAGGTTACTTGGATGACAGGAGGTTCACCATAGGTTTTGTGGTGGTTGGTCTTCAAGGTTGAACTTGAAGAAGGATATAAGCTAGGAAATAGATTAGAAGGTGTACAGGTATAGGTACAGGTGCAACTATTTATCTCCAAGTGGGAGATTGTTAGGTTGTGGAGCTAAAAGCTTCACTGATGCAAACATGGAAGAGGTTGTTGAGAGGTTGCTGAGTTGCAGAGCAACTGACATCAGTCTGATCAACTGACGTTGATCATATACAGTGGGAAGAGAAACTGACATTGGTCAGGAGTCGACTGACGTCGGTCATCTCCAACCTGACAGGGACCGACATCAGTCGCTTGTGCGGTTCCAGAACTACCAGTTCACGAATAGTTAGTTAACAAACTAATTGTTTGCATGTCAAAGGCCAATTATAAAAGTTGCAGATCTAATTATTGTTTGCATGGGATCTATATAGTAGACTCATGGGCTATATTATAATGTGTGCTAGTTGAGTTGAGCAGGCCAGTTCCTTCTGTGTGTGAAGAGAGCAAGGGTAGCTTCTAGTTCCATAACACTACCAAGTGCAGGTGCTGGTTTGGAGAATCAAGTAGGATTCTTCATGTATGCATGATCTTGGTCAGCAGGTGTGCAAGGCCAGGTTAGGAGATCTGCATGGTAAGTAAGATCATTGATCTACAGGTGTTTGTGTGTGTTTGATATAGGTTTGCAGGTGTTGCAAAACCAATTTGATTTATAGGTGGCAGCAAGATCAGGGAGATCACAACATAATAGGGAGCAAGATCAGGTAGGATCTACTTGGAGTACAGTGAGTACTCAGAGCAATAGAAGAAGGCAAGGCAGTTCCTTCCAAAGTAAGACCATTTGGGTTACAGGTTGTTGTAGTTCATGGGAGATCTACTTGGAGTACGTTTGTGTACTCAGACCTTGAGTACGTGCAGTATTCGGTTGGACTGGTAGTGATTGTCACTTACTGGTGGTACTGGCAGTAGTGGATACTGACTAGTTGGAGGTGAACAACAACTCTGTGTTTAAGTTGTGTGTTGGGACCGTAAGAGAGAGAGAGAACTCTTGATTGAGAATTACTGTACACTTGAGGTGTGGGGAGCCTCTGAGAGGTGTGGAGAAGAAGTGGCATCTTCTTTATTGTATTTTATTTCTGGATGAGTATTAATACAAGATTGTGTATTGTCTCTCATATTTTGTGTTATTTCTAAATTCTAGTTACTTGTTACTTCTGGTTAAATTCTGCATTTAAGTTGCTTATACAAGGTAATCAATTGTGTGCTCCTGGGTCCTAATAGAAGCTAGGGGCACATCATGCTGCACATAGAGATATCATGTAACCCTCTCATACTCACACTGCTCAAAAACATTAGGCCACTAATCATGGTACCAATAACTCACATGGATCCAACATAGTTTTTTTCCATCCTCTAACCACCTGATAAACCCTCTATATGGTCTCCAAATAATGGAGTCAATAGTCAACTCATCTGATATCCATCTAAAATGCACAATGCTCTAATCTTACCCCTATCTTATACTAGTCCACATTAATGAAAATTTATAAGGATGTGCCCAATTGGTACATGGAATCCCCACCATTCAAGTAACCTCTATATGTTCATAGGCCCAATAGTACAGTAAAGTGGTCGAGCTAATGCTGCCATTGATATCTTCATGTGTAAATATATAAAGATATTGGTAAAATGAGTAAGCATAGTTTGAACCCAAGATTTCACAATTCCATATTCTTCTATATCTTAGATAATAGTATGCATCCTTTATGAGATGGACACACCACCACCATCCACCTCCATGAATGAATCCAACAAAACAATAAAGAACTTCCGTACACACAAAACATCAAATAACATAATCAAAGATAATACAACACCAAAATCATTATACTTGCATCATCCACAAGGTCTTCCTATTAGGTACCTATGGGTAAGATCCTTTGGGCATGACCCTATCACATCTTATAATACAACCCTATTACCAGTAATAGGAAATCATAATATCCACATAATTATGTAATTGTGGGGATGGAATAGCTCAAGTCAGGGTATTAAACCTCCTCTTTCATAGAAGTGATAAATGCAACTATATTCAAACTAATACCCTTATTAAATTAGTCACCTAAATTTGGAATGAGACACTTGGATACATTAATTTTGACATATCTTTAACATACACTACTTACATGCACACATTTGACTCTTATGCACACTTTTCCCTATTAATTTACCCATTGATTATCTTGGCCAACCTAATTTACTATCACACATATTGAATATCACTTTATTTTGTGTAAGAACACTCTATAATCCCAAGTAGAATTTCATCATATTCCACATCCTCTTTGGATAATGCTAGCAATAGTCAGATAGTTGTAGTTAATACAAGTATCAACGTTGTACAAATAGTGTATAGAGACCTCTAATGGCTACTTTTTAAATTCAAACATTTCTTGTTGGTTTACTTAAGAATGTTTCATATGTTTATTATGGGGGGATATATCAAAGAGTTGTCTATAAATAAAAATCAAACCTAAGGACATGAGTATTTGACATTCATCTTATCAAGTCCTATCAAGATTAATAAATTTATTGGCACACTCTATTGAGACATTACCACAAAAGCATATACATCTAAAGACCCCTCAAAGGAAATAACTTAAAGTTAATTCCAAATACAAACATCAGGTCAAAATTATATGGTGTTAAGTTTTTAAAGCTAAGCATTACATCACATTATAACATGATCATGACAGTGCACACACAAACTTATGTGGGATAACTATGTGTAGTTTGAGACCTCTTTAGAATATTAGAATGTAGGAAATGTTCAAGCCAACCCATTTTCCTAACCACATTTCTAAAGTAAATATTGTATCAAAAGTGAAGTTAGGGTTTCAAGGCAAAGAGAAACAAAATTAGAATCTATGCACATGATCGAAGACAAGTAAACACATAAAAATCATTTATGATGGTAGGCAAAAATTTATAGTGGAACATACCAACATGTTCAACCTAGATTGTGTAAACAAATAAAGGAAATACTGGTCATTGTAAGGATTTGAGCTTCATTAGTAATATTTGCATAGGATTTGAGGGTTTGTTTTATGATCTAATCAATTATAGATATAATAGAGAGTGTTTTATAGATTCTTGATGCAAAAAGTGAGCAACATAAAACATAAATCAATTAAATACAATCTCTTCCCTCTTTGTTTTATCAATTTTAAAGATAGTGAGTGAAATCAATGTCTCTTTTGCATTTATATTTGTATAGTAAATGCCCTATTATACATAACTTGAATTTCAATAGTTTTATGTTATTTAGATATCCTAAATCATAAAATAAATAAAATGGGTAACTACTTAGCATTCAAAAATCATTAGACTATCAACAAAGCTTGAGTCTTGTACGTCAAGAAGAGGTTATGATGGTTGGGAAATGGTGGTATAACTCTAAAAAGTTAAAAATATTGTCATTGTTTGTGAAGTGCAAATAATGGGAAATGTTGTTTGGGTAGTAGTGGGAGGCAATTATTTTCAAATCACTACTAAACTTATGACACTCAAAACACCATCAACCATATAAGGCCCAATTGGGCTAAAACATAGTAACATTTTTTATTTAATTTTTTGGTTAAAAAATTTATGTTTGCTTATGTATTAAATTTTAATCTACAATATAATTCCTTATTCCCATATTCAAAGTGTTTATGTAGGCAAGAATTAAGTATTTATCTTAGAGAACATTCTTAGTATAACCCAATAATAATAATAATCTTTGTGCTTAAAACTATATTCATTTCTTTTTTGATAAAGACTCATTTATTTTATTAAATTATATCACTATTTTTATATCGATATTTGATAAATTTACACAATATGTTGAATATATAATGTATAGGATATATCTAGAAGAGAAATTAATCTCAAAGGCATAGATCAATGTTGACATAAAGATTTAGGTTGGAAAACCTTGAAAGGTAAAAAAATCACAATAGTTAATATTCATATAGTTGAAAAACATATAACCTCGATCCAATCCTTCTATCCTCACTTCTATAATAAAATTTCTTCACATAACCTTCTTCACATAACCTTTGTAAATATTTGCTACATGTAAATATTAATGTTTTCACAATTTAACAAAGTTCATTTGAATGAATAACAATAGGGGTAAAACCTTATTTATAATATATTCGAGAGGTGACTGTTTGTTGTAACCAACAGGGCCAACCTTTCCTGTGTTTACTAATGGTAAAATTCATTTAATTTATTTACACAAGACTCCCTCATGTTAATAAATTAAATACATTTATTTTATTTATTAACAATTTAATTACTTCAAGGGTAAATATCTCACTTAAACATTATTTGTTCCAAAACTCCCGCTTAATGTTAAGTGGGGATATAAGCCATAGCCACATTAATAAATGAATTATACTATGTGAAAAATTTGAAGGATTTAAAAAACTTCATCATTCCAAACACCACCTTTTGAAACAAAAAGTTATAATCCATAAAATACTCAAAAGTAAGTTTAGGCTAACATGATCACGAGACTACATCTCATAGTTTCTCATAAATAATCAACTAAGTATATTTGGAGACTTTTATAACATAAAGACCTCTATTAAAAATTATGGTTTTATGTATTGAGGTACGAAAATAAAACTTTCACATGAAGTTTATAATCACATAACTTCCACATAAAGTTTACAATGCTTTACAATGATAAGAAGTATAGAGAAGAAGAAGGAACACACAGAGAAGAAGAAGGAACACATGGCTGTTAGGAAGGGGCATTGTCATGCACACTTTCCATCAATAGAAAAACTTGGAGGCCCAAAATTACATAAAATTGACAAAACTTGGTAGCACCCAGTGGTTTTGTGAAGATATTTATCACTTGTTCATCCATAAGATAAAACTACAGATCAATATCACCATTGAGGACTTTCTCTCAGATAAAATGCACATGAACTTCAATATGTTTAAATTGTTGGTGTTTCACACCTAAACAAAACTTAAACACATATCTAAAAATAGATTCATGATAACATAATATGGTTAACATCATAATAACCAAATACATAAAAATATGATATATGTTTTTCTATGGTAAAACACATTTAAAAAATTCAAGTCATATTTTAGGCAAACAAGTTCACTATTATGATTACAAAATTAGTGGAAAAACATAAATTATTGTATGCAATTCATTATTGAATGTTTTTAATATTGATAAGATGAGCATCCCCAACTATCATGTGATGTGCATACTATAAATTACTAATAATATGATACTAAGTGAATCCAAACATTAGATATATTATTATTAATAACTCATTTTATAATTTGAGTCTTATCAAAACTTTGTAAGTTTAATATGATTCAACAAAAGATTGAGGTATAACCTCTCATACATCAATTGTGGATAATTTTAACATCATATACAATCATCCAATCAAATAGACATGAGTTTAAAACAAATAATTTTAGAGATGTATGAATAAAATGCTTAGTGAATTAAATGATGAAGAAATAATAATACAAACTCCATTTACACTTTGCAGTTCATAACATATCTTATTAGTAACTTAAGCATATAAGGAAGTTAGCATAAATAATCAAATGAGAATATCTAAGAATATTAGCATGAAATTGACCCACTAATCAAATAAAATCATCTTAATAATTGAAACATAAAAGATCCAAACTTACTAAGCATGATCTTATCACCAAATACAATAACTAAACATGATCATCTTGTCAAAGTAAACATGATGTTATGCATATAGTGTATTTCAATGCTAACTCATATGAATTGAAAATAATCACAATATTTGTATATTTTCTTTGATTTCTCATCTAAGACAAATATATTTATTACAATATAATTGTAATAAGTATTTTTTAAGAATCAAATTAAATCATTTTACTAACAAATACAATATAGATGAGACATTATCAATATAGTTAGTATCTCTAAAGTAACAACAAAATAGTTTTATCAA
Organism: Torreya grandis; assembly: GCA_037957365.1. Taxonomy (NCBI): domain Eukaryota; kingdom Viridiplantae; phylum Streptophyta; class Pinopsida; order Cupressales; family Taxaceae; genus Torreya; species Torreya grandis. The sequence continues at coordinate 2,070,658 of JARHVA010000415.1, forward strand.
AGCAAATGAAATGCCTTGAACATACATATATTTTGATAAGAAAAATGAAAAGATTAAGCATGGATTCTATTCAAAATATGCACAACAATATTAATGGCTTTGACCCATAAGAACTAGGAGAAATATTTACAAAATGCGACATTGTTTTAGCCATCTCAATACTGGTATAATTTTTTCTTCCAACAATATCATTTTGTTGAGAGAAATAGGGAATTATTAATTCTATTTGAATACCACAATTAATGTAAAAATAATCACATTTTTTACTAATATATTCACCACCATTATTATTTCTTAATCTTTTAATATAAAAATTAGATGCATTGTCAATGAAAACTTTTAAATTCTTTGAATTGAGACATCACATCAATTTTTTTTAATGAAATAAGATCAAATCAGTCTATTGTAATCATCAATATAAATGATAGTATACAAAGAACCATTAAGAGATACAACTCCAATAGGTCCTAAAACATCACTATGAATTAATTCTAAAGGATGCAAGGAATTCATATCATGATACTTGTGAAAGGGGTTAGTATGTTGCTTATTATGTAAGCAACCTTCACAAGTTTCATGATGACAAGGTATAGAAGAAAGTTTAACAAAAAGATTTTGAGCAGACATACCATGTAAAATTATAAAATTAACATGACCTAAATTTTCATGGCATAATTGAGATTCATTTTTACTATATGATAGGAAAAACATGCAGAAGGAGATAAAATGTATAAATCATTATTTTTGACCCCTTCAACAATCAAAGACCCAGATTGGTTTTTAATGGACAAGTTATCTTTAATTAATGTTAAAATTAAATTATCAATAGTAAGTTGTGAACAAGATAACAAGTTCTTTTTAATCTTTGGTACATAAATAATATCATTAATAACAACATTTGAAAATTTTATCTTTCTATGCTTAGTTGCTTCTAAAAATTAATTATTTTCTAAGTATTATTTTTAGATATATCTCTAGAATCACAGAAAATATTTGATAAAAAAGTCATATGGTGTGATGCACTGGTATCTAAAATCCTTTCATTTTCATTTGAAGCAAATAAAGTAGCATAGAAAGCAATAACATTATGATCTTAGTTGTTATTAGGATTAGGGTTTTGATTCTCTTGATTGTTTTGATTAGATTTATTCCATTTGTTATTTTTAGAATATTTTTTTTAACACTATCCTTATTTTTATAACAGATTTCCATTATATGACAAAATTTATCACACATATTACAATTTATATTAAACTTAAGTTTATGGTTCTTATTATTAGATTTTTTATTCCTATTTTTGCCTTTAATAGAATTAGGGTTAAGTTTTTGGTTTTTATTATTCTTAGGAATATGGTTAAGAGTGATAAATCCTTGAGCAACAATCTCTTTAGAATCAAAGTTAGTCATAACTTACTCTTCTTAAATCAAGAGAGCAGATAAAGTGGTAAGGTTAGGGATATCTTGCTCAATTTAATACTTAGAATTCGGAATATAAATAAAATTATGAAAATTTTCATGAATATTAATTTGAATAATAAAATAAATCAATTGATTTTGAATGAAATTATAGTTACAACCATCTATCTAAGATTTAATATAAAGAATTAGTTTAACATAGAAATGAAGCTAAAAGAATACGTGGTGATTATTCAACATGAAGATAGTCTAATATATAGGCAAACAACAAGCACCTACAAATAAGGAGGTAGGTGTAACAAAGATTTAATGGGAATAAAAAATATAAAACTCGTGTAACTTAATTAAAATATTGATTGTAATAATATAACCAAATACATAATAAGCTAAATATGCTTATTCTAATTATTATTCTAATACCCTCTCTAAATGACTAAACCTGAAATAACTTCAAGCTTATCTCAGAATTTTACAAATTTTTATTTACATAAAGGTTTAGTTATTATATCAGTTGGTTGCTCAAAGGCAAGACAATAATAAAGACATATGTCTTTATTAGAAACTAACTATTGGATGTAGTGATGGTGAACATCAATATGCTTTGTCCTAGCATGAAATACTGGATTTTTCACCATCTTTAGAACACTCTGATTATTATAGTAGATAGGTGTAGGTGCTAATGAATCAAGTTAAAGATCCTCCAATACTAACTAAATCCATATCAATTATCTACCTGCACTAACAACTTCTTTATACTCTTCTTCAGTGGAAGACAATGCTATTGTATTATAAAACTTACTCTACCATGAAAAGCTTTCTAAACCAAGAATGAATGTATAACATGTTCTATATTTTTTAAAATAAACTAATCCTACCCAATTTGATTCAATATATCTTGTTATCACAAATTCAATAGATTACTTATACATAAAGCCAAAGTCAAAAATACCTTTGACATATAAAAAGACACACATTTCAGCTTGCCAATGTTCTTCATGTGGTTTAGCCATGAAGCACGAGAGATAACTGTTGACGCATGAAAGTGCACCTAGTGATAGGAAGTCAAACTCCTATCTTCTCCTCGCAATATGGAAACTCCTCTCTCACCTATGGGAAAACGAAGCTGTAGAGGAGAGTCTCTAGATAAGGGCTAGCTCCCTTTGATGTATCATGTTTGTTTCAGCAAGTGCAAAATACATACAGGTATATATATAGCTATAATAAAGGGAGGGATGAAAAGGGAGAAGAAATGCATGGAAAACAAGCTACTCTAAGGAGGTGATACACCAAAACAAGAGGACCTTCTCACACCCACTCTCAAAATTAGATAAACACACCTATACGCTTCACCTTTGACAGAAGAAACAACCTACAAACTTGACAGGGAGGTAAAAAATAAAAGATACAAAAGGGAGGTTCATCAAAGGTGTTGTAAGAAGCACTCTATAGATGATCCCCTCTATTCTGTACTCCAAAATAGAACTCTTCTCCTATCAGCTGCAGATGGCGCCTTGTAGATAGCTGGTGTGTTGGTGTTGAACTTGTGAGAGCATCAAAGACAATGACTGAACACAAATCAACACTCAGGACATACACAAAAAATCTATCCAAGAAGAGGTAAAACTGTGTTTATAGATTCAGGGAGAAATTTTAGCAGGGCTACACCTTGTAAAATTATGAAAAGATGATTACAAATGAACAAGTTCACAATATATATGAAAAGCCAAGAGGCCCATTTGGCGCTTCTAATTTTACAAGTGGCATACATGTCCTTTCATAAAAAAACAAGTCACTCAAAATATTAATGAGCTATTTGTTTTGCCTGCTCGAGAACTGCATTTCTTGCCTGGGTGACTTACATGGTTTGCCTTCCAATTTAATGCAAATGGAGAAACCGGTTGTTGTTCCCCTAGCTACTTGCGTGCCAAGTGATCAATTTATTGGCATAATTTCACCTACTGGAGTCACTTCTTCAATTTGCACCAGTTGGATAGCTACACACTCATTCCTTGCTTTTCACTTTGTCCATTTGTCCTATCTGACTCATTCAACCCTTGGGGCAAACATCTTGGTGAGTCACTACGTTTTGAGCTCCTTTCCATGGCTATCACTTCCTTCATTTGAAAATAAATGGTTATTCTATTTTGCTAAAATTGACGTGCATATGGCCGTCACTGCCTTGAATATCAATGGTTCTTTCATCTTGTTAAACTTGACAGCTTCTGGGATGTCATCGGGTCCACATGGCATCATTGTCAGATCCCTTGTTGGCCTTTGTTTTGTGTTCTTCCCCATGGGCACCTCTCTTTTGCCTTTGAAACTACCCTTCGCATTCTCCCAGAGGGATGGTGACTCTCTAGGCCCTTTAAAATGCCCCTTTGCACTTGGCCGAAAGTCCCCGCAAGGGCACTTGCCCTTCGGGGTCCTTCGGTGGGTCTCTTTGTAGGGTCGTTGGACCTTTGGACTTCTCCCTGGGCTCCCTATGGACAAATTGTCTGCAGACAATTTTCTCGAGTCAATTTCCCTAGGTCTATTGAATGTGGCTTTTGAAACGGCCTTCGGGTAAAAATTCAAAATAATTTGGACTTAGTCAAATTTCAAACTAAAAATGAATCCTTGAATTAAACTTTGAACCCAATTCTCCTTTTGAAGCGCCAGCCCTCCACTAGGGTATCTGACTCAGACTTCCCCTTCAGTTGAAGGGCACTCCTTTGAATCAAACCCATTAAACTTTTGACGTTGAACCTTTTGGCATTGAACTGAACCTATTGAACCAAAAATTTGGTTCAACGGTTCAAGGTTCAACCATTGCGCACCGACGAGTCATGAACCAAGCCGATGAGCCTTTCCATTGAACCTTTTGTTGAACTTAGGCCGTTGAACCAAGTACGTTGAACCTAGTTCGTTGAACCAAAATTTGGTTCAATGGTTCAACGGTATGAAAGTTTAACACATATGCATTGAGATACTTTGAACTGAGCGATGAAACTTTTGCCCTGAACCAAGCAAAGAAATACTGACATGAACTTGTGTACCCTGAAATAACTATCTTCGAATAGTGAAGAAAGAAGGTGAACAATTTTGGCCTGTGGATAAAAAATTGGTCAACAGATGGTGACTCACAGGGGAAGCATGCCTGCCATGCTTATAATCTAGCTGCCTTGAAAATCCATTGGGCATGGAGTCAGATAGTAACCTTGAGAACCAGCAACAGCTCCTCTAAAACTTAGAACTAGTCACGCATATCTATCTCCAAGGAAAAGAAAGCACACGCAAGACTAAGAAAACTACTACTTGTGCAACATCACTTAGGGAAAATAGGGAGGAAAATAGGGAAAATATGTACAAGCGAACCCAAAAATCAATGGCAACGCTTTAGATGTATCCCATTAATTAGGATATGAAGTTCTTCACCATCCAACCTAGAAAGTTAGAATGCATTATGTTGCTTGCACTGAGTGATCATGTAAGGACCGCTCCATAAGGCATCAAATTTTGCATGTTTTTCAAGCTTAGCTCGATCTTCATCCCATTTCAGGACAATGTCTCCTTCAGAGAAATCTCTTGACAAAGATTTCTTGTCAAAGTGCCTTTTTACTTGCTATTGGCGACTGGTCATAGAAGCCATAGCCCGATCCCTTACCTCTTAGAGTTCCATTAGCTTACACAACCTGACCTCCAGGCCATTTCCTTCTTCAAATTTCAATTGGTGGGAGAGATCCAATGTTGGCAATTCAAATGAGATGGGAAGCCTAGCTTCCCTTCCATACACAAGCGTATATGGAGAATTTTTGATTGCCCTTTTTGGAGTAATTCGGTCGGTCCATAGAGTTGTCTTTAGCTTGGCATGCCAAGTTCTCTGATTGTCCTCCATAGTCCTCTTTATGATTCTAATCAGATTTTTGTTGGTGGACTCAGCCAACCCATTCCCCTATGGATAATAATTTGATGAAGTGCTGAGATATATGCCATACTTCAGCGCCCATTCACTAGTTTTGGTTCCCATAAAAGCCAAGGCATTATCTAAGATTATGGTGGCTGGGACCCCAAATCTTGTTACTAGGTCCTCATAGAACTCTAGGACTGCAATTTTATTTGCCTCTTTCAGAGCGACGGCCTCCACCCACCTTGTGAAATAATTTGTAGCAGTCAGGACCCATTTGTGCTCAGCACTGGAGGGAGGATTGATCATCCCTATGAAGTCTAGGCCCCATTGCATGAATGGTTGCTCAACTTAAATGGGATATAGAGGCATGATAGCCAATCACTGTTTTCCATCAAAAAGTGCACACTTTTGGCACTTTCTTACCTAGGCATGGGTGTCCTTGAAAAGAGTAGGCTAGAAATAGCTAGCCCTCATTATCCTTGCTGCTGTAGCTCTAAGGGTGAAATAACCACCTGCTGACCCATCATGGAACTTAGCCAATACCTTATCAGCCTAGTTTGGGTCAATGCACCTTAAGAGGACCCCAGATAAATCCCTTCTAAACAATACTTTATCAACCAGAACATAAGGAAGAGACTGGAGTTTAAAATACCTTCTTCTAGTTTTATCAAGACCCTGTGGACACTCACTCGTGAGAAGGAAATGCCTCATGTCCCATGTCCAATCCTTTATGACAGCTGACTCTTCTGTAGTGGCTGCATCATGGATTAATAAGCTATCTTTCCTCTCTTACTTTAAGTCCACAACTAGTTGTTCACATAGGCCTCTTCCCCTCACAAGCTTGGTGATCTTAATGTCTGTCGTACTCCATCACTTTGGTGATCCACCTTGCCCTTTTCTTGTTCAAATCTCAATTGGTTAAGAAATCCTTGATGCTAGGATGTGGGACCATAAGGTGAATCCTACTGTTAGATAACATATGCCTAAATTTCTTCAAGCTCCACACTATTGCCAGGACTTGCTTTTCAACATACATGTACCTGACTTTGAAGTCCTCTAACCCTTGGCTGAAGAAAGCAAGTGGCTACTTGAGGTCATCACCGTTAGCTTGGGTAAGCATGGTGGATATCACCTCCTCATTATTGAAAGTATAGAGGTTGAAGTCCTTGCTGAAGTTTGGGTTGATCAAAGTGGGAGCCTGGGTTATGGCTTGCTTGATGGCCTCAAAGCTGTCATTCCTTTGAGATGTCCATTTGAAATACCCACCCTTTTTCAGCATAGGGGTGAGTGGCTTGACTATCTCTACAAAATTTGAAATGAATCTGTGAATGAAATTGATCCTCCCAAAGAAACTCTGTAGACTTTTCTTGTGCTTCAGTAGGGACATCTCTAGGATAGAGCGAACTCTCTCGGGGTCAAAAGACAAACCCTCTTTGGACACAATGTGGCCAAGGAATTTCCCCTCATGAACAATGAACACACACTTTTTTGGATTAAGAGAGATGCCAAATTCCCTGCACCTTTCAAAAATCTGCCTGAGGTGTTCTATGTGTTGGCTCACTTTCTTGGAGAATATCGTTACATCATCGAGGTACACCAGCACGTTGTTATTTATCAAACCATCAAAAGCCATGTCCATGGCTTGTTGAAAGGTAGCACCAGCATTGGATAACCTAAAAGGCATCTTCTTGTAGGCAAACATTCCCCATTTAGTAGTGAAGGCTATTTTGTGTTGGTCACAACCTTGCACTAGAATCTGATTATACCCTGAATAACCATCTAGGAGGGAGAAACAGTCACTACCAATTACCTTCTGGAGGATCTGCTCCATGCTTGGAAGGGGATAATGATCTTTTAAAGAGACTCTATTAAGGTCTCTAAAATTGACACACAGCTTGATCTCCCCATTTTTCTTTCTAACAGGAACAAGGTTGGCCAGCCATGAGGAATGTTTGATTGGAAATATAATTCCAAACTCAATCAATTTGGCTAATTCCCTCTGCATGAGGGGCTCAATTGTAGGATTGACAGGCCTTTACTTTTGTGTGACTGGCCTGGTGCCTTCTTCTAATTCAATGGTGTGCTGGGCAAGCCTTGGGTCAAAGCCCTTTAAATCACTGTAATCCCAAGCAAAGACATCAGAGAATTCTTGACATAGTAGAATGAAAGCTCACCTTTCTTGAAACGTACAAACTTTCCCAAGTGCAAGCAGCTTGTCTTTGAAAATTTTGACCCTTTCGTAGTTATCCTCTTTGGTTGTGATGCAGGCCTTGTCATTTCTTAATTGGTCATCTCCATTAAAAATGCTTTCAAGCATGACCAGACCTTTAGGGAGTTTATTGTTCTTCAACTGAACAATCTGATTGCCATATTGCTGTTACAATTTTGCCTAGTTGTGTGTTGCAAACTCAGCTTCTTCTTGTAGGAAGAAAGCTATCTGCTGGTCACTTTTGAAGACCTGCTAATTTACAACATTATTTGGGATTGAAGGCCAAACCACCACTTTTAAGTGGCATGAACCACAATCTCAGCTTATTTCCCTTAAAACATCAAACTAAGCGCCAATTGCTGCCAGCCTATCTGTTCTATTCTCTGGGAATGGAGATGATATTAAAAGCAAGGAAATCCTTTACCAAGTCCTAGAATCTATGCTTGTAAGACTTTAGCAAGGAGTTCTTTCTTAGATTTTAGCCTTTCACCTGATTTACAATCAGCTCACTATCTCCCAAGACTTGCAACTCCTTAATCCCTCTTTTTCTTGCCCATTCAAGGCCATGGATCAAAGACTCATATTATGAAACATTATTCATGTAAGAGAATTGGAAATGGAAAGCTAAAAAGTACCTTTCCCTTGAAGGGGAAACCAACATCGCCCCACCACCAGTGCCTATTTTATTTTTAGAACTGTCAAAATATAGTTGTCACAGGCCAAGGTCTTCTTTTCTTTCCTTCATTAAATTTGGCATGAAGGTGCCCTCTTCATGCATGCAATAGACTCTAAGGTCTGCCTCCTCTAAGAATTTTTATGGGTCATGTTTGAAGTTATCATTTCCCCGCTCATCTAAGAGTAAATTTGTGACTCCTTCAAGAGCAGAGGATAGAGATTGATCTGTCTGAGACTCTTCTGGGTTGAGGATGGTGTAACTAACATTTGTTGTCTTGGGTGAATATGGTTCTAGGTGGTCCTTGTAGAGTTTCTCAAACTCAATTTTCACTTTGGTTCCATACTTGGTTCTGAAAACCAGATATGACCAATTCGCTGTTAGATAGCCACCTATCTTTGACGTGAAGTCCCTGGACAAGGAAATTGCAAAATACGGAGGAACATCCGTTACCACTATATCATGGGGAATCGAGAATGTTGGGCAAGCATGCAACGTCAAGCCTAAACCCTTCATAATCCCAACTATTTTTGCAGGTGTCCCATATAGGTGTAGGACTCCTTTATTCATTTCTTCATACTTCAATCCCATCTTATCAGTAATGCACTTGGGCATTACTGAGGTGCTGGCCCCGCTGTCAATTATGCAATTGTGTACCAAGAAATTCCCAATAACCAAGGATATATAGAAAGGGGGAGTTTTTTCTTCTTTCTTTACCTGTCTTGAAGTAGAAGGTTGTCCATTTGTCATTAAGACATTATCAGTGCTTGCTGGGATAGCCTGATGATCTAGCTCATGCAACTCCCTTCTCAACATGTCCTTCTAGCCTAGAAGAGACAATGAGTCCCATACAGAGATATTCATATTTAGCTTCTTCATCTGATCCACTATATTGATTTGAGGACTACCATGCCTTAAGCTTTCCTTGGGGTTGATTTCAAGCTGAACTGTAGGCTGAGGGGCTGAAGGTATAGACAACTACCTAAAATTTGGGGCCTTTTGACTTGTGTGTGATGGAGGAGGTGCCAGCAGCCTGAGTGGTAGCCTGGGCTTCTCCCATTTCCCTTCTCTTAAACCTCGTGTTGGCTGAAACACAATCAACCTAATTGTCTACAACACCCATATAATTCACTAAATAAAATTCCCCTTCGAAATGATTCATCAGGGTAGAATCAGGCTGAGCCTGATTGTTACTCGTGCTGGGTTACATTGAAGGCTCAAAGGCCTGGGATTGAGCGGTTGTTTGGTTGTTTGCATTCTAAAAATAGTTCATCATCTCATTTGTGTAGGTGGCCTATTCTTGACCATAACCCATGGTCTAACAGCTTGGCTGCTCTTACACTAAATTATTCTGAACAGGCACCATGGCCTTAGATGATGAAGAGGGGCCGGTATTGTAATTTTGAAATGGCTTGGTTGTAGTGATCTACCCCTAACCTTGGTTATAATTTTGAAAGGGGGGTCTAAGGGCTTGACTATATTGTTGGTATCCCTGATTTGGTCTATTATTTTGAGCTTGCTGCCTTTTAAGGGCAACAAGTTTGTTTGACATATTTTGCAATAGGCTTTTAACCTCATGAAGCTCATTTGATGAAATAGCAGATGGCTTCTCAATGGTAGGTAGGGGAGTAATTATTGGAGCAATGGTTTGAATTGGGGCCATCAATTCTGGGAAAAGTGGCATGTGAGGCCTAGGAGCAATTTTCCTGGCTTGAACCAAGCAATTTTTGGTTGCTATGGCAATGTCATAAGCAGATGGCAGTATATGTCCTCCCATAGATTGGATCATCACAGCAATATCACTGTTTAACACCTTTGAATAGTATAAGAAAGCATAGCTGGGAGTCAGCCTTACCAGGATCGGAATTCTATCCCAAGTCTTTTGAAAATGTGTGTTGAAGTCCTGCATATACTCGTGCGGAGCTCTCTTTATAGTTGTCAGTTGCTCAGCAAGTGAGAGGTCATCACTCATTTCCCTAAAATGATTTGTTAGTTGAGTTCCCAACTCATTCCAAGAATGTATTGAATTCATAGGCAAGGCACCGTAACAGTCAAGTGCTTTGCCTTTTAGAGACAAAGCTAGTAGTCTGATGGCAATGTTTTCTTCTATTATATTGTGAATATTGCAAAGGTTGGAAATATTCCTAATATGCTCAATGGCTGTAATAGGCCCCAATCCATCAAAAGAAGGCACATTCTTGAGAGCTATTCTCAAAATTGGGTCGTAGCATGGGAGATTCAGGGGACTCTCACCACGAAAAGGCGTAAAAGGCAATGCCATGGTTGTAACTGAGGTCCTACTGCAACTGTGTTTCTTATAATAGGTCTAGGAGGATTGCTTGTTGGATAAGGACGGGTTCTCTCAAAACGTAATATTTTAGTAGAGTTTAAAGGCAACTCAAAAAAATCAAAAGGGACCCCTCTTGAAGCCGACCTTGTGGTGACTTTAGGCATAGAAGATTTAAAAACTGGAACATAGAACTGAAGCTCTTACCAGTGGAGTCACCAGATGCTAAACCTTTAATTAGCAGTATCAAGATCAGCATCAATCTTGAACTTTATTGAGTGTCAAATTAGGATCCCATCGGGCATGCCAAAACTGTTGACGTAGGAAAGTGCATCCAGTGATAGGAAGTCAAACTCCTGTCTTCTCCTCGTAACATGGAAACTCCTCTCTCGCCTATGGGACAACGAAGCTGTAGAGGAGAGTCTCTAGATAAGGGCTAACTTCCTTTGATGTATCATGTTTGTTTTAGCAAGTGCAAAATACATACAGGTATATATATATATATATATATATATATATATATATATATAATAAAGGGGGGATGAAAATGGAGAAGAAATGCATGGAAAACAAACTACTCTAAGGAGGTGATACACCAAAACAAGATGACCTTCTCACATCCACTCTCAAAATTAGATAAACACACCTATACACTTCACCCTTGACAAAAGAAACAATCTACAAACTTGACAGGGAGGTAAAAAATGAAAGATACAAAAGGGAGGTTAACCAAAGGTGTTGTAAAAAGCACTCTATAGATGATCCCCTCTATTTTGTACTCCAAAATAGAACTCTTCTCTTATCATCTGCAGATGGCACTTTACAGATAGCTGGTGTGTTGGTGTTGAACCTGTGAGAGCATCAAAGACAATGACTAAACACAAATCAACACTCAGGACATACACAAAAAATTATCCAAGAAGAGGTAAAATTGTGTTTATAGATTCAGGTAGAAATTTTAGCAGGGCTGTGCCTTGTAAAATTTTGAAAAGATGATTACAAATGAACAAGTTTGCAATATATATGAAAATCCAAGAGGCCCATTTGTCACTCCTAATTTTACAAGTGGCATACGTGTCCTTTCATAAAAGAACAAGTCACTCAAAATATTAATGACCTATTTGTTTTACCTGCTCGAGAACTGCATTTCTTGCCTGGGTGACTTACACGGTTTGCCTTCCAATTTAATGCAAATGGAGAAACTGGTTGTTGTTCCCTTAGTTGTTTGCATGCCAAGTGATCAATTTGCTGGCACAATTTCACCTACTGGAGTCACTTCTTCACTTTGCACCAGTTGGACAGCTGCACACTCATTCCTTGCTTGTCGCTTTGTCGCTTTGTCCTATCTGACTCATTCAGCCCCTGGGGTGAACATCTTGGCAGGTCACTACATTTTAAGCTCCTTTCCATGGCTATCGCTTCCTTCATTTGAAAAAAAATAGTTATTTTATTTCACTAAAATTGACATGCATATGGCTATCACCACTTTGAATACCAACGGTTCTTTCATCCTGTTAAACTTGACAGCTTCTGGGACATCGTCGGGTCCACGTTGCATCATTATCGGATCCCTTATCGGCCTTTGTTTTGTGTTCTTCCCTATGGGCACCCCTCTTTTGCCTTTGAAACTAACCTTCACATTCTTTTGGAGGGATGGTGACTCTTTGGGCCCTTTGAAATGCCCCTTTGGACTTGGTCAAAAGTCCCTACAAGGGCACCTGCCCTTCGGGGTCCTTCGATGGGTCTCTTTGTAGGGTCGTTGGACCTTCAGACTTCTCCTCGAGCTCTCTACAGACAAATTATCTGCAGACAATTTTCCCAGGTTAATTTCCTTGGGTTTATTAACTGTGGATTTTGAAATGGCCTTCGAGCAAAAATTTGAAAGAATTTGGACTTAGTCAAATTTCAAACTGAAAATGAATCCTTGAACTAAACTTTGAACCCGATTCTCCTTTTAAAGCACTGGCCCTCCACTAAGGTATTTGACTCAGACTTCCCCTTTAGCTGAAGGGCACTCCTTTGAACTGAACCCGTTGAACTTTTGATGTTGAACCTTTTGGCGTTGAACTGAACCCATTGAACCAAAATTTGGTTCAACGGTTCAAGGTTCAACCATTGCGCGCTGAGTCATGAACCAAGCTGACGAGCCTTTCCATTGAAATTTTTGTTGAACTTAGGCCGTTGAACCAAGTATGTTGAACCTAGTCTGTTGAACCAAAATTTGGTTCAACGGTTAAACGATACGAAGGTTCAATGCATATGCATTGAGATACTTTGAACTGAGCGATGAAACTTTTGCCCTGAACCAAGCAGAGAAATACTGACATGAACTTGTGTACCCTGAAACAACTATCTTCGAATAACGAAGAAAGAAGGTGAACAATTTTGGCCTGTGGATAAAAAATTGGTCAACAATAACTTACTACAAAACATAAATTTAGTCTAGTAGTAGTAAGATAAATTAAACTACCTACTAATTACCAATACACTGTTTCATTAACCATTGGTGAATCAATGTTAGTTGAGAGTTTTGTCCCAACTTCCATAGGTGTAGCTATTAGATTATAATCAGTCATTCTAAATTTATCTAAAAAATATTTGGCATATTTTATTTGATATACAAAAGTAAATTGCCCATAATTTTATATTGTAAAAACTCCACATCTAGACAATATTGAAGCATGCCTAGATTCGTCATTTCAAACACAGTACAGATGTCGAATTTCACCTATTTAATCAAATCATTGTTACTTACAGTGATGGAAACATCATCAACATATATGACTATAATTATTATGTCATCACCAATTATCTTAGCATAGAGAGTAGATTCTGCATCACATTTTTTAAAACTAGACTCTTTAATACATTTGTTAATTTTGAAATACCAGGCTCAAGGATCCTTCTTAAGTTCATACAAGGACTTCACTAACCTAGAAAATAGATGTTATTTACCAATAATCTAAAATCACTATGTTTGTTTTATATACACTTCATCCTCTAAGTCTCCATTCATAAAAAACACTTTTCACATCCATTTAAAAAACCTGTCAACCAAACTGAGGAGCAATAGATATAACCATTTTAAATGTTACCATTTTAGTTTTAGGTGAAAATGTTTCTTCATAATCTACTCCCTCTTCTTATGCATACCATTTTGTAATAATATGAGCTTTATATCTATCTAAAGAACCATTTGATTTACATTTTACCTTATAAATGTATTTGCAAACGATTGATTTCTTACCTTGGGATAGCTGAGACAAAATCCAAGTACCATTCTTTATAAGTGCATCATAATCCACTTTCATGGCATATTTCCATTATAAATTCCCTTTAGCATTTTTATTAGGCTTAAAAATTTGTGAAACATTGGTATTAAGAGCAATATTTACTTGCTTAGAATTCTATACCACTTGTTCCCTAACCTTGTGGATCTACCTTCCAAATAAACTAGAAGATGCTCTCTCCAAATATCCTATATTATGCTATAGTACCATTTTGGTCATTTGTGCTGACTTGTGGAATCACCTGTTGTGCCACTAGGACCTACCATAGAGATAGACTATTATGGTGTTTACATTTTTAAGTCATGCTCCATTTTATTACTAGAACTTGATTCACATTCATCAGTAGGAATCTAAAGACTACTAGTATTTGTAGGTTTACCATATTTTGAGAAATACGGATTTTTCTCATTTATTTTGACATCTCTATGCACAATTACTTGATTTGAAGAGATATATAGTAACATATATGTTTTGGAATTCTCACTATATCCAATAAACATGTACTTTTTAATTTTGGCATCTAAACCACTTAGTTTCACTTTAGGGATTAATGACAAAGAAGTAAAACCAAAAATGTAGGAATCACTTACATTAGGTTTTCTTCCTAACCATCCTTCTTTTAGAGTAATATCCTACATAGTTTTACAAGGATTATTGTTCAAGATGAATACTGAAATGTTGATAGCTTCTGCTCAATACCAAAAGGGTACATTCATGCTTTGCACCATACATTGTGCCATCTCCATAATAGTATTGTTCCTCATTTTCACTAATCCATTTTATTGTGGAGTGTAAGTAATATAATACCTATGTATACCTTCTAAGTAGTATACTGCCTATGTATACCATCCTTTGTGCACTATGCATTGACTAACTTGGAGACAAATTCTTCACCATTATCTAACCAAAAGGTCTTAATTTTTGTACCTGTATGATTCTCAACCAATGTTTTCCATGCCATAACAAAACACTCAGATTTATTCTTAAAAAACCACACCCACATTTTCAAAAAAAATCATCAACTATCAACAAGAAATAAAGGGTACCAGATACAATGTTAGTTTACATAAGACCATGAAGATATGCATGTACTAGATCTAACACACGTTCTGCCCTCCATGATTTACTAGTAAGAAATGGTTTCCTAACCTGTTTACCTAACTGACAACCTTCACAAACATTTTTATTTTATTGAATAGATGGGAGTCCATGCACCATTTTAGTTTAACTCAAAATGCTTAAATATTGATAACTCAAATGGCCATACATCTTATGCTAGAGAGTGCTAAACTACTCAATTTTTGTCAAAGTAAACTATTCTACTGATTTAAGATCTACAAGTTTATATATATCCCTTTCCCTTATACCAACAATAACAAGCTTATCATTAATTGTAATGACATTACACTTGTTTCCCTCAAACTTAACTACTAATTATTTATTTTTGGTAATTTCATTTATGGACAAAAAGGTTTTATTCATATCTGGTACATATCTAACATTAGTAAATGTATATTTTTACTCATTGTTCAAAATGATTTGTATATACACATAAACCTTAATGTGATGTGTCCATCCATCACACAAGGAAACAATTTCATTACTACTATTATCCTCAATAAAATTTAGATACCAATCATGGTGGAACATGTAGTATTGCGAAGCTCTTGAGTCAAAATACTAGCTTTGTGACTCACTTGATTGGATTTGTGTTGCTACAAAATCAAATTCAATACATGCCTCTTAATTTGATTCTTTTGCAATATTAACTTGTTTAGAATTATTGTTTGAATTAGTCATAACATCTTTCTCTTTCTACAATCTTTCTTAAAATGACCTAGTTTCTTGCAATAAAAGCATTTCCACTTGGTTTTTTAGAATCACTTAAATTGTTCTTTGAATAATCACTATTTGTCAACCATTGATCCTTGCCTTTTGTCTTTGCTACAAAATCACTTTTTGTAGATGTAGAGGTTGAAGCTATGGACTGTTCCTGCTATCATTTCTTTTGTACGAGAAAAGTGGACAATTGTTCAAAGTCTAATGTTTGATTTTCATGAATCATGTGTAATAATGCTACAAAAGAATCATAAGAAGTTGGTAATTTTTTCATAATTAGAGCAATGAGATCTTGCTCATCTACAGGTTTTCTCACTATCTTAACCTAATCACAAATGTCCTTCAACCGCAACAAATATTCATAACACTTTTTTCCTACATCCTAGTGGAAAATAAAATATTTTTCAACTACAAAATTCTATTGACTTCAGATACTTGATATTTTGTCTTAAGCTATTTCCACAAATCTAGGGCATTAACAACATTTCTAACTTCTGGAATTAAATTGTCTACCATGTATAGTTTCAAAAACATGAGAGCCTCACAATGATGTTTGTCATAGTCATCTGGTTGGTTAAATGGTCTATACTCTTTACCAAGAATAATCTGGTCAATGTTCTTATACTCCCTTATCATAAGTATCCTATGACTCCAGAAGCTAATTTTTTAATCATCTAATTTATGAGAATTTGGCAACAATAGATGTTGCAAACTAGCCATTTTTATCTAACTTTTTACAAAAATAATTAAATCATAAAAACTATAATGAATTTTACAAGGATTCTTTTTGTATACTAAAACTAACCTAAAATTGGACAAAGCTACCAGTTTTTAGCAAAAACTACTTTATAGTTTGTGGGATTTTAAAGTTTGTCTTTTAAAAAATTGTTATAAAAAGATAAAAATAACTAAATATTGAGTATTACAGCTCCATTTTCAAAAATTATTTTTTTTGTGCAAAATAAGACAAAAAATTTAAAATCAATTTTTTTTAGAAGATTCTAATCTATGATTTATTCTCAATAGAATTAACTGTGCTTTTTTAGGCCAGTCTAGGCAAAAAAAAAGTTTTCTAAAGTTTTGAAAAAAAAAATTGATTTTTCAAAATTTGATTTAAATTAATTTCACCCAAAATTATGATTGGATGATTAAAACTTTATGCTAAAACTTGAATAAGACTTTAAACCAGTAAAAAAGAACCTATGTGAGCTTAAAAAAATGGTGGCTTGGCTGGTTTTTGGCATCATTATCCTCTTCAAAACTCCTTGTTCTTTAACCAGAACTAGCGAAAATTTGATCTTATCATGTAATGTCTTCCTTTGAGATAGAAACAAAAGAAATTTAACTAGATTTGGACTAATTTTGTAGCTTGGTGAAGCGCCACATCCCCTGTTACACCTCCTCTTGTTCAAAATGCCACTTTACCAGCAAATATGCCTCTCTGGTTAAATATCCCACCTTATAAGTTGAAGTTTATAGATATAGATCTAATTTATTATGTTTAAAAATTAGAGCAACCATGCCACCCTTAAAATCACCTCTACACAAATAAAAATAGGAATTTTATTTTTAAATTAAATAAAAATGCCACCTTCACAATGAAATGCCTTGTTTTAGAATGAAAGATAATAACTAATTAAATAAAAACACCACCTTCATAGTGAAATGCCTTTCTTCTATAGAACATTTGCAATGCCTTTCTCTCCCATAGCACTATCCTTTGACTTTTTTTTCTTTGTCCTCACCACATCTTTTTACCAAGGTCTCCATCAAGTATTTTCTCCCTGACAAAAACTTTATTCTCCTCACTCCCTCACAGAATCCTCTCCTAAGCTCCCTCAACTATGAGCTCTAAAACCATATAGAATCAGTTTAACATAAGAATGAATCCAAAATAATACATGGTGATTATTCAACATGAATATAGCCTAATATATAGGCAAATAAAAAGCACCTACAAACAAGAAGGTAGGTGTAACAAAGAGTTGATGGGAATTAAAAAAAGAAAACCCATGCAACTAAATAACAATATTGGTTATAACAATATAACCAAATACATAATAATGTAAATATGCTTATTCTAATTATTATTTTAATATAATATTCTTAATTTTAGAAAAAAATTGACAACCTTTTCATCACCTTTCATAGGTGTCCTCAACAATTCAAGAATCAACTTAATAATATTTGAAAGATGAGTACTCTTGTGCATGGACTCAAGGAGTTTACAAGCATCTCTATGAGACTCTTGATTACCAATGTGGAGTAGGAATTCATCCTTAACAATCTGCAAGATAATCAACATAGCTTGTTGCGATTTCTATTAAAATGCATTTGAAAGTTCAGGGGTAACATGTCATCCTGATGGGGATTTTTCTATCCCAACAACAATATTCCATAAAATTTGGGACATAAATTAAGCTTTAACATAAATTTTACATATATTGTATTTATCTCCATTAAGCAGTTAGGATTTATTTAAAACAAAATTAGGTGAAGCCATAACTTTCTTTTAAAAATGACAATAAATAAATGCTTTAAAATGAACCGTTTTTAATGTGAATTTAGCTTTATTTGATAGTAAAAATAGGTTTCAAGTGTAAACACATAATAATTTTTCAAAATAGTGTTAGACAAAATAAGAAAATTATGAAAGATATGACAAAATCAGGCGTGATAAGTGTCCCAAAAATATACTAATTTAAGAATAATTGTAATAAAATAACTTTTTTTTAATGAGTTTTTAATTTATTTTATGTAAAATAAATTAAACCACAAGGCATATAGTATTAAGGATCTAATAAGATGTAAAACAATGCAATAAATTGAACCAAAATTGCACTAAATTAAGTGTCAAAAGAGTTACACTCAAAATAGCCACCTAGACACTTTTACTAAAAAAATTTATAAAAAATATAATAAAAGGTTTTAAAATAAAATATGGACCATGTATATGTATCCATAATGTGCCAAAACATAGGAATCGACTGGTTACATGACTATATTTGATAAAACATTCACTAAGTTAAATGTCAAGACAAGGGCGATATGTCAACTAAGGTTTTAAACATGTGAGAAGTTGACATGCAAACTAAAAAATGGAATTCAAATTAAAATAAATTTTAATAAATTCAAAAATAAAAAGTTGATTTTTGGGGTTTTGAGCACACAACCTCCCAAATTACAAGCTTTTAGAAAATAATAACCTCCAACTCATCTACAAGCTTTCTTAAGATTTATACATGCATGAGATTATTTTTAAACCCTCGATAGGTGCCTTTAAGACAAGAGGTTTATGAATAAATAATTTAAACTATTCAAATTCCACTAAATATTAGGGGATATCATAAATAGGGAATTATTATGAAGAAGAGAGTGAGGGATATATATTTGTGTATAAAATCCTTAAAGAACTATGTCATGAAGTTTACTCTTTCTAAGAATGGCTGCAACTGAACCAAGTGCATGAGGAAGGAATTTTAAGAATTGTGATGATATTTTAGTATCCACTTTAATGCCTCACTAGGAAATGAGTAAATTAAGAAGCTTCCTAATATAAATAATAGAAATGCACTTCTCAGGGATTAATCTAATGTGAAAATCATGAATATGCTCAAAGATGATTCTATAGTGTCTAAAACACTCCTCCCAATTATGAGGTTTTCATAAAAATATGCCAACATATATTTATATGGTCTTGTGGATAAGGTCATGAAAAAAGTGAGTCATGGTGTATCGATAGATGGAACTAGCATTCTTTAGAGTAATTGGAATGACAACATTATAGAACATATGTTGAGGGGTATTAAAAGTCATCTTGTGTTAATCTTTAGGTGCAATATAGACTTGGTTATACCTAAAGAAACCATACATAAGTGATATCATATAAAAACCAATAGTAGAATAATTAATATGATCAATCGAAGGAGCAGGAAATTAATTCTTTAGGAATGTAAAATTAATAATACAAAAGTAAATATAGATCTAAATAGTCTCATTCTTCTTCAAAACATGAATGATGTTGGAAAGTCACTGTGGATAGCCAATAAATTTGATAAAGCCAACACAAATGAGATTATATATCTCTATCTTAACTAAGAGACTTGTGTAGCCATGGGTTAATAATTTTTATGAATGGTTCTAACATTATCAACCATCATTTGTTTATGAACAATGATGTTAGGATCTACTCCTTTCATGTCTACATATTCCCAAGTGAATATGTACATGAAATTTCATAAAAAATCAATAAAAAAATCTCTCTTTAGGGGAGAGATTAATTCCAATTTTAATTGTCTTAAGTTTCATATCCATTCCTAGGTTAATATCAGAGAAACCCTCTATAACCATAGAGTTTCCATCATTGAAGCACTTGGGAGGAGTAATTTATTCATCTAGTTCCTCAAATCCAAATTTTGTCACCTAAATGGTATGAATACTAGGGGTAGAGTTGTAATTGATTAAAAAATATATATAATTACAACTTGAAAAGAGGATGGAGGTGGTCTTTGTGATAATACTTCATGAGTTTATTATAAACCTTCCTCTTAGTGAACATGTTGCGTGCCTAAACATGAATTAAGTAGCACTCAAGATTAACCCATGTATCTGTCATTTCCTTGAGATAGGCACTAAATATACCTATAATGACATATGTAACTATAAACTTGGAAACATGTTGAAACTCTGAATAATATGACATACAAGGGAAGAGATCCTTTAAGAGTGAAGAGCCAATTAGTTGGTAATGGGAGGTAGTAGGTCATTAAGTGTGCATCATTTTGCATGCTTGAGGGTGAGGATCAGTCACTAAGGTAGTGAAAGTGGCCCTATACCATGCACATTCAAACTTTTCATCCTTCACCAGGAAAGATTTGTTAATGGAGACACATAACATCATGACAGGAACTTGGGTGGTAACATTCAAAGTCTTGACATATGGCTTTGTATTAAAATGAAGTTAATATTAAGGGTTTGAATCAGGGTCCATGACATGAATGTATCCTTTATGATAAAACTAAAATAATTTAAATGTATTTAAAATGATAGCCTACTTCATGGTTGTCTAAGGATGACCAAGGATCATGTTGTATGATAAGTCTATGTTTAACACAAAACATGATTTGTGCCATCTTGGGTTAAAATTTGATCAGAATTTTCACATTATCCACCATAAAGTATGTGTCATTATTAAAAATCACATAAATATGGTGTGAAGCTTAAATATTTTGATGACTGATTCCTAATGTGTCAAACACCCACAAAAGCTTGATGTTCAAAGTAACACCCTCATCAATGATGCACTATTTGATATGATAGGTGTCAACTGACATCTCAATGTAAAGAAAGAAATGAGATCTCTTAGAGAGAACTAAAGCATTAGGCAAGGAATTTTTTTTAAATGCTAGAATAAGGGTGTGGTTCAAAGTGTGTGAAGTGAAGAGAACCTTAACCTCACTCTATGCTGACACCTCAATAGAGTGATTGAACTCATTGAAAATAATCATCTTTTACTCAGGGAAAAGGTAAAGAAGGTCCCAAGTGGAAATACTAGTAGAAAGGGATTGTAACTCCTCTATGATAGAGTAAGGTTTACCCCTTTCCTAGAGAAGAATATTGTGTTGAATGTTAAACTTGAAATTGGGATATTTTACCCTAAAGGTTTGACTCAAGGGCCCAATGAGTTTATAGTCTAACCCAAACACATGTTGACATAACACACATATAACAAAATTACTTAGATCAATCTAGTTCACAAAAATGATTGTAAATATAGATATAAAGATCAAATAGATAATAATAGATCATAATGATAAGAGTATAATATAGTAGATCCACACCAAATGTTGACAATAAAATAGAATACTAGAAATAATGAGTAAGCCACTTTGATAGGGCAATATTTAAAAATATGTAATAAGAAAAAAATTATAATATGAACCTCAATTACTAACCACTACCTCTTATATTTACTCTAGTTAGGCTATGACTAATCCACATATTGACCCTACTAATAATATGAAAAAATAGAAAATTATGATATGACAAGGTAAAAGGTTGTGTTAGCGACAAGTTGGTCACACATTCCATATACATGCTATAGGTTGAGGTCATACCATGCCCCCCCTCCACCCCCCATTAATGTTTTTCCATCAATGTTGACTAAACTTGGATGTTATTTTAGGAAATTTTCATCCTCTAATATTGCATCGCCATTGGTAAGATTATTCTACTTGGTCAGATATTCCTTAATCTCCCTTGTTCACAACCTTTTAGTGTGTGTTTAAAGTATATCCTCAAATTTCAAAATGACCCTGGCCTCCTCATCCACCTCTAGTAACTCAATCTAGTGGATATTATCTATTTAGTTTCCTTATTTAATCAAGAAACATGAAATAATAGATGCATGTGTGTAGATTGAGGTAAATCTAGCTTGTTTATGACATTGCTAGTTTTTAAGATCTAATAAAGGCCATAATACTTACAATAAAGTTTTTTATCATTTTATGTTGATGTAAGTAAAATTTATTGTATGGTTTTAAGTGCATAAAGACCCACTTTCCCACTTAAAATTTACTTTTGTTACACTACTAATTGGCTTATTGCTTCATTTAACTTTGTGCCAATGCCAAGTTCTCTCTTAGACTAGTTAGTACTTCTCACTAGTGTTGAATTTGTTGTTAAACAACTCACACCTTTAGTTTTACCATAAATGATAAGGTGATGGATGGTGGATGATACCCATACAATGCCAAAAATGGAGAAAGTTTTAATGAGGTATGGAAGGAAGTGTTATATCACCATTTTGCTAGTGGTAGCCAATGAACCCATCCCTATTATTTATTTGATACAAAACATGGAGATAAACCTTTATAAATTTTTTGAACACTTCTATTTTACCATTATATTGAGGATGATATGAAGAGATTTGAATCAACTAAGTACCCAAACATGAGAATATACTAGTCTAAATTTTTTTAGTAAAGATATAATCATGATTGCTTACTTCTTGGGTTCTTATGTAGCTTATCCTAAAAGCATATGCTACTATAATTTCTACAAAGGGATGTGAAAAGGTAAAAAAGTAATATTTTTTGAGCCTATCCATGATTAACATTATGAAATTTTTTCCTTCCATCCTAGGGAACCCTATTATGAAATTCATGGAAACCTCCTCCGACCTTTGGCTAGGAATATATAAGTGATGTATAAGACCTAGGGTCTTAATTGTCTAACCTTTTTTTTGTTGACACACCAAACATTTGGATATATATATATATATCCCTATTTGAGTCCTTCCCCAAATAAATATTTCTTGATTCTAAGATAAGTTTTAAATAATTATGAATGTCAGCTACTGAAGATGCATAAAGTTTCATAATAACCTTATCCTTAAGGGAATAATTATTACATAGATATAACTTTTATTTATACCAGAGGTGTTCCCTTTCCATGTAATTTTTTTTGAGACACTAAAATATTTCTAGCGCTTCCAAATTAAAACCTGCTAATCAGTGTCATTTTCTAATTTGGATCTTACCTCATCCATCCAATCTACTTGCCATATGGGCATTATGTATAATAGTGCCTCTATGGACTCATCCCTTTTGGATAGTGAATTTACACTACATTATCATTTCATTTTTATATATGATTCAAAGTCATATTCTAAAATTTTGGTCACCCTTTTTTGTTGTTCTTCAAATGACAACCTTTATTCTAAGAAGTCTTTTAGACTATCATGATTTGTATTCACCTTAAAGTGTATACCCTTTAGATATGATCTCCATTGTTTGATTGCATAAAGCATATACATCATCTTCTTTCATAGATAGGTGTTATAAAATTATTCCCTTTGAGTAGATGAATTTCAATTGCAATGGGTCATCCTTATAGCACGAGTAATATCTCCATTCCATACCCCGATGCATAACATTCAAAAATTAAGGTCTTTGAAAATTTTGGGTTATCTAGAACCATAGTGGTACACATGGCCTATTTTAGCTTCTTAAATGGTTTTTGGTTAATTTATTCTAGTGGAAAGAGTCATTCTTCAACAATGATGTATGTGGTGTTTCTATGCTACTGTGTTTTTTCACAAAACAATCATAATATCATGTTATCCTTAAGAAGCATTAGATGTTCTTGAGGGTTTTTAGAACTTTTCATTATACCATCCACCTTAACAACTTCATGTGAAATAATGTAACCAAATTACTCCACTTTATTTACTTTAAAAGTACATTTTGAAGGATTTGTATATACATAACATTATTCCAAATATATCAGTACATGATTCACATGTTACAAGTGTGGTTCCCATATTTTTCTATATATTAGGTTGTCATAAAAAAATACAATGATAAATTTCCATATAAAAGGTTTAAATATAGTGTACTCTAAAATGTAAACGGTGAATTTGTGAGACAAAAATACATTACCAAAAAATCATAGTGTCCCTCATGAGTTTTTAAATATGCCTTATGTATATTCTCATCTCTGATCTATATTTGATGTTAACTTGAATACAGATCCAATTTCATAAAGTAGAAAACACTTTACAATACATCTATAAAATCATCAATTATTGGAATAGGAAACTTGTTTTTGATGGTGTAATTATTGAGTTTTATGAAATTAGCACACATCTTATAGGTATCATCTTTCTTATGTACCATTACCATTGGAGATGAATGTGCACTTTGGCTATGTCAAGTAATAATAAAATCCAACATATCTTGTCCCATCTTTTCAATCTCACTCTTCTAGACATATGAGTACCTACAAGGTTTGATGTTTGGTAATTGGATTATTAGTATTATTTGAATGGAAGACCATTATCCATTTTTGGTGGTAGTAATTTCAACATTTCTCCAAAAAATACTAAGTGGTTATTAAAAATCGTTCATAAATATAACTATGTAAACATATCTGTTCGTTGTACTTATAATGAAAATAGTTATGCTATAAACCCATATGTTTCATTTTTAATAATATTTTGCATCTGGTGAGAACTAAATAGCTATGGATACATTTGCATGAAATTAAATTAGTTCAAATGTCCTTCCTTCTAAATGAAAATGCATGAACAACTCTTAGAAATTGATATCTTTCATTCCCAAGGTTATAAGCTGTTGGACTCCAAACATGTTGTCTATCCCACCAATGGGAGTATAAAATATAGGGGGTCTAGCCTATAATCTCCCATAGTAATTTATGACTGTGCCACCATATGTAATCTAGTTAGTTAATCAAAATAGTTCAAGCATGTCTCCAACCTATTTTTGAAGTTATGTGTACCCCCAAAGTCAATCAACATTATCACCTTCTTATTCCTTTAGGAAACCCACTACTTTGAGGGATTGTGGAGTGATAATGCCTAAAAGTGCATGGAATTAGATGGTTGGTAGCTTCCAATTCCTCCTCTAGATCATCCTCAACCTTTCCTAATACTTCCTCATCCTCTCTTTTTTCATTAAAACCTTTAATGTAAAATAATTTATTCTCAACACATTTATGTCTTATGTTTTCTTTGATGTCATAGTTAAAGCATAACCTTTTTGTCCTTTATCTTTAATTTTGTGAGGAGTAAATTTTCTAGAATAAGGGAATTATTATATTATATTAAATTCTTTATTCTAGTAGTGAATACCTATCATTTGAATATATCTCTTTGTTATGCCTTGCATACAAAGACCACAAACTCTAATAATGAACTTGGGTTAAACATGCAAACATCAAGTTAAATTTCATCCCTAAGGCCACCCAAGAACATGTCATTTAGTTTATCTTCTATGATGTTCTCCATGCATAAGGATATGTTCAAAAATTTCTAAATATAATCCTTGACAACCTTATTTATTGTAGTTTTGCTAACTAGATGATATAATTCTATATTACACTATTATGATAGTGCATCTTTAGTTCATTAATAACCATTGACCAGGTAACAATAAGGTCCTTATTTTTATTTTAAGAAAATAACAATCTATACCAAATGAACTACTTTGGCTTAAAATATTGAAATGTTGTTACCATTTTCTATGCACATTGGTCTAATGCAAATCAAATGAATTGTCCATTTGATTGATCTAAGTAACCCAATCCTTACCATCAAATTTACACATGTATAATTTTGGTAGCATGTTCTACTAACTTATACTTGAACTTAGATTATTCTAACTCAAATAACTTGATTAGGCAAGTAGAGAATTGTTGGAAGATGACGACGTTGACATTAGAGCCAAGGCCATCATAATAGTTTTTAGTGTTGCATTGATGATACTCAAACCTCCTTTTAATGTTTCCAAGTCACCTTTGACATCATCCACATATTATTTTTTATCCATGCTTTAAATTTCTACCCAGATTTGGGTAAACAACCCAAAAACCCTTGTATCAAAATTTTCTAACTCCATTTCTTCTGTGTTTTTCTGGAGTGGTTGGCCCTTTTCCATGGCCTCTAGTTTATGGATTGGACATGCATGCAAGATAGTATTTAGGGTTATATATTTAAGGTTTGTGTTTGGGGGTAAAATTTATTTTACCATAGGATTATATCATTGTGATCATCACTTTATGATAAATGCAATCACTAATATTGCTAAAGGCAAAAATTATTGAAAAAAAAATTACTAGAGGCTTATACCATTGTGATCGTGTTTCTAGAATGAATCACATGACTATTATTCTATGCAAGGGTGTGATTTTTTTGAGACATTTTAAAAAAAAACCTCAAGAAATACTATGCCAGTGGAAAATATCCTTATAGATCACAAGTTATGTTTTTTCAATCCTTCTACCCATTACACAATCAATACAGTAGATATGAAAGAAATGCATTATATAACCTTACATAAATCGAAGCTTTGATACCATTTTTAATGAAACTTCTTAGATAATTCAATCCAATTCACAAAAATGGATGTAAATATAAATATCAAAATTAAATCACCAATATTAGATCACAATGATAAAATTAGAATAGGGCAAATCCACACCAGATATTAAGAGCATAGTAGACTACTGGAAATATAATACTAAGCCACTTTGAGGGGGATACATATACAAACATGCATTATGAAAGAAATTCTTAATATGTTCCTCAAGTTTTAACCAATTCCTTATAGATATACTCTGCGTAGGCTATGGTTACAACATAGGCTGACCCAAATAAAAATATAAAAACATAGATAACTATGATATGATAAGGTAAAATATTATGTTATACATAATTCAACCATGCATATCCTTCTACATGATATAGGTAAAGGAAATAAAAACCTATAACTAGTGTCAACTATGTGAGCCTTTCCCTTATGGCACTTGGCTTTGTCTTTTGATGCAACCAAGAAATAATGAATCAAAGAGGAATAAAAATGAAAAGGTAAGTGATGGGTTTTAGCATTTGATTTATTACTCTTCTTATCCTTTCCATGGTTAGGAAGAAAATTCTTGAAGACATCTAATATATGACTAAGAATAAAAAGTAAATACTATTGAGGAGGAAAGCCTTAACATTAGTTTTTTATGTGGCACATTCATTATCAAAATGTTCCCTCATCACATGATTATTGTAGTACTTGGTGGGATATTAAAGATATATGATCATTTTTTTGCCTTTTTCCTTTTTATAATCCTTCTTACTTAGGGAAATGATCTCTTGGACATTATTGTTATCCTAATTATCTATTGAATAATCAATGACACCATCATTGATTGCATTAAAATGGTTATCATGAGAGAAGGATGAATTTTGTCTAGGAGCTTGCCAAATACCATCCCGAACCAATAAAAATTCAATTTTCAAACATTCATTAACAACCTCTTCATAGGAGGTAGGTTCATGATTGAGGACCTCAACGTAAGTCTCATGCCTCAATGCTTGAGTGAACATATAAAAGTGTTGGTCATCTGTGAACCTTGCCCTACAATCATGAGAAACCAAATTCCATTTAGAAATAAAATCCAAGTTTGACTGACTATTAGACTATCTTAGAATGAGTGACTATATGTTGAGGTTTAAATGTGTGGAAATATTGAATAAATGGACACAATAATTTGTAGAAGCTACAATATTTAGAGAGAGTCTAGCTGTAGGTTCTAGAAGCAAACCAATGCCTTATATTTTATGGTAAGAGTGAAGAGGTTAAGCATAATCTCATAATCATGTTCCTAACCTCACATGTCATCATAAATGCATTTATATGCTCTAAAAGACTCACATCTTGGTTTCTAGTGAACTTGGGTAGTTCAAATAAAGGATTAGGAAGGGGAATAGATTGCATGTGCAAGGCTAGAAGGTTCCTAAGAATGTATTCATAAGAAAGAAGATAATGGATGTGATATAACATCCACTTATATAAGATTCATGTATATATGTCTATTGCTTATGATAATAGGGGTCAATGGGTCCATGGGCATGCTAATAGAAACCTATAACTAGGTTCCAAGTAAGAAGTTGATTAAAGTGAGCTTATGTTTGAACATGGGTATGTGAATAGCATCACTGAGAAGCACAACAAAGATGGTCTTCATGATGCTGACTAGGTGAGTGACATCTATGATGGGAGTTATCATAATTTGGTTGCTGATAAACATGGTAATCATCTTAAGGATTATCACACCTCAAGTGGTAGTTGAAATCAACATAGCTAGCGAAAACCTTGAAATAAGGAGTAGAAGGATGGCATGGTATCTCAAACTATGAGTAATGATCTTGATTAGAGTGATAGGAGTCTACCTAAGGATCCTAATGCAGATTTAGTCTTTAGGGAATGAAAATGCATAGAAGGTTGAATCTTATGAGAATTGATAGACACACTTGAATGAGAGTGAGTTTTGGATTTATCACTAGAGACTGAGTACCTACAGAAAATATTGATGATCTATGTGAAGATTAATTACCCAAATATGTTTACATAAATCATCCATGATTTTATGTAGCTCCTTTAGGATCTATCTAATATTATGGTCTCCCAAATTACATTTTGGAAATGGCAGAGTAGTCTAAAGTCACAAGGTCTCCACCTTAGACTTGGATAGCTCTGAAGGCTTGAAGAGGTAATAATTTTTTGGTTGTACAAGTGCCACTCTTATTCAAAAATGAATCTAAAAGGGTGATCATCATGTTATTGAGAGGCAATGGATTCTTACTCTCTAGTAAGGCTTTATTGTTCTATAGTAGCTAAGAATAGTAGCTAATGCCAACTCTAATGTTTTTTTATGATGTTCACCTAGATGAGACAAAAAAGTAATCCTAAATGAGAGAGATGGGACATTAGGTCTATGAAGTAGGAATGAATGAAAATGAAAAAAAAAGTGGAAAAATATAAGAGAACTTGTAGGTAGGATCAGAAAGATCCAAAGCAAGATCAGTAAAATTGAAAGAGAACTAAACATAAATTGAAAATAGAGCCAGTAGTCTGGAAATGATTTAGAAATAAAATTCACTCCTAGTAAAGCTAGGCTTTGCAAATTCACATGAAAATTCATGGATTGATGTATAAAATTCAAAACATTCTTATTTTGTATTTGAAGAGTTTGAAACTTGAATAAACTAAGAAATAAATGAGGATTAAACCTATTAGGACCCACAAGGTGTGCCAAAATGTAGCTCTAACCATCCAAATAAGCCAAAAGGGTTTGAAAAAATGTTGTAAATTAAAATACTTATGATTCTAGGAAAGAACTAGGAGCCTATAATCATTATAAGCCTAATGGCTTGCATGAGATTAGCGTGGGAGTAAAAAAGAACTAGTTTACCTAGGATAAAAGGAAACATTAATTTACTAAAATAAAATGAAATAAATATATCTAATAGTATCCACAAAACTAAAATTAAGATGTTGAAATGAAATATGATTTGTAAATGAAAAACATTTTATTTTTAAGGAAAGAAATACCATTTACAAAAAAAATTACAATTCCAACAATGAAATGATGATTTAGATATACAAGTTTATTATTTTAAAATAAATGAAGAATTCTAAAATAAGCATGCTAATTCTAAAATAAATTTTTGATTTTTAAAGAAAATTGAGTACATAAATCTCACCCTAGTAATAATTTCAAAGCTTAATTTTTTTTTCCACTTTAATAGCAAGGTGCCCTCATTTCATTTATATTATTAATGCTAGTAAGTCTACCAACATGCGATCCAATTTTTTTCTAGTTAGGAAGGAGATGGATAAGGGTATACAACCTAGAAGTAGGTGAGTATGTAATACCTTGACAAAAATCCTCTTTAATTTGACATGGAGAAAATCCTAGAAAGAGAGAATAACAACATACAAGAGAAAAACTGAATATTATCAATTAGGTGATCAAGATCAATGAGTGCACAAATCAGATGCAATTCAATATGAATATTGATAGTATAAATGTTTAAAAATAGTGCAATCAAAAGACTATCTAAAAGCCAATATGTGAGCAAATGATAAAAAAGTAGTAGTGGAGGTGAAGTGGTTAAGTATATATGTAAAAAAATGGGAAATAAAATGGCCAATATAGTTGTTAATGATCATTGAAAATGATTGCAAGCATCCAATAAGAATAAAATTGCTAAGTTGTGGTCAAACTACAAGTGTTTGAGGAAAAATGCTACTAGATCGCAAATTTTCACAAAAAATCATGACTTGGCCATAGAAGGGTACAAGGAGGGCTAAATAGGTGATGTTTTCTCTCAAAGATCCTTTTGGAATGTACTTGTCATCGGTAAGTCAGATAGATGATATATAGAGATGAAATACAATCATAAGAAAAAAAAAATGAAATGAGCATTACACTATACACATGCTAATATTCATTATGCTTATAATTTTTATATATTACCATGCTATATATCATGCACATGTATTGAGGCAACACAAGGGAAAAACTATTTTACATGTGTTCTTAATTTCTATATTTTTATACACTGTTGTGAAAAATTCAATAATATACTCATTATGATTTTCATATCCCATGTTGTAATAATTATATTATCTTATATATTAATGCAATATTAGGAAAAATACATTTCCGTGAATGTTTCTTGAATACATGGTATTTTTATATTCTATATTATTTTTAGATACGATTTTTACATATTCATTCGAAATTTTAAAAGGGAACATATAACATTAATTACATTATTTATATATTTCTTATGATATGATGAACCCAAAAAACTTCTAATACACAAAAGAGCCCTTATACGAAAATGAAAAATATATATTTAAAAAATATCATTTTTTATCTTGTATACATAGATATTTTCTACTTGTTTGTATGCTTTTTTTTCTATTTTCGTGGAATATAAATGTTTGAAAAGCATTTTTTTTCAAGTGCATGATTTAGACTCATGAGGTTTGCTACCCATAGACTTCATTTAAAAAAAAAATACCGTTAAAAATGAACATTTAAAAAACAGAGACATTTACTCAAATATGTTCTTTGCCTGAAAAATCATGTAGAAAAAGTAAAAAATTAAAAGAGCAAGTTATGAAGCCTATTTTAGTATTTAAAATTAAAAAAAATAAAATTGAAAAGAATAATTACTTTATCTATTATAAAATTATTGTTATAGATATAAATCACTGTCATTTTTTTATTTGATAAGGTAAAATCTAGGTTTTACATGAACCTAGAACCACCAAAATGCAATACAAGAGTATCAACAGGTCTGAGAAGCCAAAAAAACAAAAAGCTATAGAACTACAATGAAAACAAAAAATAAAAAATAGAACAAAACTAGGAGGAAAGTCCCTCCTAAGGGTATTCAACATCAGTAATATCCATCACTGGAATGATCTATTTTTATTGAGCTAACTCACTGTCATTTTTATTGAGCTAATAATGTAATTTTGATTTTTCAAATACATTTAATTTACTAATAGTTTAATTTATTTCATTGTAATTATCAATCAATATTTTAAATTTGAAAAGGCAACATTTTACTTCAAAAAGGGTTGGAACTTTTTTTCCATATTCAAGTTTAGAGAAATAATTGATCTCTTTTAAAAACATATAAACATATCTATGTTAATTAAAAAAATATAGAGATAAAGTCTATGATAGTTTATAGTAAAAGGGTGTTCAGTTCATATATATGGCCAAAAATTAAATGAAAACTAGTTAAAACTCATGATCATAGGATAAAAGTCTCAAAACATATAAATACAAAACTAAGTACATGTAACAACACCAGATGTATAATGTGGTAGGTTAACCTTAAGAAGGATTGTAAACCAAGAAGAGGGCTTCCCTAAGGGTGGATTTGATACCCCAATCCATCCTATTTATTATATTACACAACCAAAGTCACAAACACTCCCCATCTAGGTGGAGAGGGAACAAGCATCCTAATATCTACTGTATTGTCAACAAGAGAGGTCCATCAAAATGAACCAACTATAGAATTCCTATGATCCAATAGAATTCAACCTCTCTACTAAGAAGGAAGGGTGGAGAAGTGACTATGTTACTAGCTCTACAACTTCCACCTTGGTGCTAGTGGAGGAGAGCCATGTGATAAGATATCAATAGGAACCCTACTTTTGGTGTAGAGAACACTTCTTCAGTAGTTGAGAAACACCTACAAGTGATGAAATTCTAAGGCCACTTTATCAAAATGTGCTTAGATCCAAAATAATGCAAAGGTGAGCACATAAATTTATTATCAGTGGAAAACTATTGTGCAATAATCTCGTTACTTAAGATAGAAAAGTTCCTAGTTTTCTAAAGCTGAAAAAATAGAAGCTCTAGAATTTTTTTAATTAAAACCAATATAGGCTGACCATTGAACATAGTCTTCAAACAAAGCCATCCTCTAGGTGGTGGGATCTAGGTGGAAATTAAATAAAAGGACATGAATCCACTGTCACTCCTCAAACTCATAGATAAGTTTAGAATAAGTGTTTGAAAGTCATTAATCTGCTACATACAAGAAATTTTAGTTTAGAAATATCAATACTATACATCTTTTTCACAAAGAAATATTTTGATATATTAAGCACCACAAAAAATTACCAAGCTTTGGCTTGATATTATCCTTTAAAATTCAATAAATATGGGCAATCCAAGTCTAGGTTGAAGAGTTAAGACTACACCAACTATTTAACTTTCTAAGAATAGAAGATAATGGACTCATTAATTTATAAATAGGTATTGGAAAGAAGTGTTTAAATGACATGCCATTATTCCAATGCTAATATCTCCACCATAAAACTAGTGGTTTTTATTATATGACTAATTCCCTGTGGTATGATAATGTTATATACATGAAAATCACATAAACTCAAATGTAAAAAGGGTTAAAAGTCAACAAGTTAAAAACTTTTATGTAAATATTCAAGAATGTGGGCGTAATGATATAAATTAAATATATTATGAAGTTTTGTATTTGATATAATGACCGTTGAGTATTAAAAATAATATAAGGAATACTTAGATGTGGATATGAAAAAAATATTAAAAAATATAAGATTGAAGACTCTCAATATAGAAGCATTTATAGAAGGATTGGGGGTGTAGTGGAAGAGTGATTGATAAGGGGGCATACAATATGTGTTCAACAAAGGGTACGATGTACATCCATGAATGTCCTAGGTAAGGATACCATGTACATAATTAGAAGTCCTAAAAATAACTCTAGTTCATCAACCTTACTACTACTCATCCAATATCATGTATATGTGTTTCTTTTATTAAAACATATCCTAGAACATCCTTCCAAAAAGTTGCCTCATATATATATTTGAACTCTTATTACTAAAATATAATTATTCTTTGAACTTTGTATCTTTTTAGTAATCAATATAATATGTTCTATTACTTTTATGGATTGCATTGTAATATTTAAAAAAGTTGTGATAAAAATGCCTTAATTATTAAATGAACATTTAAGTTTGTGAAAAAATAGTACATTATATTTTGGTATCATAACTTGTGATATTGAATGCCTTGTGATATTGGGTAATGGCAAAAGCATTTGGGTTTTAACATATTTTATGTTATTTTTAATAAATAATATTTTGTAAATATAAATCATATGATTAATCTTAATACCATTTTAATAAATACAAAACCATTTATAGAGTCTAGCTTAGTTATTAATAATAATTCTCATCATGTTTGCATTAGATCTTAGGTTATGATTCTAACACTTTTGATAGAATTTGAGTTCTAGGCATTAAGAGAATTCTTGATCCATATAGCTACTTGTGTGGAATTAGATATTATTTTAACCAATTTTGCTAAGGAATTATAGATATTGTAATGCCAATATTAATCAGACCAGGTTTTAAAATGCATTGTTCTCAATAATTTACCTTGGTTTTAAATCCAAATAAAATCAAGTTTTTGTTTTTACTCTATTCAAATGTTCTTAACATTCCACTTCCTCTTATGTTTGATAAATTGACATTTAGCTTTGGTGTAGTTATTGATAAGGGTAAGTGTAGAGAGTTGATGGCCAATTTTGTGGACATTTTCATGAATTTGCCACTAATGCATATGTGTTATTATAATAACATGTATGTGTTATATTATCTAAGCTTGGTAAACACCAAACCTAAAATGTGTACACATTCCTAAAAGTATGTAAGTATGATTTTTTTTTAACTATACAAAATAGAAGTGCATACATGCTATAATATGCATGTGTTCTTTATAATATTCAATTATAAATCCCTAGAAACTAAAAAGGTGAACAATTGAAATGTGGGAGAGGGGGTGGCTTACTAAAAAAATGTTAATTATAATGAATTCATTATAATTTAAATTTATTTTAGTAAATATAAGAAACTAGGGTCATTCTACATCTTCTAAAATTGGTCTCATAGTTGCACGACTTATGATTTGGAAAATAGTTTTTCACAATTTAATATGGTCATTTCTTAGTAATTTTTAAGATTTCAATATTAAACCTATGGATTTTAGGGCTTAACTTTTGCAATTAATTTCCATTTTGGGTAAACATATAGTTATTTTAAAAGGTTTTAGAGCCTTTTAAATTGCTTGCTGACATTTTTAGGAGCTCTTAGTTTGTCAAAATTAAAGTTTACAAACCAACACCCACCCAAACACTCCTCTATGTCAATTTTACTTATGATTAGGTTCCTTATAGGCAAAATTTGTGACCAAGGTAAATAGGGATAATTTTGGACCATATCTATTTATGGTCACCCCAATTGAATTTGATTTCATGCCACAATGGTGTGTATGGAGAAACATAGGTCACATTGGTGACCCATTCAAACATAACCATATAATGAACTTTCTTCACAATTAAAGCAATAAATCAAAATATAACTGAAACATAACAAAATATATGATAATCCACTTTGAGGGGGAAACCTTCAAATCCTTATAATAAGATATAAGTCACATTTAACCTAATTTGAGTGAGCCACATTCATCCCTATATATATATATATATATATATATATATATATATATATATATATATATATATATATATATATATATATATATATATAAAATGAATGGGGAGAGTCATACCCATTCATCACACCCTTACATATTGATAAGTCAGCCTAAAGTAATAATTAACTAATGGATGCAAATAAAATTGAATAATGTGTCATAATTTAAGGACTTAACATGCCCCCTTGATTCAAAATAATGTTTCCCTCAACATTGAACAACTCTAGATGTTGTTGAGGAAATGTTACCAGAATATCAATCGGGCATGTCTTCCTCTTCACCAAATTTGGTTGCATCAAATTCATCATCATTGGCCCTTATAACATAGAATAATTTATTATTATCACACTTATTACCTTTGCTCCATTTGCTATCACAATTGAAACATAATCCTTTTTTGTATTTTTATGTAATTTGGTGAGGAGTCAATATTGTAGGTTGAGGGAAGGTTTGTGCAGGACCCAAACACTCTTAAATAGTAGTGAAATCCCTTTGGTAACCATATATCTTTCCTCTGCCTTACGATCCTTGAGAATAGATGCAGATATAGTATTTGGATTAAACATGTGTACCTCATGTTCAATGTGGTCCTTGAGGCCTCCAAGAAGTAAGTCATCTAGGTGCTCCCCAAGAATGTTATCCACACACAAAGAGAGGTTTTGGAATTAATAAAAATAATTTTTGATTGATCTTATTTGTCACAAATTTTCCAATTGACTAAATTTGTTATCATTCATATTATCGCTATAGTGTAGTTGTAGCTCCTTTGTAAAACCATACTAGGTGAGATTGAGATCCTTCTTCTTCTTTTGAGCACACAATCATCTATACCAAATGAATTATTCTAGTTATAGATATAGAGATGCCATGACCACATTTTGGCCACTTAGAATTTGGTGTATATCAAAAATAATCTCTATTTGGTTAATCTACGTGACTAAATCCTTCCTATCAAACTTTTGCATTTCCACTTTTGGCATCATGTTCTTTAGTCGCAAGGTACTTGGATGCGGATTAGGCTAGATAAAAGATCCACTCTAGTTGGGTTGTGAAATGGTGGTACATGGTTGGTTTATCTGATTATTCTTCAAATTTATCACCAATTTCACCAAGGTATCTTATATGGTCTTCATTTTTGAATGTGGACCTTGTACCTCAGATTGTATGTTGTGCATATCATACTCAAGTTGGATTTCTTTGTGATCTATCATAGAAAATCCTAGAAAAAATGATTTATTAGCTCCTCTTTTTTGAATCCATATCTTCTTTATGATGTATTTCACCAAGAGTTTCAACACCCTTACCTTGATCCCTAGTTTGTAATCCTATCATAACAAGGCTTGATAATGTCAAACCTAATTTTTACCATTGACTTGAACTTGAATAAGCAATTTAGAAATAACTTCAGACTTAAATATGAAAACATGAAGAGTTTACCTACCCTAAATTTATTTAAGATTTTTGAAAATATAATAAAATTAAAAAATCCTTAAATTATAGGCTGTAGAGTGATTTTATGAAAAATAATAAAAAGGAAACAAATCCTGTAAAATGGATCTTAAAATCTCAAAATTTTTATGGTGGATGCCTTATATGATTTTATAACTCTAGTAAAAAATTACTAAACAAATTACACTATATTGAGAGATATAGTAGAAACAAAATTTTATGCCCAAATCGATGCTCTAGTACCACTTATAATCAACTTTATTCACTATTAAAGTGATAAATCAAAATATAACTAAAATGTAACAAAAATATAATATAATATATGATAAGATACTTCAAGGGGTCACCCTGTAAATCCTTAAAAAGAGATATAACTCATATATAAACTTCTTTGAGTGAGCCACAGTCATCTCTATATATAGAATGAATGGGAAGAGTCACACACATTCATCCCACCCTTACATATTGATAAGTCAGCCTAAAGTAATAATTAACTAATGAATGCAAATATAATTTAAGAGTCTGTCATAGGTTAAGGGATTAATAAATAACCCATTTATGCCAATTTTACTTATGATTAGGTTCATTATCGGCCAAAAGAGACACAAAAGACCATATCTAGTTATGACCAAGGTAAATGCAAACAATTTAAGGCACATTTATTTATGATGACCTCATAACTATCTAATTCAATAAAAAATGTTTGATTATGGCAATGTATGTTGTATGACCTTTGCACATCCAAACAGCAATTTATGTTGATTTACTTGAGATTAGATCCATTATATGTGAAACATGACATAAAAACACCATATCCACTTGTGACCATAGAAATGATAACAATCTATAGCACATGTATGTGCGACCACCCTAATCCACTTTTAATTCAAGCCAAAGTGGTTTGATTGGAGTAAATAGGTCACACTAATGACCCACACATACCAAACCACCACTTTATGTTGAGTTCATTTGTGACTAAGTCCATTGTATGCCAAAATACACATAACAACACACTATCCACTTATGAATAGAATAAATTTAGATGATTTGGGGCACATATACGTGTGATCACCCAAATTCACTCTAAAATCAATACAAACAAGTATGTTTGGGGAAACATGGGTTGCACTGCTGACCTATGCATATCTAACCACTCTTTTATGTCATTTCTACTTGAGATTATGGGGATTATAGAAAAAAACAATATAATAACACTATATCCATTTTTGACCAACAAAACTCATGCACATGCACATTCAGGAATTCTCCCTAGTTACATAAGTATATTCATCCATTTTTTATTAAGATAGTGTACCAAAAACACTATCTCTATAAATTTTAGAAATCTCATGCTGATTGCTACTGAGGACATTGAGGAAATGGTTTGTGACCCATTCTTGGAGCTAGATTATTCTACCTTGATCCTCTCCTTTCAATATAATTTTCATTCTAAATCAATCAAGTCCCTACCTTATTTATATAGAGGTATGGAAAAGCTCAAGTATGGTCTGTGTTCTCCACATTGGATGAATGGCCTATGTTTTGCTCCCTTATTCTTCCTAATAATCATTGGTGTTCTATCAACAACCATTGATGTTAATCAAAAATAAAAATAGAGTGATTGATATAATCTATTAAATTTATGTAATATAATAAAATATAACCTAAAAATCCTTGACTCCCTAAGATGAATATAAGTGCCCATCAATCATTTCTTGATCACATAATCACCCTTATCTATTGATTGTAGTCTCTTAATTTAGGTATTCAATCAAGACTAGTTTCATCCCTCAATTCATTAATATATTATCTATGCCATATCTAAATAAAAGTGAAACTTTTTTCATCATTTAATAGAATGTGGGGCCCTCTATTTCCCATATGTATAGATATGCCAATCAATCCCACTGATCTCTATGTGGGGCCCTCACGAGATGGATATATAAGGTCAATCATCAATCCAGTGCCCCACATATATTATGGAAACTCTCTCTTAGCCTAAACTATAGATGGTTAGTCTATATGTATAGGGTGCCCCATATATATATAGAGAGGAGATAACCACCACCCATCATTATGCCGACTATATTATAATATTATGCCCTATCGCTATCATAAATAGATATAAGGGCATAAGGGTAGTTTTATGTGCATCACTCACACATCAATCATTGATGAATAATGCTATATACTTGATATAAATAAATATATAGGAATGGGGCACTGTTAGATATAAACAATTAATCATGTACTAAATTTACAAACCAATCTAGGGCCCCTATCTATATATGGGCACTTGACCACCCTATCTATATCTAAGGAGGATGAGACCCCTTATATATAGACAAAGACTCAATTAATTCATTATATTAATTGAGGTCCTATAGAAATATATGGATACTTTCCTATCCCTATCTATATCTAAGGAGGGTGAGAGGTACATAGGGTTTGAATCTATAGTCTTCAGGGCATGGGCCTAATGAGTTGACCAGTTACTCTACCCCACTTCATCTAATATGGATATTAAAAAAATGAATTAATGGCATATCCATATCTCTTATCAAAATAGGGAAGGTCCCCACCAAGTGAATAAATCAATGTGAATCATACTACATACATAATATGATCATATCATTTGATTGTAACAAATATGAATGAATGATATGGTGGTGGCACCATATTTCATCAATGAACAATGACATGATAATGTGACCACCCCCACTGTATAGATATAGAGTTTCATTGGCACTAACATAATATATAGTTTAATAGGTACCCCCACCCCACATATGGATTTAGATATAGATTTAAAGTAAATAGAGATAGGGGAAAGGTCTATCAATACCATCGACTATATCTAATTCAGTCTATCCATTGAAGAAGTCTATTAATGTTTGAACAAGTCTATCAATGATAAATGCTATTAAACTAATACACAATATGTATGGTATGACCTAAGTGACCAAATATGCACAATGCCTTACATGGAATGAATGATTTGTGTGATGCAATACACATCCATATCATAGAATAGATCGATGTCATCTTTATATATGACATGATGTTGATGTGATATATAATGGAATGGGTGTGGGAACATGATGTGATGGATAATACCTACCTTATTTATATGATAGTTGGTTTCAATCGCTTGATGTCTTTGAATGGGCTTCATTACATATGGGTTGTATTGGTGTGGTAGAACCACATTTTCCTAATCATACCACTTTGGCTTGATTTCAAAGTGATTTTGGGTGATCACACATATATGTGCCCCAAATCATCTGCATTTGTCTTGGTCACAAGTGGATATGGTGATGTTGTGTGGATTTTGGAATTATGAAGGACATAATCGCATTGGTGACTCATGCACACAAAACCAAAACCTACATTACCCCATCATACCACTTTGGCTTAAATTTGAAGTGAATTAGGGTGATCATGCAAAAATATGTCCAAAATTTTACCCATTTTCCCTGGTCATAAGTGGATATAGTGTTGTTGTGTCACTTTTAGCCTA
Organism: Torreya grandis; assembly: GCA_037957365.1. Lineage (NCBI taxonomy): Eukaryota > Viridiplantae > Streptophyta > Pinopsida > Cupressales > Taxaceae > Torreya > Torreya grandis. Next base: position 2,110,655 of record JARHVA010000415.1, read on the forward strand.
GATTAAAAGTAGATTAGGGTGATCATACACAAATGTGTGAAAAATTATCTACATTTTCTCTGGCCACATGGATATGGTGGTGTTATGTTACTTTTAGCTTATAAGGGACTTAGTTTTGATTAAAACTAGTATAAAGGAGTGGTTGTGTGTGTGTCAATTACCAATGGAGCCTAAATTATTCTAATCACATTAATTTGGCCTCAATTCAAAGTGAATTGAGTTGATCATGCATGAATGTGTCCCAAGTTTTTTTCATTTTCCCTCATTTCAAGTGGATATGGTGTTATTGTATTTAGTTTGGCCTATAAACCCTCAAATTACAAGTAAAAATGACATAATGTGGTGGTTTGGCTTGTGCATGTTATCAATGTGACCTATGTTTTCCCAATCACGCCATTTTGGATTGAATTCAAAGTGAATTATGGTGATCTTGCATACATGTGCAAAAAATTGTTTACATTTCTATGGTCATTAGTGGATATAGTATTGTTTCATTAATTTTGAAAATAATAGAGCTAATCGCAAGTAAAATCAACATAAGTTAGTGGTTAGATGTGCAAGGGTCATAATGTGACTTAATTTCCCACAATCCCACATTTCTTAATTGAATTTAAAGAGAAATGGGGTGGTCATACATAAATCTGCCTAAAATTATTTGTATTTACCCTGGTCATAAGTGGATATGGTGTTTTTATGTCACTTTTGGTCTATAAGGGACCAAATCATGAGTAAAATCAACATGAAAGGGTGGTTGGGTGTTTAGGGGTCACCAATGCAGCCTATGTTTCCCCATCCACACCACTTTGGCATGAAGTCAAATTTAATTAAGGTGATCACGCCTAAATGTGCCCCAAACCAAGTCGTAAATTATTATGATATAGTTGTGTTGCTTTTATCTCATAAGGGACATAATCATAAGTAAATTCAAAATATATGAGTGGTTGGTTGTGCATTGGTTTGTAAACTTTAATTTTTATAAACCAAAAACTCCTGAAAATGCCAACAAGCAATTTGGAAGGTCCCAAAACCTTAAAAATGACTATCTATTTAATCAAAATGGACGTCAATTGTAAGAGTTAAGCCCTAAATTCCCTAGGTTCAATACTAAAATCTTAAAAATGACTAAGTACTAACTAGATTATATTTTGAAAAATTATCTTCCAAATCATAAGTCATGCAACTGTGAGACCAAATCTAGAAAATGTAGAATGGCCCTAATTTCTTATATTTATTAAAATAAATTTAAAGTATAAAGACCTTGTACTTAAAATTTATTTTAGTAAACCAACCCCCTCCCACCTTTCAATTGCTCACCTTTTTGATTTCTAAGGCTTCATATTCGAATATTGTTATGAATGCATACATGTTAAAGCATACACATATTATAGTTCATACGTGTTCCTAACCCGTACATGATTTTGCTTCGTATAGTTTTAAAAACATGTCTTGAGACTCATAAATAGTTTAAATTCTCAAGACTAAGGCCTAGACCTGCAAACACAATTGAATCTATGTTTTTGACTAAAAAATAACAAAATCTAACTTTTGTCATCATAAACATTGAATTTCATCAAGACATTTTCTAAAACTATTACTATGTCATCGAGCACACTCTCCTCTTTTCAAATATATGATTTTTATTTATTTTTAATTTTAAGTATTTTAAAGTTTCCATTTATGTTAATTTCTAAGTATATTTTTTTTAGGCCTCTATACGATGCAACTATACATGTCTATATTTTTTTACGTATTTATTTTTCATTCGTCCAAATGCAAAAAAATTATATTGTCACAAACTAGGCCTAATTCTATATACATTAAAAAAAACTTTTTTTAAGGTAGTTAGGGGGAATACACAACCAACTATCCTCTTTTTTAGTTTTAGGGTTAATTTACTTGTAAAATTAATTAATAAAAAAATATTCATAAATTGTTTAAAAAAAATATAGGTTACAAACTAGATGATCTTATCTAAATTTAATTAAAAGGTTTCAAATAATATTAAAAGACACTCTAAAAATGAGCGTCTGTATGATTATATATCTATTCTATTTTTTTAATAAAATAAGAATTCCTCTTTGAATTTTAAATGTTTGACTTATACTTCACTCTTTTTTAAAAAAAAATAGTAGTTTAAAAATTAGACTCAAAATGATACAATTCATGTTCTTACATCATCTTCAACTTTTAAGTGTATTCATCTCAAAAAATCTATAGAAATTGAGATTTCTATTTTTTTGAAAAAGAAGTCTACTTAAAACCTATTTTTTATCCATCGAATCTCTACATTAAACCATAAGTGAGTAGATTATTCATATTTTAAAAAGACACAACTAAATATTTATCCCATAACACTGCTCTTATTTTCCATTGCATACCTAAGTTCAAGAGTCAGCATGTGAATGAAGTAAGGCTATTCCTATTAATGAATAGAGCTATGGAAAGTACTAGTTTTGAAAATGGGCGTTCACTTTCAAGTAAAGACACTCTTGTCACTTAAATGAGGTTATGAAAAAACACCATGTTTTCTCTTCGATCTTTTCTACCTGTTATTCATATAAAATTTTGTCCTAAACAAAAAGCATTTCCTCATATCATTACTAAGACAAAACAACACCAGATGAATTCAAGATTTAATATTGTATTACTTGTTATTGCAATTTGAATTTGGTTAGCATTTATGTTATCTTTATTTTCTAGCATCAACAATATATAGTTCTTTCTCAAAATGCTTTCATAATTCATATGGTTGAGAATTATGCACGATCGCCCATGTTATATAAGAAATAATATTATCTATGACCTAAATATTAATAATATTTATAGATAAAAATTATCCTATATTAATTAAACACATAAGAAGATAGAAAGCAAATGATATAAAATAATAAAATTAATAACCAAACATTTTATAATATTATCGATGAAAGGTGAGACTCTCACTTCACTTCTTCTGTGAGCATAGATCATACTTATTGATGCCTTCAATTACACCTACATAATATAAAAATAAGCCTTCAAATTTGATTATAATACTACCATTAAATGTGATCTTCCACTTAACTGTAACCTATATAATATATATTTTTGGTTATCATAAAATAAGTCTACATGATTAAACAAATGCCCTAATTAAACAATTGTTTTTAAAGGTAGATCTTAACCAGCATGTGTTAACTACTGACGCGTGCTAGTCATCACCAGTTGTTGGGGGGTTAGTCTCCATCGGTCATCAAGGGATTATGACTAATCACAGTTAAATTATAATTAATTTTGATGCTAACGTCTACCTTTGTTCTGACTATTGAATAACCATCCTCACCATAGTCACCGCCACCTTCATTACCAATCATCAATGACTATCAAACCAATCATGAATTAAGACTACACATGTGTCACTCAACTTGGCAAGTGGCATGGACCCAATGTGGCATGTGAATCATTCCTTGGTAATATTGGATTATCATACCCTGACACCTTGATAAACATGTCTTCTTAGCATTACCTTAATCTCCTATGGCCCTATTATTAACTGGGTAAAACCTAAAGGCCAAACATATGTCCTTCACCATTTTCTCACTATTGGATCCAAGGTGGAGGGAGATAGCTCAAGCAGAGGTGGTTAGAACAAGGAGGAGGAGTTGGTGTTTAATCCTAAGTTTTACACTAGTTAAACATCTAGGTAAATTCTAGGGCAAAGGTTTTATCATTTTGACAGAGTCATTCATCGCATATTTGTAGGCTATTTATATTTATGGATGCATAAAACATGCATAGAATGGCATAGACATAGAAGAGAAGTATGAAGACAACTACACTAAATAAAATGACTATGGCTCCTGTGATCAGAACTGTGCAAAACTATAAAAAACTATTATATTTTAAGTCATTTAAATGGCTTATCAACCACTTTAATAATTATCGAAGGTTTACACAAGTTTATCCTTCTATTTAAGGGTTCTGTATGCTCCTATTCAAAGTTACCCTCATTTCTCTATAGACTATATCTTAACACACAGTGGTCTGCATGATTATGAACTATGTTTATGAACTCTACATAGCTTCAAACACTTAAATCTCTACAAATACCTTCAAAAATTGGAAATAAATTTATAACCATGATTCTTGAGTTTCCACTTAGTTTACAAATTGTTATTTTCATAAGAAACACATAATCAGTCCTCCTTTTCATAGGAAATAGAGTTATATTGTTTAAACATAGAATATCCTTTAATAGACGATCATTTTAAAGGATATAAGAAAGCAAAGCACAATGTTACCTTATGTCTTAACACATAGTGGTCTACATGATTGTGAACTATGTTAATGAAACCTACACAAATTCAAAAAATTAAATCTCTACAAACACCTTAGATAATGGAAAACATGTTTATAACCGGTATTCTTGAGTTTCCACTTAGTTTACAAGTTGTTCTTCTCATAAAAAACACATACTCAGTCATATTTTTCACTTGAAATAGAGTTGTATTATTCAAACATAGAATATCATTTAATAGATGGTCATTTTAAAAGACAAAAGAAAGCAAACCTCAATGTTACCTTTTGTCTTAACACACAGTGGTCTGCATGATTGTGAACTATGTTTATGAACTCTACACAACTTCAAACACTTAAATCTCTGCAAACACCTTAGATAATGGGAAATATGTTTATAAATAGTGTACTTGAGTTTCCACTTAGTTTACAAGTTGTTCTTCTCATAAGAAACACATCTTCAGTCCTCCTTTTCACAAGAAATAGAGTTGTATTGTTCAAACACAAAATATCCTTTAACAGATGGTCATTTTAAAGGATAAAAGAAATCAAAGCTAAATGTTACCTTATTAAAACACAAATATGACCTTGCATAAAACTAAATCCATGACTTATTTATGATAGATTCATTCATATTTGTGATCAAATAAGGGCAAGTGGACATTGAATAAGTTGAACAAGGAAAGAAATCCTAGATTTTTTTATAAATGTGAAAAAATTGAATCCATAACTTATTAACACAAACAAAATCTAAAACATACGAAGCAAGAATAGGTATGGGAAAAAAGGAAAATGCTTCAGATAAGCACACTCACAGTGTGTTTGTAAGCCTATTTTGCATAAATTATTTAGATTAAAATGCAAAGAAAAGCAATGAAGATTGTAATAAATCCTTTAAAAGGACATTTGTCTTCAATTTACCTATACCTACTATTTCTCGAGCCGTGTTTCTCCTTGCCAGAGGCCCACTATACATAAGGTTAAGCTTGCCCAAGATTTTATTTCTATTAATAAGTTATATTTATACGTAAGGACAAGCTCTTATATGCAAGGTCATATACATTACTAATTTAGAGGAAGAGAGATATTCAACAGGGTATACCAGGGTGTATAGGAGCCTCTCTAGTATTTTCCAAGCTTTAATATCTTGAGCTCTTTTTTTAATTCATGTGTTTTTATTCACCATTTCATGTGTTTTTATGTTTGCAAGTGCCTAAATGTACTCTATTCTTTGTGATGGGGTCATCATCTAGGTGTTCTTTTAAGTAAAGTGTTACTCTTATCATATTTAATGTGTTTGTGAAGACTTCCACAAAGTAAGAGTGTGTGAGTCCATGTTTGTTGTACTCCCATTGTAGGGCGTATAAGAGCCTCTATAGTATTTTCCAAGATTTAATATATTGAGATTTATTTTTAATTCATGTGTTTTTATTCACCATTTCTTGTTTATTAATGCTTGCAAGTGCCTAAATCTACTCTATTCTTTATGATGGGGTCATCATGTATGTGTGATTTTTAGTACATTGAAAGTGTTATTCTTATCATATTTCATATGTTTGTGCAAACTTCTACAAAGTAAGAGTGTGTGAATCCATGTTTGTTGTACTCCCATTGTACCATGTAATGTATAATTATTATTGTTGACTTCTTCATTTAGAATGTTCAATGAGATTATTAAATATTGCCATCAACGTCTTTCATAGAAGCTACAACTAAAATTAAATTATTTGCATATAATCTCCATGAACTTGATATTCTAGGCTTCAAAAATATTTTTGCTAACCTTTGAAATTTACAACAGGCATGTTTTGGTTCTTTTAAAGTTTTCAAAATGTAATGTATCCATTACATTTTCTCTATCTCATCTACTACATACAAAGGTTTGTTTAGATTGTCCTTGAATCACCATATGAGGCATTACTCTAATATATAGATTATTTATAAATGAATTGGTATGTTAAGTTTCATTAATGTGAAGAAACAATCTCTGCTTTGGAATGTTACACTATCGACAAAAAATTTAATGCCTTCTCATATGTACATTTCCTTGTTGGAGACTTGTAATATATAATTTCAATATAGGGTGTTAATTTCATGAATATTGGTTGCCCTAATTATTTCATGACTACTATGTTACATTACCAACTAGTCAGATTACCCTAGCCACTAACACACCATTGTAATCTCATGGTGTTCTTTATGGTGATTTCTATAAGCATTTCATTGGGAAGGGTTAGTGTTATAAAGCATAATCTTGACTTGTTTAAATGTAAGTTGTTGTTTGCTGGAAACTAATACTATGAATGTTAACTACTATAGATTTAAGATGGATGAGTGGGAATTAGATGATTACCTCAAATAAATTTATGCTAAGACTGAATAAATGGTATGTATTTTTAGCTACTATACTTGAACGTGACTTTGAGTTGTATTATTTTTTTGTTGATGCTAATCTGTTGTGACATGCATTGCGTTAGGATAAAGAGGTCAGTCAAAATTCTTCATTACATGCAAGTGCTTAGTTTAGATATTCCCCTTGGCCCCTTAGAGATTGAATGATGAAGATATATGGAGCATCAATAATTGGGGATGGTATTCCCACTATTATGAGATAACCATCCCCTACTCATGAACAACCAGGGGTGTAATCCTAGTGTGAGATGGAATCTTTACTAAATAAATATGCAAATAAGGGGATAACATAGGTAATTTTATTGATAGTCTATGTATTTTCAATGCTTGATTTAATATTCTTGCCACATATGTAAAATGCTCAATATATACGAACCATGCATCCCTATTTTGATTTATTACATTACCTTTTATTAATACTATAGGAGGAGGGGGTGGAGCAAACCAAATGTGAATAGGGTGTCCCTGAAGTGCCCAATGATTATTTCTCAAGAGATGTATGGGAATGTTTGGCTGTCCTTAATGTTTTATTGCTCCTCATGTTAAATAATGTTTCTTTCCTCCCTCTTACAACAATCAAAATTATAATTCTTTTAACTGACACACCATGCATTTTTATATGTTGTTTTTGTTTTGTGTTTTAGTTGGAAGGGGTGGAGTGGAGCCATGTGGACATGGTTAATAGTCACCTATATTGTGACTTTATCCCTACAAATGTGCATATTTATTGTACTCTATCTTTCATTTATCATGCTCAATAATTGTGAACCATGGATCCCTATTTTTATATGTTATATATTTTTGAATACTTTAGGAGGAGGGTATGGAGTAGACTGAAGGTGAAGAGGGTGTCCCCGAAGCATCCAATGATTATTTATCAAGAGATGTATGGGAACCTTTGGCTACCCTTAATGTTTGATTTCTCTTCATGTTAAATAATGTTTCTTTCTTCCCTCTTACAATAATCAAGATTAGAATACTCTTGACACACCATGCATTTTTCTATGTTGTTTTTGTTTTGTGTTTTAGTTAAAAGGGGTGGAGTGGAGCCACATTGATATGGCTGATAGTCACTTGCATAATGAATTCATCCTTATAAATGTGCATATTTTTTGTACTCTCTCTTTCATTTGATATGCTCATAACCCCATGTTTGTTGTTCCATATATCTTCAGAGTTGGAATCACATATATATGTCCACCAATGTGGAAGGAGGAGGTAGAGTTATATGACCTTGATGATAATGATGATAAGGATGTTGATGATGATGTTTATTGGCTTCTAGAAGCTTCACAATTTGAAATGGAAGAGGAACCAAATGTTTTAAGAACATTTTATTGTCTTTGACGACATTATCTTGTGTTTATTATTTTATGATTTTAATATTTTATTATGTTTGATGACATTATATTTTGTTTATTTCTTTATTATTTTAATCTCACATCTCTTCCTTGTTTAATGATAGTATGTAGGTGAGTACATAATCAAGGATTGGGGTATTACGAGGTGTAATGTGTACCTTTACTTGTTGAGGCCATGCAACACATTTAGAGCTGATGGCGGCCATCCATTTTGGTCATGAGATAGAATTAACACTCACCATCTTAAGATTCATGGTTGGAAACCTGTTCTAAGGAGCCCCCATAGGAATGATGGAAGTGGGAAATGTAAGCCTAAGGAAATAAAAATCAACAAATAGTAAATAAAAAGGAGTCTAATAGATTGACTCTTGAAAAATTAGATAATCAGAAAGAGAGATAGGCTGGAAAGAACATGGATAGCTAGGGAGGATGTGTCTAAGTTATGTTATCTCAATGAGATAACCTTGAAGTTAATCAAAGACAGATGGGTGCATATGATTCAAGTGAAAACTTGGCATAGAGAAGGGAAGCATGTTGTTTCAATGAATTTTAGCTTATAGTTTGGGAAAGGAAGAAGAAAAAACTAAATATGGGTATAGTTGAAAAACTTGTTTGGTTGTGCACATGTTAAATTAGATGATTGTGAAGAACTCCTCTTTGGCTTGGGAGGATGACCTATAAATAAGATAGTACTAAATAAAATGGTTGGTTAGATAGATATCTAGGTGGATTTCCTAGTGCAAGCTAGATCTCAAAAGTAAGAGCTTCCTTAGGGGCTATCAATCTACATGTTTCAAATAGTTAAATTTATAAACAAAATGATTAAGTACTTACATCAATAATCAAAAGGTACTAAAATTAAATGAAAGAAAATATTTGATAAATAAATAGGGTAGAATGACTAATATAGCAAGAAGTAAGTCAATACTAATGCTAAACAACTCAGTTTTATTTCAACAAATTAGGCAGGGGTGTTTGAATAGGCAGGGACATAGAAAATTGGATTTGGTTGGGGGTAAGGTGGTGAAAATAACTTGTTATTATTCTATACCATAGTGACCATTAGTGGTTGGGATGATCATCGGTGGTCAAGGTGACCATCGATGATTAAGGTGACCATTATGGTTAGACAGACCATCAATGGTTGAGATAACCATTGATGATTACTGTGTGTAGGCTTAGGCTAATAAATACACTAATTGATAGGATCACAAAATTGGATTTCGATAGATGGGTTGGTGTTGGGTTAGTTATAAAATGTAAATAAAGTAAATAAATATTATAAAATAAGTATTTATCTTACCAAATGTTGATTAGATGAATGGTTGAGGTGGTTGGCACATTGATAGAGTTTGGCATGATTCTGGTAGAGTAATGATACTTGGATATCATCTTAGGGGTGGTGGCAAGTTGGCTCTCTAACATGATGGATAGATCACTGGATTGTTGGAGGAATACCTGTAAATGAAGCTTTGGATGCAAAATATCTTGATATTTGTGAATAGAACTTATTCACCTCCGGCTCCTCTCTTCTTATAGGCAAGGAAGGAGAGGAGCAATAAGACATTAAATAGGCATTCTAATTATAAATCATGTATGTAATGGCTCACACATGATATTAGATGAGTTATTTTTAGAAAATAAAGGTAGATGCTTGAATGTGAGTGCTTGAGATGGTGGACCCTAACCATCAATAGTTAAGGTGACAAGTTGGTTAAAAGGTAGGTTTTAACTAGAAGGTTAGTTGACCTAGGCTAGATGGGTTAGGTTGAGTTAAAGGTTAAAAAGGTCAAGGTGGGGCCCAAGGGGGTCCTGAGATGGTCCAAGAAAATTATGACATTCAAAACCATCATGTGTGGATTTTTAGTGTTTAAATTTTGTTCCTTTTTGTTATGTAGTTTTTATCAATAAGATGCAAAACAAAAATAGATTTTGGGTCAGAGGTTAGGTTGCCCTAAGTATGGGAGGAGGTGTTCCCCTTGAAACTTGGAGTCTATGACATAAAAATAATTGGGTATGGGTTTGATAAGTGGGTAGTCGATGATAAAATGGATGAATGATAGGTTGGGAACTTGTAGCATAAACACGTGTAAAAAGTGCAATAAAAAGAATGATAGCTAAGATCATGCATTGACTAGGTTGCCATAGTTGGTAAAAGTAAAGCTTGGTGCTCGAAGGACAAGTAATAAGTGGACCACATGACCATATTTAGGCATGGTGGTTGGGAACACTCATAAATATAAGTCTCCTAGGCTATGTCTATGATTCAGTGGGTATCCAAGGTAGGAAGTACTCTTGATGAAAACACAAATGCGTCAAGTGTCATAGGTATTCAAGGTAAGAAGTGATCCCAAGAAGACACAAATGGGTTTGATATGTGCTATGAAGTGTTAGTCCAAAAAGTGGTCAACATGGCAATGGTGTCATTATGATCAAAGAACTAGGCAAAATATATCACAAAATGCACACTAGTTGGGCTAAGATGGAACAATGGTGAGGTGATGAGGTGGTCGGATTAGGTAAAGAAGGTAATCTCTAAGGGTGGGTGGGTTGATTTGGGTTTTCTCAAAAAAGGTTGCTCAAGGTAAGAGAAAAAAAGGAGCAACCTGATTGTCGATGGTTAGGGTACTTGAAGGTGATCGTCAATAGTCACCCTGACCATCGATGGTGAGGGTGTAAACCCTAAAAGGCCATGGTTAAAAGTAAAAAGTGAATCATTTTTAGTCATTTATACATTTGACTCAGAGCTCTAATCATTTTTCATACTCAAGCAAGATTTGTTAACAGTGACTACTTTGCTAGTGGGTGAGGTTGCTGAGGTAGATGAGGTTGATTGAGACTGACCAAGCCAAGATGCAACACACATGTGTGTGTGGCTAGGGAGGGGGTCCCAATATTCATCCTTGATAATAGTCAAGGAATGAGGTAGGAGGTGTCTTTAAATTGATAGGGTAGTTTTGGAAATGACATTATATTATTTTCATAATTTATCTACTGATTGTTAGGGGTAAACTTGGGTTATGCTTAATTGTGCCCTAGGTAGGGTTTTGTTTGACTTTGGTAAAATTGGGTAGGTGATGTTCCAAATATGGGAAGGTAGGCTAGTTAGGGGTAGGTTGGTCATAGGATTGGTGGTAATTGGTATAAAAATGGTAGCTTGTTGGTGGTTTTTGGGTAGGGTTAGGTTTTAGGTGTTCCATTCGTAAAACACCCACAATAATCATCAGTGGTTAGGTCTGACCATCGATAGTTGACATTCATAAGGGAATGTATGCTTGACTGTCGATGGTTTCCATGACCATCAATGGTTTCCTAGTGTCAAATGGTCTTTTAAAATTATTTAAAGTGTGCAAGGAATTTTAGATGTTAATTTATCAGTATAGGTTAACTTATAGGTTAAGTGGGTTTAAATGTTAGGCTTGGTAGGTAGGAGTTGAATAAATGGTCAAATAGGTAAGGTTAGGTAGGTTGAAGGCACTTAGCTCATAAGAAATAATAATATAGGTGTCTAAGCTTATTGTGATTAATTGTGTACAAGTACAAGAGCAAATACAGATACATGTTTGGGTACCATGCATCTTCATAGAGGTTCAATAAGGGATGACCCTAACTGATTAGGCTCACATAGAGGAGGTTGGGTTGGGAGTGATATGACATTATAAACATGTGTCTCATGATGCATCCATGATCATGGCCCTCATCAAGAGATTGGATCCAGCCATGAACACTTTCTTTCTATCAACTGGTGAGATGACTATCTTACCAGAGGATGTGCATAGATTACATGATTGGCCCTTTGAGGCAATCCAATATATCACATAGAGTGGGAGGAGCTGATGTATGAGGATGATCATGATCATGTCAGATGGCACACTAGGGGTTTTAACTACAATATGCTATATTAGAGGGTGACAGGCGAGAGGAGACTTATGACCATGATGATGATGGAAATTTCATGCTTTCACCTTCTTGAATCAAGTAGTGAGATGTTTTCATAATTTTTATTGGGGGTGTTAGTTGAGATGTTTCTTGGGAGGATAGTGTTTGGATAGGTATTAGTATTACTTATGTAGATATATAGGTATTTTTGGGGTTTTAGGACCCATAAGAGATATGGCATCAGTGTCAGTTTGGTTCTTCACTACTCGACTTATGAGCACATTTGAGTGTTGAGGACAATAGGGATGCCATGGGTAGGATACACTTAGATTTCCTAGTTGGTTTTATGAGGTGTAGAGGTAACTAAACTACTTTAGGTGTAGGAAGAGGAGCCAATGATGTTGATTAGTTTAGGGGTGATTTAAATGCATTAGTGATTGGAGACATTAATTAGAGACCATATGTTGGGTTCCCAATGCGGGCTGGGTACAGGGGATAGTATTTTTACTTACAAAGTTACAGGTGGATTCTCAATCAGAGGGATGGAAAGGTTGATCTCATCCTATTTGATAAGGTATGGAGGTATTTTAACCTTCTACACGGTATTCTAGGTCCATGTCCTAGGTTTATGTAGGAGGATGTAGAGATCCTTCTATCACAACCATATCTAATAAGGAATTTGCTAGATCATGAGGAGTTGCTAGCCAGGCCACGGATAGATGATGTAGGCTTTGTAGATGGTTAAATGCCATGGTACTAGGCTTTATATGCAACACCAAATTTTGGTGATGGTGATGGTGGTAGAAGGCCTATGGATGTGGACCTAGATGAGAGAGGAGGATAAAGGATACATGTAAATGGGGCTGCCCCTAATACACAAGTAGAGTGGTACTAGTTGTGGCATAGGCATAGATCACAACATTACAAGTTCAAGTGGTTGCCTTACAAGGGTAGGTGGCTACACTCATGGGTGATAGGGACCAGGATAGAGCTTCACTAGCCTTGTTCACATAGGAAAGAGACTCTTTGAGGTAGAGGTGAGGAACAATGACACCTACAATACCATTGAGCACCATCTCCATGGCTCGATAGCTAGCTATAATGGAGGAGTTACAATATTATGAGGCTATAGTTATGAGGTGGTATCCTGAAGAGCCTTGATAAGGTGAATACATAATGAGTTTGGTAGGTGGTGCCAGCATGATGACACTAGGTTAGTGGGTAGCGTCTGGAGGTTGACAAACATGTACTATAGGGGGATAAGTAGTAAGACCTAATAGTGCACTAGGAGACAATGGTGCCCTAACTTATACATGTTATGTTTTGAATATATTTATATCTTATTCTATATCATTTTAATCCCATCTTACGAGTCGATATACACTTTAAGAGAGAGAGACATGTATAGTTGTTGTATACATTATGATGCTAGTCTCATGATATATATATATATATATATATATATATATATATATATATATATATATATATATATATATATATATGATCCTTTTTTATTGCTTATTACTCATGGTATTTGCTTTGATGTTATGGGATGATGATATATTAATCATTGATGATGCTATGTTGATTATGCTTATTGTCTATTGATGTAGGCTTACGTAGTAGGCATGCGATGAGATGTATCTTATTTTATTCATGGTTATGCTTTTTGACATGTGTGTTTATGACATTCTAAATTTTAATGAGTATATGCTTCATTGTTTAGATTTAGACATGTGGTGGAAAATGGTTGGTTGATTTATTTTTCATGGATGCTATGATATTATTATGCTCGTGATGGTTATGATTATGGTTATGCATTTGCTTATGACATAGATTGATATGATGATTATGGTTATTATTATTCTACTTATGGTAAATCACATGAATCAAGTTAATTAACAACACTAGATGTGAGAACAAAGAATATAATTAAGAGACAAACATCTTTAGTGAAAATATTAACCAATTATGAGAGGATAAGAAGAGGGCATGATGCTTCTCCTTTGACAAAAACTAAAACAAAACCCAAAGTTGGATTGGCTTAAAGAACATAAGCCTTTAAAATACTTTGCATTAGCATTCATTAGTTGGTTAAAAAGGTGTCTCAATCACATAATGATAAGTAAGCTCAAAATCCATTGCTTATAGTATATAAAGGGGAGATGGATGAAAATGGAACCTCTTTATGAAACTAGCATGCCTTTTATATAGTTTTTTGAAGAGTCAGTATAAACAAGTCTATGTCATGCAAAGTGTAGACTGATCGATGTGAGAAGTCTACTCATGAAATCTAATTGCGAATATCAAAAATATTTTCCTATAAGAGTCGATTGAAAATTTCAAAATTGTTTTGATTTTATTATTTCTTGATAATGGGTCTTTTACTTAGGTATTGGGGAAGCTGATCAATGTAGGAATCTTCCAAGAAATTACTTATTTTGATAAATGCTTTACTCAACCATCCTTCAAGGGAGTGGTCTAAGTTTATATGCTTGGTTCAATACTTTTGAGAGTTGTCCTTGAAAGGAGTAGTCTACGTTACATTGAATAATTTAAAATATGTTTTTTAGTAGTTGTCCTTCAATGGAGTAGTATGTGAATGTTATTACTATTGGTTTGGATTTTGATTTTTGTTTTTGCTCTATTTGATCTTGCTTGACATAGACTTGATTATAGAGGATTAAGGGCTCACATTTATGAAGGAAAAACTAAAAGCACAAGAAGTTTGATTGGGTGTAAAGAGGTTTAGGTGACAATGATCATGGGGATCCATCCTATAAAAAGTACCATGAGAATAATGCCATGAGTAGAGCCATGATAATCATTGTTCAAGATTAGGCTATGATTGTGATGGATAATCACATGATTCAATTTTAATCAATTGCCCCTAAAATAGGGAGATGAAAGTGGTATTGTAAGAAAGGGAAAAGCTTAAGCTAAAACAAATGGTGAACTTGATCCTTCTTAACAAAAGAATGGATGCAAATGGGAAGCATTGAACGGTTCAGGTTCTGGGTTTCCCTCAAGAGAGGACAACCAATAAGATTTTGATCTATACTTGTGGGTTATGATATAGGGTCCATTCTAATTGAAAGCAAACTTACCCCATTTTTTTTTCTCCATATTGGTGATGTGTTGATTTTCCTTTAGGATGAGGTCTCTAATGTTGAGTTATCATACTCTAAGGTGTTTGTTATAGGTACATTTGACATACTCTTGATAGACATGAATATGGGTAAGGGAGGCTAAGTGATGCTTGTCAAGTAGCTCAAGTTGGGTGAAATTGTGCTGATGATAATCATCTTTAGAAATGAGATCTTACAAAGATATGTAAAAAGAAGGTATTTTGACTTCAAAAGGTAAGATGGCCTCTACCCCAAACATAAGATAAAAATGCGTAGCACCTGTAGGTGTTATAATTCTAGTACAATATGCCCATAATGTGAAAGGGATGTGCAAATGCCAATCTTGACTAGATTCATTGACCATTTTAGTGAGCATGTTGTTAAAAGTTTTGTTAGAGGCCTCAATCTATCCATTCACTTAAGGGAAGTAGGGAAAGAAGAAACTTAACTTAATCCCTAATGCATCACAAAGACCCTGAACTTATTTAATCATAAAATATTTACCATTGTCGATGATAATTTTGTGAGGAACACCAAAATGATAGATGATGTGATGGTTGATAAAGTTGACAATATTTTTTACCTTAGTTGAGATGAAGGGAATAGATTTTACCCATTTGGTAAAATATTCGGTCATAATGATGATAGAATGGTGTCAGTATGAAGAATGGGGGTTAATTTCACCAATAAGGTCCAAACCCCATTGTGAAAAAGGCCATAAATTGGTGGATACACAAAGACTATGGCTAGGTGTGTGATGTAAATTGGCATGCTATTGATACTTAACACACCTTTTCACATAATCATAATAATTTTACTTAAGGGTAAGCTAGTAATTTCCAAGGTGAATGATGTGTTTAGCTACAACGAGGCCACTAAAGTGCTCCCCATAGATTCCATCATGCATTTCCTTAATATCTTGAGAGCCTTCATGACTGCATAGGCAACAAAAGAGGAGGCCATCAAAGCCACATTTGTAAATAATTCCCCTCATAATGGCATAATGTGAGGTAATATAGATAAACACTCTTTGAGTATTCTTAAAAGGGCTAGAAGGAATGATGATAAGGTTAAGATAGTCAAAGGTCTGTTGATACCAAAGGTTAGGTTGGGTGTCCTCCACATTGAATATGGTGGGAAAATCTAGTTTGACATAAGAAGGTTTGGTAAGTATATGGATAATGATAGATAGCTTAGAGTTAGAGGGTGCAAATAAGATATGAGAGGTAGGAAGTGATGGTAGCGATGAACCTATTAGTAGATCACGTCATTAATTGGATGCGATAGTGTTCAAATGATGTTAAGAGTTCATCAACTAGTTGTTTTTACTATTGAAAAACATCATTCTTACATTAGTAAGAGCCATTGATTTGATTGAACACAAGTTGGGAGTCACCAAAGATGTTGATTTCTTTGACTCCCAAGGTTAAAATAGTCTAAAGGCCTATGACTAGGGCTTCATACTCAACCATATTATTGGTACATTCAAAATCTAGCTTGAAAGACAAAGGAAGATGTTCACCATCAAAGGGAATAACGATGATGCCCATTCTCCCACCACATTAACGCTTTGATCTATCAAAGAACATGGTGAATTGATAGGTGAAGTTTGCCTAAGAGAGGGTCATCGTAGACTCATCAAAAAACTCAAAAGGAGGAGGTTGATTATCTACTAATGGTGATTTAGTCAATTGGTCGATAATGAATTACCCTTTAATTAACTTTTGATGAAGGAAATCAAGGTCAAACTCTGATAAAATCATGAGCCACTTGACCATACATTAGTTTTGGTATGGATTAGAGTGCATATACTTGAGTGGGTTGGTATTGGTTATGATATAGGTCTGTGGTTAATAAGGTAGTGACAAAGTTTGGTGGTCATAAAGACTAAAACCAAGTATAGTTTCTTAACATGGGTGTATCGAGTCTCATACTCTAAAAGCATGTGGTTAATGTAGTATATGGCTTGTTCTTTGTGCTATCCATCTTGATGAGCAAGCATTGCCCTTAGGGAGTGGTCAGTGGCAGAGATATAAAGGTAGAAAGGTTGGTCATCCTTGGGAGGGGTGAGGATAGGTGGATACAAAAGGTACTTTTTGAGTGAATCAAAGGATTTTTAATAGTCTCTATTCCACTTAAAAGACACATCCTTCTCTAGAAGGTGGTGAAAGGGTTGACATCAGTCTAAAAACTGGGAGATGAAGTGATGGATGGATTGGAGTTTCACCTATGAACTATGGAGTTGCTTGAGGTTAATTAGAGGAAGCATGTTGAGGATGGATTTGATTTTGGTTAGATCAACTTCAATCCCTTGAAGGGAAATGATAAATCTAAGGAGTTTTCCTAGTAAGACCCCAAAAATGCATTTCTTGGGGTTAAGGTAGATATGCTAATGGATGAGTCTCTCAAAGATAATATTGAAATGGATAAATGGTCCTTTTGATATTTGGATTTCCTAAGAAGTTCAACCACATAGTCCTCAATAATTTTGTGTATAAGGCTGTGGAAGATGTAGGTCATAGTGCATTGGTAGATTGTACCAATGTTATTTAGCCTAAAAGGCATGACCCTATAGCAGATGGTTCTCCATGGGGTAATAAAGGTAGTTTTATGTTGATCTTTGGGGGTAATTAGTATCTGATTATAACTTGATAAACCATCTATGAGAGATAACATCTTGTGGTTGGTTGTAAGATCAACTAGTTGGTCGATGCTTGGTAGAGGAAAGTCATCCTTGGGGAAAATAAGGTTGAGGTCATGA
This sequence comes from Torreya grandis, assembly GCA_037957365.1. Lineage (NCBI taxonomy): Eukaryota > Viridiplantae > Streptophyta > Pinopsida > Cupressales > Taxaceae > Torreya > Torreya grandis. The sequence continues at coordinate 2,128,474 of JARHVA010000415.1, forward strand.
AAGTCCATATAAATGTGTAGTCCCCCTATGGCTTTGGTAAAAGGCATGACATTCAAGACCCATTGAGGATAGTCAATAGGTTGAATGAAATTGATAGATAAAAGACACTGAAGCTCTTCTTTGATGAGAAGGGCTATGCAAGGGTGCATTCATCAAAGTTTCTACTTGACAGGCTTGGCATCATGGTTGGTGACTATGTTATGGATGATAATGGCAAAGTCAATTACAAGCATGTCATTATAAGACCAAGTAAATGTTATGTTATGATCTTGAAAGAAAGAGGGGAAGTCTTGAAGTTATTGGGAATTCAATGATTGGACAATTTTGACAATACAGGGGTTATCTAAAGTACCCAAGTTGATGTAAAATGGTGGATTCATTTAACATGGTCAAAGTCTCAGGAGGAAGGGATTAGTGGATGGAAGAATCTAGTTTACCAAGATAGGTGAGAATTGAATCATTATCCTGGCACTGAATAATATTAGTGGTAGGAGATTCATCTCCTATCATCTCAGGATGGGTCAAAGGGATAGTTATTAATGCCCTTTTATTTTGAAAAGTCAAGGGTCTGAGGCTGATCATGTTGATGGAAAAAAAAAGTTGGGGGGGATGATGTCCTCCTCCTCACACTCAAGTAGAGAAGAGGATGGTGATGAAGGGATGTCTTCCTCAAGAATGGTGGTGGTAGATGGTTTGGTTTTCCTTTTGTTGGGTAGAATGAAATTGAGGTTGTGTTTCTCATGAGGCTTTCTAGTTTCAATGGAGATCAAATCATGTGGGTTTTGCTCATATCATCCTAGACCAAATCCTTTCCAAGCACACCTATGGAGGTATGTCTTAGTAAAGCCTGGGTTTTCCAAATAATAGAATCTAGGGGTGAATGATCAAGGTGAAGAAGAGGTGGTAGAACCATTAAGTGGTTTGTTGAGTCTCCCATAAATGAAATGGGTCTGATAATGTGAAGGTCCAAAGGGATCAATGGCTCTAATATTGGGGTCATATCTGGGTTGGTAGTCAAGATTACCATATTCTTGGGGAGTAGGGAAAGCATCAAGGGTGAGGAGATGATATTCCCCTAGTGAAAGGCATTAGAATGTGGATTCCAAGTGGCCCATGGTGGGGATTTGGTCTGAAGGGATGGATGAGCTAGTAGATGCCCCATTGGTAGAGGAAGGTATGAATTCCACTTTAATGTTTGAGGGCTTATCTTTGGTTGATGAGGGTATGTTAGATGAAGGTAGGAGGATGTCATGGGTCAATAAGTCATGTTGGATAGTGAAAAGGGACTTAGGTCAACTTGTATAGTGACAACTTAGCCTTCATGCTCAAATTTGATGAAATGATGAAGGGTAGAAGGTACATAACCCATGGAGTGAATCCAAGGTCATCTTAGCAAGACATTATATTAGAATTTTCCTTCCACCACATAGAAGAGCTCTAGGGACATGCGAGGTCCTAAATGGATATGAAGGACAAAAATTCCCAAAGGAGTGGCCATGGTGTCATTAAAGGATGACTAAGGTTTCAGACATGACATTGTCTAGGAATTTGAATTGGTCATAGGCATGAGAGGAGATAATGTTAATATTGTCTCCTCCAACAATACTCACCCATTTGATGTAGGTTTGGTTGATATAGGTAGTAATGAAAAGAGGGGGATTTAGGTCATCAGGGTGGATAAAAGGTATTTCCAAATCCTTGAAGGTGTCAAGGTTGGAAATTTAGAGAGTACCAACAAAGGCTACCAGGGGTTGAGGGTCTTCAGGTTAGACCTCTATTGATTGTAATGCCTCTATCATTATTTGATGATGATGAGGTCGAGTATAAATCAATTCATATAGGATCATCTTCATTAGGGTTCGGTGAAATTGATTGAGCACCACTCTCTTAATTGATTCAGAGGGGTTAGATTAGGAGGTACCCAAAATAAATACCTTGGGTTTAGTTGAGGGTGAAGGTGCTTGATTTTGATTTAGTTGGGAGGTGGAAGATGGGTATGTCTATGGGATGGACACTTGAGCCTTCCCTTTATCTTTTTGCTAAACATTTGATCGTGTGACCACATGGATAGTATGGGTGAAGGGAAGAGTCAAGGTAGGAGATTGGTTTGGTTCATCATCACTCTGAGGTGAGAGTGGAGGTATAGGTAGGCATTGGGTAGAGATTTTTGTTGGTTGGATTAGTAGTAGGCTCATGGGAGGTTCATATGTTAATAGATCATCCTCATTATATATCCAATGGATTATGGTTTGGAGAGCTTTGTAGTTCTTTGTATCATGCCCTAATGTCCTATAATAGGAGCACATGTGGTGGTTATTATACCAAATGGGTTTTAGATCTAGAGGGTCAAATGATCTAATGGGAGGTAATATCAAGCAAAAATCTTGTAGTAACATTCAAAAAATGGTTGAGCAAGGCTCAGCTAAATTCAGAGGGGGTTTGGAGATTTTAGACTTGGTTAGTGAGATGGAGGTCTTTTTGGAAGCAAGTTTGGTGATAGAAGGTTTGGGTAAGATGGTGTTGTTAGGTGAGGGTTTTGGCTTTGGTAAGGTGGAGGTAGGAGGTTTCAGGGTAGGTAGTTTGGTTATCAATGGTTCGGTGAAGATAGGTGTGTTAGAAATCAAGTGTGTTGGTGTAACCAACAATGGTGATGGAGTTTTGGTTAAGATGGTTAGCTTCTTCATCAAAGTGGAGGGATGAGTTCCAAAAATAGAAGGCAAAGTTGAAGGAGGTAGAAGTTTGGTCTTTTGGCCTCTTGGTGGCTTTACCTCCTTGGTTGATTTAGTTTTGGTTGGTGGGTTTGGTGAGGTGAGGTATAGTTTCAAGGAGAGGTGATCAAGGATTTACATGGGGAAGATGCCAAGGTTTCAAGTTGGTTTGGTTGTGTTGGTTGGAGATGATGATTTGGTAATTTAAGATTTAGTTACTTTGGATGGTTGAAAAATGGCTGGGTTGGTAGGGGTTTTTATTGGTTTTGTTGATAAGATATGGGTTCAAATAAAAGAAGTGGTAGGTTGGTCTACCAAAGGTGTGGTTGGAGGTTCTTGTTAAGTGATATAAGGGAGCCCTAATTATTTCTAAAAGGTGGCCTGATCCACATCAGGGTTGGAGACAAACTCCAATCTCTAAACTAATATAGAGAATGGTTTGTAGACCAATCATGTTCCCTAAGTAGTGGACTCAAAAGATAAACCCCTAGGTTGAGAAAGGGGAATGGTGACTTCATCCTTTTCCTCAATCAAAGGATACAAGGTTTGATGTGTGAATCCTTTATGGGAGGTATAGGTGCAGTGATTTCCTCTTTGGGAGTGATCTCTAAAGGGGGAATGAGTTGTTTGGTAATTGAGAGAGAAGGAAATATGGTGAGGGCTGCTTGATCTGGTATGATAGTTGAAGAAGGGGTTGATGGTTCCAATACCTCAATAAGTAGAGGAGGAGAAAGGGTTGATTCATCAATTTGGGTATCCAAGAGAGGATAAGGTAACTACACTACCTCAATAAGTGGAGAGGGAACAGAACAAGTAGATTGGGTGGTGGGTTCTTCAATAATGAGTGTGTCGAGAACCATATTGATGGTATGGGCATCATGAAAACACTCAATTATGTTGCTCTCATTTTTGGTAGGTGCATGATTGGGAAAAGGTTATATAAAAATGTCAAGGGCCTGGTTCAAAGGTGTATTGGGGTTGTCTAATGTGAGCTATCCCTTGTCAATGAGGGATTGGAGAACACTCTTGAAGGTATTACACTTATTAATGTCATGCCCAACTACTCGATTGAAAGTACATAGGTCATTCTTATTGTACCAGTCAGGTGTAGAGTGAGAGGAATCAAATTGTTGAGGAGGCTTGTTAGGAGGAAGTTATATGATATTAGTTTTCTGTAAATTCTCTAGGATTGAACCATAAGATTCCCCAAGTAGAGTAAATTGCTTTTGATTGTTTCAGTTTTGGTTTCTCATGTTTTTCTTTGAGGAGTTAGAGAAGTTTGGTTGATTGACAGATGGTGGAGGATCAACCTTAAAGACAACCACATTCACACTCCCATTGCTCTTGGTATTGGTATTAGTTTAGTTGCTTGGTTTGGAGGAAGAGGCCTTATTGGTTTTATAGGTGGAGTTCTTGTCTTTCAATTTTAACTTTCCTTCATTGATGGCTCTATTTTATAGCTTATGTGTTATGGTAAAAGCTTCATCAAAGGTTCTAAACCTTTGAACATGCAATGTAGAATAGATGTGTTAGCACATACCTAAGCAAAAATTTATATCAATTTAGGTTGTGATAAAGAGAAGGAAAGTTGATTGATTAGGCTTCTCCAACGGGCTAAAAAATCAGCAATATATTCATCATCAAATTTCCAGATAGAATAAAGGTTAGTGATGGAAAATTTCTTGGAGATGTTTATATAAAAATGATCCAAGAAATTTTGGGCCAAATTGGTGAAAGAGAAGAGAGAGTGTTTGGTAATGGCACTATACCAATCCAATTCCAGACTAAATAGGGATATAAGAAGGTACGTAAGAGGGTATCATCATAGGCAATCAAATAACATTCATGTGTAAATGCCTTGAGGTACTATTAGGGATCCTCTTTACTTTAAAACTTAGAAAATTTGAGAAGTTCCTATTAGGGAAGATATGGTATGATAGGGACAAACGGTGGATGGGATTGTTATGTATCTAGTCATATGATATGATGTTGTGTGCACCAAAGATAGATGACTCTAAGGTAGTCATTTTAACCACAATAATTTTCATCAGATCTATTTGGGGTTGTGCACCTAGAAGGTTATAACGTGCATACTATTATGGTAGATGGGTGACATATTGGTAACTGGTAGGAGGTTGAGGAGCTGCCACATATTGATATATAGATATAGGTGGTTGGCTAGAAGTTATGTAGGTGTAGGTGGACATAGGTGGTTGGGTCATAGGTAGAGGTATATGCCCTTGTGGGTTAGAGATGTATCCTAGGTTTGGTGAAATGGGTACCTAATGGGTAAGAGTGGTGGTTAGGTTGGTGATCAAAGGAAGGGTAGTGGCCTATGTGGTAATTGGTTGTAAGGTAGAAGGTATAGGTAGCACAATATTTTGAAATGGGGTAGTGGTTAGTGGATTAAAGGTAGTTGAAAGAAGGTTTTAAATGCTAATGGTAGGTACTCCCATGGTGAGGGGAGTATAAGTGGATATTGGTTGGGTTGTTCTTAGGGTAGAGGAGTTGTTGGTGGGCGTAAAAGGTACAAGGGTGTTTGTAGGTTTCATAGGTTTATTTTCCATAGTGGTATCAAATGGATTATTGGTAGATGAATAATATTGGGTATTCAATGGTTGGGTAGTGACCATGGCAATATAAGTGTTTCCTATAAGGTGGGAAGGCATGCTATAAGGTGGTTCTAGAGGTGGAACCAAAATAAGGTTATGGTAAGGCATGGTGTGAGGATAATTCTAAAGGGCCATATGATTATTATCTAAGAAGGTGGTAAAATCTGCATCTCCTTGGGGAACTTCTCAAGGGAAGGAAGGACTTCCTGAAGGGTGAGGAGAGTCTATAGGTTCGTAGATGTAGTCCATGGGTGAGGAGGTAGAATAGGTCGACTGGTTTGATGATGGGTTATGTTCTACTAGATTCTTTCATTGCTGATGAGTTAAAACCATACAAGACAAGGGAGAGAGGATACACAGACAATCTCACCACTCAAACATAGAAAAGATAAGAAAATATCAAGGAGTTAAACACACTAAAAATTATGTTAATTATTAGAGTTCTTTTTAGTCTCTCTTTTGATTATGCCTTAAGAAATTACATGACTAAAATTGGTTTGTAAAGTAGGTCAAAAATAAGTCTATGGTTGGTTTGATGTTGTGTTTAGGATCTGAAAAAGATCTAGATTGGGAATTAATATTTGGCTTGGTATTGGGGCCTACCCCCTCACTTGACACACTGTAACGATAAGGGTGTCAGGTGCTTAGCCAATATATACCAATTTTTAGAGTTTATATCAACTAGAGAGATGCGTTGGTTCTCCCCTTGGTAATGACCTCTAAGTAGGATTGCCGAGAAAGGGTAAGTTGATCGCTAGGTGATGAAATCCCAATTGGGCCTTGTCTCAAATTGTTTTGATGTTTAATTGGTGAAGGTGGTTTGGTTTAGTGTGTGCATCAAAAGTGATGCTACAATTAAATTACTTTGATTTAATTTGAATAAATGAGATAAACTTGTAAGAAACCAATGGATGCACTCAATTTTAAGCCCATTTTTTTTTAAATTTCATTTATAAGCACAAAATAGAGAGAAGAATATATAGATACAAGTAAAATAAACCCAAGTGGAAACTCAATGGTCCCATTGAGCATGCTAGAATGTTTCATTGAATTTCAACTTATATTTCAAGAAAGTAAGAAGAAAAAACTAAATATAGGTATGGTTTAAAAACCTATTTGGTTGTGCACACATTGAATTAGATGATTATGAATAACTCCTCTTTGGTTTGGGAAGATGACCTGTAAATAAGACAACACTAAAATAAATGGTTGGTTAGATATATAGATAGGTGGATTGACTAATGCAAGCTAGATCCTGAAAGCAAGAGCTTCCTCAAGGGTTGTCAATCCACATGTTTTAAACAATTAAGTTAATAAACAAAATGATAAAGTACTTGCATCAATAATCAAAAGGTACTAAAATTTAACACAAAAAAATACATTATAAATAAACAGGCTAGAATGACTAATATATCAAGAAGCAATTCAATACTAATGCTAAATGGCTCGGGTCTATTTCAAAAAATTAGGCAAGGGTCTTTGAACAGGTAGGGACACAAAAAACTGGATTCAGTTGGGGCTAAGGGGGTGAAAATAACTTACTATTATTCTCTACCATAGTGACTATTGGTGGTTGGGATGACCGTTGGTGATTAAGATGACCATCGGTGGTCAAGGTGATCATTAGCAGTTGGACATACCATCAGTGTTTGAGACAAATGATAGTGGTTACTGTGTGTAGGCTTGGGTTGATAAATAGACTGATTAATAGGATCACAAAGTTAGATTCTGAAAGATGGGTTGGAGCTGAGTTAATTACAAAATGGAAATAAATTAAATGAATATTAGAAAACAAGTACTTATCTTACTAGAGGTTGATCAGATGAATGGTTGAGGTGGTTAGCTTATTGATAGAGTCTGACATGACTTTGGTAGAGTAACGATACTTGGCTATCATCCTAGGGGCAATGGCAAGTTGAATCTCTGATGTGATGGTTAGATTGTTAGATTGTTGGAGGGATATCTAAAAAAAAGCTCTGGATGCAAAATCTCTTGATAGTTGTGGATGTAACTTATTCACCTTCTTCTCCTCTCTTATTATAATTAAGGAAGGAGAGGAGTAACAAGATGTTAATTAGGCCTTCTAATTTTAACTCGTGCATGTAATAGTTCACACACAGGATTAGATGAGTTAATTTTAGAAAATCAAAGTGGATGTTTTCATGTGAGTGCTTGAGATAGTGGACCTTCACCATCATCAATTAAGGTGACCATAGATGGTTAGGGGTCTAAAGCAGGGTTGGTCAAAAGGTAGGTTTTAGCTAGTAGGTCAATTAACCTAGGCTAAATGAGTTAGGTTGAGTTAGGGGTCAATAAGTTCAAGGTAGGGCCCAAGAGGGTCTTGAGGTGCTCTAGGGGAATTATGACATTTGGAACCATCATGTGGATATTTTTGGTGTCTACACCTGCATTCAATGAAGAGAATATCATTGACAAATGGAGTGAGAAAGAGAATGGGTGGAGCAACAGAAAAGTGCATGCAATAATGAAACTTAGGTTAAATGCATTTTGTTCATTGGTTTTCACAAAGTTAATGTTAAGTTCAATTCATCTTACTCAATATTAACATTGATATTTATGCAATAATTACCATTTTAATTACAAAGGAATGACCCTCAAGCCCATTTTAGTGATGCCGATCACATTTTTTGAGAGAAATGCATTTACGGAATGGTAGATATATTCATTGGGGGCATGTAACAAATGAAAGTGTGCATGATAGGTTGTCTCAAAAATTGATATTGTACTTCATATGATGACTCTATATTATATGCACTCTTCTTTATTCCCCATACCTTTATTTCAATCCTACCATTACATATTTTGATAGTGTTGTATATAGGATTTTGGTGGAGATGAGTTGACACAGTCATAGGAATGGATGGGCCATATTTAGGAGGTATGACAATTACTTCTTGTTTACCAAAACTGACAATTTTATTCATGTTAGTGTCTTATTCTTACATTTTGTCAAGATTTCTAAACTACACATTTTTAAATGTAGGTGTCAGGGTGACATGCATATACATGAATTCATGTGGTTGATCACTTCCACTTGTTTGTCCATTTATAGATGCCTAATGTCCATGACATGAACATTGATATTGCCTTTCAGATACTACCTTAGACACTATTATTTATATACATATATTTTGGCATAATATGTATGACATGTTTTGATGTGTGGTAGTGTTTCATTTCTGGTTTGTGCTAGATATGTAGTTTTTTATTTATGTACGATTTAAGCAATGGTTTGGTGGTTAATTTGAATTTACTGATGTATTGCATAATCATGCATGCTTCAATGATGTAATGTTTTTACCATGTACTCATCTTATATTTTTTACATGTATGGTATTTGATGTTTTTGACTGGTGATCTATCTTCTTCACATGTATACCTTATTCTCCTTTCATATGTTGGTGATAAAATGCATATGTTTGTATGTATCTATCTCCATATAAAAGTAACCATGGTGGGAAGGAGTGAAATATAATATTTATATGCATGGCTTGTTTCTCTAACATTCTTATATCTCATATCATGTGTTTATCTGTTCAAGCAATTGACACAACAACTATCAATGTCTATGGCTTGTGGTTCGAGGTAGGGGAGGAGGGGTGAGAAGGAATGGGGAAACACTCCAATACATCAGAGTGACCATGCCATAAGAAAATATTTCATACTCCAATATAATGATTTCATTGTTTTCATTTAATTTATAAAAATCTTTATGTGTAAGGAAATTATTCATAATATAAAAAAAATGGATGTTCTTAGATTTTGAATATTCTCATGGACCCTCATTTATATGTAGTTTTTTTTAGATTTTCAATGCTAAAAATATTGAATGATATCATTGACTTTCATGTGTATCATATTTTTTGTAGAAGAACTCCCAAATCTAGAAGAGAATGTAGCTTCCCAATTACTTGAGGACATGGAAGAACTTCTCACAAGGATGAGATCCCAGATTGCAATGGGCACATAAGAACATCCTGGTTTTTAACTATCACTAATAGCTATAAAAAAAATCACTCAAGAGGGAAAACTAGTTTTTGACTAAGCTTCTTGATGGTGCAAGGGCAAAAGTTATCATGTTGGCTGACAAGACCAGAGAGGTTGAGAAGTTGTACCATACACTTCTCACACTAAAGGATGATAAGATGGATGTTGGAATAAAGTTTGTCAATCTAAAAGCAACCCATGCCTACACAAAAACACTCCCTGATGCAAGGGTAGAGACTGTGTGGGCAATGCAATCAAATTACGAAGGAATAGTTACCATATATGAGCAGTAGCTATAGATTTTGAAGGTGGGTTTTGATATCTTGTTTGGACAAGATAATGGGATGTCTCCAAATAGACATGATGTTCCATACTCAAACAATGATAATTATTTGGGTGTAACAACTTATGTGTCTGATATTACATGATGTATGCTTATGAATTTGGTTGGAAATCAATTAAACACATACTTATTCACATTTTAATCTATAAAATCGATATTTATTTTCCACTAGTTGCTTACTTCATCTTGTGTTTTTAAGTTGTTTATGAACAAATGAATGAATGTGATTAGAAGTTATTTAATTATAAAAAAATAAAAATTGACTACTTATGAAAATGTGTTAAAAATAGACATACTAAAAATAGCAAACATATCCCTCAAAAATAACTTCTCCCTAAGTAGAGAACACATTATGGGGAACATGCTTTTATAATAAGCATTAATCGTGTGGCTTATTTTTTATTTTTAAATATGAACTAAGCAAAAACAAGTGGTAATTACATAGTTTATAGGCATTTTTAGAGCCATGACATTTTTCTATCAATTGCAAACTTGCGTTATCCTATAATATATAGGCTGGATTATTTATGAATGTTCATAAAAGATTGTATGCATGTCATGAATGCATAAAGATGGTGTGTATGTTATGATTGCATGTAGGTTTGGTTCTCCTGAGACCTAATTATCTAGATCTACAAAATGTTGGTTGTTTGGAATAGCTTCTAAAGCAATTGAGTGATTTGTTAAAATAAAGGGTAACATTTTAAGATTATCTTAAGTTATAGTGAAATAAACTACATATGTATAGTTAAGCTGTTTGGTACTTCTATATATTGCTTTTTGCATCCATTATCTTGTTTTAAGATTAAATTAATATTAAAAGGCCCATGTGTGTATTGAATATATCTCTATGTCTCTTAGTTCAAAGATGAAAATCTTGGGCCTTCTCATCCCACACAAAGAACTCTTACCAGCTATTTGAGTTTAAGAAAAACTAAATAGTTTGGAAGCAATGAAAATTATTCAGATGTTGAAGGGGATGTTTATGAATCTAGAGAAGTAGATATGATGTATAATTAAGAGGAAAATTCTTCATAAACATCATTATCTAGTTCTCAATCCCACTGGTTACACTCACTTGATGGTTTACTCTTGCAAAAATTCACATTCAATGCTTCCTTTGCTCTTCAAGGTTCCATATCCTTCCATCATTCCTATATGTTCCTAGGATTAGTAGCCTTATTTTACATATGCTTATCCCTGGTAAATTTTAGATACACTTATTTTATTCATTAGACATCTATCATGTGACTAACATTCACCCCTGGCTCAGTTCATAACATTGATCTCACTTTTCATGCAATTATCTCACTGGATCTTAGGTCTAAAGGACCAATATTGATTTAGGTTCCCATAGATCAATAATTATATTAACAATAACACATTAATGAACCCATTTCAAATATCAACTCACCCTTAATTACTTATTTCCACATAATTCACTCTCCATGGTTTCTCCAGGCTAGTAGCCCTGTTTTAGATGTTTCTCCTTTGTGTATCTATTATACAATATTTATTATAGGTTTAGGGTTTAATATGATCTCCCTACCTTTGGATGCAACTTATTATTAATTATTAATTATTAATATTTGGTTTACTCCTCACCATTTTCTTATCCCTTTTCTCTACATAATTATCCCTTCTAGGCCTAATTCTGCCTAGTTACAACTCAGTTGACCAAATACATATGGAATGAGTCCATATAGGACTAATTTTTTTGAAATAATATTTTACATATTAGTTCCTTTAAAACCACCAAGTTTTACATTTTTATAATGGTGGGAAGTCTCCAAATTGACTAAACCCTAGTCTAGGGTTTCCTGGCCTGTATACAGACCCGAGAGCAACAAAATTATCTTGAAAATGTTTCAAACACTTTCATACCACTTTTAATGGTTTTTAGGATTTTTATTACCATAATTAAATTCATATAACATTTTCAAACCAAAATATAATCTTCTTTACACATGTTCTAGCTCAAATTCCCTTGGATTTGTAGAATACAAGGGTTTCCTACAAGATTGTGTCCCTGTTAGACAACCAATAATAATGTTTCAACCAAAGAGAGATTATAAACCACTTCAAACATCAATATTAAACTTTCTAAATTTTTTTATAAGCCAATAACTTTATGATCATATGGATTCTCTCAAAGATCAGTCCTTGTAGTCATGAAACAACAATGCAAGTATAGAAACAGGGCCTGTATATTGTCAACTTCCATTTTGGGGTCTCTTTATTTCAATAATTATCATTAAGATATTATATATTGGTTATTAAAATAAATAAATTGATATCATAATTATCTTACCTCTTTACCAATGTATATCCATTACAACATCTATCAAAATAGGGGCTATATATTGTGTAATAAAGTTGGTCCTTTTGTAAACTATGAATATAAGCTCACTATCTCTCTTGTATTTAGATAAAAAATCTTACCATTTATAGGAACAAAAAATTAATATCTAAATAATCATCTCGTCACATATTTTATTGATTTCTTAAATCCCAAATATTACCTCATTCTATGACTGAGACAATAATCTACAGGGCCTTAAGGATTTAATGGTCCATTTTACTCTTAGTCTCACCTTGTTACTTATATTATCATAAATATTTGAAGGTTTGTACTTTATAAACCTATAAAATTATGTTTGACACAATAAACTCCAACTTTGATCTATAACAAAACATTCTAATATCTTTCTTTTATGACTGTAACCTACAACCCTTATTGGTTGTCTCCACCAATCATTCAACAACTTGCAACTCCACATAAAAATGAATAAATACATGGCCTTAAGGGCCTTAAAGAGAAATATAAATGATTAAAAAAAACTCAATATAGTTCAAGAACATCAAATTACATGGCTAAATTCCTTCTTTATTCATTGTGTTCAACAAAAACATACAATTTTGATCTATCCAGACTCTGTTATCATTATTGAGGAGTATTTTATAATTTCTTCATGCTCATGTTCTCCTCCACCTTCTTGGATATATCTCCCTTGTCTCTCACATATCCTTCTCTTTAGACTCACATATAAATTTCTCCTTTCAACCAACTTCAAGGTTGGTTAAGGTGGTTATAAGACATAACCTCCTTGCATTGCCACTTCAACATGAGGTTTATGATGTCAAGACTAGAATATGACCTCTAATGTGATGTTTTAGACTTATGTCCATTATAACACATTTTACATGACCTTATTAGACTTATTAATCCAATTTTACTCATATATTCACTCCTTACATACACTTTACCCTTATAGACTCATTTTAAATATTTAAATTTTCAAATTCTTGGTTTTGGAGGGAAAACTCCAAATACCCTAAAACTTATTCCTATAACTCCTAGGGACTCAAAATTACCTAAAACACATAAAATGGGCCTTAAAATGTCTCTTGAATCATATTACATCCAAAATTGACCCACTTTTGACCACTAATGACCAAAACATAAAATTGACTTCTTTTAGCTAGATGCTCTTGCATCAAGATACTAGCTATTCTAATGTAGAATCCATTATTGATGATGAAATACATGGTACTAATGATATGCATATTAACTTATCTAATATTTTTTTAAGTTCATGTCAACCACAAGATCATTTAGATGATATGTCACATCGACTTACTATAACAAAGCGAGACATGTTTTGTGAGGAGTTTGTGATCTCAGAATGCTTAGATAGTGAAACTATGGTATGCCAGTTAGATTAACTATAGATTACATGTTGGTTTAGATAAATTTTATATTTATTAATGAACAAATTAAATTTATAAAACTACTCACTTTACTTATTAGGATTCAGCCAAAATGGAAAACTATTCTACGAAATTGGTTTCAATCCCAAATTTCATTCGAGGTGCTTATGATTTGAAGCTACATCATACTAAAGATGAAGTTGTTTGAGGGGGTTTAATCCATTTTTGGTGTTAGATGAACATTTAAATTAATAATCCAATACTATTCAAGGACATGAAAACATTAAATTATTTATTTATTCATTCATTTGATCATCAAAACATTACATGACCAAAACATCAAACATTATTATATACAAACAAATATGTATTTTCTTTAGCAATAAATATGTAATACATGAACAAATATGTAATTTATTTATAAATAAATTAAACATGTTGAAACAAAATTGATTACAATACTAAACACTATTTAAATATGTAATATACTATTTATCAATATTAAAACATATTTTTATAAAATTGTTCTATTCACTTTCAAAACCATCACTTTCATCTGATGAATTATAGTCATCATTGCTTTCATCCTCTACAATATGTATGTAAAAAAATAGTGTTTCTATCTTAAAATACTTTGGCCTAATCAGATGAGAGGAAAATATGTGGTGTGGGAGATTGTGTATCTCTTCCACAATGCTGCATATGGCTGCACTAGATAAAGACTGGATGCCTGAAAGAGGTTATTTAGTAGACACCTAAAATTGGCCACCAATAACCTCCAACTAAGATTTTGGCCAATTTCTACCTAAAATGCACAATTTAACCTGAAAACACTAAAACATGCAAAATGATGTGAAAATGATATATTCAAGGGCCGATTTTGGCCAGGGTATCACTAAATGGGGTGATGAAATTTATGGGCTAGCTAACTTTGATCAGTTCATTTCAAGTCAAAATGCCAAATTTGTACCTGCATGCTCTGGGTTTCTCTTCAGTATCAAATATTTTGCATGAGGCATGTGCCTTTTTTATTTGTTGTTGGCAACATTCTAAATGGGAATACACATCCAATGCATCTAACGTGGACTTCTAATTCAAATCTGGTCAAATTTAGGACCAATAACAAGGCATTCTGATCAATTTGAGAAATTTGTGCACAAAGTGCTTAATCATGCTTAAGATCTAATTAACCCAAATCAAGTCCTAATCAAAAATTCCATGGAAACTTGTTGAATACTTTGTTTTGGAAATGACTATTGAATATCTGCATCATCAAGTGACCTCATTTCTTGGGAAGACATCCCTAGGCCATAAATGCGATAAATATCAGGATTCATGCCCTCCATGCCTCATCAATGCCTTCCATGATGCCCTCCATGCCTCTTAATTTCCCCTTCTTCTAATGCCAAGATGAGGATAATTATAAATTTTAATTGCAAAATTAAATTAATCCTCAACCACACATCTCAATCTTGAGATAGATGGTTGAGGTTGATTCTAATCAAATCCAAAAATCTATAAATAGGAGGCCTTACAACATCATTTCTAAGCTTAATTAGTGCAAAGTTATAATGCAGGATTGGTTCCAAAAAGCTTTAAGTAACTAGTGTTATAATGCCAAATTGATTCCAAGCAAATCCAAGCCACAAGCCAAAGGTTCCAAGGAGAGATGGAGTTTGTCAAGCTTTCATTGACAAGGACTTCATGAGCACAAGCTGAGAAAGCCACCAAAACAAGAATTTTGGAGCATCTAAGGAAGGTAAAAGAGTTTTCTTTTGCATTTTAGTTATGTGTCTCATTCATGATTATTACTAAGCTCTCCCTCGTGTCTAGGCCTAGAGATGTTGTGCTATTAGTGTGTTTATTTCACTTTGTTTTCATTTTGGAACTAACACCATACTAACCATCCTCTCTTGAGTCAAATTCTTAGATCACATAATGGCACACCCAGTGGGATCAGATGCATCTCACACCTAAAGGAGATCATTTTGGAACCTTAAAAAACTTATTTGAGATTTTAAAACTCTTGCAAATTGGTTTTCTAACTTTATTTTTCCATTTTTTGGTTTCCATGATTTTTACATAGTAACTGATGTCAGTAGGAAATACCGACATCAGTCACTAATCAACTAATGTCAGTCAGTAGAACTGACATCAACCAGATCTTAGTAGCCCAATAACTGACATCGATGGTAACAACTGACGTTAGTCATTATGTTTTTCAAAAAAACACAAACCCAATATCTACATTTCCAAAGTTTATTATTTCAAACTCAAAAGGGCTTTAAAGCTAAAGGACATGCTAACAATTTTGCGGTAGGACCAAGTAGGATGTTTGTTCAAAACAAGTTTAAATCACCTTTTCTTGCTTAAAATTTGATTAAGAACCTTGTTTTGGGTGTTTAACAAAAAAATTAGGTGTTTTTGATGAATGTTTTCAAAGTTTGAAACTAAGACCAAGGGGTCAAATGAATACCACTAAATATTTCATTTTAGGTTTAAAATTAAACACACTTATAAATTTTTATTCACAATAGTTATTTAATCAAATCTTATGTGGAAAAAAGAGGAATTTTTCATGTATGCTCTTCCATTTTCCCCTTTAGGGGACCCTTGGAATCAAAAGCGCCATTCCTATTGCAAGTAGCCTAGTCCATGGCTTAGAAAGAAAGTCATTTAAAACACTCCCCAAAAACTCATCAAATTTTGGGTGACCTTGAAAATGACCCTAAATTCTTTCTACTTTCATGTTTGATTTATTTTTATACATCTTGGCTTGTGAGGGGGACTTCATTACCTTCCGCAAGTTCTTTAGGGAAGATTTGACCCAGGGTTTCACCTCCCAACATTGACTTCATTTGGATCTTTTGGAGTTGTACATGGGACGTATCTGCATTTAGACATCATACTACACTGAGAAAACAACAAGATGTAGTGGTTGTAAAAAGGACTAGACCTTTTTACAACTAGCTAATGTTGTGGTCACCCAATTTCCATGCTTGTCTTTTGCATCATTTGATGTGAAAGTCATTGTGAAATTAATTCCCCTATAATGTTCAAACAGTCAACCCTACATGCCATAACCATGCTAGGATTTGGACGAATATACTTAGTGTATTTTGGCCATTTTTGCTTGGTATGTTTTGAGATAAAAACTTGTTTTATTTGTTTGTAAGCCATGTAAAATAATGTATTTGAGTTGCAAAGGATTGCAAAGGGTAGTGTTATGCTGCCCAAATCATGTTAAAACATTTTGAACCTTTTAAGTTTTTTGAAACATAACATTGACCATGTCATTTAAGCATGCTTATGCCGTTAGGCTGCTCAATTTGTTTCAAGCCTTGTTTACCATTGTATCAAAACCATTTGTTTCAAACCATTTTGTGTATACCATTTAAACCTTTATCTTATGCCGTCATGTTGTCCAATCTTGTCTAATTTGTTTGGTCAAATCCTAGTTTTCAACATTGAGTTTTCAATTATCCTTGTTAAGTTTGGATCCAAACATTGATTGGTTTATATTTAAGCCTCAATTCATGGCTGATACATAGATATTTCTCTTTTAGGTTTCATAACTTTGGTTAATTGATTACCCAAAATTGAAAACTATTGATGGTTTGTTTGTTTAATGCATATCTTCATCATTATTTGTGCCTTTATTTGAGGCAAAACATAGACCTTTTTCAAAGAGCCTTTTGTCTTATGCCTTATGCCAATTGATCATGTTTATGTTTTATTTCATGTGCCGGGTCTATGTCAAAGTTGATTCTAAACTTGTTAGATTAAATCAAATCACATAAGCCTTTGTTTCAAGTCTAGCTTTTGATGCCGTTTAAGCAAAAGTCTTAGCACATGCCTATTTGTTTGAGCCTAGATTTTGACTCCACGTTTAGACAAAAGACCTAAAAACTCAACTTTTCCCTTTCCTAGTTTAGACCTTATTTGGAACACTTTGACCTAGACCTTTGACATGCCAGTTTTTATTTAGACACTTGACCTTTTGTGTGTATGACATTTGACATTAGACATTTGATGTTAGGCTGTTTTAATGACAAGTCTTTGCACAAATCATTTTGGAGATACAACTCCACTTTTAGACCATATTGGAGACACAACTCCACCCCTTTGACCAAGTTAGACCAAGTTTGAACCATTTGTCCTTTGGACATAGTTTTTTAGAGTTTGTAGAACTCTAAGTCTTTTTGTTTTTAGAGCCTTCATCATTTACGTGGATATGTCTCGCTACACTTATGGTGGAGTCACTAAAATTCTGACCTATGATAGAATGGCCGTACAAAATGACTTTTATGGCTTTTGTCAAGACCTCAATGATGATAATATTGTTTGTGAGATAGATTTATATCCACCTCATATTAATCATTCATGGGAACAAAGTCATGAAGTAACTTACAATCCAACTCGAGACCTTGATTGGTATGAAGAAGCTTGTGAAGAGGACTTTGAAGACCCAACTATAGATAATGTTATTTGGGATATGAATCCATACCCTCTTTTCAAAAATTAGTGCACATAATAAAGCCAAGAACTAACTTACGATACAACTCATGACAAGGATGATATGGTTTATGATGAAGACTTGGATGCTTTTGCTTGTGCAAGCAATCAAGTTTCATGACATCCTTTTGCTATCCAATCATTGACTATGCCTAACCCTCCTTTGGATTATATGAGCCATAAAGCTCCATAATATCCAAAGAATACCATTACCATTCCTAGACCTAGTCCTTTGGCTTGCACGAGAAACCAAGCTCCATAATGACCAACCATTTATATAACAATACCTTATCCTTTGGTTTGTACGAGCAACCAAGTTCCATAAGGCCCCTTCATCATTCTAGGACCTATTCCTTTAGTTTATGAAAGCAATCAAGATCCACACCACCCTATCATTACCATCTCAGGACTTTGTCCTTTGGCTTGTGCAAGCAATCATGCTCCCTAAGGCCCTACCATTATCCAACCACAAGTTATTCCTCATCCAGTACCAATCTCATCCAAACCTCAACCAATGTAATCCTTTAAAGACCAAGCTGTGTTCAAAACTGGTATTTTATAACTTATTAGAAACCAAGGTCAAGAGAACCAACCAATCCAAGATGTTGTTGTTGAACCAATCATTTGTGATAAATTAACCTATGATAAATTGCCTATTGATCCTATACCAGTTATCAAGGAGTCTCACTCTAATGAGCCAATCTTTGTTGAGTCACTTCTTAATGATTATAACCACCTTTGGGAAAATCATTACCTCAACCATGTGCCTATTTTTTAGCCTCATATTGACAAGCTAGTCTCTGAGGAGTTGTCTCTTGACTTATTTCCCATATTAGAGGAGTCTCACTTTGACAAACTAATTTTTGTGGAACCCATTATACCATTATAGGCCATTACTTGTCCAAAACTAAACATTCAATAAGGCATCATTGTAACAGAGTACCCATCAGATGAAGAATCAAAATTAGAGTCAAGTTTTATTCTTGAACCAACATTAGATTTAGAATCAAAATCAAAATCAAAATTAGTTACGACATCAAATTTAGAGTCCCTTGAGTTAAAATCAGATTCAGAAGAATAATATGTTCATGACTATTAAAACATTGGTTACATATGCCTTGTAGATCAATTTGAATACATTTGTGATCCTATATGATTTTTTAAGATGAGTACTTCAACATTGACACAAGCTATCCTAGTATCTTCTATGAGGATTATGCAACCAACGCCCATTCCATAACCATTCCACATGCCATTATCATTAACTAACATAGCCATTATATTGACATCCCACCTCCCACAAGTGTCAATTGGGACTAATAAAATAACACTTTGTTGAACTGCATCCATGGTGACATAGGAATTAAAGAAGAGAAAGGAGGCCAAGACAACATTCATGTAGCAAAAGAACACTCTCCTAGTGGGACCTTTTCGAAGGCACTAGGGGACAATCAAAGTTAGAACTCAGCATCTTCTAGTGAGACTTTTTTATAAGTACTAGAAGATAATTAAATTCAAAAGTCAATTTTCATTAGTGAAACCTTATCAAAGGTGCTACGAGACAATCAAGACAACTTCATTGGTGAAAACCTCTTTGAGGCACCAATTGTTGAGCACAAAAGTTTTTCACTACTTGATGAAGACAAAATCAAAGATCAAATTAAAATAGCTTTAAATATATAGCCTAATCAAATGGTAGCTACTCTCAAGATCAAACAATAGAAAAATATGGTGGTCCTATCAAGAGAACAAGTCTTCGACCCCACCATAACTAAAATTATGTCAAATTTAGCATCGATAACATTACATGTGACTGAAAGTCCTGATCTTCATTTGTTTCCCTGCCATTCCATTTCAAAATCAAACCTACCATCCATTATTTTTCCCTATTTACCATCCATGGTTGCACTTTCCTTTGAAGAGGCTATAAAACACCTTGTCTCAAAGTTTGAAGGAATCAGAATCAATGACCAATGAAGATCATGAAAGCATTCTTGACAACCAAATCTGCATCCAGTTCTTGATAAAGCAGTTATTCAGATGAGGTATGGGATATAAATTAACATGGTCGAGTATTATATTTGTATCCTTTGTTGATTAGGATGTGCATCTCCATCTCAACAAGAACAACATAATCATATGCCATTTTACCATATCCAAGCTAAAAACATGTACCATACCATTTCATTGCCATTGTCACATATCCATTTGCCATTGTTATAGATTCCTATCATTCACCCCATCACTTAGGGGAAACCCTCTTACAATTTTATCCAATATATCTAAAATATCATTATCCTTAACAAGACCATATCATCCTATCATTCCATTCCTATCTAGACCAAAGCCTATTTTTAGTCATCCTATTCAATCCTATTTTGATCTTGGTTACTTTGGTTCTTTTCACACCTTTTTTGGGGGGGATTAAATCAAGTTTAAATCATCCATCCAATCCATGTTTACAATGACAGTCTATGAAAGTAGTGTCACAATTGATCTGGTAATATATCTTTCATCCTATCCACGTTTATTTTTGTGAGATTGATTATAATCACCTATGGGAAAATCAGTGTCTCACCAATCTTGCTACTAATTATAACCACCTATGGGAAAATTATTATCATTGACCTATGCCATTGTATCCTAGTTATAACCACCTATGGGTAAATTAGGGGTAAAACTTGTTTATCATGCATTGTCGCATAACCTTGCCTTCGCTATTTTCATTTGACTGGCCATTTTTCAGATTTGAGAACTTGTTGGGCCTAGTTGGTTTTTCTATACCTTTTGTGTGGATGAAATTAATATGACTTGAGGTCATTTTAGGACTATGTGGTTCATTCTCAATTCATGTTGAGGTCACCTCAGTCCCCCTTTCCATACGCTCTCACTATTTTGTGAGCAACCTAAGCCAAACACTCTCATCATTTTGCGAGCATGTATCTTGTCATTCTATAACAAGTTAAGATACCTAAAAATTCCAAAAACATTAATAATATTTCAAAAAATCAAAAACATTTATCCTATCTAAGCCTAGTCAGTTATCCTCGATTTGCCTTACTAGGGCATTGTCATTGTTAAGATGCTTTCTTTTGCTTTTGTTTTCAGGCTTTCTATTTTTTTGTTTATTTCAAGTTGTTTGTTTGTTTTTTTATTCGCTTGCCTATTTATTTTATATTAGCACTATTACCTTGACTTAGTCTATATGTGTTCATTGGGTGATTCCTTGCACACATTATTCTTGAGTCTATCCATATTCATACGTCAATATTATCATCATGGTTTTTATCATTGGTGTATTATTTTTGAGTGTTTATTATTGGGAGTCAATTCTTATGAATATGTTGGTTAAGTATTTATGGTGTTCTATCATGAAGCCTACCATCACATGCTATACCAAAAATTATCTTCACGAAGGTCTACAATAAATGGAGTCATAGAAGTTTCT
The DNA here is from genome assembly GCA_037957365.1 of Torreya grandis. Lineage (NCBI taxonomy): Eukaryota > Viridiplantae > Streptophyta > Pinopsida > Cupressales > Taxaceae > Torreya > Torreya grandis. The sequence goes on from JARHVA010000415.1 coordinate 2,149,819, forward strand.
CCTTAGTTCCTTGGCAAATCCTTCAATCCCACCCTTGACCAAATCAACCCAATGACCATTATAGTTGTATCATTTCTAGTCAGATGAGCATCTCCTCATTGGTAGGTATAAATGAATCATTCACACTAATTAATCTAATTCTTCTATTATCTATTTCATCACTTTGGACCCACTCATCTTTAATCTATATTCTAGGTTATATCCTTGAGTTATGCTTACTAATCAGCCTTAACTGGGGCACAATCATATTTAGCTAATCTAGGTCTCTTAATGATTATAACCACCTATAAGAAAATCATTATTTTGACTTTTATTCCTAATTATAACTGCCTTTGGGCAAATCAACATCCCTTTTTCATCAATGCCTACAAGCATTTTCTCATTTGGATTAATATTATCCATGGGTTAATTCCACCTTTCTTTTTTTTTTTGAGGGACCATCCATCAATAAATGTGATAGCCACTCCTTCAAGGGGGCATCATTATAGGCTTCCCAAAAACCTTTTGGAGCTTTATTCTTCGACCATCATCTTCTTTTTGGCATACATGTCATTTCTCATAATTTGAGAAGACATTGCTTTGCCTATGATTTGCAATGCCTTACCAAACAGGGGCAAACTGTAGACACCTAAAACTAGCCACCGATAATCTCCAACTAGGCTTTTGTCTAATTTCTACCTAAAATACACAATTTGACCTAAAAACACGAAAACATGCAAAATACTGTGAAAATGATATATTAAAGTGTTGATTTTGGCTAGGGTATCACTAAATGTGGCAATGCAATTTATGGGCCAAATAACTTTGATCAGTTCATTTTGAGTCGAAATGCCAAATTTAGTCTTGTGTGCTTTGGATTGTTCTTCCCTATCAAATCTTTTACATGAGGCATGTGCCTTTGTTATTTGTTTTTGGTAACATTTTAAATGGGTATATACATCCAATGCATCTGATGTGGACTTCTAATTTAGATCCAGTCAAATTTAGGACCAATAACAAGGAATTCTGATCAATTTAGGTAATTTATGCACAAAGTGCTTAATCATGCTTAAGAGCTAATTAACCCAAATCAAGGCCTAATAAAAAATTCCATGGAAACTTGTTGAATAATTTGTTTTGGAAATAAATATTGAATATCTAAATCATCAAGTGACCTCATTTCTTGGGAAGACATCCCTAGGTCATAAATGCCACAAATATCAAGATTCATGCCCTCCATGCCTCATCAATGCCTTCTATGATGCCCTCCATGCCTCTTAATTTTCCCTTCTTCCAATGCCATGATGAGGATAATTACAAATTTTAATTGCAAAATTAAATTAATATTCAACCACACATCTCAATCTTGAGATGGATGGTTGAGGTTGATTCTAATCAAATCCAAAAATCTATAAATAGGAGGCCTCAAAACATCATTTCTAAGCTTAATTAGTGCAACGTTATAATGCAGGATTGGTTCCAAAAAGCTTCAAGCAACTAATGTTATAATGCCAAATTGATTCCAAGCCAAGCCAAGCTATAAGCCAAAGGTTCCAAGGGGAGACGAAGGTAGCCACACTCCATTGAAGAAGACCTCTTGAAACACATGCATTTGGAGCATCCAAGGAAAGTGAAAGGAATTGTTGTGTTTTCATTCCTTGCTTTCTAGTTGTGCTTGTCATTTATGTTTGTTAACTAAACTTTCCCTAATGTCTAGGCCTAGAGATGTTATGATATTAGTGTGTTTATTTAACTTTGTTTTCATTTTGGAACTAACACAATACTAACCATCCTCTCTTGAGTCCAATTCCTAGATCACATAATATGACGGCATACAGGTGTCTACACTATATAGTTTGAAACACACTTAGAATAGTAGTTTGACACCAATGAATATATTATGTACTTGATCTGGATGCACATATACATTTAAATAATTAGACACCTTTATTGGCAAGAACTTATCCAAAAAGGGCCTCAAATAGGCTAGAATAACACCATAAGTACCCCACACATCAAGAAAAATATCATCATCCTATGGCCATTCATATGACCACTGTATGTAGAAATCAAGATCAAGCCTGTCTATGAATTCCACGTACTCATAGAAAACCATCAAAATGTGGTATGATGGATATTCCATGTTGTAATGAAGGAGAACATTCACCCACCATAATCCATTAGGCTGTATGAATTTTTTTTATGATTTCAAGGCCCCTCCAATTGATGGAATCAACTACCACACATGAGATTCCATGCAATGTTTTCCATTCCTCATTTAGCTCCTCTAATACATTTGATTTTTTCCATATGAGTTTATGAAATTCCTCTCTTGTTTCAACAACACTCCCCATGTAGTATTAATTCCACCTACCACACAATTACAAAAATTAATTAGCAATGATTTCCAAAAATAATTGGAAAACTATAGTTAATCAACATAGAAAGAGGTTTTGTGAAGTTGGGTAAAAAATAATGTAATTTCAAATGCATTAGAGAATGTAAATGAAATGTGGTAGTCAAATGCATAAGAGAATATAAATGAAATGAAATTTCATGTATCAAGTAGTTTTTAACTACCTACATACATGTAACTAACAAGTAAATTCAAGAGAACAAGCTTCCATGTCAACTACCATGTCAAGTGATGTAGGAGCATCAACCTAGAAAACACTATTTTTGAGTTTTGCTAATATGAGGTAAAAAGTTGGTTAAAGTTGAGTGTGAATGTGTGTGAGAGACCTTCTTATTTTTGACCCAAACATCCATTTTTTATTAACATGTAAAGTGTTAAATATCAATATTAATTTGCCTAATCTTCTATTGTTAGGCCACTATTGCTTGATCGAAACTACTTCTACTGATTGTTGACTATTGCAACAGACATATTTGATTGTTAACATTTTTCAAGAGGTAAGTTGAATATTGTATTTGTTTTAATATTTTAATTGATTTGACTTAGAAATTAATATTGTTTGACTACTTTACTTTTTTAACCAAGGATTAATACTACTTTTATTTTTGTATAAGCTGTTGTAGTAAGGTTGGCTAGAATAATATCAGTCATTGTGTTAAATGATAAATTCCAATAAATACTATTGTCCTAATTTGATAAAACATTAACTAATGGTATGGATGTTATATTATTTATGTTCTCCTCACCTATACATTGGGTTATCAATAAAAGAGGATTTTGCTTAGTAACTACCAAGCAACCAATGTTGAAAGTGGTTGCATAGGCAGTTGTATGTTAGTTTTTGGGTAGAGCTTATGGATCTTATTTTAAGGGTTCAGACCATCCATGTTGTTTTAAAAATTATCAAAAATATTCATAATGGTCAACACCAATTATATTCACCTTCTCATATCAATAGTTATGCATAAAATCCTTCCATGCAATCTGTTACCATGTTCTAGGTTCAAAATTAACATCCAGTCTTACATGTAGTGTTCTACTACCTAGTTCTTGACACTAAACCCTACAAGAAATGTTTTCCAATGCATATGCATGGTTGATATACCTAAAAACTCATCCTCAATATTATCAATTCAAGAAACACACCTACCAATATCTCTGTAGCATCTTTCCCTGTGTTCTATATACACAATGGTAATGTACAGGTCTACAAGTGTTTCTTTGATGTCTTATTTTGGTCTCAATGTTTATAAACCCTATATATTATTAGAACAAGATTATCAAAACTCCATTAATCTCAAGAAAAAATAATTACTCATGAGGATTCTCCCAATATATTCTTCACCAAATTTTGCTTGCTCAATACTTGGTTTCTCTAACTAATTACATGACTGTAGTTGTCTAGGGAGCAAGTTGAGATCTCAAACCTTTACCAAGGATTTAAAAATAGAGTAAAGAAATTGTTATGTTTTGTATTGCCTATACCTCGGGTAGGACCCTTTACCAGTCTACTTGACAACTCTGTCACACCAATTTTGAATACCTTGTACCAACTGTCTGTGTTCACAAAGACTCAACAAGATTATAAAGATTAATATGCAAACTAGTGTGAATCAACACAAATGGAATGCACCACATACTTATCAAAAATAATATGAGCTCACCAATCAATGAAATAGTATCAAAACATAATATTAACAACCTTCACTCTTTGATCTTGCAAAACTCATTCATCCACCATTACATTATTCAAACAATAGGGTTCTTCACTAAATTTCAAGATTCAAGAAATAAGAAACACTCATTGTGAAACACTTTTAGGATAATATATACTCTTAGATAGCTGAGTAAACATTGAAAAGTGAGAAAATCCTTGAGTATGCAATTCCCTTTTGAAAACCCTATTCATAGTTTGTGACAAACCAAGGTATGATCTTGTAACATTGCATGAGAGTTTGGTGGAGAGAAAATCCTTGTGTGCTAAGTTGATATTCTGTGGATGAGAGAATTTTAGATTAAACAATTGACTTATTTATCTTAAGGTAAATATTGGGATAATTATATAGTACATAATTCTATAGACACCTAAAACTAGCCACCGATAACCTTCAATCAAGCTTTTTGCCTATTTCCACCCAAAATGCGTAATTTGGCCTAAAAACACTAAAACATGATAAATGATGTGAAACTGACATATTCAAGTGCTGATTTTGGCTAGGGTATCCCTAAATGTAGCAATTAAATTTATGGGCCAACTAACTTTGATCAATCCATTTCGAGTCAAAATACCAATTTTGCACTTGGGTGCTATAGATTGCTCTTTCCTATCAAATCTCTTACACAAGACATGTACCTTTGTTATTTGTTGTTGGTAACATCCTAAATGGGAATAAAGTTCCAACTCATCTGATAGTGACTTCCAATTCCAATCCAATCAAATTTTGGACCAATAATAAGGCATTATGACCAATTTGAGTAATTTGTGCATAAAGTACTTAAACATACTTAAGAGATAATTTACCCAAATCAAGGCCTAATAAATAATTCCATGAAAACTTGTTGAATACTTGTTTTTAGAAATGAATATTGAATATCTACATAATTAGGTGACCTCATTTCTTGAGAAGACATCCTTAAAACATAAATGCCTCAAATATCAGGATTCATGCCCTCCATGCCTCATCAATGCCTTCCATGATGTCCTCCATGGCTCTTAATTGCCCCATCTTCCAATGTCATGATGAGGATAATTACAAACTTAATTCAAAAAAATTAATCCTCAACCATACATCTCAATCTTGAGATGGATGGTTGAGGTTGATTATGATCAAATCCAAAAATATATAAATAGAGAGGCCATGAACATCATTTCTAAAGTATTTTGGTGCAAAGTTATTATTCTCAAATATCTTCAAGCAATTGACTATGCAAAGTTATAATGCCAAATTTATTCCAAGCCAAACCAAGCCATAAGCCAAAGGTGCCAAGGAGAAGAGGAGATAACCAAGCCTCCTTTGATGAAGACTTCATGAGCACAAGTCGAACAAGCCACCACTACAAAGGCATTAGAAGCATCCAAGGAAGGTGAAAGAATTTTTTAATTTGATTCCTTGCCTTTTAGTTGTGGTTGTCATTTGATTTTGTTAACTAAGCTCTCCCTAGTGTCTAGGCCTAGAGATGTTATGCTATTAGTGTGTTTATTTCATTTTGGAACTAACACCATACTAACCATACTCTCTTGAGTCAAATTATTAGATCACATAATGGCATGCTCGATGGGACAAGATGCATCTAACACCTAAAGGAGATCATTTTGTAACTCTAAAATATTTATTTGAGCCTTTAAAACTCTTGTAAATTGATTTTCTAACTTTACTTTGTCATTTTTGTTTGCCATAGTTTTACAAAATAATCGACATTGGTAAGTAATACCGACATTGATTACCTGCTTAACTAACATTAGTTAGTAAAATTGACATTAGTTACATCTTATTTATCTAAAGTAATCGATGTCAGTGGTAATAACTAACATCAGTCACTGTGTTTTTCCAAAAACATAGACTTGAGAGCTACTTTTTCAAAGTTCATTATTTCAAGCTAAAAAGAGCTTCAAATTTAAAGGACATGCTAACAATTTTGCTATAGGACCAAGCTTGATATTTGTTTAAATCATGTTTAAATCACCTTTGCATGCTTAAAATTCAATTAGGAACTTTGTTTTGGTGTTTAACAAAGGACTTAGATGTTTTGATGAATGTTTTCAAAGTTTGCACCTAAGACCAAGGGGTTAAATGAACACCACCAAATCTTTTATTTTGGGTTTAAAATTGAACACACTTGTCAATTCTTGTTTGAAATAGTTGTTTAATCAAATTTTTGTTTTGTAAAAAGAAGAATGTTGTGTGTATGCTCTTCCATTTATCCTCTATAGGGAACCCTTAGAATCAAAAGTGCCATTCCTATTGTAAATAGCCTAGTCCAAGGCTTATAAAGAAAGCCATCTAAAACACTCTCCAAAAACTTATCAATATTCTGGTGACCTTGAAAATGACCCTAAAGTCTTTCTATTTCATTCTTTCTTTATTTTTATGCAAAATTGGCTTGTGAGGGGGACTTCATCACCTCCCACAAGTTCTTTAAGGAATCTTTGACCCAAGGTTTCATCTCCTAGCATTGAATTTATTTGGATCCTTTAGAGTTGCACATGGGACATAGTGGCACTTTGGACATCGCACTACACTAAGCAAACAATAGGATGTATTGGTTAAAAAAAGGACTAAACCTTTTTGCAACAAGCCAAGTGATACAAACCTAAAATATATGTTTTTCTTTTGCATTATTTGGCATGAAAGTCATTATGCAATTGATTCCCCTAGATCATTTAAAAACTTGTTAGATCTTAGACAAATCCTCACTTGCCATAGAAGAATTGTTGGTGTAAGGTGTATCTCAAAGTCCATGTTGTAGTACTGTCATTTAAGAGAAAGGTGGGTGTAAAAACCCTACTATATAATACACATTTACTTTTGGATGAACACTTAAAATCCTCTCAAATGATGTATATTGATGGATTCTAATAATACCAAGCAACCTTGTCAGTTTAGGATCTAAGAATGATTAATGAATTTGTCTTGTCCTAGTTTAAAGTCTTGTTTAGAGTCAAAACTTGGTGTAAACAGACAATCCAAACCAAACACATAGTCAAAATTTTATTTTGAATAAAGAGGCATTATGCTGCTTGTGTGAGATTATCAATTTACCTTATTCAAAATTTCATCAAAAGCTTGAGAGTCATATCATCCCCTTTGGTGCAGTTATGTTGCCCAATTAAGTTTAGACTTTTACCAAAGTTGTTTAAGTCCTTCACTTATAATCTAAATTTATAATTACACCTTTACAAGTTCATAGGGTTGATGTATTAAATGGGTTCACCATTTATACTAAACTTGAGGGAACTTATGTTTAATTTCCAATTTAGGTTGAAGGCCGTTTAAAGACTCATAATCATTTTCATTACTTGATAGACTTAAGCCATTTATGCTAAACGCTTGCACTTTGAGTCTATGCACCACAACATTTTGAGTCAATAAAAGTAGTGTTATGCTATTAAAATTGTAGGAAAGCATCTTTGCCTTAGATATTTTTTGAAACAAACTTTTTTATCACACCTTTTTGGATAATATAATGTCGTTACATTGCCTAAAACATTTTGAATATTGTTTCATAGATCCTCTTGCATAGAGTTCCAAATTTGTTCCTACATTTTTAGACCAATCCAAGTATACTTTTTGTGATCCTTTATCTAAAGCATAGTTATACTGATCACCTTTGTCTAGCTTGTTTTTCTAAAGAACCAAGTTTTATACCATTTTTTGTGAGAAAATAAAATATTTATAAAAATTGCCTTTTGTTTCATACCTTATACCTAGTTGATCAAGTTCATGTCCAAGAATCAAAAGCCTACTATTTGTTAGAAGTGTTTCAAATTTGTTAGATTAAAACTTTCATCTATTTTCAAAGTCTAGTTTTTGACATCGTTTGGCCAAAAGACCTAGCAACTTTTAAATTCCTCGATTAGACTGATTTGAAAAAATTTGACCTTAAAGTTTGTTATTTTGATTTTAGGTCCATTTACTTGTTTATCTTTATGTGAATAGTGAAACGTTTGATACTTCACGCTAGCTTGTTTCCTCACAGAACTTTGCATAAACCTTTTTGATCCTTTTGACAAAATCTAGACCAAGTTATAACATCATCTTTTTTAGATTTTGTCCTTTTTAGAGTTTGTAGAACTCTTTGACCTTTTATTGTAAAATCATTAACTACAGATCCCAACATGTATTCCTACACTTGTAGTGGACTCATGTAAAATCTTGGGATTAGTAATGTAATCACGTAGGAAGAAATGGTGTAAGACCCCTATGTAGATAATATTACTTATGAGATGGATTCTTATCCCTCTTATAATACTCAATCAAGGGCACAAAGCTAAGATCCATTAGCCAACTATCTGATTAACATACCACTTTATTTAGAATAGGACCAAGAGTAATCCATGTAATACCTAGTGATAATACCTACAGTGGATGAGCCAGTAATTCAACAGTCATTAATACGGCTTCCACACATGATCCATTTTTGTTCGAGTGACATTTGTTAGAGAAAAAGATGAGATTTTGGTTAGGGCCATAGAGGTAGGGGCCAAGTTTCCAGTAGACTTCCCCCATGAAAATTCACCAAGTCTAGTAAGAGTGCCCCACAATATCATTTATGATCAACAAGCTTCTTCTAGCAACCCTATAGCTCTAGTCCAAACAACGTACCAAGATCCTAATATATTTGATCAAGGCAAAAACATCATGGAAGATCACTTTAACCAAATGCAGGCAACATATCAAACCTACCTGAATCTAGCATGCAATTTCAATCAAATGAACATGGTGAGTAAGCCTCTTATTGACCTAGTACATTCAACATGAGTGTTGATAGAGTTAACTGGATAAGAGAATCTAGGTTCTGACCCATTCATACAAACCATTTCAATAGATAACTTGATGCATATTTTTATTATTCTAGAAGTGTCTTTAGACTCTACACTGAATAGTGAGCTAAACATAGTTGATAATGTATAAACAATGTCTAGTCCTGATCAAAGTGGTACTAATAAATAAACAATTAGCCAACAACATGTGCCTATAGTTAATCCCATGAGTAGATCATCATACCAAGGAGTAGGGGTTTATACACCCTAACCTCAACTGACTACTTCTTCAAGTGCAAAACCTATGAGATTAGGTAATCAAACAATGGCCAATGTCATGCCTCAATGATAGAATGTGATGGACCCTACTCCTCCTCAACAAGTAGCAAGTAGTATCCCACATAATAGGCACAATATAGTGTATCAACACAATATAGGGCAAATACATTACCACCTCAATCAGGAGCAATCAATGTTCTACCTCGCTAGGTAATGACAAACATACATCTTCAATCATAGACTAATATGCCAATCTAAAACCAAGCAATGACTAGTCAACAACATACAAATATTGGTCAATGATAGATGCCAAAGCTGCAACCTACTTTCAATTCCTCATAGGGATTCATGCAACAAGGAGGTCCCCATGTTTCTCAAGTACTTAGTAGACATCCGTTGATTCAAAATGTGCCACAAATCTAGAGATAAGGTCTTGGTCCATAAGTTCCCACTCAACATCAAGGTTTGATTAGTCCACAACATATCCCTTTTCAACCACTACAAGCATAATATAGTTATATCCCTCCATCCCAACCACAAAATCCTCCAAGTCAAACCTTTATCGCTAACCCAAACTAGAATATCATAAAACCAAGTGTGTAATTTCAAGTACATCTTAATCCATGTATATGTATTCTTGGTCCATTCCCCAACCAAGCCAATGTACCCTAACAGGTTTCTCCATCATACCTTGGTCAAAGTGTTCTGCTTATGACCTCTTAAGCATCTATCCAAACCCAAATTCTCTTTTAAATCAATATTCCTTCCAATTTCCTATCCCAAGAATTGCAACAGATGAAGGATGCAATTGCTACCATTCAAGCTAGTAAACAAACTAAAAAGTTCAAATTAGATAATGTATGTTCCTATCTATTCAACATGAAGTATTTTTAGATACCATTTCCTCTAGGATATGAACCACCAGAATTCAATAAATACAAAGGGAAAGGTTACCCTAAGGCTCATTTAACTAAATTCTTTATCACATGTCAACTAGGGACATATACCTTTTGCTATTGTTTCCAAGGAGCTTGGATGGATAAGCCTTGGAATGGTTTTTAAAGTTTCTCAAGAACTCAATAACATATTTTTATGATCTTTTTGATAAGTTTGTATAGCACTTCTACTATAATCTCAAACATAAGATTCTATTAGTTGACTTAACATAAGCAAAATAAAAAGCTGATGAGAGTTTTGTAAGTTATTTATAGGGGTGGAAAGCCCTTGCAAGCTATTTCACCCATAGTTTACTAGATAAACAATTAGCTGTAGTGTTTACCAAAAAGTTGCATAGTGAGATATCTTATCATTTAGAACTACAATGTGTACATACATTCAAGGAGATCATTGATAAAATTTTATTGATCGAGAGGGTGCTCGTCAATAAAAGAGTCATCAAGCTTAATTCAACTAATCAAAATCAAGGTACCAATCAGGGAAATGATAAACATCTCATCCAAGCATAGGCATTGTAACTAACATAGGCCAATAACCATGAAAGATCGAGGCAATTCAACCAAAATAGAAATGTTATGGGAAATGGAGTAACCGAGTCCTATCATGTCCAAACGATGAAAACATCATCTGTACCACCTTTTCAGCTTACTCCTACCCAACAACCTCTCTAACCAATGCTGCAAGCACAACAACTAAAACCTATATAATAAATATAGTATCCTTTACCATTACAAACCCCTCCTCTTAGAAAGACTATGCTTGCACATTGTATCTTTAGTGACCTAGGAGAACCTATTGGGTTTGTATTTTGCAAGCTTGATGTCACTAATATGATTAGTTGGCCCATACCAAAACATTATCTATAAGGCATTCCTTATCCTGATTGGTATCGTGAAAATGAATTTTGTGACTATCATCGGGTTAATGGGCATAATCTATGAGGATGTCTCCAAATTAAGTATTTAATTGAGAATATGTTGGAGAATGGGGAAATAACATTAGATAATGGTGCTTCCAATTCCAATCAAACTCTTGGGATCTATCAAAACCCCTTTCCTTGACATAATAATCAATAACAACAGAACAATTAGCAACAACAACAATGGTCAGTGTAGCAACAAAATCAACAATATCAAAATCAAAGGTCAAACTAGTAGAATTAATAAAATCAATAGTAAAACCCACAATGATAGAACAATGGACAAAACCAAGGTCAGAATGGTAAAAACCAACAAACCTACCATGCAGTTGCACATGACTACAATAGGGTTGTAGGTCATATTGTAGGGGGTAGTGTTAATACCATCTCTATTGATCTTAGACCAAATACTAATCAGTCTAGAGCATTGCTAAATAACAACATTCATCCAAATTACAAGGATAATCCTTCTTTGACCTGGGAGTGTATATAGGCAAACCAACAAACTAGGACTTCCCCTTTTAGACCTTATATCAATAACTCATTATTTCCATGTGACCACATGCAAGTGCATCGATAATTGAGACTTGTCCTATCTGATCCCACACCATTCTCAGTATTTGTTACCAATAATGGTCCAATATTTAATCTTGATTGTGCAATCACAACTTAGAGGTCAAAGATTACTATCCCAAGCCCACAACCATCTACCACTTTGCCTATCATCTAACCAACAATTCAACCTTGGAATAAACCATTCACTACTGAACAAGATAAGAAGTTTGATATTGTGGAAAAATTGCAGAAGACACCAGCATAAATTTTTATCTTAGACTTACTGTGAACATCAATAAACCAAAAAAGCATCTTGAATGAGTTTTTGACCCAATCCACTGTTGCTAGTGACATATCCCTTGATAACTTTCAAGCTTTGGTTGGACACCTAACTCCAACCAACAAGTCACATTCAACCAAACCAATATGTCTTTCCTTGGACTGCTTCATAATAATCCATTATACATAGAAGTTTGTATAAGATGGCATAAAGTAAAATGTGTCCTTATAGATAATGGATCTAGCCTCAACATAGTGTCTTTAAAGCTCATCAAGCTTCTTGGATACACAATAGTAGATCTCTAGCCAAAAACAATAACCATCAAAGCTTATGATAATCAAGAAAGAGAATCATAAGGCACTATTAGTTTGTCAGTTATCATTAGGCCTTTGACCCATGACATACTTTACCATGTGCTTGATCTTGAGTTATCATACAACATGCTTCTAGGCAGGCCTTAGTCATATGAGATTCATGCAGTCCCGTCAACGCTACACCAATGTATCAAGTTTTCCCACTCAGGGATGGAAGTGAATATTCCAATAGATTTACACCCATATGAGCACTACAAGAATCTTGAGGCCAAATTTCAAAGCTATAATTATTAGTACGGTATAAATCCAAGTTCCAAGAAGGATAAAGGAAAAGCTATACTTATTCATCCTTCATTAGATAACTGCATAGATCATAATACCTTGGATTCTCTTTCCCACATGCCACCTCCTGAAGCTTCTAATCATTTCACTATTTCTGATAATGGACTGGGAGAGTATGTAACCCATGATACATTTCATATTACCAATCTTCCTCATAATCTAGAAACCTTTGGGTAACCTAAAGTCACCCCACATATGCATTGGCAACAAAAGAATAAAGATAAGGGACCTATCACATTTGTACCAGCATCTAGGCTAGGAATTAACCCTCTTGAAGGGGATGACTCATGGTTATACAATGACAACCAAGCTAATTATTATAAAAGTGCAAAATATCATATTCTCAATAGGATCATGGAGCATCACAATTACAAAGGAAGAGGCTTCATACTGAATCAACAAGGAACCATCGATTCAATTTTCATGACTAAGTATGAAAGACCTTATGGACTTGGATTTAAACCACCTGGGGGTGATCTCACATATCTTATTCAAACTCCCTCACCAGTGACTGGTGATGATGATGCTGATAATGAAGCAGAGTCTGATCATAGCCTCACCCTTGATAACTTAGCTAAAACCAACCTGTTTGATAATAATGCCATTTATACCCTTACCTTGGTCATTCATCACAACCCTTTGCCATTATATTATCCCCAACTGATAGATTGGGACCAACAAGAATATAATCTACAAATTGATGAGTTCCAAAATGATGAGGCATTCTATGATTTATTAAGCATTAGAGATAATGTTTCATTGGGAGATCACAAATTAGGATACTCAAACACTTTAGATCATGTAGCCTATTTTGGAGAGTGAGTGAACACCCTTATCCAAAAACAAATAATTAAAACATTGAGGTCTCAAAGTGAATACCTCTTTGAGGCACTTTCTAACCAAGGAAAAAGTAAAGATAAAGGCTAGTCTAGTGGTGAAAATGTATTTTAGGTGCCATTAGATGGGGGTGTTCATTCTTTTTCGAATTTAGACTAGAAGACCACCAACAATAAATTTGCCTATGGATCTAAGTTTAGTTTTGAGAAATAACAAGTATTTGATCAAATTCTCTAAGAATTTATGAATATTATTGTTACATGGCCAGATCTTCCATTAGGGGACTCAGATTCATCATGCCTGGGAGAAGTTGAATAGAAAGTCCGAACAAATGACCCTAACCTAATTCAACAATTTAAGTCACTGCCTATTATCTTAGAAGACATTTAGACCCTTCTAGTGAAAAACATAATAGAGGTAAATATCAAGACCCCATTAGACCTGAAATCGATAAAATTAAGAGCATCCTTCACTGAGGAGGAACATGATGTCTTTACATCTTTGTTGAGAGAATTTGTAGATATCTTTGCATGGGCCTATTCTGGCATGCCAGGTTTAGACCCTACCTTGGTTTTGCACCATCTTGTGGTTAGTCCTAATGCCAAATTGGTAAAACAAAAGCTATGTAAGATGCATCCTCACATTATTATATTGGTAAGAAATAGTTGGAAAAACTCTTAGAAGCAAGATGTGTCTTATCCATTAACTACTCAGAATAGATCTCTAATGTGGTACCTATTAGTAAAAAGCTTGAAGGGATCATAATTTGTACTGATTATTGAGACATCAACAAAGCTTGTCCTAAAGATGATTTTCCTTTGCTAATATTGACATGATCGTTGACTCCACAACTGGTTATGAAATGCTTTCACTCATGGATGGATTTTTAGGATACAACCAGATCAGAATAACACCAAAAGACTAACATAAAACAATATTCACCACTCCATGGGGAACATTTTGTTATTAGGTAATGCCATTTGGACTTAAGAATGTTGAAGCTACATATTAAAGGGCCATGACTATCATATTCCATGATATGATGCATGATATTATTGAAGACTATGTAGATGACATATTAGGAAAATCCAAAACCAGGGCTAACCATCCATCAATGCTGCATAAGATATTTGAAAGATTACAGGAGTACAAAGTTAGACTCAATCCAAAGAAATATGTGTTCATTGTAACTTTAAGAAAATTAATTAGCTTCATCATGTCTCGTAGAGGTATTGAAGTCGATCTAGCTAAAGTCCATGGTATAACCAAGATGCCACCACCAACCAATTTAAAGCAACTCTGTAGTTTGCAAGGTAAGATCCAGTCAATTTGATGCTTCATCTCTCAGTTAGCAAATAAGTGTCATCCATTTACACACCTTTTAAAGAAGGGATTTGCATTTCACTGGGATGATCACTGCCAAACATCTTTTCAACAACTCAAAGACTATCTTGTTAATCTGCTTGTTTTATTACCTCCTATGCTAGAAAAGCCATTTTCGTTATACCTATCAATTAATGACCATTATTTGGGGGCACTCTTGGCTCAACATGTTGACAATGGAAAAGAGCATGCTATGTACTACCTAAGCCATACCTTGGTTACATATGAACATAACTATACACCTATTGAAAAAGCTTATCTGGCCATGGTTTTCACAGCTCAAAAATTGCACCATTACATGTTGAATAATAAGACCATGGTCATTTCAAAGGTAAATCTACTTAAGTATCTGTTGACACAGGAGATTGCACCCGGTGGCAGGAAAATGGGTTCCTACCCTCTCCCCATAATATGGAAACTCCTTTCTTGCCTGTGGGATGGTGAAGCAAGAGAGGAGAGTCTCTAGGTATGGGCTAGTTCCCTCTGATGTATCTTATTTGTTTCAGTGAATGCTAGTACATACAGGCATATATATATATATATATATATATATATATATATATATATATATATATATATATATATATATATATATATAAATTGGGGGGGATGAAAAGGGAAGAAAGTGCAATAAAACAAACTACTATAAGGAGGTGATACACCAAAACAAGGTGACCTTCTCATGCCTACTCTCAGAATCAGATAAATACAACAAACATACACTCAGACTTGGCAGGGAGACTAGGCTACGATGGAATGGCAGGGAGGTTCTTATGAAAACATAGGAATAGGGACTCACTAAGATGTTGCGAAACACATACTGTAAATGACTTCCTCTGTTCTATATCTCCAAATGGAACTCTCCTCCTATCATCTGCAGACAATGGCGCCTTATGGATAACTGGTGTGTTGGTGCTGAACCTATGAGAGCATCAAAAGACAATGACTAGACACAACTCAAACACTCAGAACATACATAGAATCCATCCAAGAAGAGGTAAAACTGTCTTTATAGATTCAGGTAGAAAATTTAGCAGGGCTGCGCCTTACAAAAATTGTGAGGAGATCATTACAAAATGACAAGTATCAAATATATATGGAAAGTCCAAGAGGCTCATTTGGCATTCTTTTTTACAAATGGCTGTTCATGAAAAGAAACAAGCCACTCAAAATATTAATGAGCCATGTGCTCTGCCTGCTTAAAGTTCACATTTTTAAAATGGCAAAACATGGTTTGTCCACCCATTAAATGAAAAATGAAGAAACCGGTTACATTTCTTAGCTATTGCGTCTTCTCATGGTCAACTCACTAACACTATTTCACTTACTGGAGTCTCTTCTTCAAATTGGCACTACTTGGACTTAACTATTTGCTTATTCTGTGCGTGTCGCTTTGGTTTTCCTCTATTTTGTCTTATTTGGATTATTCGGCCCCTGAGGTGAACACCTTGGTGGGTCGCTACATTTCCAGCTCTTTTCCATGGTTTGCACTTCTTTGTTTTAAACACAAACAATTATTTCATTTGGTCAAGATTGATGTCCTCAAGGACGTCATTGGGCCTGCTAGCTTTTTTGTGGCTGCTGCACCTTAGCACCCAGTCGGGCACTTTTCTTTTGAAGTGTGGCCTCCTTGAACCAAGCCGTTGAACTCTTTGAACTAGAAGCTAATGAAACACTTGAACCAGGCCATGAACCAAACATATTGAACTCGCTGAACCCAAAAATGACTGGCATTAAGACAACAAGGGAGAAGTTGATCGAGATTTTGCCTGTGGGCAAAATTGGTCAACAAATTGGTGACTCACAGGGGAAGCATGCCTGCTATGCTTAGAATCTAGTTGCCTTGCAGTCCATTGGGCGCAGATTCAGATTGTAACTTTAAAATAGCAACAGCTCTGATAAATTCTAAAATCAATCATGCAGATTCACCTCCATGAAATGAAAACACATGCAAGACTAAGAAAACTACTTGTGCAACAACAATTAGGGGAAACAGGGAAAGAAAACTGAAAGCAACCTATTATATATAGTTAACCAGCTATTTTTGATTCCCTCCTGGATCAAAGGGAAAGCTTCTAACATCTCTTTCATCTGACACACCAAGTATCGATAATGGATCCCACAAGGAAATATTTATGTGCGGCTCCTTCACCTGGTCTGCCATGTTGATCTGAGGATCGCTCCCTTCCATATTTTCTTTGGGGTCACTTGCAGCCTTCTGAGTCATAGGCTAGGGAGTTGAATTTATGACTGGCAGCCTAAAATTTGGGAAATCTTGGTTTGACTGTGGTGGAAGAGATGGTGTGGACATTTGAATAGCTACTTGAGTTTCTTCTATAGCTCTCCCTTTGGATCTTGTGTTGGCTGCAACATAGTCAGCCTGATTGTCTATAACACCCACATAATTGATTGCATAGAACTCACCTTCCAGGTGGTTCATAAGAGTAGAGTCAGGTTGACTCTGACTGCTGCTTGTGCTGGGTTGCATTGGAGCCTCGAAGACCTGGGAATGAGTGGTTGCATGATCGTCTAGCACATTTGGGTAACAACCCATCATCTCATTTGTATAAATGGCTTATTCCTAACCATATCCTATGGCTAAACAACTTGACTGTTCTTGCACTAGATTGTTCTAAATGGGCACCATGACCTTAGATGATGAAGGGGAGACTGGGTTGTAGCTTTGGAAAGGTCTAGTCTGAGCAAGCTGACCCTGTCCTTGATTGTAGTTTTGGAAAGGGGGTCTAGGGTTTTGATCGTAATGCTGGTATCCCTGATTCAGTCTGCTATTTTGAGCTTGCTACCTTCTGATGGCAACGAGTTCACTTGACATACTCTGCAATAGCCTCCTAACTTCTTGAAGCTCATTTGATGGGACAGTAACTAGCTTCTCAATAGTAGGCAGGGGAGCAATTGCTGGAGCAATGGTTTGAATTGAGGGCAGCAATTCTAGGAAAAGTGGCATGTGAGGCCTAGGGGCGATCTTTCCAGCTTGTACCAAGCAATTCTTAGTGGTTATGGCAATGTCATAAGCAGCAGGCAATATATGCCCTCCCATAGATTGTATCATTATTGTAATGTCACTGTTTAATGCTTTCAAATAGTACAAGAAAGCGTAGTTGGGAGTCGGCCTTACCAGGATGGGAATTCTCTGCCAGGTCTTTTGAAACCTTGTGTTAAAGTCCTGCATATATTTGTGCGGAACCCTCTATATGGTCGTCAGCTGCTCAGCAAGTGAGAGGTCATCGCTCTTTTCCCCAAAATGATCTGTTAATTGAATACCCAGTTCATTCCAGGAATGGATTGAATTCATGGGCAAGGTCCCGTACCAGTCAAGAGCCTTGCCTTTAAGAGACAGAGCCAGCAATCTGACTGCAACATTTTCCTCCATGATATTATGAATATTGACAAGGTTAAAAACATTCTTGATGTGCTCAATGACTGTAATGGGTCCCAATCCATCAAAAGAAGGTACATTTTTTAGAGCTTCCCCTGGAATTGGGTCATACTGTGGGAGGTTTAAGGGGCTCTCACCATGAAAGGCTACAAATGGCAAAGCCATAGCTGGGATGGGGCGTAATTGAGGCTCTGCTGTAACTGTGTCTCTTATAACAGGTCTAGGAGGATGACTTGTTGGATAAGGATGAGTCTTCCTAAACCTTAATCTTTTAGCAGAATTTAGAGGTAGTTCAACGAATTCAAAAGGAATCCTTTTTGAAGCAGACCTAGTGGTGACATTAGGCATAGAAATTTAAGACACTGGTCTTAATATGGAAAATGAAGCTCTTACCATTGGAGTCGCCAGATGTTGGGCAATATTGAAATGGCTGTGACAGGACCAACATCAATCTTGATATCTTACTACGTTGAAAACTTGGGTCCCACCGAGCGTGCCAGAACTGTTGATACAGGAGATTTCACCTGGTGGCAGGAAAATGGGTTCTTGCCCTCTCCCCGCAACATGGAAACTCCTCTCTCACCTATGGGATAGTGAAGCAAGAGAGGAGAGTCTCTAGGTATGGGCTAGTTCCCTCTGATGTATCTTTTTTGTTTCAGTGAATGCTAATACATACAGGCATATATATATATATATATATATATATATATATATATATATATATATATATATATATATATATATATATATATATATATATATATATATATATATATATATATATAAACTGGGGGGGATGAAAAGGGAAGAAAGTGCAAGAAAACAAACTACTCTAAGGAGGTGATACACCAAAACAAGGTGACCTTCTCATGCCTACTCTCAAAATTAGATAAATACAACAAACATACACTCAGACTTGGTAGGGAGACCAGGCTACAATGGAATGGTAGGGAGGTTCTTATGAAAACACAGGAACAGGGACTCACTAAGATGCTACAAAACACATACTGTAAATGACTTCCTCTATTCTATATCTCCAAATGGAACTCTCCTCCTATCACCTGCAGACAATGGCACCTTGTGGATAACTGGTGTGTTGGTGCTGAACCTATGAGAGCATCAAAAGATAATGACTAGACACAACTCAAACACTCAAAACATACATAGAATCCATCCAAGAAGAGGTAAAACTGTCTTTATAGATTCAGGTAGAAGTTTTAGTAGGGCTGCACCTTACAAAAATTGTGAGGAGATCATTACAAAATGACAAGTATCAAATATATATGGAAATTCCAAGAGGCTCATTTGGTGCTCTTTTTTACAAATGGCTGTTCATGAAAAGAAACAAGCCACTCAAAATATTAATGAGCCATGTGCTCTGCCTGCTTGAAGTTCACATTTTTTAAATGGCAAAACGCGGTTTGTCCACCCGTTAAATAAAAAATGAAGAAATCGGTTACATTTCTTAGCTACTGCGTCTTCTCATGGTCAACTCACTGACACTATTTCACCTACTGGAGTCTCTTCTTCAAATTGGTGCCACTTGGACTTAATTGTTTGCTTATTCCATGCGTGTCACTTTAGTTTTCCTCCATTTTTTCTTATTTGGCTTATTCGGCCCCTGGGGCGAACACCTTGGTGGGTCGCTGCATTTCTAGCTCTTTTCCATGGTTTGCGCTTGCTTGTTTTAAACACAAATGGTTATTTCCTTTGGTCAAACTTGACGTCCTCAAGGACGTCATCAGGCCTGCTGGCTTTTCTATGGTTGTTGCACCTTAGCGCCCAGTCAGGCACTTTTCCTTTGAAGTGCGGCCTCCTTGAACCAAGCCGTTGAACTCTTTGAACCAGAAGCTACCAAAACACTTGAACCAGGCCATGAACCAAACATATTGAACTTGTTCAACCCAAAAATGACTGGCATTAAGACAACAAGGGAGAAGTTGACCGAGATTTTGCCTGTGGGAAAAATTGGTCAACAGTATCTACTATCTAAAATAGCTTTACAAGATAGAATGGCTAAATGGATCATGATTATCAATGAGTTTGACATAGTGTATGTCAATAAAAAGGCAATCAAGGGACAAGTTCTTGTAGATCAACTTATCGAGGCACCTCTCACAGACACACAACCACTCACATTTCAATTTCTTGATGAACTCATGATGATCGTCATTAACACACCCCTTGAGGAGTAGCCTTGGAAGCTATATTTTGATGGTTCATTCACTACACATGGATCAGGGGTAGGCCTATTGTTTATTACACCATAGGGGGGTCTAATCCCTAAATCATTCACAATCAAATTTCCTTGTATAAACAACATGGTCGAGTATGAAACACTCTTTATAGGACTTCAATAAGCAGTGCATTGGAATATATCTCATCTCTAATTTTATGGTGATTCTCAGTTAATCATCAATCAGGTTATATATCATTTTCAGACCAAAGATGACAAGTTGGTTCTATATAAAGCCATGATTGACACTCTTAGACAACAAATTGCCAACATTCAGTTTGAGCACATACCAAGGGCTAGTAAAAGAACTACAAATGCCATGGTTACTATTAGCTCTCTGATTTGATAAATAGTTAAAGCTAGAGAGTATCCATTCGTCATCGATAATTTATCAACACCAACTCATGAACCTTCAACTGTTGCCATGATTTGTGATATTGTTGGTCTTAATTCTATCTGGTACTCAGACCTTTACAACTACCTTCATGACTAAGTTATGCCACCTAACCTATCTTTAAAACAAACCAAAGCCTTCATTCATCACTCCACTCATTATAATTTACTTGGATCCACCCTTTACCATTATAGTTTTGATGGAACTCTTCTTCATTATTTAACTTTGATAGAGTCTACAATACTGTTAAGAGTTTACGAAGGAGTATGTGGAGCTCATTCTAGTGGGGCAGTCATATCCAAAAAGCTTTTACATACTAGTTATTATTGGCCTACAATGGATGTAGATGCCATTACTTACATAAAAAAATGTGACAAATGTTAATGGCATGCTAATCCGATTCATGTTCCAACAAAATCTTTGAAATTGATGTTGACACTATGGCCATTTTATACATGGGGACTTGACTTCATTAGGAAGATTAACCCCACTTCATCTGATGGCCATAACCATATCCTTACCACCATTGAGTATTTCACTAAGTGGGTTTAAGCTATACCCCTCACTTACATGACTAGAAAGTAAATTTCCAAATTATCTTTAACCATCTCATTTGCCGCTATGGTATCCCCTCTGACATTATATCTGATAATGGAGGATCATTCAAGAACAAAGATGTAGATCAACTATGTATTGAATATAACATCACACAACATTTTTCCATAGAATATTACCCTCAAGGTAATGGCCAAGTTGAGGCATCCAATAAAATAATTATTGACATCCTCAAAAAGATTGTCAATGATGTCAATCATGATTGGCACCTCCAGATATTCCATGCCCTTTGGGAATACTATACCAATCATCGTACCCCTATAGGAGCCACTCCATATTCACTTGTTTATGGTATTGAAGCCATCCTTCCCATTGAGGTCAAATTACCTTCACTATGCATCTATTTCAAGCATGTCTTGGATGATCATGACTATCAAGTAGCTTGTCTGTAAGAGCTAGATCTACTAGATGAAAAATGCACAACCATGCTAACAATCTTCAAACATATCAGAACTGACTCAAAGGCCACTATAATCAACATGTTAAGTATAGAACATTTGAACTTGGTGATCTTGTTCTTAAATAAAACCAAAAGAATACCACAACTAAGAAGAATCATAAAGGGAAATTCAAGACAAATTGGATAGGGCCTTTCATCATTACTACATATTATGGATCAGGAGCATACGGGCTCACCACACCAGATGATAATGAACTTTTGGAGCTGATGAATATTATTAATCTCAAGAAGTACTATGCTTGAATATTAGGGTGTATTATTTATAAAGACCATTTTAGTTATGCCATTTTATCACTATTCTTATTTATACAAATACCATCCTTATCTATCTCTTCATCATATCCACTTTCCACTTCCATTCTATTGACCCAGTGTCTTCTCAATCCTAGCCTATTTGACCTTGGTTTTTATCATTCATTATGTAGTTTTAGCATCAAGGTATCTAATCAAGTCATCAGTTAGTTCAAGTACTTTAGACAAAGATTATATTTTGGGACAGTGTGACCAAAGTTTTGACAATTGCATCCTTTGTTTGTTATGCCTTTCTTACCACCGGTCTTGCTACTAATTATAACCACCTTTGGGAAAATTAGTACCATTGATCTATGCCATTATGTCTTAGTTATAACTACCTATGGGAAAACTAGGGCACCACTAAACCTTGACATACCAACTTGCCCCTTCCTATGTCATACTGTGCCTTTTTACCAACTATGCTTGTTTTGTTTGAATTGGCTGCTACACTAGTCAAATTCCTCCGCTATAAGGTCAGAACTATAGTGACTTGAGGTCTTACTCTAGGACTATGTAAGTAGTGATTAATACTTATTAAGGTCAGATAAGTCACCCCAAGCCATGCTCTCATCATTTTATGAGCAACCTAAGCCACACTCTCACCGTTTTGCGAGTAACCTAAGCCATGGTCTCACCATTTTGCAAGTAACCTTAGTTTGAATGCTCTCACCATTTTTCAAGATTAAACCAAGTAGTGTCTCATCATTATTTATTGAGTTGAGATACTTCAAACAATTCCAAAACATTTCAAAAAATTGTTAGAAAATAAAAAAAACATTGACCACTTCTTTGCCTTAAGGATTCGGGGAACCCTTACTAAGTTATAAGCAAATCACTTGTCATTTAGTTTCCCCATCCTTTTTGGCCTTTTATCTCACACACTTACCATTTCTTAAGACCATTCATATTCTTCTATCACATCTATTCTATTTGTTTTCCTCAGTTATCACATTCTTCCCATTCCGTAGGAGAACTACATTTGGCATGAAGTTTTTTATTGGATATTACATCCATGGAAATATGTAGGTAGCATATACTTTCCTAGTGCATATGGATATAGCTCGTTAACCCCCTTATTTTTCTTCTATTCCCCCATTTTGTTTGTTTGTTAAGTTGTCACCTATTTTCTAGGGGTAATGTTCTTAGGGTTTATTTTGTGTTGTTTGTTTCTACTTATTTTTATTTGTTTGTTTGCCTATTTACTTGATTTCAGCATTATTACCTTGATTCGGTTTACGTGTGTTTATTCGGTGATTCCTTTCCCACACTTACACTTAAATCCATCCATATTCATATTTTTACATTGTCATCATGGTTTTTATCATTGGTGCATTGTTTTCTTTTGAGTATTGGATTATAAGAGTCAGTCCTCATGCATATTTCAGCCAAGTCCTCATGATGTTATACCATGATGCCTACCAACACATGATAAAACAAACCTCAACTTCAATAAGTCTATTCAAAAAATGGTATCCTTTCTTTGGCACCGACATACCGATTAATTCCCAATCATATCCCAAACATAGTAATTAACCATGAAAGAATTTGAACCTTTATTAGTTTAAATGAGCATCTGCCTCCTAGAAGGCTGTTCCCATTCATCATTAACCTCTGTGCTAAGTTATCATCATCCTTGGCCAAGTTTATCATGTTTTCCATAATTGAGGTCCAATGATTATAACCGCCTATGGGAAAATCATTACACACCGTCCCACCTACATTTCTCAATGACTATAACTGCCTTTGGGCAAATCATTGTGTTATCACCACTTTAAGTTTTCTACCTATACAGGGACATGTTGTTATTTTTTTTTTGTCCTAACTGGGGTAGCTCCATCTTCTCAATGATTATAACCATATTTGGGCAAATCATTGTGTTATCATACCATGTTACCACTATCAAGGTATAATGCTTAGAACTGCCTTTGGGCAAACCATTGTGCACCATCTCGCTTGCATTCTCAATGATTTTGAATAATTTTTCACTATCATTATGTTTTCACCCCATCATATTTCCTTTATTTGGTCCCCTCATTTCTTTTTTTTCTTTTCGAGGGACCGTTTACCGACTTACTTATGCCAACTATTCCCTTGAGGGGGCATCATACAATTAGTTTATCATCATTGTAGTTATAGACATACAAGACATTTTCATTTTTTGAGAATACATTGTTGTGCTTATATCTTGCAATGCCTTCCTAAATAGGGGCAAACTGTAAACACCTAAAACTGGCCATCGATAACCTCTAATAAGGGTTTTGGCCAGTTTCCACCCAATATGCACAATTTGGCCTAAAAACACTAAGACATGCTAAATGATGTGAAACTAACATATTCAAGTGTCAATTTTGGCCAAGGTATCCCTAAATGGGGCAATGTAATTTATGGGCCAACTAACTTTGATCAATCTATTTTGAGTCAAAATGCCAATTTTGCACTTGGGTGCTCTAGATTGCTCTTTCCTATCGGATCTCTTGCACAAGACATGTGCCTTTGTTATTTCTTGTTGATAACATCCTAAATGGGAATATGGTTCCAACACATCTGATAGTGACTTCCAATTCCAATCTAGTCAAATTTTGGACCAATAACACAACATTCTGATCAATTTGAGTAATTTGTGCACAAAGTGCTTAAACATGCTTAAGAGTTAATTAACCCAAATCAAGGCCTAATCAAGAATTCCATGGAAACTTGTTGAATACTTGTTTTTAGAAATGAATATTAAATATCTGCATCATTAGGTGACCTCATTTCTTAGGAAGACATCCCTAGGCCATAAATGCCACAAATATCAAGATTCATGCCCTCCATGCCTCATCAATGCCTTCCATGATGCCCTCCACTCCTCTTAATTTCCCCTTCTTCCAATGTCATGATGAGGATAATTACAAACTTAATTAAAAAAAAATGAATTAATCCTCAACCACACATCTTAATCTTGAGATGGATGGTTGAGGTTGATTATGATCAAATCCAAAAATCTATAAATAGAGAGGCCATGAACATCATTTCTAAACTATTTTGGTGCAAAGTTATTATTCTCAAATATCTTCAAGGAATTGAATATGCAAAGTTATAATTCTAAATTGATTCTAAGCTAAGCCAAGCCAAGCCACAAGCTAAAGGTGCCAAGGAGAAGAGAAGATAGCCAAGCCTCCTTTGATGAAGATTTTATGAGCACAAGCCAAGCAAACCACCACTACAAAGGCATTTGGAGCATCCAAGGAAGGTGAAAAAAATCTTATATTTGATTCCTTGCTTTTTAGTTGTGTTTATCATTTGATTTTTTTAACTAAGCTCTCCCTTTTGTCTAGGCCTAGAGATGTTATGCTATTAGTGTGTTGAATTATCATTTTGTTTTTATTTTGGAACTAACACCATACTAATCATCCTCTCTTGAGTCAAATTCTAAGATAATAAGAGCCCTATTTTACAATCATAAGACATTGTTCACAATCAAATAAGAAGAGGGGAATATGGGTTTGGGGTCAAATAATGAGGGAGGAGTATTAGAGAATTGATAGGATAATGAAGATAGTTGGGATAGAGTTCTTTGGAGTTAGAATCATGTATATAATAAATATAACCCTTAAAAGATGTCATAGGGTTGTGTAATTCAAGATCTTATTTTCACAATCATTATGAGTGATTAAAAAATTGAGTGAATGAAGTTAATTTATTAATTATATATAGAGATAAAAATAGATGTGTAATGAGGTTGAAATGATTAAGGTTCTTTAAAGAGATAAACCACCTTTGAGTGACACTGGTTGGATAGAACCTTGTTTTAACCCTGTCAAAGAACCCAAAATTGTGTAAGTACTCATATTAGAAGATTGGCAAGGATTGAATAATTAGAATGGACTATTAGTAAGGTAAAATGGTGTATTTATATCCTAAGGTTGACATTAAACTCTGCTAAGAACTTGAAATGCATGAAAGATAAACAAGGATTACTAGGACTGTTAGACAGTGGTTCAAAGACTCAAAATTATGTGTAGAATGGAATATAAGAATATGGGGGTTGAATGAGAATAAATAGATATATGGAGACTTTATTATCATTGGTATAGACCTTGATAAGGTCCCATAATGGATTGAAATAACATCCAACAAAAGATATTGTATTTTTATACTCCTCGGCTTGAGTACAGATCCTAAATAGGGTTTCTTGGAAAAATAAAGGTTTAGGTACTTAGCAAAGGAGTTGAAACCTCAAATTTTATAGGAAGATTTTAATTACCATTCCATAGGTGAATCACATAGTCCTTGGAAGTTTTTTCATGTGTGAATACTGAGATAAGGGAAACTTAGGGTTGAAGACCTAATGTAAGACCTAATTGGGGAATGGTTGAACTATAAAGCACATTATCACAGGTTGTCAAGTTTTGAGATTGAGAAAAAAGTTTAATAAAGATAAAGAGTGCTAACATATGAACTTATATTTCCAAATTGACTTGTGTAGTGTCACAGGTAAGGAGGTTTATCGAAAAAAAGGCTATAAGCCTTGTGTAATCTTTGTGAACTTAGGGTATAAAATGGAATGATGAGTTAGGATGGAACTCTTGAAAAGATCCAAGATAGGTTAAATTAGGTAATATGAGATAATTTATGACATTAGGACACATTCCTAAGAGTTACCTCAAAGATTGATGTTTGAAACCTATGAGATACGCCTAATGGAGAGCTAATAGAAAGAATTGATTAGTAATGAGATACCAGTGTTAAGAAGTGAGTCAGGAGTGGATTTTAGTGACATGATAGATGCTTAATGAGTCTAAGAAGTGTATCTAACATGTATAAGGGACATTTATATAAAGAATAAGGCCACTATACCAAGAACCAAAGAAATATTGTGAGAAGATGGAACCTTCAAGGACAAACATAACATTGAATGAGTTCTCAAACAAGACCAGAACTAATTAAGGAAATATTTAGTGATTTCTCCACTTTACCTCTACATCACTAGTGGGAACATGATTGGTTGGTTCCCTATCAAGATAACTCATGGCATAATTGTTCAAATTCTAATTTATGTGATTCGTAAGAACATGATTGATTTGATCTTGGTGAAGGTACCTCACAGGAGAAATGATTGATTGGATCCCATTCTAGGTAACTCAATGGAAAATGTGTGGATTGTAAACTTTTGATGGAACAATGTGTGATATGGCTTAGATATATGTTATATTGCACAAGCTATACTCAAATTACTAGTTCCTTATAACACTAAATGTAGTAGCTTGGTGTTTGTCTTCCTTTTCCCTACACCTATTGGGTTTCCATTACCATGTTGTGTCTTTTATGTGCAAGTACAAGTAAGCATGAAATTGTTGTCTTGGATTTTGTCATCCTGAGTAGCTATCCTAGTGGAATAATCCATAATAAAAGAGAATTTTCATGATGAAGGATTGGCTTTAGAAACCTTCTAAATCCCTTCAAAATGACCAACATAATGCCAAAAGTCTATCAAAAAAAAAAATTCAATGAAGAGTAGTGTGTGTTAAGAGGAAAGGTGATTTGCCTCTTTATAATCAATGAGTGGTTTATTTCTTATTTTTTTTAATATTTTTCAATTTTTTCTTAAATCTTTGTAGGATACAATTCAAATTTTGTAATATCCATATCCAATAAATTTTCCCAACATACCTAGGCCATTTCTAGATGTTGTTACATATCCAAGGTGAATTTGGGCTATATCCAACATGGGAAAATGTGATCAAGAGAGTAGTAGAGTATCTATTAACATAGTTTACATGCCCTAGAGGACTTTCCTTAACTCAATCATAAACTCTACTCTATGGGCACAAGGTTAAATTGGTGACCTAAAATACATTTTTGTTTGATTATTGTAGATGATTTATGAATTTCAAATACTAGTATGAGACACATATTTTGTTCCATTTGTATCGACACTCTCATAATGGTAATCGTTATGTTACCATAAGATTGGTTGGTGATGATGTACATTATATTTTTGTTTTTGGGAATTGTTTAAATTATTTCTTGATCCTCCAATGGGTAATATTTTCTTGCATTTGATTATCTTAGTTCATCTTAGTCCCCTAAGGGGTACTCTCTTTGCATTTACATGGTGACACGAGGGAATCATAGAGAGCTTGGGTAAAAAGAATATTCCAACTAAGGGATAAAGGATGATCACCATCACAAAAGTAGTGTCAAAAGGTAGTTGATTTAAAAAGTAGTTGTAAAAAGAGGACTAAAGAGACTCTTCTAAACATGAACAAGGTAATAAAGCTACTAACCAATCAAATGAACCTCAAAATTATTATATTCTTTATTTATATAATATCAGTTACATTATTTGTTTATATAATATTTATAAATTCAATTTTTGTTTAAAACAATGGCTAACTGCATTCCTCGAGGTAGGATTAAATATCATTCAAAAAATACTTGAAGATATAGTACATTTATGAAATATGTTTCACCATGTGGGCAATCTAAGAGAACTATTCACCTTCAAGAAAAGGTATTTATTTTTCATTACATCCATTTATTATTTTTACATGCATTTATTGTTGTTGTGCTATCATTGAAACCTACAAAAGGATGCAATTAGGATGTATTATCTCTATTGTTTCCACCCTTATCTCATTTTACTGCCCTGTTAAGCTCATCATCCCAGACTTATCATTTTGGATTGTTATGAGGTGGTTTTGGAAAAAGTGTGGTTTCCTATAACATACTTTGATATCTACATCTATTCATATTTTCTGTGAAGTCTTTCTATCTATGAGTGGAAGTTCCATGCCCATCCTGCACTTTTTGGAATGGATGAGACATTAGGTGTTGTACATTTGATATCACCCTATTTTTCACCTTGTTGTAAACTTGTGCCATACAATTTTTGAAGAATGCCATAGTTTCTATGATTCTATCCACTACACAACATCTGTCAAATATCTCTCATGATCTACATTTCAGGGCCTCAACATCATCGAATTTGATAGTATATGGGATCTATTCATAAAGAAAAAAACATCCAGTTAGAAATGGTGAAAAATATGAAAAAGTTATGACTGCAAGTAGTTATTAGACTTACAATATCAACCCCACTTAGTGGGTCTTCAGTGTCATCTACCAGATTTGTTTAACACCTTATAATGCATGGCATGATCCTTGCATATCCATATCTGATACACCATGCATTTCAGTGTGCAAACCTCTGACATCCATGCCTCATCCCTTATTTTCAATTTGAACTCCATTGTCTTTGAGGTAGGCAATGAAAACATATGTCACAAACTACAATCACCTCAAAGTTGTCAATGCATATAGTATGGGGGAAACAAAACTTACATGGTACTCAACATTGATTTTGTTAATGCTCTCATTAAAACCATGCATTATGCTTGCATCCTCTACAACTACCTGAGTTGTCATCTTTCTCATTAGATCCACCTTGAGCACATGCTTTCAAGTATATCCTTGGATTGAAAATGACCCCCGATCTGATTAGAGTCTAGTAGTCTAGTTGTAGTAGTCTAGATAGTCATCGTGATCGACCCCAATCCCCTCTAGATAGATGGGCCCAAGGAGTGGGGGGCACAATCTAGAGATAGAAATAGAGATAGAGTTTATTGGCATTGGCATTGAGTTCAAATAATATCTATTGAGCAATTGAACATCGACATAGTAGGTGTTACATTGAAGATGCGATAATGCAATGTCTCATCTTTCATACTTTGCACCCATATTTTATGAGGGTCATTATTGTCAAAGGTAACATGAGAATTTGGGATGTTCAAATCCTATATCCATGAAATATTTTCATGTCTTTCTACTTTGAAGTTCTTGTGGAAGCCGGTGTCCTTACATAGCTATAACCACTAATAATGTATGTAAACTGATGTTTTTAGTTGGTGAACTAACCAATCTACCCTATGAGTGCATAATTCCTTATTGTGCTTAGGAAATGAAATTTTAAATGGGAATGGTAAGATTCTATAGATGCATTGGTGTCTTACCTAACATGCAAAAATGTCCAACAACATTGTGACCACATTCCAAATTTGTATGCCTAGTGTTGTTCCCAATATTTGACAAAAGTGGGGTGAAAGGAGCGATATCTTTCTAAAACCTTTATGGACTCCCTTGTATCCATGTCCTCATTGACATAACTATGCATTATGAACCCCAAGTCTTGAAATATCACACGTCTTACATCATCATCTTTCACCTTTACTATCAAATTCTTTAACCACATATGATTGGCATGCCAATGCACAAGTAGAGCTCACAATCAAATGTCTCTTTGAATAACAAAATAGTTTTGCATAAGTTAATGGAATAAGGTGGGGATGGTGTCTATGAACATATAAATATGAATTCCATGATGCATGTAGGAATAATGACAATGCACTTAATAGATTATATCTCCACACTAGCATCATCGACCATGAAGGCAATGATTGTCCATTCAATATATTTCAAATTCACTCTTTGAAGAAGAATTTGCATCCATTATCTTATGTCGATAGTACATGACTGAGACATAATGACCCATGCAATGGGCATACCTTCATGTTTGGAATTAAATGCCAACAATATATACAATTGGAATTGTATAAAAAAATAGAAAAATTAGAACAACTACTATTATTACAAACATCAGAACAACTAATATGATCAACTAATTTTACAAACATTGGCACAATACATTCATACCAAGCATCAAATCCATCACCAATAAGTTATGCTTCCCAAATATCAATAACCATTCTAGCTATTGTGGGAGTTGGATCCCCCAGATGAAGGGGATTTCCCCATCCCCATAAAAATCTCCACCATTGTATCCCTGATAGAAAAATAACTTATCAAGATTCACCAATGCCCACTCTTGAATATTTATTTCATTGTCAATATCATACATGTATTTTGCCTCTTTGATCAATCACTCTTTGTTGTATATGTCATCCTTGCTCAAGAAATCATCCTGCTCTATTTTACCATTAAACAATACAAGTTTGTCATGCACCATCTCCTAGTGTTTAAGGTGGATAAAATAAGTAGACATTCCCAACAATAATAGCCTATGAACCCATTCATTAAGTTGGGGGATGATGTGAGGAGTAAAAAAACATTTCTTGCCCTTGAACTGTTCATAGTTTTGGTCATGGAAATAGTTGTGCTCATTTTCTATGTGTTCTACTTGATTGTATGTGAGAAGCACATGATTGGGTCTAAAAATCATGCATCATGTGCTAAAATGAAAACAACAACTATACCTTATATGTCTTTGACCTGATCAGCTACCCTTTTTAGACTTGGGAATTAAAGACTTATCTTTTGTCATGGCATCACTTTCCTGAAAGTCATCAGGGCCATATGGATACCAATAACTGCATGATTATGGTGAACAAATAAAAAATCATGCAAAATAAAAAAATGTACATGAATAGAACATAATAGAATCCAAATAGGCACCAACTTGCAATCTATAGTGTGAGGTGACTCATATGACATATTTAGAGGCTACAGTGATCCTACTAT
This sequence comes from Torreya grandis, assembly GCA_037957365.1. Taxonomy (NCBI): domain Eukaryota; kingdom Viridiplantae; phylum Streptophyta; class Pinopsida; order Cupressales; family Taxaceae; genus Torreya; species Torreya grandis. The sequence goes on from JARHVA010000415.1 coordinate 2,181,476, forward strand.
TCTTTCCAATGAAATCTAAATTTTTCTTGTGATGTGAAACATGAAAGTTTGTAGGGAACAATGCCCTTCTTGATTCTCCTTTGTTGAAGTCATCAAACCTATCCTACTCAACCTAGGTAACCCACAAGTCTTCCTCATTGATGTTAGGAAAATTGGCCCACTTGATACAACTATAATCAAGTGGACCCTCACTTGGCTTCTGCAGTTCAACGCATATTATTTCTTACCACCTTTTTGCCATTTATTGTAGCCTACAAGGAGAAAATTTTATTAAATGAATTAGAAATGGACTTTTCATATTGAGTGAATACAAATTTCATATATTACAGAGGACATTTTTTTTGATTAAATGTTATCTATCATATACCGCAATGCACAAAGGACAATGATTGAATAATACACATAAATTAAAATATGATAATTAAAACCACTTAAGATAACTATGATATAAACTATGAACAAAAGTTATGAGAATGTATAAAACCTTGTTGAAATTACTATAAAACCCTTCATAAAACATATCAAAATAAATGCATCAAAACATATAAATGGAAAAAATAATGCATATACGAGGTAGTTACATTTATAAATGATCTTAAATGGCACACTCTAACTACATACATGTGGACAGGGCATAGGAATCTAATTTTTCTACGAAGCCCATAGCTTCAGGAAAGGGTTTAAAAAAGAGAAATTTCTAGGAAGCCCATAAAATGAAGACATGGTTTTAAAAATAGTGAATTTGCTACAAAGCCCATAGAATCAAAGGAGGGTAAAGAAATTGAAATTGATAAGAAGCCCACATGATATTATCATTGTCTATCAACTAATCATTTGATGCATTGAATTAGAGTTATGGACATATTGGTATTTATCGACAACATGTGAAAGGAAATGCTAGTAGATGACACAAGAAAAATTATACGACATATGTGCATTACAAATTATATAAGCCCATATGGGATGTAATTATCCCATTCAATTGTAATGGTAGGTTGCTTTATCACCCACAATAAGGTTAGGGCATAACCCATATTGATTGATTATAGCTTTAGTGTAGCATAATTTTCGGACCCTAAATTTTAGGTGGGGCCATGAGATGATAAAACACAATTATGAAACTAAATGAAAGATTCTTCTTCATTACATGTACAAAATTATACAAAAACATGTCATCTTCATCCCACATAATATATAAAATATGCTCAGGGCTCTAGACAATGAGGCAACATTTCACTTACAAAAGTTGATTGCCACTAACTACAATAAATGCCATCATCTAAGATTTTATGAATGAAATAGACTAAATGGTAGATAACAATATTAAAGTAGTCGTATACCACTATCTAATGTTAGTTATTTACAACTAATCCAAGTAGTGCCCATCATGATCACAAAGTTTTTATCATCCTCAAATTATTCTTATGGTGTTGGAAAATGATTTCTTTGCCACATTGCTTCTTTGTATGTAAGCTCATCCAACACGTGTTTAAAATCTAATTAAAGATTTGAATCCAAAGAATTCCACAATTATACATAATTATCATGAAGATTGTCTCACATTGAAATTTATAATCTAATAACAAGGTGATATGCACAAAAGAATCTTTTTGGCAAGAATGCTGCATAACTAGTTTTATTAAAGTATTTGTCAAACCAACTTTTTATCATGGGATTCAAATATATCCATGTTGTAGAATAATTAATTCTAATAAGATAGTAGACTCAAAAATTATATCCAACATTTCCATTTGTAGATGTGACCAATGGCCTTTTAACAACTCCAAAGTAAAAGCATTATTAGTATTCCACCAAATCCTGGCAACATGATTTGCATGAGTAGTCCAAGAAGGTGGTGGCCAACTGAAAATTTCATTCAATTTGACTGAAACTTGATTTAAGTCTCTTCTTGTTACATCTCTGAGTTGGATTAAGGAATTCTATAAGTGATTGGAATGTCAACTAGAGAGGGGTTCTAAAAATAACAACATACTGCAAACAAACACACAAACCATAGAAAATAAATTATATACAGAATCCACTACATCTTGCGCAACAGATTCTTTAATAGAGTGATTTTTGATTGCCTAGTCAATTTAAAAAATAGATTGTCAAAAGATTCAATCATTTTTATTCTAAAAAATTAAATTAAAAAATGTATTTGTAATAATTTAATTGTAAAATATGTATCAATTATTTTTATAAAGGTGGAGCAAGACTACCATATAGACTTCATAGGCAAGATGATCTTCTTCAATGTACAAAAACCTCTGACATAAATAACATACTCTAAAGTGGTGTCATACAAATATAAGAAGCCCATATAACAAATATTAGATTAACATTCAACATTAGTACTTTAAAAGTATTTTATGGGCCTCCATATTGAGATGGAGTTATAATATGCGTGTGAGTGAAATCTCAACCTTGAGATAAAGGGATTCACCTCATATCCTAGACAATTTAATGCAACTACATGCTCTTAATATAACCTTAATTTGATACAAGCACTTGGCACTAGATATATGAGGGAAAAATTAAATAAATGTATAACTCTTTTGATTAAATGTCAAGACCTCTTAATAATAATTGATAAAATAAGCATGAGAGACTTTGCTTATAATAGGGTTGGATGAGAATATAAATGATGAAATGACCAAGTGTTGTGTGTGTGTGCATGCATGCATGTGTGTATGCACGTTCACTCCTCAAGGGCATATATACACATGGGTTGACCTTAAAAGTTGATAAAAGGTGAAAATAAAGGCATAAATGACCGATAAATTAAGGGGATAGTCATATATACTAACTAAGGAAAATACACTAAAAGAATATTTTGGACATTGTGAGAGCATTCAGAGTTATACAAAGGAAAATGAATAGTCGATATGTATGTTTTCATATAATTTTCATCTGATGGATATATTATTATATGAAAAAAATGTTCACAAAAATTCAAGTTATGAGGATTACCTAATTTAGGGGATGATGACATAAGGCCCCAAAAAAGGAAAGTCTACTAAAAATATCTAAATGTATGCACATAGACCATATGTGATAAAACATGAAACATACCTAATATAAAAGGGTCTTGTATTAGAATTAGGTGTATACAATAACACTCAAATATAAAAGGAGAGATGGGTCATCAATTGTAAATCATATCAATTATAAATTATATAAACTAGCTAATATAATTTATATGATCATAAATGTTGATTTTGTTTTATCGTCACCATATCATTGTTGTTATGTGTTAAGAATATGAATATATAATATTGTATAGTAGCAACCATAATGTAAGTTAATATGAATATTTCAAATAAGAGATTGTAATAGAAAAGGGGGATATTTAACATAAAACACAAGAGTTAAGTTTTAAGACCTTTCTCCTAAAAACTTATGATTCTTAAGTAGAACAATGGATATGTTTGCGCCTCTAAAATTGAGATTGGAGAAAAGAGTTTAAATTTGAAAAATGAAATAAAAAGTTATGTTGACGAATCTTAAGGAGGCCAACTCTATGTTGGGTTATATATCTAATGAATAGAGCTACACATATTTGACCTTCATAATGAATAATATCTCATATAGAGCAATGATTTCCTCTAAAGAGACAGTAAACCCTTCCATGATATTCATAATAAATTAGAAACATATATACATAATGTTCCTTTAACTTTGGTTATTTATTACAAATTTTACAAATACATTGATGTGTGGAATAAAGTGATTTGACTTCATGAAACGTTGATGAGAGCATACTAGTGATTGCCCGAAAAGAAATCTCAATCCAAAAGGAAGAATGGTGTATTTGAGATTTTTAATAAGTCCTTCTATTTGCAGATAATGAAAAAAGTAGTGATGCATTTTTTATAATAGTTTTAATGGTTTTGTCCAAGTCGATTTATATAAATTTTTTATATATCATCTTTTATGCATTTATGAATACCAACATGTATGGTGCCTTGATGGAAAATATATTAGGAGGCACATGATTGATATCAATACCAATTCCCTACAAAAAAATAAGTACATTGGGCATACCAATTTTTATTGATGCCTTGTTGACATAATTTTATATATGATTGAAGAGCCTTGAAAGAATATCATTATGGTCAATTATTGTATCTTCCATAAATCTTAATATGTGAACCAATAGATCACTACATGAAAAATAATTGAAATATGACAGAAATGGATGCCAAAATCAACCGAAAATAACTACATGTGGAATTAAATTTTACCCACAATTTTTTGGATAACATAGAAGTAATAATTTTATTAACATGATCTCCACTAGGGCCATGAAGTATAGGTCCCTAAATCTAAAAACCATGCAATATTGTTAGTGACACTAAAGTTTAGAAGATAAGCAATTTTTCTTTGACATCCTAAAACTAGTGTGAGATACATAATTCTCTCAAGTGTACTAAGTGTAATATAAACCTTACATAATATCTCTTCTCCAATATAGAGCATATTGAAGGGAGGTCCTTTGAAAGGCATGCCAAGTTATGTATAGGAAAAAAACCACTTCAACCAAACATCTTTTGTAAATAAGATTAGTTTCCTATAATGTTTTCTTAGTTGTGTTGAAAAGCATGATCTTTGTAGTTCACTTTCAAATTATAAGTATAAACAAATAAGATTTGAATGTCAAGATGTCTTTTTTAGGCCTACAATAGCATGTGATATGACATCAATGTAAACAGAAAATAATAAATATTTAGTGATAATTATATCATACAAAATGCTACCATTACATGTTTTAATTGAATTTGAAATGATGTCCTCTGATTCATCTATGTAGAGACTAAAAATGTAGGATAACGTGGGCAACTCTATTTAATAGTAATGGTATTATTGATATTTTCTACAAAACCAATAGGATTTAAGAACTAATCCCCCGCCTTTTCATAAAGATTTATTGCAAGAACAATGAAAAATGTGGTAGGATTCAGCTAGGGGACGAATGCACCAATGCAAGTCTCCAATGATCCCTGTTGCCATCAATTCAAATCCAAGTGTTGAGGGTGAAATAGTGCAAGACCAAAGTTGATGCAACACATAAACTAATGTCAAGTTCATAAAATCTAGATGAAACCCTACCGAGTGCCAAGATTAATGACAATGCAAAACCACAATACAAAAACAACCAAATCAGGTTGATCAATCCATTGGTGGAGCAAACGAGATAAAGATCCTCAATCCATAGCTGATTCAGGTCACTGTAAATATGGTCGAATGCATTGCAGTATCTCTCATTAGCTTATTTTACAAATCTGTAAGTAAATAAATATTGCTACCAGCTCCCTGTAAAGTTTGGATTATGTTAGTAAGAGCTAAGTATTTAAGTCAAGCATTTGATCTTGGAATTGTTTTTGCTAATTTCTTTGATTTATATGTTAGGAGATTCAATTGGACCTGTGTCGATCTATCCCAATTAATTAATACTTATGTGGGTCATTACGATATTATCATCACAGTGGAAAGAGATAGAATCCCTTTATGCCTAACACTGAATTCAGAAACAAAACCCACCAATTATCTCTTCATTTCAACTATTGCGCTGAGACCATTGAAATCTTTCATGTATAACTATATGGATTTAGAAAAGAAGGCCTTGCATCTGAATTAGCAAAAAAAGAAGGATTTAAGTGCAGTACTCATTATGAGCAGAATATGAACGACTACGGTTAAGGATTTGATCGAAGCTGCCGATCTCGAACCATCCTTTCCCTATTCTCTTCGATCACCAGAATCACGCTATAGCCAATCTCGAACCAGCCATGCCCTGTTCTCTTTGATCACCAGTGAATCTTGAATAGCCATGCGCTGTTCTCTTTGATCCTCGATAAAGATTCCAGTTGGAAATACAATTTCTATATCAACCCCCACAAAAGAAAGAGTGAACTAATATATATAAAATAAAAAATATGTGAAATGATATTTTTAATTTTTATATCAAAAAAATTAATTTATTTAAATATATATTTGAGAAATAAATTTGAATGCTTTATTATACTTAAAATAACATAAAACATCTATATTTTTTTATTAAGTGGTGATCATTAAAATAAAAATATGTGTACACTATTTTCATTAAAATTCATCGATATATTTATTACTCACATCAAATTTATATTATGAAAAAGGTTTTAAAGCAAAACCCATTAATATTCATGCTAACCAAATTATTCAAAACATAAACATAACATAATATTTTAAATATACAAATTATATATAAATATAATGGAGAGATAAATGTACACATGTCAGAGCATAAATAAAATTATAATTTAAAATAATAATAATAATTGAATATTAAAATTTGATGATAATTTTTTTTATAATTTAATTAATTAGTGATGTTTTAATTAAAATTGTTAAACAAAAATATATTTGGTGATGATAGCTTAGCGGTAAATGAGTTGAGTGTTAGAGTGGGAGGTTTCAGGGTTCATTTTTCGGGATGACCACTTTCTAGCATCGTTCTCACACTAAGCTATGGTAAGTTATTCGTGAAAAGTATCCACAATGCAATGAGCTACCAGCTTGGTATTCAATGTAAGAGGGATCGACATGTGGCTTGAAACCTTTATTCAATGCGATGAGGTAAGTCCATAGTCCATGGCTAGGGATAGTATTCACCGTTGATTTAGACATTCTGGTTACAAAAATATCAGTACTCAATAATTTTTACTAATAAAATGTAGGTGAGTTGGTAAAGTGACTTGGTTGTTTCCAACACCACCTAGGTTCAAATATTGATATGGTATTGGAGGCCAATTATGATTGATCATTGGTATTCATGGATAGGTTGTGGCTAATCATTGATATTCTTGCACTAGTTATGGCCATTGATGGTATTCTTGAGCCGGTTGTGACCGTTCGTTAGTATTTTCAGATTGATTGTAGCTGTTGTTGGTAAATCTAATACTTATGATAGATGATCACTTGGGAATATAAGCCTTCATTTATGTACCAGACCGGTTAGAACTCTGATCAAAAGTAAAGTACCTATCTAAAAAAATTGGTAACAAAAATTATTTTTTAATTTGAATTAAAAAATATATATTTTGAATTAAAATTTTGATAACTTAATATAAGGATAAATTGTGAAATATAAAAAGAAAATAAAATTATAAAGATACATAATTATTAGACCTGAAGGGTATCTATTGTCTTGGCTTTCATTTAACCACCAATTAATCTTTGCTATATCTGCCAATCAAAGTGTCTGCAGAGAAAAAATATGAATGTTTTCCCTACATAAGTTGGAAGTTGTTTAACATTTGTTATAAAATAATATTTTTCTCTATATCTGATTGGTCTAAAAATTGTGATGTTATGAGTGACTTCAGTTGTATCAAGGCATTGGCATGATAGGCAATAATTACGATAGTATGGGTAGGCTACCTGTGTGACATGCTATCTTGCCTAGATCCCAACGCCATTTTCTTCAATTACAACAACTTCACTGACTACAATGTGAATGTAGAGGTAGTGAAAATGATTTATGCATTGCCCTGCTGATTTTTTAAAATTAGGCAATCTGTAATGGCATGACCCAATTTTTCTAGATTTGTCAGGTAAATATCTTGTAAATCTCTTATTTGAAGATTCTTGTAGGCAAATTTCATAGGTTGAGCCCAATATGTGGGCAAAGATCTCCTGCAAAGGTAACACTCCACAAGTCAATGTTGTATTTGCATTAAGTAGGGGCACTAATAACACATTTGGCTTGTTCTATCTAACTGCCTTGATACTATCTCTATTATGCATTTGACATTTGTAGAGATATCCAAGGCCCTGTTGCTATGCTTGCAGGTTCGAAACCAATTCAGGCATGGACATGGCCATCAAGGTCATTCAAGTGGGTTTTGTGTGGTTCTGCACTAGATATCTCCCAAAAGGTATATCATATGTTTTAGTGCAAGTGTTATTTAAATGCTATTGCAATTTGCTATCAAGAAGGAAGTTTCATTTTAAATGCAGGAAAAACTTAACAAGTTTGCCAACCTTGTTGGCACAATGATATCAAAGACATGGAGTCCAGTTGTGACCCATGTAATTACATCTATAGATGCAAATGGTGCTTATAGAACAACACTAAATTTTTTGATGGCAATCTTAGAAGGGAAATGGGTACTGAAGATAGATTGTAAGTTTTATGCTATTCTTGTTAATTATGATGCCTCAATGTCCTCATCTATACACTTTCCTTTTCTCTTGTAGTTGTTTAAAATGGACTCTTTCTTCCTAATAAACATTAGGTTCAGCCACAATACATGCCCATTGATAAAATAATGTCATGCAGGGATCACATGTAGCAACGTAGAGTCTCCAATTAGTGAAGAGGATTTTGAAATAACTCATGATATTCATGACACCTATGAGGGGCCAAAGCATGGTTGAATGCGTGTTGAGAAACAAGTATGTGTATCTTTCAGGGCTTGACCTCAATTGATAATGCTTCTTTATGTTGACTTTCACAAGTTAAGCCATGTATTGATTATTTATGATTTTTTCCTTTGGCTGATGATAAATTGTGTTCTATTTATTTGTTGGACAGAGAGCTAATCATAGATTAAGATATGAATTAGGGGCTTAGAATAGGGGATTAAAGTTTAAAGTTTTTTATTAGCCAATATTTTATACTTACAAGCAACGTTAATTTTTCATTAAATTTGCCTTTAGACACAGATGAATTTATTTGATTTGTTTGCAGTGAGTGTTTATTCTTGTTTAAGACGGGGGATCGAAGTTGGGGTTTTTATTTCATTTTCAACCACAAATAAGGCTAGATTTATTTTGGTTTTTTTGTTCTTTTTGATGCAAGAATGCATGTATTTGCTTTTGTTTTTTTATTTATACATCTTATTGAGATTTACCCATAAATGTCAAATTTTACATTTCTTTGTATGGCTATGTAGGATCCAATTTTTATTTGAATCAGATTTACCCATAAATTTCTTTGTGTGGTTATGTAGGATCCAATTTTTCTCTGATTCCCATAACTAGATAAGTTGGTTTTTTATTGGTCTGTAATTTTCCCTTGGATGGCCTATATACTGCATCAGTCTTTTTGGTATCAATGCTTAGTATGCCTCTTGGGATTGTGAACTCAAGGCTCAATAATGAATTCTCCATCATTTTACTACTTAAGCTCATGCCACTTTACAGAGTTATATAGGTTGGTTAGGGTAGCCTATTTTATTAGAATTCTTATCCTTTGTAAATTTGTGATTGGCTATAATGGTTCATCTTATACTTGTCAGTCTGTAAATACGAGCATGTATAGAGAACCTAGTATGTGGTCTTGTACAAGGTCCATTAGGAAACACCTACTCAGACCCCTGATAATGTTTTTGGGTGTGACAATGATTTTTAGTTTTAGTTATTAGATTTTTTTATTATGTTCTGTCGTGATACTAATAAAAAGTTATATGTTAATCTAACTTAACTATTATTGCTTGGAATAGCTTGTAAAAATGTTAATGAGCATTTCCTTATTTTCATGGACATAAACTATACAGTTGTTTAAAGTTTTGACAAGTAACATTTGTATCATTGGTATGACATATAATTTGATAGCAGTTTGATAATGTTGATTGCCTAGATTGATCACAATACAAACACTACATTCAACCTCTAACATGCCTGAAACAAATGGAGAGGGCTTACAATTTTGTAGATAATTAGATCCTGCAAATATATGGCAGGCCTTAATGTTAGATATCATCAGATACGAGTAAGGACCTTAGAGGCATGCCTTGCATCCCTTATCTTTGTTCCCAATAAATATGAAATAAATAGCTTGGGATTTTACTGGTTTCCTTAAGAGGAATATTTTTATGTCACACATAATTATTGTATCCTTGAATATTATTGGAAGGAAGAACCCATAATTTTAGAATGTATGCAAATGCACACATACAACTGTATTAGCTACTTTGGAGGCAATCCAAGCCAACTTTGGTGATTCTAGATGATGTCTAATCAAGAGCAAATTTGGAAAAACTACTATTTGAAGGGCCAAGATACAAAACTTTTGTAACAACCACATTCAACAAATGCTTGTTTTAATTTGGAGCAGTTGTATATAAATTTCAATTACTATTTTGGTTCTTTGAATTTTTGATTCATGGCAATGGAAAATGGTGCCACCCTTGTTCATACTTCAGCTCTGATACCTCTAATATATATATTTAGTCACCAATGTTCTTATTGGTGACAATCCTCTATATAGGAATCCTAGAATCCAAAATATGCAAGACAAATTCTTGTCCTCTTGATCTAACCTCTCTAATACATCTATACTAACTCCTTAATATCATTCATCCTTAAGTAAAAGGCTTAAAACTCTTAGTTTACCTGTGGGCTGGCATATCTTCCTTATAGCCCCTTTTTCTCTATTTATTGACCATAATTTATCATAAGTTATCCCAAACATGAATTTGAATATATTTTTGGATACCCATTAATCTCTTATGTAACATACCTAAAACTTAGATAGGCTTCCTTTGTACAAATATGTACTTCTTTCTTTAAGCCCTGCTCTAATTATCCCTCTTTTTGTGCAAAGCTCCTTATCTAAAATGTTTTAAGGGATTTAAAGAAAAAAAATCACATTTTTAGATACCCATTACCCCCTTATAGGTGAATCAAAAATTTATTTCACCCCTCCTTTGGATAAAACCACTTTTCCTAGATAGGCTTACTCTTTCTTGCATGCATACACCTCTAACTCACTTGCAATGGAATATTTCCATACTTTTCCATATTGTATCAATATTAAACCACATAAAATGGTTTAATAACATATCAAGGGGAAATATTATAGATTTTCATGCATTTTGAATATTTGAAACTCATTCTAGAGGCCAAACCCTAGTTTAGGGCTTTTTAAGGGCTTACATAGGCTGAGAGCATAATAAATGCAACTGTGTGTGTTTTATCTTGTTTTAACGGTCCAAATTTGTTGATTAGGGTCTACCTAGATACCCTCCACATTCTCCATTCATATACTAGGCTTAAAATATTCTCTACTCATCCCAACAAGGTCTTGTCAAGTTACTTTCATTGTGTTTTTATGATAGTGAGCAGGGGTATAAGGGTTACATCATATTTTTAAACTCCAACAAGTGTATAAGAGTTATTATGATATATAATTATTATACATGATATATTATCATACCTAAAAAGTTTCCTTTAATCCATTTTCTCAACAAAACACACAAACTCCTTTAGACTACCTGTGCACAATCATCTACAGGCTCGAGAGTCAACTTTTGGGATCTTAAAGTATCTAAGGGGTTTATAAGTCCTAATTATTATTAATTTAGGTCTAATATTACCTTAAATACCTATCTCCAATCTCTTATAAACTCCATGCAATAATTTACATGTTGGTCTCCCTTGGACAGTGGACTGTAGATATGCATGCCTGAGTATCCTAATTCAACCATGTTCATAAACCTTATAACATTCAAGTATTCTAAACTTATTATTAAAAAAATAGGTTATAAAATTGTTCATACATAATTTCTTAAAGTTCCTTATTCATATCTTATGCCAATATGTGCTCATTACTCTCTTAAGCTCATGAAAAGACATACACACATGTCTGCATACTGTGTAAACCAGAATTATACCAATGAAATCATTATTGCATAACATTACCATTCAAATTAATATTCATCCTTATTAAAAAATTAAGATTACTTAAAATTCAATACATGATCTATGATCAATGTTCCATGGCTTCCAAATCCTTACATGCAATCTCTACTTTCCTCTTCACTTTTACATATCTTAAGTGAGGTCCTCTCTCACTGTCTCACATCTCCTTATTTTTACATTCTCTCTCTCTAATCTTGAATGAGAGATCCTCTCTATCTCTTCTCTCTTCTATTGCACCTCTCCTTTTTCCATTCCATATATTACTCTTTTGAAAGAGTCTCCTCTCTCCTACGCCCAACTTGGGCTCTAAGGCTAACAAACCAGATCTCCAATCTAACAAACATGCTAGTTTTGAAAGATTGTCTAATCAAATTAATATCTTGTGGCTGGAGGATTTCAACCATTCTCCCTTATTTTATAAATAATATCCCAATGTAGAGATTATCTTAACTATTTTTACCTTTTCACTCTCTTTCACCTTTACATTTACTCGTCCTTAAATAAAATTTTGGAGGGAAAATACAATAATTTGAATTCAAATTCAAACTAAGACATGACTTAAACTTTGCATGTTTGATGGTTTCCACATTTGATCATGTCCTCCATGAAGCTATTGTAGATTCTCCTGCATCAGAAAAGCCCATAATTTTAACTATTTTCATTTTTTTTTAAATTTATTCATCTATCAAATCTATGCTTTGTCTCCTGCAGGGTCTTGGTGCTCTGCGCACTTATTTTTAAAAATATCAATATTGTGTATACTTATCCATTTATCACACTTAACTATTTTAAAAACATTTATGAGACTATGTTTATATGCTTTGATTTCAAATTATAATTAGATATTATTTTCATAGAAAGAATTTACATAAATATGAGTGTTGATATAAGGAAAATTTGTTGTGTCTAATAATTAGTATTTATAGTTTTTTAATTAAAAAATAAGTTAAATTATATTGAAAAAATTATAAGGTATAATTAATTATATAAAAAGTGAGTGGAAGAATTCATACTCCAAAAGCTACATCGATAAAAAATGAGAGATTTCAATAAATTAATATAATTCAAAAAATAAAAAATAAAAAATGTGATAAGACTAAAGAACTATAAAATAGATTCATAAAATATAGTCCATATTAGAGAATATGAGTAACAATGAAGGATGGATGAGGTGGAGGTGGGGGGTAGTTAGGATTGTCACTGCACCCTCCTAATGCCCAAAATTTGGTGGGTTTATAACATCAGGAATAGAACCCCAACCATGTTCATCCTTATCTTTATCATTATAGACACTCAAATTTGGTACAATCTTGTTTAAAATGTACACTTTTACATAACTATGTCTATTTGGATGATTGCGGATGAATGAATAACTCATTGGTCTATTATGTACCAAGTCATGTTATTCTTTCTCTTAATGTCTTTTCAAAGTCTATGTATCTCACTATTTTGTCTTCTCATATCTTGTCTTGGGGATCCTTACTTTTTTCTATTAATTTCAACTTTTGATCAGAGCTTAAACCAGTTCTAGAACACATCATGAGGTCTAGTCTCCCAAAAACATTTTACCAAAATTTAGAGTGATTCTACTAAACCTATAGAACCCCATAAAATTAGATAAGATCCAAAGTTAATAACTTAACTCCAAATTCAATTTTAAAAACTAGAAAAACTACAAAGCATAAATTAAACACTTTTCAGCAAAAAAAACTTAGAAAACACAATGAACCCAGCTATTTAATCACCCTTTTATTGCTTACAATCATATACCCCTACTGGAAAACAAAGATTCTATAGTCCATTGAGTTTTACCATTAATGGAAGTCTAAGCATCTAGTTGTAATATTTATGTTTCCATTTTCTTGCTTCTTTTCCATTTCTTACCGTAGTTAGGAGACTTAAAATCACAAGGACTTTGAGCAATAGATAAAAAATCTCTACTTACTAGTTCTTCTTCTTCTCCCTCTCATCCATCCCCTTCCTCTTCTGAGACTTCCTTCTGTTAGGGAGTATCCATTATAGGAGAAACTTTGTCTACATCCTCTGCCCTAATTTTCATAGCAAACACTTCCCTTACCAACTTAGAAGAAGGCTACCTTGACTTCAAATCAATTAGAACTTCCACTACCACCAACACCTCACTCTTATGAGGATTATCCTAAACATCCTTAAAGACTTCCAAAGATGGGACCTCAACAAAACTAGATTTGTCATGAATTACAAACTATGAACTAAATCATGATTCAGACAACCAACCTTTCTGATCCATTTCTATAGAATCATTGCCTGTGAGCATTTAAAACCCTTCTCAGGATAAGAAGCAATCTTTTGATTACTTTGATTACATTTGAAGCATCTAAAAAAAAGTCCTTCAAAATTAATAAATTGAGACCACACTCCATGGGAGGATGAAATTTGAATAGAATAATGCAGAGGTTTAGACAAATCAACCAATACACACCCCTTGATAAAACTTAGATTAACTTCAATAGAATCATTAATTTTAATAAAGACTCATAGCTTACTCACCAGTTGTTTGAAAAGACCAAGATCACACAAAACTAAGGGAATATTATAAAATATTACCCATACAGGGGCTTGTGAGATAATAAATGGATCAAAAAAAGGTGTCAAGGGGCATAAAAACACCCCCTATTTACCCACAAACCATGGTGCATTCATCCACACAAAAATTTTATCTACTAAAGATTGAAATTGAAGCAAAAAAACCCATTTGATAACATAGAAATTGAAGGATTTTTTAATGAAGGCCAAGATCCAAATGCCCATTGTTGAAGTACTTCCCATGAAGGCCATTTCCCTACACATCTTCCAATCAAAGACTTGATTCCCCTTTTCAAACCAATCACTAAAAGCTCTGAGTCTGATATTTCCATAATAGAAGTATCAGAGAAAATCAAGGGAACATCACCTAGATAGGCTATTTTTAGTGCTTTTTTCTAAAATATTTTTGCTTCTAGATTCCTCTTGAAATCCCCCACATCTACTATTTCCTCTTCAAGAATCTTTTCTAAAGGAATTTGACTTTCAAGGATAAGAATTGGATCTATACCAGGCTGAGCCTTGAGAATAACTTGTTTGAAAAATGCTTCACAAGTATGAAAAGGGTTAGAAATATTATTTTATCAAGAATACACTAATGCCTTAGAGAAAACCCTAATTAATCCTACTGTTGCTTTAGTATCCCTCTTCCCTAGAGAAGAGCCTCCATTTTATAGGCCTCTATCCATGTCTAGCTCAAAACTTGGTTTAAACTACTCAGAGGTAAAAAAACTTGGTCTAAAACTTCTATTTTAAGCCTCCCCTACTAAGGCTATATTTAATCGCTAACCCTCACTCCCCCAGGCTCACCCTAAAACTTGCTTCTCCTTCATTATCCTCTCCTTCCTGCCCATTTATCTTCTCAATCCCCTGCCCCCTTGGTCTCTAATTCCCCTATTCATCTAAATTCGATGTCGTCGCTACTGCCAATTTCTTACCCTTTGTTTATGTTTACGCCTGCTTGATGTGATTCATTGCCTCTATCACCATTTCCCTATCTTGTGGATACTTACTGTCTATATATTTCTATGCTTATTTTTTGTCTTTTTAACAAGTTCAAACTACCTGGATAGGAGGTCATTGCATATATGTCATTGGATGCAAAATTGTCCTAGTGTAACTTGAAGAAGTTTTATGAGTTTCTATCTTTAATACTTTTTTTATAACCATTGGTTATTTTGAGTTTGACCCTTCACATGCCAATGAGATTTTTATATAAATAGATGTCTTGCAAAGGAAAACTTACTCTCAATTTTTAAAAGTTATACAAAATTTATATACATGATAAATAACTGATTTATCTATATAGCACAAGGATGAATACATCATTTGTATTTGATTGTATTCATAGGTGAAATAATATATAGTATTGCATCCATGATTTCACACACAACTAGGAGGTAGAACTACATCAAACTGAGGTCTAACTAAATTATGTAGGCAATGCTCAATCACATAGGGGTTTTTGAGGCTAGCTCGATTATTCCTATTACCCTAACTCCCCCTTTTTAAATTTAATTTACATTTGGTGAATGTTAATGAATTGGGGTTTTAATTTTTTAGGTGATTTAAACATCCAAACATGCCCCACACAGAATCAAACAATACTCAAATAGAGGTGAACCAACCCATATTTTTAGATATAACACACATTCAACATGGATAAAGTCACACTAAAGAATAATGATGTAATACGACCCTATCTACCCACTACACACATGTCCTTATATATTTTTCTCTTCTATTTTTAGTAGTGATGAAATCATAGGATTATATTATTCGGTTTCTGATCTGGAAACAATCTATCTATTTAGCAAGATAGTCAAGATAAGTTAAGTATATAATTTTCATTTTTAATTATTATTATGGTCCATTCAAATATTTTGGTGTTGCATTGTATTTAGCAAGATATACATTAGTTTCACTTATCTCATGATGCGTTATAAATTCTTAAGATCCGCTTGTTTATATTGATAAGAAGTTATATCATCTCTCTGATTTTATTGTGCACTAGTAAGTAGTTAGCCTTGGAAATTTACTCTCAGCTTACCCTCAAAATCAAGTTTAGTAGGCTATGAGTATGGTTCTAAATCATTAGTTTAATTCTATGAAATAATGGGCTGACACTATCCAATGAATGATAAAATATCTTTGAGATCCTACAAATCATTCAAAACCCTTTTCTAGAGCACCTATCATACCTTCATTTTTGTTTGTATTGTGTCACTAATCACTAGTTCCATTATATATGATAGATTACTTGTTACTTTTTAGCACTTTTATTTTATTTTAATTCATTGCATATAACATATAAAAAATATGCTTGCATACTCTTTTCTTATGATCAGTTTGAATGGAAAATTAAAACTAAGCAAAAATTAATGGAAGTTGATATGGATGATTTTGATCTTGATTGTATGGATACATATAAACCATTTAAACCCAAAGAATCTGAATGTCATTTTGTTAAAAAGGATCAAGATTCATCCTTTATCTCATACATATATTCCTTCTTGTTTTATCCTATAAATCCCTCTTTAGCATATCCCTTAGACACTATTTTGGATCTCTATTTTGATTCTTATTTGCCTACACCTATAGATTCCTCCTTGGATTCTCATTTAGAACCCTCTTTGGTTACATATATTGATGTTTCTTCACCATCCCTTCTAGACTCCTCTTTGTATTCTAATTTGCTTACACCTATCGATTCCCCATTGGATTATCCTTTATAATCCTCTTTAGATACATCTAATGATCCCTCTATGGACTCTTCTTTGATTTCACCCATAGATTCCTCATTGGTCTCTCCTATAGAACCCTCTTTAGTTACATCTAGGTATTCTTCATCACATATAGATTCATTTTTGGATTATTTTATAAAACCTTATTACACCCATACTTTCCTCTATAGCTCCCACTCCACTATCTATTATGGATATGATCATAGATCCAACTCATACCACTTCCTCACCTTATTTTCTAAAAAACATTTTAGATCACAAGTAACCTCTAAATCCTAATTATCTACTATATTTTAGGTTACCTCTTACACTTCAGAAAGAGTACCTTTATCCTTGCACACCTAAATTATCTCTTAAATTTTCTAAGGCCATTCATTACATCCATTCTTACAAAACATCTTCCCTTAACCTATTTATACCAAAGGATGATGTTCACCATGGACAAAATCTTCTATCTTCTTTTCATGAGGATCAATCTAACCCTATTAGTAATGAGACTATATCTTATTTACATACCATAGCTAGTATCCCTACATGTCCTATCTCTCCTATGACAATCTTGTCACCCATATCGAAAGCCAAGGGCATTTCTCCTCCCTCTCCTATTTGTAATGATCAATCTCACCACTATAGTGACTATGATGAGGATTGGTATGATGATGACTATGTCTATAGTGATGATAAGATCCTCCCTTCTAAACCTACCTTAGAAAACACCCTACCAAGCCAAGAATTTCCTTGTTTTGGTTCCCTCCCTTATTTTAACTTGTCACCTATTCCTAAGGAGGAAGCTTGTTATGAACAACATTTTTATCCATATTCCCTTTCTTCACTCAAGGTTTAATCAAACCCTATTCATAATCATACAATATCTCCTTTATCACATCCCATAACTAGTGAGCCCATATGTCATAGTTCTTCTCTTTCCATATTATTACCTACAATGGAAAGAAATAATATTCCTCTTTCTATTACTTATGCTCATCACACTGTAGTGATTATGATGAGGATTGGTATGATGAATATTATATCTATAGTGATGATGACCATGTTCCTTCCACATAGGCTTCTCTACTACCCTATCTTAATGATGAAAACATATGTACATATTGTGATGATGGTACTCATTCTCCTCTTGAATGTAACAAAGGTACATAAGAGTATTCTACTATTACTAATGTTACATCTCCAAAACCAACCATATTTCGATAAGAATATCTTCCTAAGCATATTTATCTCATTCACACTAGTGTATCTATGGCTAATAATAACAACTTAATCCAACACCTAAATTATCCTCTTAAAAATCTCAATATCCCTCCTCAAGAGATCATTTCGCTAATGTATGTTGTAAGGGCTTTACAAAAATAAGTACATCATTTATACTTAGAGAGTAAAGCATACCACACTTGGGTTGATTCTAATGCCATTGTTGGTAAACCTATTATGCATAATATTTTGTATTCACCTTTATCCCCTAACTTCCAAACTCCCACATTTTCCATATTTTATGTAAGTGGTGACCCTTACATATTAAAGCTTTTCGTGAGTCCATGAGTGGGTATAATTATAGTCATTTATTGTTATAATTATTCCTTAAAACCTTAACAGGATGTGCACTTTTCTGGTTTGATTCCCTTCCTATTTGATCCTTATCTACTTATATCAAACTAGAAGAATCACTTTTGTTTCAATATATTCATAATAAGGGACCTAGGGTTACCTATGAAAAGCTACCCTCTTTGCACCAGGGTCAAAATGAGCAAGTTTGTGACTATATCTTAATATTTAAAACTATTATGCATCAATTAATTTACCAACCCACAAATCTCAAAGTGCAATTCATCTTTTTTCAAGGTCTTATTCATCCTTTAAAATAGAGGCTACTTTATAATACTTGTGAATCATTTATATCTTTTTTTTATGAGGCCTTAGCATTAGAAGAGGAATTAGGTCTTGTTACTATTTATAATCATATGGATGGGGACATTGAATTATTCCAAGATAATACCTAATAAATCCCACTTAATAAAAAAATTACCTTTAATTAACCCCCGCATCTCTTTTGTGCATCATGTTGAATCTAAATCAAACAAGTTAAGGTGTTACATAAAGGCAAACAACATCTCCCTAGAGTAACTAATTATAAACCTCATACACGTAATAAAATCACAACCTATCATTTTTCTCCCAATGAACGTATACATGATATATTACATTATTAGATATAAATTTTCATACTTTATGCCCAACACCATCCCCCACACCATTTAGGTGAAATTAAAGGCAAACCATTTTGTACTTTCTATGGCATCAATAGACTTCATGATAATGATTGTTATGCACTTAGAGAAAAGATAAGTGAACTTGATAATAAAGGACTCAATTCATTTCAAAAAAATCCTAACACAATTAAAAAGTCTTTTCAAAATACAACAATGAAAAATGACCTCTTCAAGCTCCAAATTATATCAAAAATACAAGTATTCATAAATCCTAATTACAAAAATATATCCATGCAATAAATATATCAAAATATAACTATTAAATCAGCCACCCAAGTTTGGGTTCCAAAACTAACACATTTATAAGTGAAACATAATACATTACATGATAAATTAGATAATGCAAACACAAACACTAAAAAAATAAGTTTGTATGTTGCATTCCTATATCTGTCTAGCTAGGAATTTCACATTCCAAATTATTCCTAAGATAACATAGTACACTAAGAAAAATAAAATAAAGTGTCCACATCATATAAAATCATAAGAAAATGTTTATACATGTGGAATTATTAACATAACATCAATCAATAATTATCCCTTGGCCACTAACTATTAAAACATAATCAACATCTACATCGTTATCATCTACCATGTGTACTGAACAGGTCAAGGTACCCCTTGCACCACATGACCTAGATCGTGATCTACCTCTAGCCTTAGAAGTGGCCAACCTTTCCCTCAATCTGATATACTCCTATAAATTAACATAATCTAAAAATATGTTTTGGCTCAACTTTGAATGTGTAGTTGGTAGAGGCATATGTCACTGGGTTAACTTCACTCATAATTGATCCCTCTTAATAACCAAGGAATCCTGATCCAACTAGAGCTCCTCCAATCTACCCATTCAATGCACATATACAGCCATAGTAATGGACACTCTATTGAATAAAGTAACATGTGCTCCTATAACCTCATATCACTCCATGATACCCTTGGGAATAACATTATTAGAAATATTTCTAGTCAACACTTGAAGGATATCATCTATCACTAGTGGAAGATACTCATAATTACCTATATATAATTAAACACATCAAATTATCACATTTATTATTATTCTATCATAATATATTAACAAAACATACTATACATATACTTACCATCTACACAAGCCTCTCCTAGATCTATGATTGGGGTAGCTACAACAACCGTTGGGAATCAACATGGCCATTTGCACTATCTCCACCAATGAGTAGACTCATAATTGTAACTAACATCATCCAAATATGGAATGTATAAAACCTCATTCACCTCATTTATATGTAAAAGAACCAAATCCAATGTTGACTATCAAGCTCACTCCCTGACTCGTGTTGGGAATCTCACTAAATGTTCCCATATAATTATTATTAGGGACAATCTTTGAATAATAAAAAACTATCATGCCACACAATCAAACTCATATACTCTTAAAAATAAATCATGGAACTAAAAACTAACTTGAATATGCCATAACTCCACAACATCTTCCTCCTAACCCTCAAAACCCCAATATGGTCACTGTTGACAAATTTTAACATTTAGGTCAAAATAGGGCACCCCTAGTAAAAAACATAAATTTTAGGCATATGATGGGGTATAATATGTTGTAATAAGGTGTTTAATAGGTCAATTAGTGTCAATTGATGTTGTAATAGCTTTGGTTAAGTGTTCTCTAGGTCCATTTAACATTCTAAGTCTTTTTAAGGGGTCAAAATGGTGCATTTAATACTTTGCACGGGTTTATTGGGAAATATTCAAGTATAATCTCATGAAATGTGTCCTAGGAGGTCGGTAATAAATGTCACTAACTGAAAATTGTAGGTTGTTCAAACAAAAGGTAGTTTTCTTGACCAAAGAGAGAGAAATGGGCACTTGTACAACTTCTTTGGGAAGTGTGCCACTTGTAAAACGTGGTGGTGTGACTCTTCACCTCCAAAAAGGTCACATACAAATTTTTATTTCATATATTACATAAAAAATTTCATCTACAACTCATTTCTCTTCTTTTCCATTGGCAAGTTAAGGAAGGGCAAGTTCAAGCACTCACTATGGGCTATACAAGTGGAGTTGGGAGGAGTGATTTTGGGGTTGGATTTTAAGATGAGTGAAATTAATTTAATTAAATAAAAATATGTTGTATATTTTTGGTTCCTCATTGATGAACAATCGCTTACACTCCAGATAGCCTTTTATGAAATTACATTTAAGAGGGGTATGGTTGTGTATCTATTTCTTGTTTTCAGAAATCTATGGAACTATGTGAGTTTTATAGAGTGTTTTTAGGTGGTAATAAGGTCATATAAATGGTGTTTCAATCATCCAAAACTTATCTTTCAATGCCCTTGAAGGAGGATTTCAAAATTGTGCTTATTTTCCAAGTTGGTAGCCATATATGGGTAACCTGAGTTTTGCAACATGAAAGAGAGCTCCATATGAGGTTTTAATGTGCTTGGGTACATGTTTTAAATGTGATTCCATTAAATTTAATTATGAGAGATCAAATCAAGTTACCATTCTTCAAGCTAATTTGTCCAATTTTCCTTATTTACTGCCTTGTTGGCAAAGTGTGCTCACAGTCAAATTCTACAAGAGTTTAAGAGGATGTACAAAGGTAAAAATGATGGGATCCATGGTGTAATTCATTTTTTAGGTCCTAAAATATACTAAGCTCATGTATTTCATTCCATGAAGCTAAATATACTATGCAAACTGGAAATTCTCCTGCAAAAAAATGATTGACTGTTTTGGTTCCTCTATCCCTAAAAGTGGAAAATAGAGATCCCAGAGCTTTTTTGAGATAATGTTTGCCATGATATAATAAGTTATAAATGATATTGAATGGTTCACCTTGTATCCATATCTACATTAATTTATTATGCCAATTTTGAGGTCAAAATTAGGAGTAGAAGATGGAGTTTGGACAACCTCAAAATGGCCAAAAATCACTGAATCCAAATAATGATATCTATAGGGTGTGGCTAAAAAATGACTTTGTACTTCAATTTAGGAAGTATTCAATTATGATATCAAATGGGAATTATTCAAAATAGTCCAAATGACATTCCTAAGTTGGGGTGACAAATACAAAGGTGAATTTGATGTCTCGACCTCCAAAACACTCTTCCCTATCTGTACAGGGGACTGAGAATAACCATCTACAACAGGTTTAGCAAAAAGTTCATCTATGTTTGGGTTATCATGACCAAATTGAAAGGATTGAAGTTAAGTGGAAATTTTTAGGGTGCTATGCCTAGGGTGGAAGTGTTTATTGTTAATAACATGACCTATTGGAACTCAAACATACCTACAAGCCCCTAAATCTAGGAAAACATAGTCAGTCAAAAGGTATGTTGGTAGTAAGGTGGAAATTTGAAGTTTAAACCTCACGAGGAGATTTAAAAGTGGATATAAAGTAAATTATTGAAAATTTACCTCAAGGTGACCATGGAAAGCATAAACATTTCATACACTAGACCTAATTCTTGCTAAAATGCATCCTACAGGAATGACAAACCATTATTGTCACTGTCAGGTAGGGTATTCTAGGTCAAGGACTTAAACATGGAGTTGATAAGGTTTGAGGAGTTTTAAAGTGAATATAGAGAATTAATATGGTATATTACCTAGGATAAATTAATAATAGGTCTAAAAACATCAACCAAATGCTAAAGACTCCAAATAAACACATACATGCTTGTCTCAGTCCAAAGAGGCAGAAGAGTATTAGTTAAGGAATTAAGTATGGATTAAAGATAGTTTGAAGGATTATAGGAATAATAAAAGCATGAGGAATAATATTATGGCCTAAAAAACATGGAATTAAGTTTAAAATCCATAAGTCAAGGCTCAAACCACCTATAGGCAGGTCTTAATGGGTTGTCTCAGTCCACATAGGCAGTGGCCTAGCCTTGAGTATAAGGGATGCTTCGATGCAAAAGAGTGAGATTGGCATTGGTAAAATAATTAAGGATAAATTTTATGATATTTTAAAATAAAAATATTTAATTATTGTTTTCACAAGACCAAACAAATCTCAAGGATCACCTACAACCAAGCATAAAACAATGATTTCCCCTTCCTAGGCAATTATAGGCCTAGTTCATGATTTCAAGGCATAATAAAGTGTTTGAAGGGAAAATAGGACAGAATGTGGTTTAATAAAATAATTGGAGGAATTTATAATCCATAAATTCCGTTAAAAATCTCAAAATAACCCCATTTTTTCTCTAAACATAGTCCATCCCCTGCCCACCTTCACAGGCTACCTATTCAAAAAGTCTGCCTTGGGAATTTGGAGAATTGAAGGGTCAAATGTAGGATTTTAGTGATAAAATGTAGTAAATAGTACCATTATTACCTATAAAAAACTCTAAAATAATATAAATTTAATTATATAATATGTAAAATCCTCTCTATTGTGTCTCAGAGTAGGGGCAGTTTTAACATGCATGGAGATGGTAGTTTTGGGGAAAGTGTAAAAATGATGAACCACAAGGAAAGAAAAGATTAAATGATTATTGTATAAGATTTATGGGAAATATTAATACCTAAAAAACATTTATATATTGTACGAAACTAAACAAGATGCTCTAACCAATTAGGGTTACAGTCATGTGTGAAGCAAGCCCTTAAGCCTAAAGGCCTAGTTGAGGGTCATATGCATTTTTAGCCTTGTCCATGATTTAAACTTGACTAATTAATTATTTCAGGGGTAAATTATAGATTTTTAATCTATCAATATTAAAATTAATCCATTTAAGATCCATTTTGAGTCCAAGGTATAAGCAGACCTAGTTGGCAAGGTATAAGCATGTTTTCAAAGTAGGGGTCAACTTCATTTATATCTTCAAGGGAGCCATTATAATGATTGGAGAAAATTTATAGGGCATATTCAGAGGTTTTAAAACCTTTTTTTTAAAATAGTATATCCACTAAAAATCCATCATTTGTCTTAGAATGTGCTCAAACCTTGCTAATTGTGCAAAATTGACTCGAATGGTCACCTTTAAGTGCTTGGAACTTTCATAAACCTTTGCATGGGACCTTGAGGTATTTGGAAAAGTTAGAGGGGGTTTTTAATAATTAATAGGTGTAATTTTGAGAGGATTCCAATTTGTAATCTTTATGAACAAAGGTTAAGACTAGAAACCCCTCTAAAACCCTCTCAAACCCTATCTTAGGAACCCATGGTGAAAATGAGTCTAAAAGTGCATCTAGATGGATGAATTTGACCATGAGTTATGACTATAAGTTGTTTCCAACTCCATTAATATCATAGCCATGGTATTATATTGTATAGACCTATATATAATAGGGCAAAATAGGGCTTATGTTGACTCATTCAATAGAGTGTCTTAGAATGCCTATTGCCTAAGTATTCCTAACCTATGTTATCTCTTAGACCCCATGTTGAAGCATTGATGTGTGAGAAAGAGATTTGATATTGAGTGAAGTGTATATATAACTTATTCTTGGTTCCAAGTGAATGTCAAAGGTATGAATAGAGAAAATAATTTGGTGTATCACCCACATAGAATAGGTTTACCTTCATGTTACCTCTATCCCTTTTCATCCCCAAGTTTAGTAGTAAGATTTGAGCTTTATTGATACATCAAGGGGAGATATACCATAATCTAGAGATACACCTCCTAATAGGGATACCCATATCCCTAAGGTGGTTCCATTGTCTCACTTAAATGAGGAGAATTTTGTCCCACCTCCTCATTAGGTTCAATTTCAAGTGATAATAATCACCATATGATATCAACCACTGTTAACTGATATAGCATCTATTGATAATCCATCATGCTAAACCATGTCACCTGATTAGTAATAATTTATCTCCAAGTATACATTAAGGGATGGGCCCATCTAGTGAGGGGTATCCAAACTAGTCCAATCACCACTATGTACTCATATGCCTAACAATGTAAGAACATGGTTGAGCCCACACCTCTAGTATATCCCTTTCAGGTAAACCATGTAAATATCTATACAAGTGGGCCAACATAGTGCACAATTATCTCTCACATGTACTCAATATGTCAAGGTACCCATTTCACCATGTGACCTAGACCATGATCTACCTCAAGCCTTGAAAGTGGCTTACCTCTCCCTTAATCTAGTATACTCCTCCTGTAATTAAACATAATCTAAAAATATATTTCAACTCAACTTTGAATTTGTAGCTAGTAGAGGCATCTATTGCTAGGCTAATTTTACTTGTACTTGATCCCTCTCGATAACCAAGGCATTTTGATCTAACTATAGCTCATCCAATCTACCCAATGCATGCACATATGTAGCTATAGTAAGGGACACTTTATTAAATAAAGGATCATGTGCACCTGAAACCTTAACTCACTCCATGATACCCTTTGGAATAACATTAATAGGAATATTTCTAGTCAACATGTGAAGGGTATCATCTATCACTAGTGTAAAATAATCATCATTACCTATATATAACTAAACACATCAAATTAGCACATCTATTATTATTATTATTATTATTATTATTATTATTATTATTATTATTATTATTACTATTATTATTATTATTATTATTATTATTATTATTATTATTATTATTATTATTATTATTATTATTATTATTATTATTATTATTATTATTATTATTATATCGTAATACATCAACAAAGCATACTATAAATATACCCACCATCTACACAAGCCTCTCGTAGATCTGTAGTTGGGGTAACTACATAAATTATTAGGAATAAAATGGCCATCTGCACTATCTCCACTAATGATTATACTCATCATTATAATCAACATCATACACATCTATATTATATACAACCTCATTCACCTCATTTATAGGCAAAGGATCCAAATCCAATGTTGACTATCGAGTTCATTCCCCTACTCATGTTGGGGCTCTCACTGACCATGACCATACAATTATTGTTGGGGGCACTCCTTGAATAATATAAAATTGTCATGCCACACAATTAACTGAAACTGATCACATACTCCTAAAAATCAATCATGCAACCAAAAACTAACTTGAATATGCCATAACTCTACAACATATTCCTCACAACCCTCAAATTCCTCATATGGTCATCATATGATATCAAATACTATCAAATGATCTAGCATCCATCAATAATCCATCATGTTTGACGATGTCACCTGACCAATACTAGTCTATCTCCAAGCATACATCAAAGGATGCGCCCATCTAGTAAGGGGAATCCAAACTATTCTAATCATCACTATGTGCTTGTATGCCCAATAATGTAATAACATGGTTGATCCCATTCCTCTAATATATCCCTCTTAGGTAAACCTATGTAAATCTATATATAAATGGACCAACATAGTGCACCCATAATAATATCAAGTTTCATGCCCCTCATTGGTATGAAAAATATCAATCATCCAATATGAGATAATGATAACACCTCTATCAATCATAATAAAAGTAGCTAATATCCCACATATTGTTTTTTAATTTCCAAATGTAAGAGTAGGATTATCAGATAGGTTAGATAATGCATTAGTAAAGAAAAATTCCAAAATAAACATAAATAACTCACTTACCAAGCCTACTCCCTCAAGGGGTATTGCTAATGAAATAAAATAACTAGTTATGAAAGTAAAATAATGATATACCTTCCAAATAGGTATTATCCGTCACAAGTGGACAAGAAACATGCTCTTTCCTAGATTTGGTGCTCCAAGTCTTCATCAATGAGGTTGGGCATGAGCCACCATCATCTCCTAGTTCACCAATGGTTTAGGCTCTTTGATTTTGGTCCAATTAGATGAATAAGTGAAGCTTTTTAATAGATAATTTTGCATAATAAGTTTGCACAACTGAAGCTTAGAGATCAATGGGTGAGGCCTTATATTTATTGCCTAAAAAAATAACTCAAATCCAAGTGTAATTAGGTTATATTTAACCACATTTGAGTTCAAACTAACCCTAAGTTGAGTTAGGCTAACCATGAGGGCCATGTTAGAGATATAGGTCAAAATGATTGTGTCTTCTACCCAATCTAGATATTTTGTAAGTGGATTGACAACTCACAAAAGTAATGATGAATAAGCCTGATATTTTGCATTTTTGGATTATGAATTTACAATATATAGATATTTCAAAATATCACAGAATTTTCACTTAAACTCTTAATTTAGATTAATTTACTTAAGTGACTTTGATTAATTTTTTGTAATTGTTTGGAAATTTGTTGCATGCTTAATCAACCTAGTTAGAAATGTCATTTTACTAAGTCATAATTTGACTAGAGAATAATCAAAAGAAGGTGTTAGTTGCATACATAGTAATAACCTGGTTAGGGTATTATAGATGCAAAATAACACATGCACATGATGTGTGCTATCAAATTAGAATAATTCAGTGGTTTAGGACATCATTTTATGTGGTCACAATTTGATTCAAACTAATTTAAGTAAAGATAATAGTCACATAAAATGCATTTCCCCATTCATGGATACATTAGCACAAATTGACACCTATACATGATAAGTTTGAATGATTTAGAGAATTTTAATGATTTTGGTCCAAATTGTGTGTTGTCACAAAATATCATTTAGATTGATAATTTTAGCACAATAGTGATAGGAATTAGATGTCTATATTTTGATCCTATTTGAGAAGGCATGGCGAGACATTTGGTTAAAGCAACATCCTTTCAAAGAATAAAAAGGTCATTAAGAAGAAGTTGGGAGGTAATGACAAATAAATAATGAGTGACCCATGATTCTCCTTGAGAGGGCATGTAGGGATGAAAGAGAGGGATGGACTCTCGAAAAATAGAGAAAGAGTGAAATTAACCCATGGATGAGATTATATCCATATGAGCTGATGCTTGCATGTGTTAATTCCTAATGATCAAAATAGAATATAATATAATGGGCCCCAAGTAGGGGGAAGTGGGAAAAATGCATCCCAAAATAGAAGCAACACACTTTGAAATACCCAAAAGAGGGAAAAAGTTACATGCTTAGGGAATGATCAATCCTAAAACAAGTTACATACTTTGAATTACCAAAATGAGGGCAAAAACTATAGCGCTTGTAATTAGAAGAAAAACATAATGAGAACATTACTCTATATAAAGGAGGTCAATGAATTAATTCTCCATTAGAGTAGATTTGATCAGTTAATAAATTTATTTTAACCTAGGAGGGATGATTTGACCACTAATAATTGATTTTGCCCCAGTAGGGCTGATTAGATCAATGATTAATATTTAAATATTTTGCCCTATTAGGGCAAATTGGCAAGCATAGCTCAAAGATACAACCTATTTCATAGATTAAATATGAGCAGGGGCAAATGTAGATGTGAGGTTCTAATGACTGAAGAAGCCACAAAAAATTATGCATATGAGGATGCACAAAGTGATGAAAAATAAGATTGAAAGAATAAGTGTGGCTGGACTGACCTGAGATACGCCATGTATCCAAGCACTACTTACATAGTCTAAATGGACTTTAAGATAATGTAGTTCTCCCAAAAGTGGGATAAAATGGAATGAGGAATGACTAATAGAACAAAGATGGACCAATGTTCGATTGTGTTTATGATATGTTGTTTAGGTATTAGATATGCAATATAATGTGTTAAGAGATGATCTTCAGTGCCATATTGACTATTGGACTTTGGATCACTTGGTGTTTAATTTAGAAAAATAAAATTATGCATCATAAGTATGAATAACTTATAATAACATTGTATTTCATTTGCAATTGACCAATTCAAATGTGAATATTCATAACTAAAGATAATGATAAAAATTACCAAAACCAAAGTTACAACTATTTATGTTTAAACAAAAAATAAAAAATAAAGAGAAAAAAAAATGTAACCTAACTTAAGATCAAGATATGAATGATCAAGATTCAAGTAGGAACAATAATGTATATAAAAACAAAGAAAGAATATTTTTTTAAACAACCTGGAATCAAGATATGAATAATCAAGATCCACGTGTAATAATAATGTGTACTTAAAAAACAAATAAATAATAAAACAAGTTATATACAAATGTAAACAAGTCAAGCCCAAGTTAAGGCCACACTCAAAATGTTGATGAAATCTATTCAAAGACAACAATAAAAAATAAAACAAAAGACAAAGAAGAAAACCACAATAAAACACCAAGAAAATAAATAAAGACATAATAAGTGAAGGTCACATACGAAGGTAAGGTCACACCCCTAATGGCTGTGGAATGGATTGGAACCAATAATGGAGTTTTTATCAATAACGTGGATCGATGATGGCTAACTAGGTTTAGACCAGATAAATATTTTTATATTTTGGGGCTTTATATCTCTCTAGGAAATTCTAAGCCAATTGTCATGATTTTTAGGATTTTGAAATTTTCTGAAAGTTTTTATAATTTTTGGGGTATCTTAACTCATTAGATATTGACAAGAAAGTGCTCATAAAATGGCAAGAATGTGGGCTTAGATTGATCATAAAATGGTGAGAGTGTGGGTTGAGAAAAGATAAGGATGGGGAAACTAAAGGACAAATGGTTACTTGTAAAATAGCTAGGGTTTCAGGATCCTTAAGGCAAAGAAGTAGTCAAAAAAGAAAAGAAAGTGTGAATGTGGTTGAGCTAACTCGAGATACCCCTTGTATCCAAGTGCTGCCTACATATTCCATGCAGATCTTAGGCTAATGTAGTTCTCTTAGGATATGGGAGGAAAAAGACCAAGGTGGTCCAGAAATAAAATAAATAAACAAGATAACCCAACCCAAAAATTTTGATGGCTTTATATCCCTCATGGAAATCCTAAGCCAAATTTCATGATTTTGTGATTTTTAAGGTTTTATATAACATTTAAAAATGTTTAGGGGTTTTTTTAAGTGTCTCAACTCAATTGAGAATTACAAGAGACTAATCGATCCAAATCATAAAATGATGAGAGCATGGTTCAAGTTTCTCAAAAAATAGTGAGAGTGCTTAGGATCAAAATACATAAAGGTTTAAGGCAATGTTTTTTTTCATTTTCCATTTTAGTTTCTAGTGTTTTTGTGTTTTGGGGATAAACAATAAAAATAGAATATTAAAAAAAAGCACAAGGAACTACCTAGCTAAGGAGATGCACTTCCACAGGTAAGAGTTCAAAAAATATCTAAACCAACTATAATGGGGATTATGAATATAAATAATGGTACAAGGAACTAACTAACCAAGGAGATGCATGCCCAAGGGTGGTAGTTATAATAATAGTTTAAAACTAGTTTTAATGACCCATGTGATCCTATGAAGGTGACAATGATTACCAAGTAGTAGCAAAATAAGAATAGAATAGTATGTAGTATTGAATAAATCTAAGGAGCCATCTAGTAGGTAAAAACCATGTGCTGACATATCCTTGTATACTTGTCTACAAAATGAAACTGTGAAATATTGTTCAGGCTAAACTGCTTTATAGAACAAGCGTTAAATGTGTCTAGAGTGCCTATGAACCATAATCAAGATCATAATTGGTATTAATTATAATGATCTAGAGTGGAAGGAAAAATTGGTTCAGTAGAATATAAATAATCTAAGTGACAATGGTCTAGGGGTACAATGGTATACAATAAAATGGTATATGGTGATATGATTACAATGGTCTAGAGTAGTGTGGTTACAATGGTCCAAGATTGAATAAAATAGAGTACAATGGTCCAAAGGTGCAATGGTCCAGGGTTAGAATGGTATAAAGATACAATGGTCTAGAGTAAAATGGTACAAAGAATAAGTATAATGGTGGAATAAATGACTTCAACACACGTTGCCCCTAAGTAAGGGATCTTGTAGAAAATAGTTCAAAAAAAGGATTTCAAGAG
The DNA here is from genome assembly GCA_037957365.1 of Torreya grandis. NCBI lineage: Eukaryota > Viridiplantae > Streptophyta > Pinopsida > Cupressales > Taxaceae > Torreya > Torreya grandis. The sequence continues at coordinate 2,212,588 of JARHVA010000415.1, forward strand.
TATAACTGATTGAGGTGTACAATATTCATGGGTTTTGGGAGCTCTTCACCATTTGGAGTAGTCAATCTGTATGCCCCCAATCCATAATTTTCTATGACTACGTATGGGCCCAGCCAATTGGGTTGAAAATCACCCTTATTTTAAGCTTTAGCTTAGTGTTCTTTTGGTTCTCCTTTAAGAAAAAGTCACCAACTTCAAACTCCCAAGGGAGAATTGCTTATTATAGCTATAACATAATCTATTTTGATATGTTCTCAAGTTGTCTAGGGTAGGTAAACACTTACCATCAAGTAGTTCTAGTTCTTGCAACCTAGAAACTCTATAATATTCATCATCCACAATGTTCTCCCAGGATACCCATAGTGAAGGTAACTCGACCTCGACTAAGATAATAGCATTTATGCCATAAACTAAGGAATATGGATTGGCTCTTGTGGGGGTTTGATGACTAGTACGATAAGGCCAAAGGTCAGGAAAAATTTTCAAATGCCAATTATAACTAGTGTCATTGATAATCTTCTTTAGGAATGTGACAATGGTTTTATTAGATGCCTCAACTTGATTGTTGCCTTATGGGTTATATGGTGTGGAATTCTTATGTTTGATTTTTATTTTTTTTGGAATATTTTGAATTATTTTTGGAATTATCTGACATATTTCCATGTTTTTAGGTTTTTCTAGACATCTCAACTCAATCAAGAATCATGAGATATAGAATGGTCCAACTCACAAAACAACGAGAGCATGGCTTAGGGTGACTGAGCTGACCTCAATGTGAATCAAATGCTTCCTACATAGTCTTGAATGAGACCTCAAGTCATTGTATATACACCCACACAAAAGGCATTTGAATAAGTACCAATAAGTTTTTGGCATAGGCAAATGACGAGGAAAATGGTAACAATAATGGTAAAGTGATGCAATAATGCATGGTAAAGGTATTGTACCTAATTTGTCCATAGGTATTTATAATTAGGAAACAATGACAAAGGGTCAATGGTACTAATTTTCCCATAATTCATTATAATTAGTAGCACAGGGTGTGACATTGACTTGCCCAAAGGCATTTATAATTAGTGACACCCATAATGAAACATAAAAATAAATGAAGTAATTGTTAGGGTCATTGTCTAATACTTTCATATACTACCATTTAAACATGTAATTCTAAAATAAACATTGGAACTAAATTTGTCATCAACCACTAAACATTCCTAAAGTATAAATGAGTCAGAACCAAGACCAAACATGATAGGTGGGGTTAGGTAAAAACAATCAGTTGGCAAAGGCTTAATGGCATGGTAGAAATGGTATAGGGTATGATATAATGCAAACAATGGTATATTATGGTAAAAGGGGTGACTGGGCTGACCTCAATGTGAATTGAGCACTACCTACATAGTCCCCAAGGACATCAAGTCATTGTAGTTCAAAAATACAGAAAGGTATGAAAGGATGGTAAGGGTAGGAAAAGGGTAAGGCAAGGCACATGAAAAGGTATGAAATAATGGTTTTGTTGTTCCTTTTGATATGGAGATACGTGTCCCGATCAACATATGATACAACCATAATAGTCAATTATATAAATTGCTATCCCAAAACCCTCATGAATAATTGCTCTATTAAGAACCTATTATTGATTTGGACTCTAATAATGTTGTTGTGATCTTTGATGGTCATTTATTCTATTTCCTTAAAACATTGAGACAAGATGTCTTTGTACCCTCTATAAAAGAAAGTGTAGCCATAGATGGTAAATATGGATAAATAATGGATAAAAGGTTTGATTTGGTGATGGGGATATGAACCATAATGGAATGTATAATGGTTGGGTAAAAAATGAATATCAGGATTTTTAGGCACACATAATGTTGATAATTCTAGATTTGATATAATTTTGATTGTGGTGGGGCTGAAGAATTCTAAATATGCTCTTGATAGGACCACCAATTTTTTATATTATTTGGGCCTGAGAGTAGCTACCATCTGGTTATGTTGTAGATTGGAAGCTATATTATTTTTATCTTTGATAATGTCGTCATCAAGCATTGAAGAATTATTGTGCTCAGATATTGGTGCCTCAAAGATGTTTTCACCAATAAAATTGTCTTGATTGTCTTATAGCACCTCTGAGAAAGTTTCACTAAGGAACATTGACTTTTGATTTTGAGTGTCTTCTAGTGCCTCAAATAAAGTTTCACTAAAAGATGCTAAGTTTGGACTTTGATTTCATCCTAGCTCATCTAAAAAGGTTTCACTAGGAGATTATTATTTTTCTACATGAATGTGGTCTTGGTCCCCTTGATATTCTACAACTGATATGTCACCATGGATCTAGTTCAACAAGATGTGATTATGTCAGTCCCAATCAATATTTGGGGAGGTGGAATGTCAATATAATGGCTATGTTGGGTGGTGTTAATGGAAGATGGAATGGTAATGGAATGGGATGAGGAAGCACAATCCTCATATAATATACTAGGATAACTTGTGTCGATGTTGAAGTAATCATCATTAAAAACCATGGAAGGATCACAAATGTATTCAAAACAATCTACAAGGCATGTGTAACCAATGTTGTAACTACTATGAATGTATTCTATTTTTGAATCTAAGTCTGAATCAAGGGACTATAAATATGATGTTAAGATTGATTTTGATTCTACTTCTAATGTTAAATCTGATATCAGTTCAAAAATAGAACCTAGATTCTTCATCTAGTATGGTAACAAATATACTATGTTAAACACTTGGTATTGGACAAGTAATGGCCTATGATGGCATACTGGGCTCTTCAAAAATATATTCATCTAAGAAGGTTTCAACATAGACCAACTCATCTAGGTGAAGTCTGTTAAAGAAAGGGAACAACTCTAGGGGTGACTCCACAAAGACTGGCTTGCAAAGTGAGACTCCTTAATGAGGGGAGAAAGGTTAAGTGACAACTCCATAAAGATTGTCTTGTCAAGGGGAGGCTATTAAAAAATATGGTAATGGTCAAGATAATGATTTACCCAAAGGTGGTTATAATCATTAAGACATGACTCAATAAATATTGGATTGTCAAAATGAGACTCCTTGATAATAGGAAAAGGATCAAAAGGTGATTTATCATAGGTTGACTCATCATAAATAGGTGTTTCAATAAAAGCATCATGGATTGGTTGGTTATTTTGGCCTTAGTTTACAATTAGTTGTAAAATATCAGTTTTGAGCACATCTTGGTCTTTGAATGATGGCTCTTGGAGAGGTAATGATTGGATTTATTGTGGCTCAAAGACTAGCATGGGTTTTCTAAAGTGGGGAATAGTTCGTACTAGATGAGTTATGGCTTATGGTTCAATACTGGGATTTCTAAAAAATAGATTATTAAAAAGGGATAAAAAAATACTAACTCATCAAATTGAAGTTCCTCAATGATAGGTTTATTAAATACTAGTTGTGGGCCTAAATTAGTAACTTTAACACATCTAGTCATGATTGCACGACCTTGCTTAGGTAGTGAGCTAAATAAATTAGAAGGAAAGGGAGGAGAATCTAGAATGATAATTCTTGGGCTATAGAGCTTGGTTGTTAATGCAATCCAAAGGAGGAGGGCCTATAATGGTAACCTTTGGGTACTACAAAGCTTAGTTTCTTGTACAAGTCGAAGGAGGGCCTAGAATGGTAACCTTTGGGCACTATGAAACTTGGTTACTTGTAGAAGCTGAAGGGGAAAGGACTATAATGATAACCTTTGGGCACTGTAAAGTTTGGTTGATTACACAAGCTAAAGGAGGAAGGCCTAGAATAGTAACCTTTGGGCACTATGAATCTTGGTTGCTTGCACAAGATGAAGGAGGAGGTCATAAAATGGTAATATTTGGGCATTGTTAATCTTGGTTGCTTGTGTAAAGTAAAGGAGGAGGGCCTAGAATGATAACCTTTAGGCATTGAAAAGCTTGGTTGCTTGCACAAACCAAAGGAGGAAGGCCTATAATGGTAACTTTTGGGTGTTATGAAGCTTGGTTGCTTGTGCTAGCTAGAGGAGGAGGATGGGGTTGGAATATGAAAATTACCATGCATAAGTTTGGTAATTAAAAATTAGGCCTAAAGAGGGTGATATCAGTCCAAAAAAGATGGCCCTAAAAAGGGCAGTATTGGTCTAGAAAAGATGCCTTGAGAATGGGTGATATTAGTTCAACAAAATGGAGTGTTGTAGGCATGTGGTTCAAAATGAACCTGAGTTGGATTGACTTGGCTTCTAAAAATTATGTGGGTTCAAAAAATAAACCCTAATTCAACATGACTTGGATTATAAAAGGTATACAGGTTAAAAAATGAACCCTAACATAAATTGTTGATCCTAAACTAGATTTGGGTCCAAATGGACCTGATTTGAATTTTTTTCAATTGGACAACACAATGATAATATAGGATAGTATAACTATATCATAACACTAACATGAAGTAAATATTACTCAAAAATTAGGCAGAGGAATGCCTCATCTTGGAAGTGCACTATGGACTATGTGTTTGAACTTGATTTGACCAAATAACATCTCTTTGTTCAAAAGATAGTGTATAATATGTGTTTGGTTCCTTGACATGTTTTTGGTTTCCCATAAATATTTTTAGACTCAAAAGATGATATAAGAAAATAAGAACAAGAAAAACATCAAAGTGTATGGTCCATCCTAGAAAACTAACAAGGTGGGTTTGTATTGTTAGATTTTGTCTATATACTCCTTCTTGAGAGGAAATTAAATTGTAAATCTAATAAATTTAGATGCACATGAAAATTAGGGTTTTAAGCCCTCTCTTCTCTCAAGATATCGTACAGTGACTTGGAACTTCTGGCTACTTGCTCTTCACCAATAATATTCCATGGCAAGTGGGGATTTTCTAAAACTATCAATTTTCATACATTCTAAATGGTTCCATATATGTGGTTAATACTAGGACACAACACATCATTTGAATATGTGCTAACCAAATTATTATAAAAAGTTCTTGTCCTTTTCAAAATTACTACATCCATCAATTACTTAGTGTAGTGCAATGTCTGAGTTAACCCTACATTTTGAGGCAATCTCTTACTAATTAAGCTTGTTTAACTACTCAAACAAGCATCCCAATAAGTTGACCTTGATTTATATACCCCTAATATGGAGTGGAGTTGAAGTGATGCCGGGAGGTGAATTCCAGGGTCAACACTTCTCTAGAGAACTTATGAGGGAGAAGTGAGCTCCCCACCCACAAGCCAAGATGCAAAAAATAAAAATTGTAGGAATTTAGGGTTGTTTTAGGATCACCCAAATTACTCAGATTTTGGAGAGCACCTTAGTAAATTTCCTTCCATGCTTGGACAAAGCAACAAAAAACAATAAGTGAAGGATTTTTGATCACCCAAGTTCCCTAAAGGGGATGGGGGGAGAGCATACATGCTAGACTCATTTTACAAAAATAACAATAAATCAAAAGATCTTAAGAGAATTTAACTAATGTTTGAGTTCCTTTTAGAGCACCAAATGAGATATGAAGTGAAATTTGTCTTGTGATGTTGTTTGCACTTGTAAAAGCTTTTAAAACTAAAAGACAAGTGTGATTAAGAAGATTTTAAGCACCAAAATAAAATATGAAAATGGTATTTTGAGATGTAATATTGTTTTTAATTTCCTTAAAAACCTATAAAAAATTTGTTAGAAGTTTTATTAGACCAAAAGATGAAATACAACCTTCAAAATTGATGTTAAAAACAAAACTGAACACACAAAAACATAAAAAGAAGTAGTCAATGTTTTGATAATAATTTCTAAACTATCAATTAGTTCTTCAAATTTTTTTGGATGTTGTTCATAGGACAAAGGCGCTCCTCTATAAAAAAATTCAGATCAAAAAAGTGAAATAAAAATTTATTATCTCTATATCATCTATTTTTAGTAGAAAACCAAAAAATAAAAGTGGCAACCGCTAATTTGATGATAATTACTATACTATAACTAATTTTGTTTGAATTTTTTAGAGAATTTTAATGAAAAAATTACATATATTATACAAAAATTTAGAAAAAAATAATTAATACACAAAAAGTTATGAAGACTTTATGGGTCATTTTTTAACAAAAAAATCAGAATAAAAGACTAAGAACAAGATAATTTTTTGGGATATGCATTCATGAAGATTTATCCCACCGAGCATTCTAAAATGTAGGATTAAGATTATGAGATAGGTTAGATCATCCGTTAGTAAAACAAAACTCCATAAGAAGCATAAATAACTAATTTACCAAGCTTTCTCCCTCAAGGGGTATTGCTAATGAAATAAAATAACTAGTTATGAAAGTACAATAATTATATACCTTCCAAGTAGATATTCTCCTTCACAAGAGGCCAAGAAACATGTTCTTCCCTAGATTTGGTGATTAAGTTTTTCATCATTGAGGTTGGACATGAGCCTCCATCATCTCTTAGTTCACCAATGGCTTAAGCTCTTCAATTTTGGTCTAGTTGGATGAATAAGTGAAACTTTTCTATAGATAATTCTACATAATAAGTTTGCACAACTAAAGCTTAGAGATCAATGAGTGATGCCTTGTATTTATAACCTCCAAAACTAACTCTAACCCAAGAGTAGTTAGGTTAAAATTGACCACAGTTGAGTTCAAACTAACCTTGAGTTGAGTTAGGCTAACCATAAGGACCATGTGAGAGATAGGTTAAAATGATTATGTCTTCCACCCAATCTAGATATTCTGCAAGTCGATTGACAATTCACAAAAAAAATGATGAATATTTTACATTTTTGGATTATGAATTTACAATAAATAGATATCATAAAATATCGTGGAATTTTCACTTAAGCTCTTAATTTACATTAATTTTCTTAAGTGACTTTGATTAATTTTTTTTAATTATTTAGAAATTTGTTGAATGCTTAATCAACCTGGTCAAAAATGTCATTTTATTGATTCATAATTTGACTAGAGTATAATAAAAAGGTGTCAATTGCATATATGGTAATACCCTGGTTAGGGTATTATGGATGTAAAATAACACATGCACATGATGTGTGTTGCCAAATTAGAAGAATTTAGTGGTTTAGGACATCATTTTTCAATGCCACAATTTGACTAAAAATGATTTTAAAAAATATAATAACATAAATTGTATTTCCCCATTTAGGGATATATTAGCATAAATCAACACATGTGTGTGATAAGTTCGAATGATTTAGAGTGTTCTAGTGATTTTGGTCTATATTATGCATTGTTACAAAATATCATTTAGATTGACAATTTCAACACAATAGTGATAGGAATTGGATGTCTACACCAATTTTCTGACACAAAGATATTAGACAACAATATTATAGAGTCTCCTATGACATAACCATCACACATAACATACCCTGTTAGATACTGATGTACATCACCCATACTGACTCTGGTCTCATTAGCAACCCAAACACCAACTATATCCAATCATAAAATCTAATACACATCCTATGAGTGATGGTCATCTTCACTATGGGTAACTAAAATGTGCATGGATCTGAATCCCACCACTCTACTAAAGCAATCATCATATGCATGTCATATGACATAAATCCAACTGTACCACATATCTCAATCATACTTTCTCCACAAGCCTTATCTCAACATCTGATAAGGGTAATCCATAAATTTTCTCCATAATATGTTCACGATGAAATTCATGTGCCCTTAAATAACTTTACAAACACAAATCATATTTTAAACATTAGCATTTGAGGCATTCACTGTACAAAAAAAATTAAGATTCAATTCTAAAATAGACATGGCCACAATAAGATAGACAGTGACGTAAATTGAAGAAAAATATTGAGACACTTATGCAGATAAATACACTCTATTTTGGATGGGTTCATGATGACCCTAGATAGGGTCGACTATGAATAAAAAATGATGTAAAAAGGAAGTAAATGCATAAAAATTAAAAATTTATAAAAATTCTAAAAACAACTTTCATGAGGGGTTTTTTACTCACCAATCCTGACTTTGAGTCCATATCTACCATAGCCTAAACTTGCTCAAATAATGTTGTAATCAGGGCTCTACTTAGAGGTTTTTTTACTATTTTACTCAATTTTTTGAAATTTTACTATTAGGTCAAATGAAATTAACCTTAAATATTTTTCAAAACCAAATATATTAAAAAAATTAACCTAAGGTGCCCTATTATGGACATACTTCCCCTTCTAGTTACTCACATCCCAAATTTCAATTAGAAATATATTTATGATACTTATCTAAATTATATACTTTCAGACTTGTTAGAATGTTGATGGTATAAACTTCTATATTATATCAATTTTGATCTTCCTCTATTACTCTCTAAATTCTTGATAATGTACAATATTGTTAATCTATGCACACTTCCACATTTCACCATCTCCTTTAGAGGCGCACACCTCATTATTCTTACCCCTCACCTCAAAAGGGGGGTAACATATCAATATCTAAGCACTCAAAATGATTCATTTCTTAGTATAAAATATGATACAAAAAAGTAACATGTGTAATAAAGAAAACATTTACACAATATAGGGGTTCTATGGCTCCCCTTTCACAATTATTTTATCTAAATATCAAGCAAATTTAATACATGAATAAAATAATACAACTCACAGGGGGCATGAAATTGTTTCATGTTCCCCCTTTTACTATATCACAAAATCACAATACAAATTTTAAGGGGCATGATGTTGGTTTATGTTATCATTTTCTTTATAAAATTTTCAAAAATAACAAGTAATATAGTTTTTCAAATAAAAAATTTCATAAATCTATAGTTTAAATCTAGATCCATCTACCATAGTGTGATTCATGTTTTTCAAGTGAGCCACTCATACCTTGGTTGCACTTTAATGAACCATGCACTGGTTCTCCCTTTTCTCACTTTAGTGAACCATGTACTAGTTCCCTCTTTTTATTTTCCCATTTGAGTCTAGTGACACTGGACGGTCAGAAGATTTAATTATTTTAGAGTGCCCCTGTAGGTGAAATAATATCCATTATTCAAATCAAAATATTCACTTATCAAGATTTTATCACTCTTGGCATCACCATATCCAGTTGGTATAGTTACAATTTATTAACACCTAATGACCTGCCAACTAAACCTCTCATCAATTTTAAAGTTGCTTGTTTTTCATGGCTAAGAGACAAATAAATTTAAAATCACCTTATCTTCACTTAGTTCAGCCAGTCACCCAAGGAATTTACCACCACGTATGAAGACAAAGTGTGTTTTCACACTAAGGTTTATTTCTCCTTTAATCTAGTAGCTTTATTGCATTACATTAATATAATAAAGTAGGGGAATATATAAACCCAAAATTTGTACAAGCTTATTAAAAATACACACTTTTACATAACTCTATCTATTTGGATCATTGTGGATGAATGAATAACTCATTGGCATGTCATGTCCCAAGTCTTGTTCTTATTTCTCTTATTAGCTTTTAAAAGTCTATGCATGTCACTATTTTTTCTTCTCATATCTTGCCTTGGTGATCCATACTTATTTTTTATGTCTTTCTATGTTCATTTTATGTTTTTTTGACAATATTTCACTACCTAGACAAGAGTGCATTGTGCACCTATCTTGTAATGCAGATTTGTCCCAAGGTAACTTATGGAAGTTTTACAAGTTTCCATGTCTATAACAATATTTTTTATGACCATTGGTTCTTTTTATTATGACCCTTCACATGTCGATGAGTCCATAAATTCAAATACAAAGGTTGATACAGATAAATGTCTTTCAAATTAAAATTTACTCTCAATGTTCAAAAGTTATACAAAAAGTTATATACATGATGAATAACTAATTTGTCTACAAATTCTAAATTTGAATACATCATTTACATTTGCTTGTGCCAAGGGTATTAATAGGTGAAAGATAATATAGTCTTGCATCCATGACTCTGGACACACAATTAGGAGGGAAAAATGCATTGGCCTGAGGTCCACTTGCACTATGTAGACATCTCTCAGTCATATAAGTGTTTCTAAGGCTAGTTCACTTATTATTATTATTATTATCCTACATCCCCCTTTGCATTTAATGTCCATTTGATGTATGTGCAGGAATAAGATTTTTTATTTTATAGGTGATCCATGGATCTTGTTTAACCCTAAATTTGGATAAAATGGTTATCCTACCTTAGTGGTATAATAGGGTTAATAATATATAAATGATAATGCATAAGGTTGATAATCAAATCTACAACAATTTAATTGAGTGAAAAACTCAGATATAAGGATACACTAAATTTAATGTTGACTATAGACTAACAATAGTAAGTAAAACTAAGCTATGTATGGAAATGACAAAGAAGTAATGTACTTAGATGGTTTTGATGTTGACATAGTGTTGGATATAGAATAGGTATGAAACAAGTTTAAAGATGGTTCTAAAATAATCATCAAATTCTAGATCTAACACTTCTAGCACTCTAGACACTAATATTATCTTGGAATGGTTATGTCGACACTAATTTTGGGTTTAACGTAAATTTCCTATACAAAATACTTATTAAAAAGGGATGTGACCACGTGGATGATTTTGGGTTTGATTTGCCTTCACTATGGTGCATTCAGATCTGGGTCATGGAATGTCTTTCTTCATGAAATATCAAAACCTTATCTCTTCATCTTCATTATGACCTTGGGGGAAAATGATTTAGTGGGCACATTATATCGATCTAACCCTAAATACCCCACTATCAGTGAGCACTACCTACATAGCCAATACTCTAGAATAGGGACTCAAACTCATGTAGTTCTTCCCTATGTGTTGGTTTATATGTGAATCATTAAATATGTGGAAAGAAAGTACAACAGTGACCTAGCTTGTAACTTAGAAAATTAGGCTCTTGAGATACTCCTTTAGTACTTCAAACTTGTAGATGTGATATACTTATGACTGGGATGTAGATAAGGAATTTTATTTACTTAAATTCTTGTTAGAGTGCTTTTAATAAGTTGCCTTAATCTCTTCAGTATTGTGTTAGGTGAGGAATGAATAAGGGTTGATATTATATTTATATCAATCCCTTTAGATAAGTAACTCACATTAAATTTCCTAGAATGACCATTAGGACATGTTTCATTTTCAAAAAGATGAATTTAGGGCACTAGACACTTATGTCGAGTTAGGATACTAATGCCGATACTAGCGTCTATCCCAGACATTAGTGTTCAAAGAGCAAGAAAGTAGGTACAGGTTTAAAACTTGTATACATAGAAGATAATTACATTTTAGACAATATAGCTAAGATATAAGGCATGGGTCATAAACATAATACTAGTCAAACTAAGATATATATGTTAAGGGGCATAAGATAGAGTATATGCAAGACTTACAAAATTAGGAAAGGTCCATAACTAAGAGGAACAACCAAGGTCAAATTTTTCTAAGTGTAAAAGACTGAGGTGATATATAATCCATAAATATTATCTACATCCACCCTTTTAATCTATTAATGAAATTACTAGTTTAAAATAAAGGAATGTGTACCTAGGTGTATATAACACACCTTATCTTTACATGTGCCCAACTTGAATGCTTTGCTGGTGACTAACCTACAACCAAGAGCATGCTATATACAATATAGAATTAGTGCATATAATTTGGGATTGAAATTGAAAGAGCAAGGTTCAGGAGTACACCTATGTGTCGATGTAACCACCTTGCCTATTGATAAGTTTTTTTGAAAATGATGTATCATTATAAGGTCTAAAATTGAGATTAGGACAAAATATAGATAAATATTGAAAGACCATATATCTAGAGAGAGAGAGAGAGAGAGAGAGAGATTATAACACCCATGCCCCATACCTTAGAGCAAAAGTGAGTTGCCACCTGGAAGTTGAGATTAGCTCAACTATGCAACTTAATGATACTTATAAGATGGTGAGTTTGGATGATACAATCAAGTGCAACCTGAAAACTTGTCAAGATTGAGTGATTTAATCACCTCAACCATACCAAAAAGTGAACCAACGACTATAGTATATTGGATTAATAAATTCCATACAAGTTTATGGGGTATCGATATGAAAAAGTTTGTGATGTGGAAATAGTCCATAAAAGAGTTTTGTAATCTAAAACTAATTTGGATTTTGTAATACTGGGCAAAAATTGCATGGCATATGCTCCTTATATATGTCTCATGTTGAAACTATGTATAATAATTATATCAATGTATAGAATTCTTTCACAACTGTGAATCTGAATCATATAACCATGTGATTTAGCTAATTTTAAAAATTGTGTGTGTATAAAATTCTTCCAAAGCATACATTCACTGTATATGTAGAAATCTAAAAAATTATGTAAGTACCAAATGCGGAGAACATGTTTCCAAAACATGCCCCCACTAAATCTGATAATTGTGAATTTTTGGAAGCCATGCCTATATGACATGCCCCCATTGAATCTAAAAATTGTGAATGTGTGAAATCCATGATTTTATGACATGACCCCACTGAATTTTAAAATTATGCCAAGTGTGGATAACATGCCTCTATGACATGTCCCCACTAATATTCCCCCTTTTGAGGTGAGGGAAATATAAAAACTAGTAATTACCTCACCTCAAAAGGATAAAACAACTATATAATATACAAATGTAACCATGTAGCATATAGAAACAACATGTCTAGGTAAATATAACATTAAAGCATATAAAGCCAATGTGATCACATGATTCCCTAAGATACATGACAAGGATCATGGTAACATCTAGATAGTAACAATACAAGCTCAACAAGAAAACAAGCACACAAAGAAGAACACTCAAAATTAAGTTGAAATGCAATGGTACAAAGAGATTGAAAATAAGGGGCATGTTCAAATGTTTCACAATCTAAGGGACATGACTTAGTCAAATGCCCACAAAAATAAGGATGACATATTCAAATGTCTATACAATAAGCAAAGACATATTCAAATGTCAATGAAAGCATACACAGGCATAAGGGATGCAAGTAAAGGAGCATATGCAAATACTTGAACAAGGAATATGATAGAAAGGTAAAATACTTAAGGAAGTGCATAAAGTGAAGCATAAACAACCATCATAAACATGTCATAGTAGCCCATGGATCAAATGTGTTAGAAAAAAAATGTCTAGTGTATAACATATCATGTACCCTATGTAAGATATAATCATGGATAAAGGCATGTGTAATTACCTTTGTAATCTCAAACATGATAATGCAGAGTGATCATTGAACCATAGAACTTGTGTGTATCAATACCAAAGAAGTAGATGAACCCAATGTTTACATGACATGAGTAGAAAGAAGGCCCAACATCTGAAAATAGGAATAAATCATGTACCTGTATATGTTTGTATCCCACTCAAGCATAAGTGCGACACACATGTATATGTAGGAGTAACTGAATATGACATCCATCAACATAGAACTAACTCATAGATGTAGAGGATCCAATAAAACATGTAGGCGATGAAGACATTTTTGGATTTTTGAATGTTTTTGATTTTTTTGGTATTTTTGGAATATTTGAAGAGGAAAGATCATCCTATGATGCCATCCAATGGATGATCATAGATATATCCCTAATACATACCTGATGTAATAATATTATGATGTTATCGAGGAACATGTATGGGTTTAATCTCTTTCACAATAGTATTGATAATACTCTGCATATGTAAAATAGGACTTTGTGGTCGTGAAATAGTAGTAGTAATAATAGGAGTAGGGGTTCATGGAATGTATTATTGAGTGCTCTATGGTTTATTTGAAATAGAAATAATAGGAACATGTGTAGGTGCTCTAGATATCTGAACATGGTGTGTAGTAGATGGGGATTCTACAGAATCTACTATATGTTTTTGATGTAATGGTATGTCAAGCATTGGTCACTTGGTAAAGGGGAGTGCCTATGGATTACCCTTTTACAGTGAATTAGCCTTAGTAAGATTGGTAAATAACTTCTGGGTATAAATTTATCTTTTTTAAGAGGATGATCATATGGAACTCTAGAAGATATAATTCCTCGATTGGCATGAATGTATTTAACATACCCATGTACAATAGAAGGTACTAATCGAAGTGTATGGATCCAAGGTCTTACAAATAACATATCAAAGATTCTTGAGGAAGGTATCGCTAAACAGGTAATAACCAAATATGTGGATCGACCTATAAAGGTAGGTCAATCTTACCAATAACCTTTTGGGAGGTCCCATTAAATGCTCTAACTAATTTAGTAGAAAAATGTAAATCATTATGAGTATAACCCAAATGTGTAAGTAATGTCATGGTACAAATGTTATTGATTTCACCATTATCATTCATAACACTACATATATGGTGTTTATGAAGGTATGTTCAAATTAATGAAGAAAGAAGATCAGAGTCATCATCATTAATCTCACTATCATCGAAAGTAATAGAGGGTCTCTAAACCATAGGAGGTATATATTGCATGTAAGTACCAATAATCCCATCTAGTGGGTGTCCATAATGTGATGGGGTAGGATGTGCATTATATGTCATTTACACGTCTGGTTCATTTTTAGAATGATATTTCAAATAATTTTTAAATATTTTATGTTTAAATGATCATCAGGTTATGAGATTGATTCCTTTAGAGGATCCTCAAATGTAAGATTTTGGTCATTGATAAGATCTTGTATCTTGTGCTTCAAGATAAAATGTATGCTTGTAGAATGCCTTGGTCTTTGATGATAATCATTTTCTTCATAGCCTTTGGGTAGAGGTAGATTCATATCAACCTTGATAGGATGAGGGAGAGATATATTCTAGCACTCTAGTAACTATTGGAGTAATGAAGATGAGGACTTAAGTAAATGTGTAAATTATATTCTTGGTGCATTGGATAAGATAAGTCAATAGGGATGTTGTTAAATTATGTTAATTGTGGTGGTTGTTTCTTTTTTGGGCTCAAGATGTTTTACCTTATAACTTGGTTTGATCATAAATTGGGTACTAGATGTAGATGCAACTAGTGTATTTGATACATACTTGAACTTATTCAATGACACAAGCTTCATTTCATGGTCCCATATAACATGGCATAAGTCAACAATTGACTCATGTAATAGATCAAACAAACCTTACTTGAATATGTCTTGCAACTCCTTATCTTCCATAATAGTGGTCATTTTAGATAGAATTGTCTTATATCTCAAGCCATATTCATTGATAGGTTCATTGGTTCCTTGTTTGATTTTTGAAATTTGAGCATAGGAAACCTTTTTATAAATATTAATGGAAAATTGTGATAAAATTTGTTTTTTAAGAGGTTTGAATTCTTTCACAGATTGGAGAGGTAAATTATAGAACCACCTTAAAGCATAGTCATTGAGGTTTCTTGGAAATAATTTTGTTAAAATTTTATCATTGGAGGCATAGTCAAGGCATGCTGCATAAAATGTTTGAATATATTGTTTAGGATCACCCTTACCATCATAAATGTCAAGTGCAAGAGGGTTATGAAACATATCTTGTGAATCTATAGCATGAAGGGATTTTTAAGTTTTTTGTTTAATGTTTGTAACCTTGTCCTTTAAGGTCTTTATAACTTGAAGGAGTGTTTGAATGGTAGACCCAATGAGATTTAGATTAGTAATTTGAGTAGTCATAAAAGGGGAAGAAAACATGTTTTGAGTAGTAATAGTCATTAAAACTGGTATTTATGTTGACACAACTGGTAATTATATGATAGATGTAGAAATAATAGTTTTAAAAAATAAAGGTTTAAACACATAACCTGTGCCCCCACTATATGCATTAGGTTGTAATGTGTTCAAGGGGAGGGATGTTTTCACTATAGTTTTGGAACTTTTTGTTGTGAGTATAGTTTTTAGGATCTCATCAAGATCTTTAGGGTTTTATTGAATACACTCATGAAATAATGCAATTGATTACACTTGATCATGGTCTATTTGTTTATTTTCATTTTTTTCATGGTTTTCATTATGATAGTCTTCTTCTATGAACCCTATTAGTATGTTTTTCATTTTCAACATGGGTATCATCTCTAAAGTATGAGATCCCTCATTAGTTTGAGACATCTTAGATGGTGGGAGGGGAAGCTCAATTTTTGCAATAAGCACACCTCCCAATATAGGGCTATGCCTAGGTTGCATGCAAAATAGTAGTAGGAAATGTAAAAGTATAACAACCTAAAACCCTAGCTGGTTTAAAACCCTAAGAATCAAAAATATTTTCATTCAACTGAATTAGATTCACCAAATGTTTAACCTTAAATTTGGATAAAGGGGCTATCCTTATTTGGCCATATAATAGGGTTGATAATATATAAATGATAATACACAAGGGTGATAATTAGATCTACAGTAGGTCAAATGAGTGCTAAACTCATGTATAAATATATATTGAATTTATTATGCTAAGTATAGGCTAAAAATAGTAAGTAAACTAAGATATGTAAGGGAATGACAAAAAATTAAGATACTTAGCTAGTTCTGATGTTGACACAATGCTAGATCTAAAATAGGTAGGAAACATGATGGAATATGGTTCTGGATTAGTCATCAAATTATAGATTTGACACTTACGGCACTTTGAAAATTAATTTTAGCCTGGGATGGTTGCATCAATGCTATTATCTAGGTTTGATGTAAGTGTCTTATATAGAATACCTACTAAAAAGGCATATGACCACCTGGATGCTTCTAGGTTTGACTTTACCTTTGCTTTAGTGCATTCAGATCTAGGTCATGGACTCTTGTTTCTCATGAAATGTCAAAATCCTAGTTCTTCACCTTCATTGTGACCTTGGAGAAAAATGAGTTAGTGGGTACATGGTGTTGATCTGATCCCAAAGACCTCATTATTAGTGGTCATTTCCTACATATCCAATACCTTGTAATAGGGCCTCAGACTCATGTAGTTCTCCCCTATGTGTTGGCTTGTGTGTGAATCATGCAATATGTGAAAATCAAGTACAACAGTGACCTAACTTGTAACTTGGTGAATCAGGTTGTTGGGCTACTCCTTTAATAATTCAGACCTATAGATGTGTTGTACCTATGATTAGTATGGAAATAGGGAATCTTTTTTATATTTAATGCTTGATAGAGTGATTTTGATCAGTTGTCTTGGTCTCTTTGGTCTTTTTCTTGGTGAGTAATGAATGAAGGTTGATCTTATCTTTATATCAATCCCTTTTGAGAAATAACTCACTTTAAAGCACTTAGGTGAAACATTAAGATACATTTCATTTTCAAAATATATGACTTTAGGGTATTAGACACTTATGTCAGGTTAGGACACTAATGTTAATGCTAGTGTCTATCCTAGATGTTAGTGTCCAAGGAGTAAAAAGGTAGGCATGGATTCAAAACTTGCATAATAAGAAGATAAGTACATTTTAAGTATTCTAGGCAAGATATAAGGCCTAGGTCATCAACATATAACTAGTCAAACTAAGAGGTATAGACCAAAGGGTACATGATAGAGCAAATGTGAGACTTGCATAACTGGGAAAGGTCTAGAACTAAGAGTAAAAACCAAGGTTTGAGTTTTCCAAGTGTACAAGACATAGGTGTTATATAATCTATAAATATCATCTACACATCCAAACATGTCTCAATATTAATATAGGGATGAACTGATCCATATTTTTAGGTCCAATGCACAATCAACACGAAAAAAATTTCAATAAAGGAAAATGACATACCATGACCCTATCTACCTAATGTACACATATCCCTGCACATTTTGATCTTCTATTTTTGGTAGTGATAAAATCACATGATTATACTATTTAGTTTCTAATTTGAAAACAAACCATCTATTTACAAAAATAATTATAATAACCTAATTATAGACTTTTCATTATTTATTAATGTTAGAGCCCATTCAAGTATTTTGGTACTGCATTGTACTTTATTATATATTATTATCTACAGTTTAATTATATACAAATTTCTTAATTGAATTCAAATATAGTAAAGAGTCGTTATCTTCAAAATTGATTGACTTGGTAGGAGAAATAACAAAGGTCATGTGTGGAAACTTCCCTTGTGGTGGTATAAACCACCCATAGTGGCCAACACCACCCCTTCACCATTCCAATGGTATCTTTGTTGTTGCCATATTTAAAACTATGATTAACACCTTCATGGACATAATATTGAGGTCTCAAAGATGGGAAATGTCTCTAGGATAACACTACAACATTGGTTGTACAATTAGTTCTTCCCTCAAGACCCATTCCTATAATCACGTGGGGGAACCAATAATGGGGGGAGTATAGAGGGACTCTACTAACCACAAGGGGTGTTTCCCCATTGATCAATCAAGGTCTGGAGATTGGTAATCTCGAAATGCACTTTTCTAGCCTGATCTTGAATATGTAGCATAAAATTAGACAACACATTAATCCTACAAGTAGTGGAAAAAAATCCTCTAGCATAACTTAGTAAAAATATCTTAATTTATGCTTTACCATAATTTAAAGAGAAGTTTAGCTTGAAAAATATGCTTTAATTATGAAAATTTTGTAGGAATCATGGCCAATTTCCCTAAAATCACCATATTATAGGTAAACATCTCAAAATGAAAGGGTTGGAAGAGGGTGTGAATCCACTACCAAGCAGAATGAGCAAGTAAAAAACTTGAAAATATGTTATGAAGATTCTAAATGTTTACAAAGAGTGCAAACCAGGGGAATGCCTTAGTGGAGAATAAACCACAAGAAGAGTTCTTCCTTTGGCTCAATGATAGTTGAATACACACAATCATATATTATTGTTTAAATTTTTTTAGTGGAATTGACCTTTCATTTGAATGTGAGAGTTTTCATAGTAAGCAAAGAGAGTTGGTAACCTAATCAGAGTTTAAACTGGTGGAAGGGGGTATCAATAAGCCACGTCTAATCAATTTACCACCTAGATGGAGTTTTTATCATTGTACAACTATCACTCTTGCTCAAAAAATAAGCTAAAAGGGTGATCACCATTATATTTAGAGGTAGTAGCTTCTTTCTCTCTAGCAAACCTTCATTGTTCCATAATGGTTGATGCATGCTCTAATTTTAGTTTAAGTGGTTCACTTGGAAAGTAATGAGAGTGCAATATTAAAATAAGAGAGATAACATGATTAGAAAGGGAAATTACAATGGAAAGGTAGGAAAAAAAAAGAGCCAAAATAGGACTAAGAGACAAGAAACCAAACTAAACATAAGTTGAAAATAGAGTCTGGTGGTCTAGATGCGAGTTAGTAAGAAAAGTCATAGCCTACAAGGATAGACTTTATAAGTTAATAGGAAAATTAACATATAAAGGTCATAAACACTTTGAATTTGGCTTTGAGGAGTTAGAAACTAGAATAAATTTAGAAACAAATGAGGTTGAAACCAATTAGATTCCATCAGGTGTTCCAAAATATAGGTCTAACCATCCAAATAATCCACAAGGGTTTGACAAAGGGTTAAAAATTAAAACACTTGTGATTCTGGGAAGGAGATAGAAGTGTAAATCCGCTATCCAATTTTATATCCTGCATGGATTTAAGGATTGTCTCTATAAGAAATAGTCTAGGGATAGAGGGAAACATATAATCTACTAAAAGTAAACAAAGTAGATATATCTAGTGTTCTAGAAACATAATTGAAAGGAAATATAATTTATAAATGAAGAGCATTTTGTTTTCAAGGATATAAATACCGTTTGCAAAAAAAAGTGCAATTATAATAATGAAATGCCAATTTAAAAATACAAGTGTGTTGTTTTTAAATAAATGAAGGATTTAAAAAAAGGCATGCTACTTCTAGAATAAATTTACATTTGTATATGAAACTAACATAGTATACAAATATCACCCTAGCAATAATATCAAAGCTTAAATCTAGGAGAAAACTGGTGTCTACTAGGTTTTGTGTTAATGTATTTCTCGATAAGGAATTCCATTCTTTATCAAATTACTATCATAATACAAAGATTGATCTCAAATGATTGAAGATGAAAGTATGCCATCATTTGTTCTGTGTGCCATAGGATAGGACATGACACCAAATTACGTCCTCTTAAATAACAAGAAAAAATTATATGGAGGAGAAAATGGGACCTCAATATCCTCAAAGCCTAGGATAAGTCCCAATAGGAAGGTCCCATTGTAACAACACCAGTGGGAGAAAGGAAGACATCAAACTTTAAAAGGACTAGGAATAGATCAAGTCTTCCCATTCTAAGCGACTACAAAGCTCACCAAAGTTTGTCATATGATCCAAAGCCAAACATAGTGGACCACTTAGTGGACTTAACTAATATTATCCTAGGAAAAGAGTTGAGCTAAGAGTTATTTTTTAAAAATCAACAGAAGGAAGAAGACATATATGAAGCTGATTTTGAAATATTGTAACAAGGTATGATCAACCCAAAAGGTATGAAATACCTTAAGACTCTTATCACAATCACCAAAATAAGTAAGTAGATAGTTCCTATTCAGAAGACCTAAAAGGAAATTATGATTTGGAGGATGACATCTTTTGGGAAGTAAAAGAGGTAGTCCCTTGTTCCCTATCTCAAAACATGGATATTGGTTTATTTTCTCTGATTTTATGCTCCAAATTTAGTCATAGATAAACAAGGAGCACTAAAAGATTTATCGACCTTCGTATTGATAGTAAGAAGGGAAGACCAAAACATAAAGTTATGTATCATGGAAATGACCAAATAAGTTGTGAAATGCGTTCAAATAACACTCAAGTTAAGTAGGTCAAAATGTATAATTAAGATAAAAAATACTGCCCCTCTTCTATTAGAGGGATTCTTGTATACTTCATCATTTTCTGTTGATTGTCGGCATCCTTTTTGTTATTGGTTTGTTGATGATTTCTTCTTGGGGTTTTACCTTGTTATTTGTTTGGTCTCATATATGTGGTTATGTATTGTTAGATTTATCTTAAAACTTTGTAATCATGTTCATAACTCAAGTTAAAAACATTTATCGAACATATATATATATATATTCTTACGAACAATTTTTTTCACCTTGTAAGGTGCCATCATTTCATTTCTCCTAATAATGTCAATAAGCCTACTAACTTATGATCCAATTTTTTTAGTCATGGAGGAGATGTCTAAGAGTATACAAACTATAATTATGTGAGTATGCAGTGCCTCGATAAAAACCCTCTCCAATATAATAGGGATAATAACCTAGAAAGAAAGAACAACAATAAACCAAGGAGCAATGAAGATTATAAATCAATTGGGTGATTGAAAGTAACAAATGCAAAAATTAGATATAGTGATCCAAATACAGATACCATAAAGGTGCAATAATGGTGCAGGCAAATGATTGTCTGAAAGCCAATGTGTGAGCAAACGATCAATAAGTAATAATGGAGGCCAAGTGGTTAGTATATATGCAAAAATAGGGTGATAAAATGGCCAATATAGTCATTAATGATCGTTAAAAAGCCTCTCAAGCATTTAACGGGAAAAAACTGCTAAGTTACAACTAGGTTGTTAGTTTCTTTAGAAAATTAGTGGCCAAGCCACAAAATGGTACACTGAGGTCTAAACAGGGGGTGTTCTCTTTAAGGGTCCTTCCAGGATGTACTTGTAATCGATAAGTCAAATAGATGATATAAGAAGACGAAATGTAATTATAAGAAGAAATACAATAAAATGAACAATATACTATACACATTCTAATATTTATTATGTTTATAATTTTTCTATATTAACAAAAAAATTTATCATGCATATATTGGGACGACCAAAAAAAAAAAAAAAACTAATTTTACATATACTCCTCACTTCTATATTTTTATATACCATATTTTATTATTACAACAAATTCAATGATATACTCCTATAATCCATGTTGCAATAACTATATTTCTTATATATTGATATGGCATTAAGAAAAATACTTTTTTGTTAATGTTTCTTGAATATCATACTTCCTATTCTATGTTATTTTTTGATACGAGCTTACCCTGTTCATTTCAAATCTTAAAAAGAAACATATACAATCCAATACATTTCATGATTTATTTTAATACAATATGATAAACCCAAGGTCTTCTAGAAATTTTCATTTAAGAAAATATCATTTTTCCTTTGTATACATACATATATTTTATGTATATATATCTTTGAAAAGCATATATGTTATGTATTGTTTGTATGCTTTTTTTAAATGAATATGTGTCTTAGAAAAGCATCTTTTTTAAAATCAACTCACGGGATTTGCTACCCATAGACTTCTTTTCCGTTTTTTTTGGGGAAAAAAATCAACTCTCGTTTCTTTTCCAACGTACAAATATGAATTACTTTTGGAATCATTTTGAAAAAGTATTTTTTTAAAAAGAGTTGTGATGCCTATGTTTTATTTGGTATAAAGTCATTCTCATAGTTATTAAATCATTGTCATTTTATTTGGCGAATATGGTAATTTTATTTATTTTTTAAATATTTTTAATTCACTAATAGTTTAATTTGTTTAATTGTAACCATCAATCAATCTTCTAAAATTAAATATAGATTTTTTTTATTGAAGAGTGTTTATATATTAATTAAATAAGATATGGTGTAAAGTTAATCATACAAAAAAGTGGATGGAAAAGTCATACCCTACCAGCATAACTATATCGAGGGTAAAGACACCTCGAGACAAATTAAAAAAGTGATTAAATAATGATCACACTCAAAAAATATCATATCAACAATTTGACAACAGAGCAGAGAGAACAAGGTACAAACAACAATAAAGAGAACAATTAAGCAACTACAACAAACATAGACATTGGGGGAAGCAGTGGAGATGACGGGTCTTGAGGCTTACCACCCCATCCTCCCAAAGCAGAAGGATCTTCGTCTATAGGTAAGGGCTCCCAACTAGTGTTTTGCTAAGCCTCTAATGTCTCATCTTGATTTTTTTCAGGTGAAATTGCTAGAGCCAGGTGTGGAAAGTTGCCTTAGGGAGGCGGACCCCAGCCTTTGATGTCACCATCCTGAGACGAGGGAGGGGATCCCCAGCCCCTGTCATCACCTCCAAATTTGGACAAGCTACTTAGGCCACTATGACGAAGAGAAGACCAATGAGGTGGTGACCTTCAATGAGAATGGCTCCTACGTTTGGTTCTGGACCGATGTCGATGTGGCCCATGCCCTCATCCTCGGGGAGGCGAAGGATGTCATGGGGGCTCAAGAGGTTTATGATTGACCACACATGGAGCATTTACCTAATGATCGAGCAGACATTAGAGGTGGTTGAGTTTCAAATAGACCTTGTCTATTGGGATTTGAATTTGAAGAGTAACATTAGATAGAACAATAATTTTGTTAGTAACAGAAAAACTATGTTCTAACTCTTCATGATTAAAACAAGCATAAATTTTAGCTTTCTAGATTTGAAATAAAATATCAACTCGAAAGATCTACCAAAATTAGTCCCCTAAGAGAGCCATCTTCCACGTAAAGAATTCAGGTCAAAAGTGTTAGAAAGGGAATGTATCCAATGCCATACAGATTGTGCATGAGAACAAAACCAAAAAAGGTGCTTAACAGTGTTTGGTTGTCGACAAGCTAGGTAGATGGGGTTAGGCATGCCTAGATGCTTGGGTTAGTTTCCCACAGGCAAGCCCTGATAGAGAAAACACCATAAGAAATGAGCTTTTTTGGGATCAATAGTAACAAACCACACAATGCTAAAGTGTCAAGTCCAAACCCCATGTCTGGAATGGAGATTCCATATGATATTGAGCATATCATCTAGAATATGTTGTAGAGCTAGTAAATGATACCCCAGTCGAGGAGAGTATCAGGTGAAGGAGGTGGCTATAGTACAATGCCAATCCTTCCACCAAAGAAAAAGGGAATTGACTCTTATTTTATGCAAATATTCTTCAGGTATGGAGCCTTGAATTTATGCAATAGCCTTTGCATCTAAATTATTTAAATGAAATTTATTCTGAAGTTGTCAAGTGAGCCAGACCTTGTTTTCCTTGCAAAAAATATCACTGATAACCTTCACACCTTTCTTGAAGAGTCTTAACCCTTTAACCCAAGGGACTAAGGCATAGGGAACATTATTAAAAATTAAACAAGGTGACCATTAGAGGGACTGGGAGTTAATGGAGAGGCCATTCCTGAACCCTCACCTACCCAATTAAGGTGAGGCTTAAGCTTTTCCCAATCTTTCCATTGACTTTGAATCCCAAAAGTACCCTTAATTTTAACAAGCACTAGGGTTATGAGTAGAGAGTGAAGTCCCAGGCCTTGCCAAGCCTTTCTACCACATGGAAGTCCCCAAGAGATCCAATGGCGTAGAAGAATCTTCCAAGCTTCATCCATAATAAGGCCTTTGATAATCCATTTGATACCAAGTGCAAGGCCTTGAATTTTAATATCAAGGATCCCCAGCCCCCCAGCTTCCTTGGGTTGGTAGCAAATGTTTCAAATAACTATGTATAAACCCTTATGACCCTCAGAATTAGCCCATAAAAAGTCTCTTAGAAGTTTTTCTAATTTTTTGTAAGCGGCAGTAGAAGGAGCCCAATAAGAGTGATAATACACATGAGTAGTTACCAAAACTTTAGAGTAAATTTAAAATTTTATAGAAAGAGAATGAGGCTTGGTGATCCAAAAGGAGATTTATTTTCAACTCTTTGCACCATATAGGACCATAATTTAGAGGAAGAGTCCAGTAAGGCAAAAGGAATGACAAGAAACTTAAACTGCACCCCTAGTAGAATCCACTACCATTGATATTCCTCTAGCCAAGGAGGTTTAAGGCCCAAAAACTAATGGTAACACTGAGTCTTCCTCTATTGGATAGATGAGCCTGAAGCCAAATAAAAAATATGGAGACATTCCATGGCATTCCCAACAGACTCTTCTTCCTCTTGAAGAGTGAGAAAAGAATCATTCGTGAAGTGACCATTTACAAGTTGTCTATCAATCTGAGGGAGGGAGATACCTTTCACCAAGCCCTTGGTAGTATAATTAGTTAGAAGTTAGATAAATCCTTTTGCTGCAAGCACATATAAAGAAGGGGCTAAAGGGCATCCTTGTAGGATAAAATAATAAAGTTCAAACCAAGAGGATTGGGTGCCATTGATAGTGATATAGACCCCAACATCCTCAAAGAGCATGTTAACAGTTTGAACAAATTTGGGGCCAAAACCAAGTGCCCACAACATTAGAATGAATGGCCACTCAATATGGTCATAAGTTTTCTCAAAATCAATCTTGACAAACAAAGATTTTTTATTAGAATATTTTAATTCAGTAAAGTGGAACCTTTTTTTGCATTCAAGATTAGAGAAATAATTGACATTTTTTGAAAGTGTAGTGACATATCTATTAATAAAAATATATAAAGATAAATTTAAAGATGGTTTAAGATAAAAAAGTGGTTGGTTGGTATTCACGGTCGATAACTAGTCACAACTCACAATTGTAAAATAAAATCTAATAACCATAAAAACTTTTTTTTACATCGAGATAAGAAACTATGGTTCAAGGATTCCAAAAGAGTTAGCACAAAAAACATAATGAGATCTATAACTATGTTATGGCCAACATAAGAACTATATCAAATCAATAAATCACTAATGATTTCATTAAGAAATAATTACCCACTTAGTATTCAGATAGAGGCAAGTTAGTGTCTGAACAAACACACTTACACACACCTATATGTGTACTTTCTATATGATCTTCCTCATAAAGCCATTGACAACTTATAAATTCACTTGAATACATGTACAGACATAAAATAGTCTGCACCTCATTGGGTAGACCAGAAGGAATTCAACAAACAATTTTTAAAGGAGAAACATATTCAATAGAAGAATCATCATACTAAGCTTGCATAAGCATGATCTACCAAAAATTCATATAACAACCAGTGATCGTTTGGAAGGACTATTTCTACAAGTAATACAATATTAAGTACTTTTTAACAAAACACTTCACTTAGTTTTAGTACTAGTAAGACCTTATGCAAATGTTATCCTTATGATCATTGTACCATGATCATCATAAGAATCATTAAACTTATGCCTTCGTACTAATGAACTGAAATTAACTTCATATTTAACTTAGGTTCATATATCCATTCTCAGGGTTTAGACTAGTCTTAATTAGTTCACAATGATGAATGTAACTACATAAGTAGCCATCATAACCCTAACATATATAAATTAAGTCTAGGCATGTTACAAATTAACCATCCCACAAACCTTGGAATATATATTAAGCCCCTAATTCCAATGCATATGTCTCACTTGGTCAATATACTTGTAACACTAATAATCAATTTAAGTAATTCATTTTATATTAATATTTCAACAACCATGCTTAAGTTTTACTTGTGAACAGTCATAAAATCCACTTAGCCTTCATTGCATTTAGATAAGTTACCATTTGCACCTTTTATATCTTAGCGAAGTGCTTAGACCTAACCCATTTACTCATGCCAATACCTATCATTTGCACATGGTTGATTATGATCATGAAGTTACATTTTAATCCAATTAGATTACATTAAATATGTGATTGACATTAAATCATAAAAATGATTCACTTTTTAGTGTTAAGTTTGTATATAAAATACTTAACTTGATTACAGGTTATTTTCTTAAGATTTCTTGATTAACTTACAAGTTAAGACTCGACTAAAATATTCAAAAGAATCTATAAGTGATCTCGAATCCAATATGTTTTTATCTTTTCAACATATCAACATAAATTAGAACCTTAAACCACCATTAGCAAAACATGCTTTCATGTTAAGTCCATTGACAAGTACTAAACTCTTTCATTTAACATTACTATTCAAATAGACCCTAGGGTAGGTAACTATTTATAAACACCAATGTTTTCAACTTAATAATTGAATATCAGTTAAGTATTTTGGTTAGTATTTAATATTCAAAACTCCATAATCTCTTTGCCATTTGTGAAAGACTATTTATAGCATAACTTTCAATTTGTTATAAGAATCATATAAGTTTGAATTCTTCTCTTAAAGTGATATATTCACATTAACTCATATATCTCAACTTAAAACAATATCACATACTTCTAAGAGAACATCTTTATTTATTTTTTATCATAATTTTATCAATAGTTCAAATCAATAAAAGAATGATTTAAGTAATATTATGTACCTATAAAGGTAGTATTAGGCATATGCATGTACATATGTCTTGGACCTAGGGATAACATATTATATTGTGAGTGGAGTGTTAGTGCTTATATAATATGTTAGTGGGGTTGGGGTCCACTCAGCACTACTTAGTGGGGAGAATAGTGTCCACTAAATAGTGCTTGGACATTATATAAATAAGGGCATTGGGTTGAGTATTGCTCACCCATAAAGAAGCTTTTGTAATTAGAGCTTGCTCCAATAGGAGGTTGTCCCCTTAAAGAGTCCTGCGATACAGATTTATTCCTTCCATAAAAGGAATTGTGTGTAATCAACATGTTTTAATCAATTTATGAGTGATTTGTTACAATTTAGTTAGTTTTTAGGAATGAGATTCCTATCATTTGGGATCAGAGCTCTTTCCCGAGCCATTTTTTTTCATTGCAATAAAATTTGAGGTTAGAGAATTATTTTTTACTATCGTGTGGTTTGAATCACTCAGTCACTTAGTGTGTAAGTGCGTTGTCTGTTGTTCAGATCTAGTCTATAGTAATTTAACTTATGATTTGCCTTGTCTTACATCATATCTAGTTTCATTGCACCCTCTACATACACTTTGTTACAGTTAATTTTGTAGTCAATAGTTGGTCAATATTGGTGTGAACATAGATAAACCAATAATCTTTCCTTGCATCTATTTTGTAGATCTCCACTTCGGGAGATAGTTTGCAATAATTTACCTTACAAATTGTAGTCATTTGTAGTCTTATCATGTTGAAGGGTTGAGTTATATGTGTTAATCAGTGATAAAATTTTGTGTTTGATTTCATTTCTTTGTTAGTTGTCTGGTTTATTTCTCTTGATTGGCATTATGGTCCTTTTCATTGTTAACATC
Source organism: Torreya grandis (assembly GCA_037957365.1). Classification (NCBI taxonomy): domain Eukaryota; kingdom Viridiplantae; phylum Streptophyta; class Pinopsida; order Cupressales; family Taxaceae; genus Torreya; species Torreya grandis. Next base: position 2,240,643 of record JARHVA010000415.1, read on the forward strand.
TGGTATTTACTATGTTTTAAGGGTTTAGTCATTCTAAGGCTTGGATTTGGCCTTGTTTTTTGAATTCTTGGATCTAGCATCAAGGGTTTCATCCAAATTGGCTTTGGTAACATGATGCACCTATTCTTAACAACTTTGATCTATACTTTTTGCAGATCATTTACTTTTTGTAGATCATTTTTCAATAGATATCCTCTTACATTCAATAACCCCAGCTAGTTCTCTATTAGCTATGGAATAAAATCAATGAGTTTTGGTATGATAACCTTCCTCCTAGAATCTTGTGGCAGCAGTGTCAAATACACAACTTGAAGAAAATATCTTGTAATTGATATTTACTCTATTCATCACATCTACCTTTTAGGCACAACTCAGTGTATTACCTCAAAGTGGCTCTAAAATTCTCAGTTGCTTGACTAGATCTCTCCACCAATGACACCATCCCTAAAAAATCCTACTTGCCATCCTCACCACTACATCCACTTCACCATCCAACTCTCCTACATTGCCACTTGTGCTCCACAACATCTACATTAAGCTCTACATTGACAAATCAAAAATTTCACAAGAACCTCCCTCCACAACTCCATCAATGGTGATCACCTCCTAAAAATTCATCACCAGATCCCTTGGTGCATGTATGTATTATATGTATGGTTTAGATCTTGCTCTGTTTTACCTCTACTAAGAAATTTCATATCTACTCTCACCTGTGTATCTAGTATCTCATTGATGCCTCACATTGACATTGCCACTGGTGCTCCACAACATCTACATTAAGCTCTACATTGACAAATCAAAAATTTCACAAGAACCTCCCTTCAAAACTCCATAAATGGTGATCACCCCCTAAAAATTCATCACCAGATCCCTTGGTGCATGTATGTATTATATGTATGGTTTAGATCTTGCTCTCTTTTACCTCTACTAAGAAATTTCATATCTACTCTCACCTGTGTATCTAGTATCTCATTGATGCCTCATTATTTGGCCTTCACCCACATTTTCTTTGGGTTTCACCGCTGTGTACATTTTCAAACCACCTCCCAAAATTGTTATTTTTCTTGACACCATTTATCCTAGTAGCCTATAGTTTTGTTCAAACTAGAGTGGTTGATAATTTAGGTTTAGCATTGGATTTGTTTTTCAAGTCTTTGTTATTAAATTTATATTTAAGTCTTTATGTTTTTATTTTTTATTTCATCATGTAAAATTATTAGGTGTATGTTTTGTTACTTCAATATTCACTTATCTTGTATATAGGCCATGGTTGCTCAACACATAGATATGTGTTAGGTTCAAAGTTTAGGATATGTCAGTCTATTAGATTCTTGATAGGAGTTTTTAGGTCATTATAAGAGTTTAATGTTGCCTTTTTCATTTCATTTTTGGTCATGTTCTTATAATTCCAAATAGTATCTTTTAGGTATAACAAATCAAAATGTTTTTGGAGTTAATTATTGTTAAGCATTTTAAATTATTCTTGTTAATGTCCATTACTCTAAAGGTATAACAAATCATAATGTCATGTTGTTGTGTCTTTTTTGTATCATCAATCGTCAATGGGTGTAATATCCTCATTAAGTGTAATTTAGTTTAGTATAGTCAAGTTTAGTTGTTTGGTCATATGGATAATTTGAAAAACTTTATATTATGAGTGTATGGATGCAATTTCAGTTGAAGATGATGTCCATTTGATTGTAATCATGGGGATTCTTATTTTATATGGATGTACTTTCATTATGGCCTTGACTTAACTTTTTCAAATTGGGACTATCTGAGAATATCAAACAACATTTGCGGAACTCGCCAACCATACTGTAGGCTTCTATGATGTCTTCTAACATTGTTTCATCAATGGTATAAATGATATGATTCGACATGAGGTTGAAATGTCCTGACCTCACATAATGATGAAGCTTGTGGGCTTGGCTAAGCTCTTAGAAGACCACATCAATTGATAATGTCTCCATAGACCACCCCTTCTCCAAACCATAAAAACATTGGATCATGCACTTGTAGCACCTGAGCCAACAACATAAGCACCCAAATAGGTCACAAAAGTGGCCAATCAAGATCCAAATGAGCTTGAAATAACATCTAAATTACCAAATCAAGTACCAAAAGAGCCCAAGAAGGCACTTGCAGAACCCGATCAAGCACCAAAAGAGTTCAAGAAGGCACTTGTAGAACTCAAACAAGCACTCAAAGTGCTTGAGCAGGCCATTGGCGAGCCCATTTTGGTAATCACCATGCTTGAACAAGCCCCATATGAGCCCAAGTTGAAAATCACATAACCCAAGCAGGGAACCAATGCTTTAACTCCCTCAAAAAATAATGCTAAGGAGAATAGCATATATCCTTAGCTCACTTGATATATTATTTTGTGTTCCTTTATTCTAACTTTGAGTAGATGATTGTCACACTTGAAATATCTATGTTAGACTATAACCTCTTGACTACCATGCCTTCCATGGATCTTATTTCATAAAGAGCTTTCTATGTACTTACATCTTATGCTATAGTGCTTGCATTCACACTATTCGTATTCAAACATTTGTGGAAGAAGTAGAAATAGAAATGAATGCATGGCATAGCTTCCATCTAATCTTCAACCTATTTTATTGGTTGGGCCTTCATTTGGTCATCATCCTATTTCTTATCATGTTTTAAGGGTGAAACATTTTAAGGGGAATGGAATGTTATGTACTTATAAGGGTAGTATTAGGCATATGTATATACGTATGTCATGTACCTAGGGATAACATATTATATTATGAGTGGAGTGTTATAGCTTATATAATATGTTAGTGGGGTTGGGGTCCATTCAACACTACTTAGTGATAATAGTGTCCACCGAATAGTTCTTGGCCATTATATAAATAAGGGCATTGGGTTGAGTATTAATCATCCATGAAGAATCATTTTTAATTAGAGCTTGCTCTAATTGTAGACACTCAAAAATTTCACAATGCATTTCTAATCGTCAAATGATCCCATGACCCCATTTTACTACCTTGGACCATTTCTTAACTCCTCAACCACCAAACACAAGTGAAAATGACTAATCCTATCTATTTTGATTATGTCTTCCTAATCATTGATGATTGAGCCTTGATCATTGACGGTTAACCCTAACCATCGATGGTTACTTGAGATCTTTCATGATCAAAGGAGTCAACTATAGTTTGACTGTAATTCACTCATTGATTACTAGCTATCTAAATTTAAACAACTATTCGCATGATCAATGCATAATTAGATTGTGTGATGAACCATTTATTAAACCCTTTGATTGGAACCTCTCTTTCCTCTATATTAAGAGATGAAGAGAAGGCTGAAAGGATGAATGATCATGAGGATAATAATCATCAAGATCAATCAAGAAAGTGTAAGAGGTTCTTACTCCCAAATAAATCCAAAAGCCAAGTATCTATGTTTTCTTTTATCAAGATTTAGTAATTATCTCTATTTATTTCATTGCATGTGTCGTTCCCCTTTATTTCTCTTTCACCTCACCTTTTTTGTGTTAGATTTATGCAACTCTAGACACTTCACCTCCTACCCAAAACTGCCCACAGCCTATTTTACTCACTTAAACACCCAATCACTGAACCAAACACCTCTGAGTATTAATTTGTATCTCATGACCAATATTCAACCCAAACTCTACACCCAGAATCTCTCTATAATTCCCCTCATTAGATTTATTTTTCAAACCAAATCCCATATTAATTGTTGATAGTCTTATCTAACCGCTGGTGGACTTCATTAACCATCAATGGTTAACAACCACCGATGATCACCTAACCATCGATGGTTATACCCATACCATCAATGGTCATTGTCTATTATTTTATAACAACAAGCTAATTTGACCTATCTACCCATACCCAAATCCTATTTTATGAGTTTTTGTTTTGTCACAAAGGATCAACTTATTTTTTAAATTAGGTTTGATTAATCTAGCATCAATATTTAAACATTTACTATTAGTTTTAGTCAAAATCACGTGTTTCTTTCCAAGCATTTATTGTATTTGATTTCAAAATATCCTATTGTTTCATGCAAACATCTATTTTTATTTTATCAAAACTCAAGTGTTTTAAAAGTGTGGATTGATAGCCTATAAGGAAGCTTACGCTTCTTAGATCTAGCTTGCTAGGCAATCCACCCTATTACCTCACTAATCAACCATTCTATTTTAGTGCTTTCTTATCTGTAGGTTATTCTACCTAAAAAAAGAGGAGTATCAAAAATCGTCTAGATTCATGCATGCATAACACATCAGGTTTTACTAAACTCACCCTTCTTTCAAGTTCTACATCTTTTTTTTAATTATAAAATAAAGCAAAATTTTAGTGAAACATTATGGCACACTCGATGGGACCCTTGAGCTTTTTCTTGGGTTCGTAGCTATAGAAAATTTAGTTGCATTAGAGAAGACCCATTCTTACATTCTTTTTTGAAAGATTAAACATTCCTTATTTCCTTTCTTCCCTTACAAAATCCAAGTTTTTGTTTCTTTTGCTTTCTTAGAAAAAATTAAAAATTGTCTTGTTTTAATTTCACTTCTGAAAATCAAAAGTATTCATCTTAGGCTTATGATTTGAATTGTCATCATTATATCTGGGTGCATCATAGTTATTTTTTATTAATTTGAAAAGACACCAAAATTTTTATTTTGGATTAAAATTAACCTTGCATCCATAGTTTGCTTGTGAAGATTATCTCACATAACTTAAATTAATCGTAGTCTCATGCCTCTTCACACACACAAGACCAAACCACACATTTAATTAAACATCAAAATATTGACATAAGGCCTGACTAGGATTTCATCACATAGCAGTCACCTTTCCTTGGCTATCCTATTTGAATTTCACCACCAATAGGAGAACCAAGTCAATACACTTGCTAAGTATAATCTCTAGCAACTTGATATATTTTGGCTAAGCACCCGACACCCTTATTTTTATAGTGTGTGAAGTGAGGGGGTAAGCCCCAATATCAATCCATGTACCAAGTTCTAGTACATATCTTAAGATCCTTTAGCTACCTAAAACCATCCTTAGACATATTCTTCTAGTACCTATTCTACAAGCCCAAGTTGGACCTTCATAACTTCTTTAAAAATTGAGGCGTAAGCCTAAAGAGAGATAATAAAGTTTCTTAGGATTTTAATACACTTTAGTGTATGCATTGTTTTCCTTGAAATCTTGTTATTTTTTTATTGCTTCTCTTTTGAGTCATGAGGTTGTTTGTATATTCCTTTTTCCCTTTTGCATGGTTCTCACTAGACAATAATTAAGAAACCAATCAAATCGGGATCCACCTCCAAACCACCCATCTTCCTCTTCTTCTTCATCCATGGAGTACATCTTAGATGTAGAGAGATCTCTCCATCCTTTAAAAATTCCTAGTATCCCTTGGATGGTTTCCCAAGGTGATGTGGATTTTTCCACCTTTTTGGATAATAACCCCATAGCCCTCCAACATTACCTTAACACCATATCCCACCATACCTCTACTTCAGTTCCACCTATTGATATACCCTATGGTATGCCATCCCACCTTATTGATATCATCTCTATTGTCATGATTTCCACCCAAATATTAGTCACCAAAGTATATTATTCTACCAATAATCCCTCCAATACCAGCATCCAAAACCAACCAACACCCAAACGCCTTCCACCCCAACCAATAACTCTTATAGTATAAGAGCAACCCAACCTTTGGGTACCTATACTCCACTTACCATTGGAGTACCCATTATGCGTAAATTGAAAAGGATGCATGATATCTATCATTGCATCAAAAAATTGGGGAGATGCATGATATCCATTATGCATTAAAATTTGAGAAAACCAAAAAACAATTAAGATAAACCTAAGTATTCTCCTCAAATAATTTTGAGTACTTATTGTAAACTATCCTACAACTTAATGTGATTCTAATAAATTTTGTAAATTACTATTTTTTACATGTTGGACAATAATGCATTATTTTGGACACGATCATCCTAAACCCTTGTCCAAATGGATCATTGTCATCTAAAACTACTTTCTAGGTATGTATTGTGATCAAATAAGTAAAATCTATATTTTCTTGTCTGTGTAGTGTGTTATTGAAACTTAGTCACTAAGACAAACCATTGTGTCTACCCCTTATTTTGAGGTGAGTTATGAAGCATGCCTAATAATTTATCTCAAAAGAATAAATTTATGTGAATTATGCTACAGAAAAGTTTCAAAATGTCGATTAGTAATGATAACATTGGAGGGCATGGCATCATCATATATTAACTGATCAAAATAGTAATATAAGATACATGTGGAAACAATCATACATAGTGACATTGTTAAGATAGATGTTATCAATTTGGCATGCAAATAAGTGATCATATATTGAAGATAAATAAAACTAATTAAAATAAATTGAAGAGGATGCATGATATCTATCATAGCATCAAAAAACTAGGGAGATGCATGATATTCATTATGCATTAAATTTTGAGTAAACCAACAAATAATTGTTATAACCTTGATGCATAAACACAAATATTACATGCAAATCACACAAGAAGGCCAAGGTTCCACATACAAGGGACATGTTAAAATTTCACTCACACACATATAAACACATAATGAAGGCTTAGAGTTGAAAACAAGGACATGTTCAAATGTCCATAATTCAAATAAGATGAATACACACAAACATGAAGGAAGAAAAAATGAAAAATATGCATGAATAACTAAAGTTGATCAATATTAGCAACTTGTAACACTAGTATATTCAATAAATTAGGTATTAATAATCTATCAATGTGAAAGTAAGTGAGAAAATAATCACACAATGCAATGTAGTAAGTATGACCAATAGGGATAGTCATAGAATGATAAAACATGTGTAAGAAGATGTCCCCCAGTGAATTTGATGTGATATAGAAAATATATATATAGCATGTGAATAGTTTGAATCTATAAAATTAGATCGTGTGTTCATTTAAATAATTCCACTAGAATCAAACAAGAGTATAGTGAATTATTTTTTGGGTTAGAGCAGTTTTATTGGTGTGGCCTGAGACAATATTACCACCATTAACTACATATGTAAATGACAGACTCTTTGTTATATAAATCACTCGAGTACACTTATGAAAAATATTTGATATAAAATTGGATATAGAGAAGTACTACATATATTGAGCACAAATAAACTAATGTAAGTGAACTAAACATAACATGCATAAGTCCTGGGTTTTAGGTTTTCTTGAAGTATTCTTTTTTTTGTATTTTTTTGAATTATATGAAAACTAAAAAGGAACATACAAACCAATAATTCATGCAAGAGCCTCATAGTCAATAGGTCTTGTATCTCACATAGGAAGGATAACCTATTGTGAATGGATAACATGGTGCCCCTGTGAAGTAATTGTCCTCAACTCAAAATTTGAAAATTGATCTAACCATAAAACATAAAATCCATGGTCATGATAATGTTTTGTACTAGCTTGTGTATGTTTTTTATCATGAATAACTCTAGGAATATTCAAAACCCATTGTGGATTGTATGAACTCTATACTAGTGTATTATGTGGAACACTCTTAGTGATTTCAAATACCAATCTAGGATGTTTTGAAGTAGAGAGTGGCTCTTTATAATATGTGACAAATATTTGATTAAGTGGTATTTCAAGGATGTGTCTCCTTGGAGAATGGATCAATTTATTTTGAATATGTTGATTAGGTCGAACCATTTTAGGTTGCTCAATTGTAATCTATTATGTAGGAACAATAACCTTTGTTTGTAGGTGGTATTCATAGGGAATACCATGAACTATGATAACATAATTATTAAAAATGTATTTCAAGCATCTATGTACTATAAAAGAAATTATGTGAATCTGATGAATCCAAGGATGCCCCAATAATATATCAAAGACCCATACATTGGGTACTAATATAAACTTGGTGCCCACATGTGTTGGACCATCCTATAATGGTAATGTGATCTCACCAATACAACTCTTAATACGACCATTGAATCCCTTTATTATTATTTTTAGAAGTATATCTTGATTTATGTTATACAAAATTGGAGATAAGTGTGATATTGCACATATTCACACTAGAATTTTTATCGACCATGACAATCTGGATAGGTTGATGATCAATGTAAGCTCAAATGAACAAAGAGTGTAAATCAAAATCATTATCGACAATCTCATGCTCTATGAAAGAAATAAGTGTTCTAGATAGCACTAAAATATGATATGTACTAATGATGCCATTTAAAATATGTGCCTCAGTATGAGGATGCTAAGAATTTGGTGGAGGATGTGCGTTATATGTGTAATGAACTTTGATTTTTGTTGTTATTTCTTAACTTTTATGCTTAGAGAAAGGATCATTGAATATCTTCATTTTTTTACTTTCACTTTATTGTTTTTGTGTAATTTATTTTTGTACACTCACATCAATAATGTTCTCATCTATCAAGTCTTGAATCTTATGTTGTAAACTGATGCATATGCTGGTAGTATGCCCTTGTGTTCTATGATAGTTAGAAAAATCAATCTAATCAAATCCTTTTGGAATAGGCTTAGTCATATCACCCTCCTTTATGAGAGTAAGCAATATAATGTTACATTCTAATAACTTTTACAATACATAGTATGGAATTTTTGATAAGTTCATGAACTGTCTTCTTGGAGGAGTTGATAATAAAATACACAGAGTAGGTTGTGAAATTGCATTGACTATTGCCCTTTGATCACTGTTATTCTCAATTGGCTTCACTTTGTATGGTGACTTACTTAAATTATTAGCATGAAAAGTGGAAACTAGATTAGTTTCATACTTAAGAGTGTTCATTACCAACAACTTGACCTTTATTTCATTAATTATATGGTAAATATACGTAAATGGCATAAACTTATTAAATATAATAGATTCATGTAGAGGTGGAAGCAAACTCTGATAAAACAAAATGTCTTATAATTCCTTATTTTCAATAGGATTCATCATATTGGATAGCATGATCTTATGCCTTAATAAATATTTGACAATAGGCTCATTGGATTCTTGTTTGAGTTGAGAAATATGAGCATATGAAATGTTTCATTGATATTGATTGATAAATGTGCAAGGAACAAGTATACCAAAGGATTGAATGCATGAACTAATTTATGTGGTAAATCATAAAACCATCATAGTTTATATTATTTTAATCTTATGGGAAATAAACTAGTTAACAACGTATTGTTGGATGCATAGTCCAAACATGTTGCATGAAATGTTGCATGGGGTCGCCTTTTCCATCATAAAATGTAAGCTTGGGTTCCATAAAATCATTTGGTAAAGGGTATGTTACAATATGTTGAGCCAATAGAGTATGAAACAAAGTATGTGAATCGAGTGCTTGATTGGGGTTTGAAGCACCTTATTCCAAATATAGCACCTTAGTTTTAAAATCTTGAACCTCTTGCATAAGGGATTTACATCAAGATTATAATTTGCGTTAACCAAAGGTGGTGTCATAAATATTGAGTATGAATGGTCACATTGATTTTTTTTAAACCTTTGGGTTTCTCCCATAATAGATGGTAATATAAAATTTCTATCAAATAAAGTAGAGAAAGGCAAGGAATCCATAGTAATTTAACTTTCCTTGGATATATTATTTATGCTTGCACTTTTTATTTCCAAAAGAGTTTATAAGATTATACATGATTATCCTAAGATTGATCATGGATTACTTTGCAAAAGTTCTTAATAATATTTACTTTATTTATCAATGGTTATTCACCATATAAAGGTGGTAATTCATCGTGATGCTCATCTTTAGATTCAATGTTGTTTTAATTATATTTTTCATGTTTAGAATTATTATCGGACACTTCTACATATTCAACATGTGCATTAGTATTGAAAGGTCCTAATGTATCGTTATTTTTATCCATCTTATGTGCCCTATCAAAATAAATATAAGTTATAGACACTCAATTCTGGCCACAACTGGCTTCTGACCAGACTTCAGATTGATTCCTACCAACCTTTACAAATTAAGCCTAGGAATCATTAAACATCCTTATTTTGGTCGTGTATCATTCATCAATGCTTAGAATCATGTTGAAGCATCCCTATTTGGAATACTAGCCCTTATGCAACAATAACTTCTCACTGATTCATTCTCAATCACCTTGCAACATAACAACTATCAGTTTGGCCTATGGACCCATTAAGCGGTGCACTTGATCAAATCTTAAAAGAGAAAAAATACTAATCAAATTTAATTATCTAATTAAATAGGATTAAATACTTAGTTGAATTATCCATTTGCAATTAATGAATATCTTAAAATGGAAATTCTAAAAATCAAAATATCAAGCCTTTTCATCATTGCCTTTATGAGTTGTCAAGCTCTTCCAAAATATCCCAAAATATCTAATTTGAGATCCATGAAGAGTAATTAAAAATCATAATTACATGACAAATTTCAACTCAACTAGAGTTAGTCTCAACTCACCTAGGGTTGAGTTTGAACCCATTCCATATTTAAACTCAATCTTAACTCACCTTGGGTGAGAGTTAACTTTTGAAGCTATAAATATAAGGCCATACCTATTGATCTATAAGCTCTCATAAGCCAAAGTTGTAATTCTAGTTTGGAGAGAGACAAGCTTTGTAAGTAATGTTACCATGCCAAATTTTGAAGCCAAGCAACCAAGGCAAAGTGCCAAGGAAAGGTGAAGCCAACAAAGTTCTATTGATGAATATTTCTTGATGCATAAACTGATCAAGCCACTTCAAAGGTATTTTGAGCTCGAAGGAAGATAAAATAATGGTTTCCTTTACATTTTATTTGTGTTTTCATATATATGCTTGTTACCTATGCTCTCCCTAGTGCCTAGGCTAGAAGTGTTAGGATTTTAGCATGTAATTTTGTTTTATTGGACTAACACAAGAATAACATCCCCTCTATGGATTCCTTGTTCACATAAGTATGTTCAACTTGAGTACCACTTAATCCATCACTTATTCTAAGACATGTAGAAACATATTTATTAGATTATATAAAATATGATATTAAAACTTGGAAGATTATTGATAGTAAAAAAATTACCAAATCTAAAAACCCTAAAACAATAACTAACAACAACAACAAAAATAAAGAGATAAACCTAGCAACATTTATTGTTAGCATTTTTCAAATCTTCGACACTAGACATATTCACCAATATGTTTCTTCAAATTTATGATTTAAGATTTTCTAATCCTAATTAGACAAAGTGGCGTGTAAAATCAAAATGATACATATATGCAATAAATGACACACAAATTTAGAACCTTCTAAATTTAGAAGTATGCTAAATGGTAAATTTCAAAATAAATTCAACTTAGCTAGAAATCAAATGAAAAAGATTTCAAGTGCAATTGTAAAACTGACTATGTGACTGTGTGATGACATTGTGAATCAGAAACAGGTCTTTGCTTGAATTTGAGATAAGGCCACTAGAATTCGACAAGGGCACAGTATGTGGGTGTCCTTAGGACACATTAACATCCTATGAGGGTTTTTATTTGTGACTAATATGAAAGGTTTGCTTGTGCTTGTATGTCATCTTTGACTATGTGGGAGTTCTCGATCTATTATAGAAGCCATTATATACCTTATTTTTCACCAAACCCCTAGCTCAATGACACAAAAGGATGAATGCAACCATAGGATGAAAATGGGATATAAATTTAATTTATGCTTGACCTCAACACTCCCTATATTTATTGCTACCTACATACCAATACTCTAAAAAGATATCAAACTCCATGTTTCTTCTATGTTACAGTGATGTGTGTAAAATATTGGTGCAAAATATTAAATGATGGTGTAATCCTAGTGTGATTAGATGCTTCAACAATGACTTGTGACCTTGGAGGTATATTCAGACTTAGTTCAAGGCTGTTAGGGCTATGTGGAATTTAAATTGGAAAAATATGTGTATTTTCTCAATGTACAATTAGATATTCTAGTTTTTTAAGAGGACATGGCTGGTGGAATTGGGTAGTATCAGGGAGCAAGATAGTCCAAAAAAAATGACCTTGTCTAAAGAGCAGAGACATCTAAACTAGGAGTGTGGATCAATCTAAAAGTGAGTTTACGTTGTTTAGGATGTTGTATAATGATGTTAAGAATCATAATTTGCGTAATAGGTAAGGGTTGTCATCTGCATAAAAATTGAAGAAAGACTATTTAAGGACTATGGAATCAGACGTGAGCTAGGTGTATATAAAGAGTGGTCAGAAGTACATTATTTCAACAATAAATATTAATTTACATGTCAACACTCATCATATTTAGAAAATCGTATTCCATATGATGGAATCGTAGGCTTGGGATTGATAGGGTACCTACCTTCAACTTCCAGTGATTCATATTTTATTTAGAGGGGGAGACCCATATCTAATAATGGTGTTTAAATCCACTTCATATTGATATTACACCAATTTTATTTATAATGATACTCAAGATATTACGTTAACTTTATTTAGGATTTTATTTATTTTTAATTAAAATAATACTTGAAATTTTATCTAACATTAAGTCATAATTTTACTTAAAATGTTGTTCAATAATTTATATTTATTTGCATAGATTCATCTTTGTATGGTATTCATATCTTTCTTAGTAGAATTAGGTTCTTAGATGCATTGAATAATGTTCTAAATATCTAGGTGTACAAGATTTCATATCCCTCTCTATATAATTCTTTACTTTAAAATGTATGCATGCACACCCTTCAAAGCGAAAAAAAATGTAGATATCTAAAAATGGTCATGTGGTATTAATTAGTGTTGGTTATTTTGGTTTACACTGGACAATATAGGTTCTCTTGTTGGCTTCCACCTTATAAAAATCTTTCCCCTCTTATGCATCATGTGTCTTATCCTCACTCTACCTTATGCTTTAGAAACCCTTTAAGCTAGGTATTATTGTCCCCTTCTTCATCTTTTTTAGGTCATAGTCATTGGAAGTTGACATGGGTGTTCATAATGTTTAATTCAATTTCAAATATCACTTATAAGTAGAAAAATATTGTTGTTCTTAGCCACATAATATCTAAAAATCATTCAAAGATAATCTATTGAACATTCATATGCATTTGAGAGAGGACAAAAATCAGTAAAATATTTATTATTATTATTATTATTATTATTATTATTATTATTATTATTATTATTATTATTATTATTATGAAGCACTTTTGTACGCGACCTAAGTTTTAATATATTTTTAATGTAATTTCATTTATATTTGTATTACTTTTTGACATATTTTCATTGAATGGTTCTCACTATTTAAGAACCTACAAAGTACTAAGATAACTTTTCTATTCACCCAACTTACCACATGTCTTAAAAAACTCATGTTGTTTTCCATATTGTAACCATTCTAAAATAAAAATAAATTTCAAATATTTTAACCATTTTAAAACAAGGATGAGAAAATCTATTTTACTAATCACAAATATTTTAGTATTATGAATTTACAATATGAACACTAAACTAAATCAAATCTAATATTTTAATGGTGTGAATTTATAATAAGACCATTAAATTAAATCAAATTTAAAGTAACACCTTAATGTAAAAAACTTTTTTTTTTTTTTTTTAAATATATATATGTTTTAAATGTTTTCCTTTGCACTAAAAATAACATAGTAATTGAACATTATTCATTGTGATTTATATATATTAGATGTTTAAATAAAAATTTAATATATTTATCTATGTTACACTAAACTAAACCAAATCTAATATTTTAGAACTATGAATTTACAATAAAAACACTAAACTAAATCAAATTTAAGATAATATCTTAATTAAAAAAACAAGTTTTCTATTTCTAAATGTTTTCTTTTACACTAAAAATAACATAATAATTAAATATTGTTCACTATATTTTATATATACTTCAAATACATAATTAAAATTTTAATACATTTATTTATATTACAATTTATTTTAAATAAATTGTGTCTAATATAAATTGTTTATTTTATATATTAAACTTTTCCTTTATGTTCATCTTTGTTATAAATATATTGTTCCCGATCATAACTCATTAACCAAAAATACCCAAATTTAAATGTACGTTTATTTATATTATAATCAATTATATATAATGTAAAACATAAACTCGAAAAAATATATATATATATACATAACTCTAAACTTCTCAATCAAAAAATAAATAAATAATAAAATAATAAAGTCTAAAATCAACTCATCTAAAAATGGATGCCAACATGCTTGTATGACGCACCCTCATTCTGGAAACTTCGACAAGAAGATTCTGATGCAAAACATGTTGTGAGAAAGCTGGGCAACAAAACGAAGATTCTGGCAGCTTGCAATGTGACCCACAACCATCAGACCGAAAGAACAACTTTTTTATAATTCATAATAATAAAAGGTGAGGAAGCCAAATCTGAAAAGGTATCAAGGGTAAGAAGCCAAATCTGAATAGGTATCAACGTAAATCTTTTAATAATAATATAAAGGTTAGGAATCCAATTTGTATTAGGTATAACTCATGACTCGTTTGTTTTATTTGAAGTAAGAAATATTAAATACTTTTTTATATAAGGAAACAAAATCAAATCTTAATAATGTAGTCTGTATTTAACATATAAGATTTTGGAGCCATCGAATCGATTTTAAAATGTACGTATGGATTAAGGAATTAAGGATTAAGATTACTATTAATTTTTTATAAGTTATAGAAGAGGAATTTTTAAATTATAAAAAAGAAGAAAAGTTGAACAATAAATATATTTTGATTTGAATAAATAGATTTCAATTAAATTGCAACACATATGTATAAATATTTAGAAAGTCCTAAATAAATACAAATAATAAATAAATTTTAATTATTTTTTTAAAACCAAAGCAATAAATGATGCAAATATGATATAGAAAAGTATTTTGAATATCAGAGGGTTTGGGGATATTCATAAGGATCCGATAATACAAAAAAACTAAAACAAAAAGATCAAAGTAACTTAGAAATCTTAAAGCAAACAAAGGATCTCCACATGATTATAGATAGTATAGTTCTAGAAAGCAATAGGTAAGTACAAACTTTTAAGACAATTGTGTTCTTTAAATCCAAGGCTTCAAGAATGTTGCTTAGTTTTTTAATACTTTACACTGATCAATAGAAAATTGCACTTATTCTCCAAACCCGGATGGGGTAGTTGAACTTGTAAATGATAAGGCAAAAGATGTGTTTTGACGCATGTGTTCAAAGTTAGAGTGGTTTGCTCAATGATGTACAATATCAGGGTCAACATACTAATAAATGCAATAATGCATCAACAAGGCAAACTGGTGTGATGTAATATGTTTGTATCATAAACATAAGTGCTACAATAAATGCTTTCTAAATGATTTATTGGTTTCTCTAAAATGCTTGTTCAATTTATTTAGAATGCTTATAAATGTTGAATGAACTATTCTGACAATAAATGTTAGACGCTCTTTTAAATCTCTTCTAAATCCCTAACAAGAACCAAGATGGTTGTGTATTTATATAATTTAAATTGAATTTAAATTAGGGTCCTATTTGCACACAAATCGACACAACAAACTAGATGGGAACACAAATATCTAAAGGATTGCAATGGATAAAAAAATATAAGGCTCCCCTAAACATAATGTGTATGTTTGTGAGATACCACTATCAACTAGAACAAGAGAGAAGGGGGAGATAGAACATAGAGAGGGGTGCAACATGGAACAATAGAAACACATATAATTTGGACAAATAATCAACAAACACATAATTTTTAAGTACGTGTATATCTAAATCACATCATTCCTTTGGCTAAGGGGAGGAATCCAATCTGTCAAAGTCACTCATAAACTGATCCTAGCCCTACCCATCTTACTTTTCGTATCGAATATATACAAAAATTTGTAAACCTAAATGATTATTTAACATACCATCATCCTTCCCAATAATCACCTATTATCTTAATAAGAGAGCCTCTTTCAATATAATATGTTTATGGAAAAAATGAATATTGTACTTTTTTAGTATTATTTTTCCAAGAACAACATGCCCATTAACTTGGGCCCATTTAAAGGTTTACAAATAACCTAATATAAGCAAATCTGCAAGGTTGATTCAGAAACTAGAACAAGAGAGAAGGGAGCAGAGGCAGGGGTGAAAGACTAAAAAGAGGGACACAACAAGAAACAATCAAAACACACTTAATTTGGAGAATCAACAAATACATAATTACCAAGTGTATATTTGAATCACAACATTCTTTTGGCTAAGTTGACACGATTAGGAGGAATCCAATTCATCGAAATCACTCGGACTGAATTTGACCCTATCCGTCGGACTTTATGTACCTAATATCTAAATAAATTTATACTTAAATGAACATTTAGAAAACTATCATCCTTCCCAATAATCAACCATTATGTTAATAAGAGAGCCTCTTTCAATATAATATGTTTATGAAAAACCCCGAATATTATGTTTTATTAGTATTATTTTTTCAAAAATAACATACCCAATAATGTGGCCTCATTTGAAGGTTTACAAATAAAAGATACACTTAATGCAAACAAATCTATAGGGTTGACAATTATATGATTATAAGAGCATCTTCCTATAAGTAAACAAATATTATAATTCATTTAAACATAAAATATATAATAATCATTTGTAAAGAATCTATTAAACACTAATATAAATTTTAGAAAGATTGAATAATTAATAGAATATTTTTCTTTATTGGAGATAGTATTTTATTTGGAACGCTTTTGGCACATAATATAAGATTTATTGTATGTTTGAAATTATTTCATTTATTTTTGATATTTTTATAAAATGTTTTCCACTATTCAAGTTTAAAAAATATTAAAACAGGTTTATTATTTACTTGGTTTATTGTAAATCATCAAAACTTATATTATTTTCTTTTTAAAACAATTTAAAAAAAAATAATATAAAATGAAGATTTTTTTTAAATATTATGATCATTCTACAATAAAAAGTAAAAAATCTATTTTATAATCATAATTATTATAATAATATAAATTTAAAATAATAATATTAAAATAAACCAAATTTCATATATATATATAATATGACAAGTCTTCTATTTTCATATATTTTACATATTTTTCTTTGCACTTAAAATAACATAATACTGGAGTGGTGTTCACTACATTTTACATATGCTTCACATGCTTAATTACTAAAAGTTTAATACATTCATTTGCACATTAAAAGTTTCTTTTTCTTTAAGTAATAATTTTGGGGTTTAATATAAATTATTTATTTTATATTTTTAAGTCTTCCTTCATACTCTATATATATATATATATATATATATATAAATATAATATTAAAAAAAAAAAATGACAAAGTCTTCTATTTTCATATATTTTACATTTTTTTCTTTACACTTAAAATAACATAATATTGGAGCGTTGTTCATTATGTTTTACATATGTTTCACACATTTAATTATTAAAAGTTTAATACATTTATTCGCACATTAAAAGTTCATTTTTTTTTGAAGTAATTTTTTTAGGATTTAATATAAATTATTTATTTTATATTTTTAAGTCTTCCTTCATATTCATCTTTGCTACAAGTTTATGTATAATGCATATGAATGTATACATTATGTTAGGTCTGAACATCATGAACTCTCACCACCTAATATATAAACATTTATTCAAAATTGTTCAAAATATATTAGTCTTAACATATTGGGCTCTCACCACCTAATACATAAATATTTATTCAAATTTGTTGAAAATATTTATGGAGAATTCAAGGCCTACCAACTTGGTCAAGTATTGGAAAGTCCTTCTTAAACGTTTCAAAGTGACCCTCTTCAGTCAACAATGGACTTCTCATTATATTACTTGGTGGTCACATTACTTTTAAATAAATTGTGATTATATTATTTATTGTTCTCATTATGTTCACACCAATAACTTGTATGTTGCAATTTAAAAACGAGTTGAGTGAGTTTTTTTATAGATATATTTTAAATTTGGGAGAATTGTTTTTATGGTTAGATTTTTTTTCGATTGTTAGTGGTTTTTTTGTATGTGATGATTTTGTAAGTGTTTGGCTACTTAATTTAAACATGGGATTGATTTAAATTCGATAATTATGAATATAAAGGTGAAAAAATTAGTGAACTATAATATTTTTTTTTAAATGTTAAGTTTAAATGATTAGATTTTTTAATATTTAATTGTAATATTATTGGAAATAATGATGATGATGATGATGATGATGATGATGATGATGATGATGAATTCTATAAATTATTTTAATTTTAAAATATTTTTGATACTCATTTTATTTATTAAACAGGGTGTAATTTGAATAATAAAAATGATAATTTATTATACTATCTACTTAAATACAATTTTTTTAAATATTTGAAATAAAAAATTAAACAAATAAAATTAAAATTGTTTTTTAAATAATTTTGACTTATTAAATATCTTCTAATTGTAATTACTTAATTCTAATGAAGACTCAGATTTAAATATACTCCTACTCATTTATTATAATTAACAATATATAATCTAAAACAGAGACATAAATAAATGTGAACTCCTCATTATTTAAAAAATAATAATAAAATTCACTCATTAAAAAATAAAAGTATGGATGCCACGTGTTTGTGTGTCACCCTCATTCAAAAACTTGTTATGATAAAAATTCTCACAACTTGCAAATATACTAAGCCCCCAACCATCCAATAGAATAACATCTTCATTACCAACTACTAATAAAATATACAAATATTCAAACATTTGCTCCCACGTCTCATAGCTCCATGTTTCTTTTAATTATTCATAATAATAATTAAAAGAAACATAAGGTAAATCTCAAAAAATATCAAGCTAAATCTTTCAATTAAAATAATATAAGGTTAGGTAATATAACGTTAGGAGTTCAGAGTGACAACCTTTTATTTAAATATTTTAATAAAAAATTATTTAAAAATTTTAATGTAAGATGTATAAAGTAACAAACCTAAATTTTAATAATGTATATTATATTGAATGTATAAGGTTTTAGAATAGTAAAATTAATTTTAAGAAATAAATTTAAATTAGGAAATTAAAATTGTAATTTTGTTTTAATAAATTAATGAAAAGGAGTTTTTAAGATATAGAGAAGAAGTTGAACAAACAAATATATTTTTATTTGAATCTATAGATTTCAATTAAATTGTAACATATATCTATAAACATTTAGTTAGGTATAAATAAATACAAATAAAAAATTAGACTTGATTAATTTTTTAAAACTAAAAATTAATGATGAAAAGATGGTATAGAAAAATATTTTGAATATCAAGTGATTAAGGGATACTCATCAAGTTTGATAGTGCAAAAAAGTTAAAACAAAAAAATCAAGGAAACATATAAATTATAGTGAGAACAAAATATTCCACATAACTATAGATAGTATAGTTCTAGAAAGTGATAGGTAACTACAAACTTGTAAGATAATTGGGTTCTTTAAATCTACGGCTCAAAAAATGCCGCTTAGTATTTTAAAACTTTGCATCGATCGTTAGAAAATTGTACTTCTTCTCCAAACCCTAATGGGGTAGTTGACCTTGTAAAAAAGATAAGGAGAAAGATGTGTTTTGGGGCATGTGTTCAAAGTTAGAGTGGTTTTAAAACACCATCTACTTATCAACCCCCTCAATGATGTATAATATTAGGGTCAACATACTAATAAATGCAATAATGCATCAACAAGGTAAATTGGTCTGATGTATTATGTGTGTATCATGAACGCAAGTGTTACAATGAATGATCTCTAAATACTTTCTTAATTTCTGTAAAATGCTTGTTTAATTTCTTTAGAATGTTTATAAATATCGAATAAATTGTTTTGACAATAAAGGTTAGACGATAAATGTTGATGCACCTTGAGACAGGTGTGTGACTCAAGCCCTTATATCCTAGCGATGGACATTCCCCATGGCATGCAGCTCTATCATGTCCTCAACATTCTAAATGGACAACTAGCCTATGATTTTCCTCCAATACAATCCCAATATGTTGTACTATGCCATATTATTGTCACCTTAATCACCTAATGGATTCCCCTACCATCTTCTCCTAGGCACACAAGCAACCAATCCTCACCCTGCTTACTTTTCTTTGTGGGAGCTAGTGGTTTGGCCTCCATCACCCGAAATCTTCTTCATGCCTCAAAAAAGTGATCTCTTTGGGTCTGGATGAGGGAGTCTCTTCCCTCTGGGTACCATTCCAGTGAGGGGCATTAGCCACTAGATGGAACCAAGAATCATTGGGTACAAGTCCCAAACTCCTCAATCATGCCCTTCCCAATCGCAACTTCCTCTGAACCTCAAACAGGCCTAGCAAACAACTACATGGAATGGTAGTGGGGACTTATACCATCCTCATAATCTACATTTCCACTGTATCTATTATTTAAATTCTCACCAGCCTATGGGGGTGTTACTCCATCACATGATGGTTAGACTTGTAGTGCTGCCAATTCCTGTCAGTGTTGATTTACAATTATCAACCTCTTGTTGCTTCATGGTTTTATTTAGGGTAGGTTCATGCACATGTTCCTCCTAGATAGTTTGCATCTTCTTTGGTGTCATTTAACCTCTACCCATATGTGCTTGATGCAGGCCCATGACTCTATCCTAAGTCATCTTCTCTTCCTGATACCTGAATCTCTTTGGTTTTCCTATGATATCTCGACTAAAGGGGATATTCTATTATTTAGCCATATTGAAATCAACTAAACCATGTCCATAAGGTAGGGTGGTGTCTTCAACTCCTTGGCTCTAGATCCACTTGTCCAACCTCCAAAGCTTCGACCCTCTTGTCTTAGTTGACTCCTTCCTTCTTTCTTTCTTCTTAGATTTATTTGCTATCTCTCCAAATTAAAAGCCACTTAGGGCTGCCTTTTTAAGATCTCAATTATTCTTCTACTTTTTCTCCTAATTCATCAAGTTGTTTTATGGGCCATCCATCCCTTTCATATTTATAGCTGTAAAAGGAGTGGCTAGTTAATCCATCTGATAGGTTGATAGTTATCCATACTGCCACCTATTTTTGCCTAGGCATATGGTATCATGTCCAAGTCATGCTCCAAAATTTAAAATTTATGATAGGTGGCCAATATTTCACACACCTTGATCCTTCACATGTTTATCCTTTCTTGGCTAAGTAACTTCCTTCACTGCTCAGCTTTAATAGTAATAAATCTAGATCAAGCCCTAGATTGTGTTAGTCCTAATGTACATTATCTTAGGCACCATCATTATTTTCCATCAAGATAGCTAACTAGTTGTACCTTATTCCTTATGCCCTGACATGAAGCATGTTTCTTATTATTAGGCTCTTTGACTTGGTCAACATGCCTTATTTCCCACATGTTTTCTCCCTCTTTCATACGCTTCCCCATGTTCTATTCCATGCACTTTTCTTCAAATGTCTTTGAAAAATGCCTCTCTTCCCTCTTCTTCTTGACACCATCTCTTACCCCACACTAAAATCTATGTTTGGTCCTCTAGCGCAATGCTCTTTTTGAGATGTGTGTGTCTAGGTGCCTACACCAATTGAATTTGATTGTGTAGTCCCAAGGTGGCTTATTTTTTATTGCAAGAGGAGGTCACATTATTCCAATCCTTGTCCTACCACATTGTTTCATTGTCTTCTGAGGTAGGTAGGTGGGTTGTGGATCTATTTTGATGTGTGTAAGATTAAACAAGGGGCTAGAGTGTACTACTCTACATCATCATTGAGCAGCCTATGATTTCCCATAGCTAGGTTGTGGTGGTGCTTTACTTATATTCTAGTGGAGTTTTTGGGATATGTTGATTGGTGCAACTCACCCATTCCCAAGATCATTGATAAAAGGGATGAGCACACGTTCACTCCCATTATCCATGATTTTGTATCAGTGTTTGAAGTATATTTCCATATTATTTATGTAACACCATGGTTTTTTGAGTAATACAAGATAATTGTCTTCCTCTACCAACTTGATCACCTCAAAATTAGTGTTGAACTCAACATCTTAGATCTCAACATCAACATTTCTTAACACTCTAATGGGTTGTGCCTTAGTTTTACCGACCATGGTCAAGATGTGAAGTGACGATGTCAATGAGGGACTTCCCATTTTATGACATGCATCTATTGTGAGTAAATTGACTTCAACCCATATGTCTAGCAATACATCATAGATAGACCAATCTATTTCTACATTGATGATTAATTCTTGAACACTTTATGCATTCTCTGTGTCATTTTCTTGTTCTTCCTTACTAATGGTTGTCAAGATTTTTAGCATTGGCACCATATCCTAGTGCCATAGCAGTGTTATTAGTTCAATGAGATCCTCGTCCTGATACTCTTTAGCCCAGAGTCTTTTTTGGGTATCCTCTTCTCATTCCTAGGTGAGTTAAAGTTTTTTATATAGTTTATGGATAACACTCAATACATGGCCTAGAACTTATGTCTAATGTACTTCATTGTCTACTAGATTTATAGGTGTTGCTTATCATTTTGGGGGTCTATGTGATATTCTTATTTCATGTTGAGGTGATATTTCATCAGATTGTGCTAGGAATTAGACTCGAGGCTCGTCATTCCTCTATCTTCATCACCTCCAAGGCCATGATCTTCGTGCATAGTGGATCATGACATCATCTTTATATGGCCCACATTTCTACTTTATATTTTTGTATAAATCTAGGTAGTCTTCAATTAGGTGCATACCTAAATAATAGGTGCACATGGGATGTTGAGGGTAGTCCTATTGGATGTGGTCTGGTGAGCCACACTTGTATTAACAACATAGTGTAATTCTACCTTTAACTCATCCATAAGTCGGGTATCTTATGTTATAGTATTATGTGAGATAGTCATAGTCCAAGTTATTAGGTCCATACTTTGATGGTCCTGTAGTATACTACCTTTCACTCCTTTCATGAGTTTTATGGAACTCATATATCACCTAAATATTATCTGTTTATTGGGTGAATGCATCATAACCTTTATAATACATGGACTCTTTGGTTTTGATTATGCTTTGTAATAAGGGGTACATTCAAGTCTCATGGACCTCATGATAGACTTCAAAATAAATGTTCATGGTGCATATGTTCCTCCTAGGGTAGTTATTTTAATTATGCCCTTCCTTTTTACAATCCACATGCCATAGTCTCAGGCATGTACTTTATGCTTGATTTGCCAAAATTTATTTCAACATCATCTCCATGGATACTACCTATGTGAAGATGGATATGCTAAATGTTAATTCCAACATCCTAGCCAATTATGTGCACAATGAAGCCTCTGGCACCTCCCATACCTTGACAAAGTTATGCATAGTGAGTGATTATTGAATCGGGGCACATAATCCTCCTAAAAACCATTATGTGTGATGAACTAGGTGTAGTGTATATGATAGCCTGGAGA
The DNA here is from genome assembly GCA_037957365.1 of Torreya grandis. Taxonomy (NCBI): domain Eukaryota; kingdom Viridiplantae; phylum Streptophyta; class Pinopsida; order Cupressales; family Taxaceae; genus Torreya; species Torreya grandis. The sequence continues at coordinate 2,264,186 of JARHVA010000415.1, forward strand.
TTAGATTTTTAAACCTGACATCATTAGAGTGAACACTTTCTCTTGGTTCTTGCTTTATATCTTTTAATGTTGTGATGATTTGTTGTTTAAACTCTAGGATATCAAACTCTCTTAATCCTTCAAGTAGTTAAAATTCATAATGGTCTATGTCATATCCAATTTTGCATACCACTTATGTGCATGTTCCATCAAAGTGGTGGTGAAATGGACCACCTTGTTTTGTGATGATATAATACCCTTGGCTCACCAAATTAGTTCACATTTATGAATGTGTTCTTAAACACTCTTAATGCCTTGGTACTCGAGGAGGTTCAAGGCCATCCCATAATGGATATGGGTGAAGGGAATAGGCATAGTCACTACTTATGGAGTTATCTTCCCTAGTGTATTTCTAGATAGTGTTCCCAAAATTTGGCTTCATCCTACCTTTTGGTTGACACCCATGACTACTATCAAGTTTTCTATAGCACATCCTCCAGTTGCTTAGGTACCTAAAGTTCTATTCTTTATCCTCCAACACCTTCCACTTCTCCTTAGAGTAGGTCTCTAGTCTGGGGATCCTCAATTCCTTCTAAAAGTGGCATTTCATTCTATATGAGGTCCTTCATAGTCCTTGGTTGTATATCCTCTCATTATAGAGATCCATTTTCTTGTCCTTAGGTGTGTCTAGTAGTGTCTTCTACCTTAGAAGTTTCCTAGAACTCCTCATCTCACTCTGAATCTAGATGATCTTGGACATCTTGGTCTTATGGCTAAGGTACTCCATTAGTGGCCTCTCTATAAGGATCTCATCTTGGAGATTGCATGCCTTATTATGAATCTCACTCATGTTCATCAGTTTTCATCTCCTCATTATTATAGATACTATTTATAAATTATATATCACCTCAATATTATACACTTGGAAAATGCTTATCATGGATGTACCTTCAGCATTCATACCTTTTATGCTACCAAAAATCTTGCATACACTATCTCTTTGTAACTAATTGCTTATTTTTTAGTCCGACTTATGTTTTTCTGATGATCAGACCTTATATCTTACCCAAAATGTTATAAACCTACTTATCTTTTATCTATGCAAGTTTTAGACCTGCCCCTATTTTCTAACTTCTTGGACACTTGCGTCCTAGTCAGATGCTTGTATTGATGTAAGTGTCCTACCCTAACACAAGTGTCCAATGTCCTAAACACATCTAATTTTTAAATAAAATGTATCCTAAAGGTCAATCCAAGTGCTTTAGTGGTATATATTCTCCAATGGGATTGGTATAAATATAAGATTAACCCTCACTCATTCCTTACATAGAAACTTATTACCTACTCACAAGGCAACTTAAACAAAATAATTTTATCAAGCATTCAGATGAGCAAAGCTTATCTATTTTCTCTTATTTCCATATCAGTCATAGGGATAACACATTTATAGGTTTGAAGTACTGAAGGAGTATCCCAAGAGCTATATTTTTCAAGTTACAAGGTAGGTCACTATTGTACTTGCTTATCACACATTGCATGATTCACACACAAGTCAACACATAGGGAATAACTACATAAGTCTAAGGCCCTCTTCAAAGTATTTGTTATGTAGGTAGCACTCATTAATAGAGGGTTCTTTCGAGTATATCAACACCATGTGCCCACTAACCCCTTTTTCCCACAACCAATATGAAGATGAAGAATTAGGGTTTTATTATTTGACAAGGAGCAATAGTATATGACCTAAATCTAAATGCACCAGAGTAAAGGTGAAACATAATCTAGAAGCATTTAGGTGGTCACATCTAGTTTTAGTAGGTATTTCATATTTGACACCTACATTTAAGTTAGAAAATAGCATCGACAAAACCATCCCAATTTGATGTAAGTGCCCACCATAAATGATGCATAATTTACAAAATCAAACGACTATTCTAGAATCTAGATCCAATTCACTTTTTGTATGTTCAAGATCTAGATTTTTATTAACATCAAAAATAGCTAAGTATCATTTTTTCAATTTTATTTTAATATCTATAATAACTTTGTTTTCTATCTTTAGCATCTCAACATAATAAACTTTTTATATGTTATATCTAAGTTTCGTAAACAATTGGCCTACTCTAGAGATAGTCTACCATCCTTGTATCTTAGCTATCTCTACCTCTTTAACCCTAGATTCCCCATATCTATATTTTGGGTTAAAATTTTATTGAACATGATATTTGAACATAATTTTTTTCTAAGCCTATCTTATAGGATTTTTCTTACCTATCTTATCCTAATCTTTGTACTCTTTATCTCTCTTATCATGGTTGATATTTATTGCTTTGATGACTATGATTATGAAACTCTCTAAATTTGTATCAAATAAGGGGTGAAAATTGATTACTCTTGTCTCCTTGCAACTTATAAAACATATAATCTTATGTCTTTGAATGGTGGTAGAACCATCCTTCTAATTAGGTCCATGCTTCCACCATTTTAAGATTTGAGTTGATCCATCTTAAAGAAGATAAAGAGCCTTTATTGTTACTTCCTACACCACCATAATATGATTTTGGCCTCCGATATTTTATAAAATATGGACACAAATGACAAGGGTTAGGTAAACATGATGAATATATAACCCACCTTATATCTTTAAAATATAATACATATCAGCAGGTCTTTTTATTTTCAGGTAAATCCATGAGGAAACAACAAGGCAAGTCATCTAATCATGCTCTTCCTACACATTCTACCACAAAAGTGGGTACATATGACCAAGATGCTCCTTTATATGATTGTCAAAAGTTTTGACAAATACATAAATAAATTATGACTGATTTATAAATTGATTACAAGGGGTAAATTCCTTCAAATGAATTAATTCAAGCCCCCATAATTCTAACATTTATAAATAATGTCCCCATTATCAAGGGTCATGATTCTCTTTTCCCTTCATTCGACATTAAAAAATTTCAAAAGGATAACCAAGACATCAAGGAATCTTTACCAAGTAGTTTTAAGGCACCAAGAAAAGGGAAACATTACCTAAAGTGTCAAATGCTCTTAATGTTCCAAATCTTGCAACGAAGATCTTTAAACCAAGGGATCTTTATCTCCCAAAAGATTCATTCTTGAAAAAAAATTATACCATACCAAAATAGGTAACTTTACAAAATATCCCTCCAATACCAATTTATAGTTCTTTACCAAAATTGAATGAACCTATCTCTTCAAATGATATACCAAGGGTACCATAATTCAAAGATCCAATACCATCACCAAAGTATCCTAAATTCAGTGACTCAAAACTTGCACTTGTTATCCACGAGGATGATGATACTCATATGCCTAGATTAAATAGAGGTGGTGGATTAGAATCAATGATAACACCTATGCCAAGCACCACCATTCCCATGGAGTATCTTATTTCTATGATGAGCACTATTGGGAATCTTCAAAAATAGGTTTATATACTTCGAATGCAAATGGCTTTCCATAATATTAATGAAAATGCTACCTCATTAAACAATCAACCTATTTCACAATCTATACTTGAATATCCTTATCCATAATATTTTGAACTACTATATTTTCCTATCTTTTAGATTTATAAGGACCCATTCGACCACGTGATTAACTATGTACCTTTTTTTGGTCAAAGGGAAAAAGATGACAAACTATTACTAAAAGTATTACACATGAGAATTTCTGATGAGGCTCATAATTAGTTCTATAGCCTACTATTTTTCCCTAATTTGGATTAAATAAATCCTAAATTGGTGTTAATATGGTTAAGAATATAGAAATCATAATGCACAAAGGTGATAATCAGATCTACAACAGGCCAATTGGATGTTAAACTCAGATATAAACATACATTGAATTTATTATGTTGATTATAGAATAAATATATAAAATACAACTAAGTTATGTATGTAAATGACATAGAAGTGATATACTTGGTTGGTTCTAATGCTAACATAGTGTTAGATTTAGAACAATAAAAAATCAGGCTAGAAATAGATTCTAGAACAGTCATTGGATTCTAGATCTAATGCTTCTATATCTTTGGACACTAATGTCAGCTTAGGATAGTTGTGTCGATGTTATTGTTTGGGTTCAATATAAGTGTCTTATATTAAATACCTACTAGAAAAGGATGTGACCTATTAGATGCTTCTAGATTTGCCTTCATCTTCACTCTAGTGCATTCAGATGTGGGTCATGGACTATCGTTCCTCATGAATTTTTAAAACCCTAATTCTTCATCTCCATTGTGACCTTGGGGGAAAATGGATTAGTGGGCACATGGTATTGATTTCACCCCAAGTGTACATTTGTACTAGTGTCCATCCTAGACATTAGTGTCCAAGAAATAGGAAAGTAGGTACAGGCTCAGAACTTACAAAGATAAAATATAAGTACATTTTAATCATTATGGGCAAGATAGAAGGCTTGAGTCATCAACAAAAGACTGGTTAAACTAAGAGATATAGGCCAAGGGTCACAAAATAGAGCATATGCGAGACTTGCGAAAGTAAAAAAGGTCCATAACTGAGAGAAACAACTAAGGTCTAAGTTTGCCAAGTGTACAAGACTAAGGTATCATATAATCCATAAATATCATCTACATTTTCCCTCCCTTTAACTTAGGAATAAAATTTCTAGTTTAAACGAAATGAATGCATACATGGGTGTGTATAACACACATTATCTTTACATGTGCCTAACTTGAGTGTTTTGTTGGTGACTAACCTGAAACCAAAAGCATGTTATAGTATATAATCAATGCATATAATATCAAATTGAAAGTACATGAAATAGATTAAAATTAAAAGAGTAAGGTTTAGGAGTACACTTGTGTGTTAATGTAACTGCTTTGTCTATTGTCAAGTTGATTTGAAAAAGATGTATCATTGTAAGGCTATACAACTGAAATTAGGATAAATATAGATAAATATTGAAATTTCATATATATATATATATATATATATATATATATATATATATATATATATATATATATATATATATATATATATATATATTGGAAGGCACATGCCCCCAACCTTATAGTAAAAATAAGTTTCCACCTAGCAGTTGATATTGTTTCAACCATGCAACATAATGATACTTATAACCTAGTGAGTATGAGTGAACCAAGTCACCCACACTATCAAACTGGTGAGGCTAGATGATACTATCAAGTCCAATCTGAAAACTTGGCAATATTGAGTGATTTGATCACCTCAACCATACCAAAAGGTGAACCAATTATTGTAGTATATTGGCTCAATATAGTTTGTAAAATTCCAACTTGTGAGTGGTGACAGTCCTTGAGAATGTTATAAAATATGACTGAATTAGACTGTGTAATGTTAGGCGCACATTTCATAACATATGCACTTTATATATGTCTCATGATAAAATTGTGTATAAAAATAGTACAAATGTATAAAATTCTACCACAACTATGAATATAAATCATATAATTGTGTACTTTGGCTAATTTAGAAAAATATGTAAGTGTGGAGAACAAGATTCCAAAGCATACCCCCATTATATATAGAGAAATATAAAAATTGATATAAGTATGATTGTGGAGAACATGTTTCCAAAATATGCCCCTGCTATACTCTAGAGATGTTTAATACTTAATAGGTGTGGTAAACATGATTCCAAAGCATGCCTCCACTGACTCTAAAAATTGAGAATGTGTGGAATCCATGCCACTATGACATGCCACCACTGAATCTAAAAACTGATACAAGTACCATTTATTAAATGAGTGTGGATAAAAAGCTTCCAAATCATACCCCCAATGAATCTAAAAACTATGAATATGTGAAAGCCATGTCTATATGGCATGCCCCCATTGAATCCAAAAATTGATATAAGTACCATATAATGAATGAGTGTGGAGAACATGTTTCCAAAGCATGCCCCCATTGAATCTAAAAATTGTGCCAAGTGTGGAGAACATGCCTTTATGGCATGATCCCAATAATTTCTCCCCCACCTTTTGAGGTGAGGTAAAGATAGGAACCGGTAGTTACCTCACCTCAAAAGGATAAGATAACTATATAATTTATAAATGTAACCATGTAACATATAAAAGGAACATGTCTAGATGATATAAAATTGAATCACATATAACTAATGTCATCACATGAAGGCCTACAATGCATGATAAGGATCGTGGAAACATCTAGATAGTAAAAATACAAGTTCAACAAGAAAATAAGCACACACATAAGAACACTGTAAATCAAGTCAAAAGGAAATGGTCCAAGAATATCGCAATCAAGGGGAATGTTCAAATGTCATACAATTGAAAGGACATGACTTAGTCAAATTTACACAAAAGTAAGGATGACATATTCAAATTTACATATGAAAAATAATGATATATGCAAATGTCAATGTAAGCATACATAGGCATAGTGGATGCAAGCAAAGGAGCATATTTAAATGATTGAACAAGGAATAAAATAACAAAACAAGAAACTCAAGGAAGTGTATAAAACAAAGCATAAGTAACCAGCATAAACATGCCATAGTAGCCTATGGATTCAATATGTTAGGAAAAAATGTCAAGCATATAGCATATCAAGTACCCTGTGTAAGATATAATCATGGATAAATGGCATGTGTGAGTACATATATAAGATCAAACAATATAACGTAGAGTGACCATCAAATCATATAACGTGTGTGTATCAAGATCAAAGGAGCAAATGCCCCTAATGTCTGCATGACATGCGTAGAGGAAAGGCCCAACATCTAAAATAAGAATAGATAATGTATTTTGTGTATACATGTATCACACTCAAGTATAAGTGGGACACACATGTGTGTCTGTATGATTAACTAAATATGCCATCCATCAACATGAAACTAACACATAGAGGCCAAGGAAGCAATATATTATGTAGATGTTGAACATATTTTTATATTATGTAGATGTTGAACATATTTTTATATTTTTGAATGTTTTTAATATTTTTATTTTGGAATGTTTGAAAAGAAAAGATCATCATATGATGCCATCTAATGGATGGTCATAGATATCTCCCACTATGAAATTGGTGTAATAATATTGTGATGTTGTCGAGGAGCATGTATAGGTTCAATATTTGTCATGGTAGTATTGGTGATGCTCTACATATGTAAAATAGGACTTTGTGGTCATAAAGTAGTAGTGGGAATAATAGGAGTAGGGGTTTATGGAACTAATTTTTGAGTGCTCTATGATTTATTTGGAATATCAGTAATAGGAACATGTTAAGTATTCTAGATATATGAACATTATGCATAGTAGATGAGGATTTTATAGAATCCACCGTATGTCTCCAATACAATGGTCTCTTAAGTACTGGCCACCTGGTAAATGGGATTGCTTGCTTCTTACCCTTTTGTGGTGCATGAGCCTTCGTAGTCTTGGTAATTAACAATCTGGGTATAATTTTCTCTTATTTAAGAGGATGGTCATATGGAATTCTAGAAACTATGACTTCCTAATTGGTTTGAATGTATTTTATATACCCATGCACTATAGAATGTATTGCTCAAATTGTATGGATTGAAGATATTTTCAATAACATATCAAAGATGCATGTGGAAGGTATGACTAAAAAGGTAGTAACCTCATGTGCGAGACCAACCTATAAAGGTAGGTTGATCTTACCAAGAACCTTCTAAGAGGTCCCATAAAATGTTCTACCTGATTTAGTAAAAGGATGCAAATCATTATGAGTATAACCCAAGTGCGTAATTAATTTCATGGTGCAAACATTATCATAACATTATGTATAGGGTTTTTATCAAGGTATGATCAAATGAATAAAGAATTAAGATTAGATCCATCATCCTTATTCTCACTGTCATCAAAATTAATAGAGGATCTCTAAACCATAGTAGGTATATGTCATGTGTAAGTACCAATAATCTCATCTAGTGAGTGCCCACAATGTGATATAGGAGGATGTGTGTTATATGCCATTTGCACTTCTGGTTCCTTCTTAAAATGGTCTTGTAAAGGATTGTTAAATACTTTCTATTTATGGTGATCACCAAGTTGTGAGCCTGATTCTTTTAGAGGATCCTCAAATGAAAGATGTTGGTCATCAATAAGATCTTGGATCTTGTGCTTAAAATTAAATCATCTGCTTGTAGAATGTACTAGTCCCTAAACATAATCACAATAAGAATTCACATCATATCCTTTGGGTAGAGGTCAAATCATATCAACCTTGATAGGATGAGGGAAAGATATAATTTGACACTATAGTAACCATGACAGTGATGAATTTGGGGTCTCAAGTAAATAGAAGAACTATCTCCTTTGTGCATTGGATAAAACAAGCTAATTAATCTATTGTGAAACTATGTTAACCGTAGTGGTTATTTCCTTTTTAGGCTCATGAAGTTTTACCTTATAACTTAGTTTGATTATAAATTTGGTACTAGATGATATGTAGCTAGTGTGTTTACTACATACTTAAGCTTATTTTTAAAATAGGCTTAATTTCATGGTCACGTACAACATGGCATAAGTCATCAAAAGATTTGAACTTATTAAAAATAATGGACTCATGTAAAGGAGTAATCAAAATTTACTTAAATGTGTCTTTTGAATCCTTATCTACCATAGGGTTGGTCATTTTATCTAGCATTGTCTTATATGTCAAGATATATTCATTAATAGGTTCATTGGTTCCTTGTTTGATTTTTGTAGTTTGAGCATAGGAAACCTTTTCAAAAACATAGATGGAAAAGTGTGCTAAAAATTGGTCTACAATAGGTTTGAATTATTTCACGGATTCGAGAGGTAAATCACAAAACTACCTCAAATCATAGTCCTTAAGGCTTCTTGGAAATAATTTGATCAAAAGCTTATTGGAGGCATAATCAAGGCATGCCACATAAAAGGATCAAAGATGTTGTTCAAGATGACCCTTGCAACATAAAATGGAAAGTTAGGTGAAATAAATCTAGTTGGTAAAGGGTGAAAATATATCTCAAGTGCAATAGGGTTTTGAAATACATCTTGCAAAGCAATAGCATAACGGAATTTTAAACATTTTTCAATGTTTCTAACCTTGTCCTCTAAGGTCTTTATAACTCAAAGGAGTGTTTGAACTGTAGACCTAGTGGGATTTAGATTAGCAATTTGAGTAGTCACCAAAGGGGATGTAAACATGTTTTGAGTAGTAATAGGCATTGAAATCGATATTAGTGTTGAAATAATTGGTAATTCCATGATAGATGTAGCAATAGTAGTTTCAGGAAACAAAGGTTTAAACACATAACTTGTTCCCCCACTAATCCCGAGATTGATCATGGATTGATTTGTGAAAGTTCTTAATAATTTTTACTTTATTTATCAATGTTTGTTTACCATCTAAGGGTGGTAATTCATGCGATGCTCATCTTGAGAGTCAACATTACTTTGATTATATTTTTCATGCTTGAAATTTTTATTAGACACTTATACATATTCAAAATGTACATTAGTATTGGAAGGTCTTGATATATCCTAATTCTTATCCATATTATGTGCCCTATCAAAATAAATATAAGTATGTTCAGCTTGAGTATCACTTAATCTATCACTTTTTCTAAGAGAGGTAGAAACAAATTTCTTAGATTACATAAAATATGATATTGAAACCTGGAAGATTGTTGTTAGTAAAAAAATTACCAGTTTTGAGAACCCTAAAACAAAAATTAAAAATAACAAAAATAAGGAAATAAACCCTAGCAACATCTAAGGTTAGGATTTTTTCAATCTTCGATAATAGACAGGTTCACCAATATGTTTTATCAAATTTTGGGATTGAGATCATTTTAATCCTAATTAGACAAATTGATGTGTAAAATTAAAATGCTACATATATACAATAAATGACAGAGATATATTTGGAGCTTGCTAAATTTATAAGTATGATAAATGGGAAAGTTACAAAGAAATACAACTTAGCTATAAATTAAATGCACAAGACTTTAAGTGCGACTATTAAACTAACTATGTTACTATGTGATGATAATGTGAATTAGAAATAGGGATTCACTTGGATTTGGGACAAGACCACTAGAATTGGGTAGGGGCATAATACGCGAGTATCCGTGGGGCACATCAACATCCTATGAGGGTTGTTCTTTGTGACTAATATGAAAGGTTCACTTGTGCTTGTATGTCCTATTTGACTATGTGGGAGTTCTCAATCTGTTGTGAAAGCTACTGTATACCTTTTTTTTCACCAAAACCTTAGTTCAATAACACAAAAGGATGAATGTAATCATGGGATAAAAATGGGCAAGCAATTGAAGTTATGCTTGAAGTCAACACCCTCTATTTTTATTGCTACCTACATACCAATACTTCAAAGAAGGATCAAACTCCATGTTTATTCCATGTTACGGTGGTGTGTGTAAAATATTGGTACAAAATGTTAAATGTTGGTGCAATCCTCGAGTGATTATATGCTTCAAAAATGACTTGTGACCTTGGAGGTGTATTAAAACTTAGCTCAAGGTTGCTAGGGCTGCTAGGGCTATGCGGAACTTGAATTGAGAAATAGGTGTTTTTTTCTTAATGTGTAGTTAGATATTCTAGTGTTTTTTAATCATATGAGCCTCTCGTGAATAATGGATTGAAAAAACTAGCTTTATAGTGATTATTTTAGAATTCCTTTGGATGGGGATCAAGAAATATATGAGATAACCTGTTTGGTGAATTTGAATTTGAGCAGAAAGTCATTACTTGGTAGGATTATGTGACTAGTAGAATTGGACAATATTAGGGAGTAGGATAGTCCAAAAGGAATGACCTTGTCTGAAGAGTAGATACATCTAAACTAGGAGTGTGAATCAGTCTAAAAGTGAGTTTAGGTTGTTTAGGATGTTGGATAGGGATGTTCAAAATAATAATTTCCTTAAGAGGTAAGGGTCATCTTCATAAAAAGTGAAGGGTAGTTAAGGACTGTGGAATCAGACATGAGTTAAGTGTATATAAGGAGTGGTCACAAATACATTGTTTCAACAATAAATATTAATTTATATGTCAACACTCATCATATTTGGAATATCTTATTCCACATGAAGGAATCATAGGCTTGGGATTGATAAGGTGCCTAACTTCAACTTCTAGTGATTCATATTTTATTTAGAGGGGGAAACCCATATCTAATAACGATGTCTAAATCCACTTCATATTGATATTACATCAATTTTATTTATAATGATACTAAGATATTATGTTGGTTTTATTTAGGATTGTATTTATTTTTATTTAGAATAATACTTACAATTTTATCTAACATTAATTCATAATTTTACTCAAAATGGTGTTCAAGAATTTACAATTATTTGTATATATGCATCTTTGTATGGTACTCATATCTTTCTTAGTAGAATTAGGTTTCTAGATGCATTGAATTGTAGTCTAAATATCTAGGTGTGCAAGATTGTGTATCCCCCTTTGTATTCTTTTTATACTTTAAAATGTATGCATGTATACCCTTCACAGTGAAAAAAATGTAGACACCTAAAGATGGCCATGTGGTATTAGTTAGTGTTGGATATTTTGGTCTAGACTGGACAATATGGATCCTCTTATTGATTTCCACCTTATAAAAATCTTTCCCCTCTTATGCATCATGTATCTTATCCTCATTCTACCTTGTGATTTAAAGCCCCTTTAAGTTGTGTATCGTTATCCCCCTATTCACTTTGTTTAGGTCATAGTCATTGGAAGTGGGCATGGGTGTGCATAATGTTTAGTTTAAATTCAAATACCACCTACAAGTAGAAAAATATTGTTGTTCATTTAGCCACATAATATCTAGAAATCATTCAAAGAAAATCTATTGAACATTCACATACATTTTAGAGAGGTCAAGAAATCAATAGAATATTTATTCTTGTTGAAGCTAATATTTCTTATGGAACACTTTTTGCACATGACCTAAGTTTTAATATATTTTTAAATTTATTTCATTTATATTTTTTTTAATTTTTGACATATTTTCATAGAATAGTTCTCACTATTTAAGACAAAGTACTAAGATAACTTTTCTATTCACTCATTTTATCATAGATCCAAAAAAACTCATGTTGTTTTAATTAAATATCATATATTGTGACCATTCTAAGATAAAAATATATTTCAACCATTTTAAGATAAGGATGAGAAATTATATTATATTAATCACAAATATTTTAGTACTATGAATTTACAATAAGAACACTAAATTAAATCAAATGTATTATTTTAGTGGTATGAATTTACGCTAAAAATACTAAAATAAATCAAACTTAAAATAACATTTTAAATTAAAAACATTTTTTTTTTAAATTTCTATATATTTTAAATGTTTTCTTTTACACTGGAAATAACATAATAATTGGACATTGTTCATTATATTTTATATATATTAAATGTTTAATTAAAAGTTTAATATATTTATTTATGTTACACTAAATTAAATCAAATCTAATATTTTAAAACTGTGAATTTGCAATAAAAACACTAAATTAAATCAAATCTAAAATAATACTCTAATTTATAATATGAATAAAAAATCTATTTTTATATGTTTTAAATGTTTTCTTTTAAACTAAAAATAACATAATAATTAAACATTATTCACTATATTTTATATTTACTTCAAATTTAGCAGACTTAATACATTTATTTATATTACAATTTATTTTAAATGAATTGTGTCTAATGTAAGTTGTTTATTTTATATATTAAACTCTTCCTTTATGCTCATCTTTGCAGCAAATATATAGTTAAATATACCATGTTTTATAAAAAGCATAAGTTAGGTTTAAACATAATGGGCTCTCACCACCTAATACATACATATATTTACAAATTTGTTCAAAATATTTATGGAGAATTTAAGATTTAACAACTTACTTTAAGAATTGGAAATTTTTCCTAAAGTGATCTTTTTTATATCGTGTGTACATATATTATTTTTGTCTTTGTTAGAGTGCGTTTAATTTCAATTTCAGTGGGCTTTTTTATTAATGGAGAGCACATACATGGGTATTTTGAACATGTCCAAACTTTTCAAATTAATGTGGGTATTAAAATAATTGAAAAATATTTTTTAAAAATAAAATTATTTATTAATTAATTTTTTTATTTTTTTTTTAAAAAAATAAAAGGAGTAAATTTTTTATTAATCACGAGAAATCAAGAAAAATACAAACAAAGGTCGAAGCCCAGACCAAATCACAGCAATACAACGAGGACAGCCACAGTCATTCATGTCCCTATGCCGTCCCTATCCTCTCTCAAAATCCTATCCAGTTTCTGTCTAACCACCTCCGGCAACTGCTCCCATACCTCTACGTCCCGACCCGCCGTCCCCTCTGAGGCCCACTTGGCCAAACAATCTGCTATCGCGTTCCTATCCCTCAGGATATGGACAAAACTCACTGACTCCATGAGAGAGCTAATCTGTAATACCTGTTGAACAATCACAGAAAGCTAACAGCTAACATCCGTAAATCTCTTCTCCACGATCATGTCGATCAATATCTGTGAGTCAGCCTCACAAATCACCCTGCGCCAACCAATCTCATAAGCTTTCCTCAGAGCATATAAAACCGCCAGACCCTCCATCCTGTTGACTGTTTGTTTTCTCATATAGGCCGAAAGGACGAAAACAACCGATCCCAAAGCATCACAGCCAATACCACCAATCCCCGCTGAGCCTGGGTTGCCGCTCGAAGAGCCATCAGTATTTATTTTCAAGAAATTCTCCGATGGGGGCGACCATCTTCCACCCCTCTGGATCCGCTTTTTGCCCACATCCTTTCTTCTTACACAGGCTGCGGTAGGCGCGATCTCCTGCAGACCCATCCTGTCGGCCACCTCAGCGTCCCCCTTGATCATGGGAAGCGCTATCTCACTCTTGGCTTTAATTGTCTCCTGAAGCATTCTCAGAATGTGACCCCACACCTGTTGCACCCCTAACTTAACATCAACAAAAATTCTTCGATTCCTTTCTAACCAAACCTTCCAGAGTAAGAAAATCGGGCCAGCATACCAGGCGTCAAGCAAAAAATGTGACACCGAGGTCGGCTTTCCCTGCTTCGACCAGAACTCCACCAAAGAAGAGGCGTGAACACAGCTACTACGCCAGACGTCCCACCAAGCATGCCACAATTGGCTAGTAAACTGACATCAAAAAAAAAGGTGAGGCGTGTTCTCCTCCTCTTCCCCACACAGGACACATTTTGAAGGGCCGGCAAAGCCTCTCTTCCGTATATTCTCCCACGTCAGGCACCGGTTCCAAGCCAGCGACCATGCAAAACAATTACACTTCGGCCAACCAAAGCTGTTCCAGGCCCTTCGCCACCAGGGAACCTCCCCATCCACAGGTAAATTTTGTTCAATTAGCACCTGGTACCCTGAAGAAATAGTATATTTACCTCTGGGGTTCGGGAACTAGGCCAACTCATCCTCTCCCCTAAGGGTGCTACAGTTGCGCTCAGCCAGGATCAAAAACAAATCAACGCATTCCGCGTCCATTTCTGTAATCGGCCAATCTGCCCTTCCCTTCCACCGCGCCAAAGTAAGTTGGTCCTGGGTTATATAAGCTTTGAAGTCGCCAACACTGTCCCAGTCGGCCTCCTTGATCCTCTGGGCGAGAGCAGACAAATGCGGATATTGAGAAACAATAGGGGCATAGCCATCCCAAGAATCGTCCCAAAATTTGGCCTTCCTCCCGCTGTTACAAATCCAAAACAGGCCCCGCTTAATCAGTGTCGCTCCTTTCTTGAGTGTATCCCAGATCACCGACCGCTTCCCCAATAAACCATACCTAGGGAGATCCTCCTGGGGCGTGCCTGGCATATACTTATGGGATAAAATTTTTGCCCACGTCCTATTCTGTTCATTACACCATCTCCAATACAGCTTCGCAGCCATAGCCGTGCTAGCAAGCATTGACTGTCTAAGCCCCAAACCGCCAAACTTCTTAGGAGTGCAAACAACATCCCATCAGATTAAGCTCCACTTGGTCGTAGATAAACTGCCAGCCCACAAGAACTATCTAGCCATGGCATCAAGCTCTTTGACAAAACTAGCTGGCGCAACCTGTAACATACCCCTGTAGATAGGAAGAGCCTGGACAACAGACTGGATCAGTTGGACCCTACCGGCAAAGGATAACCACTTGTGAGTCCAATGATTAACCTTGAACCTGAATTTGTTCAGAATCCCCTGCCAAGACTCCTTGGCCAGTCGACCCGTAGAAATGGGAATCCCCGGATAGAAAACTGGTAGACTACCAACTTGAAACTGAAGGATGTCCTCAATTCTCCTCTGAATAGCATGAAGCGTGTTGAAGAAGAAAATGGATGACTTCTCCTCATTAATCATCTATCTCGAAGCCGCCAGATATGCATCCAGGCACCTACGAATATTACTGGCCTCCTGTAAAGTGGCCAAACCCATCAAGGCCACATCATCTACAAACTAAAGATGAGAGAGAAGTGGAAGCCCTCCACCCCATCTCCACCCATGTATCACACCCTCACTGGTATACTCCTTCATTCTCCTCCCCAGCCCCTCTGCCAGTAGAAGAAACAAGTAAGGTGATAGAGGATCACCCTGCCGCATTCCTTGAGTTGCCCCGAAGAGGCTTGAATGCTCACCATTAATCAGAACCGAGAAAGAGGTCGAAGTAAAACAGCTCATAACCCAACTAATCCAACCGTCCTCAAAGCCAAAAGCTTCCAGACTCCTCCGAAGAAAAGGCCACTGACCCTGTCGTATGCCTTGGACATATCCAACTTTATAAACATAGCCTTCTCCTTTGACTTGGTCATGGAATGGATAGCTTCCGTAGCCACAACAATCCCATCCAAAATCTGCCGATCCTCCACAAAGCCGCTTTGCTCCTCCGAGATCAGCCCCTTCAAAGATCCCTTTAACCTTTCAGCAATCAGCTTAGAAATAATTTTGTAAATCACATTACAAAGAGAGATGGGATGGAATTTGTTGAAGCGATCAGCCCCTTCTTCCTTGGGGATAAGCGCAAGGAAGGTAGAGTTTAAGGCTCGCAGCATTTGTTTGTTCTCCCGGGACTCTTGAACAACAGCCAATAAGTCATTTTTGATAATATCCCAAAACTCCTGGTAAAATTCAATCGAGAAACCATCTGGACCAGGAGCTTTTCCTTTCTTCATCATAAAAACTATTTTCTTCAGCTCTTCCAGAGTAATAGGCTTCATCAAATACGCCCTCATATCAGGAGAAATAATAGAAGGAATGCTAGACAATATCAATTCCTCCGCCGCCTCATCCCTTAGCCCATTATCCTGAAAAAGGGAGCTGAAATACTGTTTCACCTCCTTACAAATGGCTCCAGTAGAATATACCATCTCACCCCTTTCCGTCCTCAGAGATGTGATCACATTACCATGACGCCTTGCTTTGACCGAATTGAAGAAGAATGTCGTGTTCCTGTCCCCTTCTTGCAGCCACTCAATCCTAGCCTTCTATTTCCAAAATATTTCTTCTCTCAACTCCCATTCCTCCAGTGCTTGGGCAGCATTCTCCTCTTCCTTCAGCAGAACCTCAAACAGCCCATCCTCTCTAATCGTTCTAGAAATGTCATTCAGCATCTGCTGCGCTTCCTTCTTTTCCTGAAATAAGTTTCCAAGAGTCTGCTTGTTCCATCTTTGGAGCTGGTATTTCATATACTGAAGGAGTTTGGCAAATACATACATTGCCTTACCCGTCACTGGACGACCCTCCTTCCACCAATCAGCAACATAACTAAACAAATCCTGATCTCGCAACCACATAAGCTGAAATTTGAAATGAGATTTATGTTGCCTTTGAGCCGAGGAGATGGTTAACTAAATTGGCCAATGATCCGACCCACGCCAATCTAAGATCTCAAAATTCAGAATCCATCGGCCGCCCACCCAAAAGCAGGAAGTAAGAAATCTGTCTATACGCTCCGCAATACAATCATCACCCAACCACCTATTATTCCAAGTGAATCTACCATTGCTTGGCTTAATGTCTACTAAGTTAAATTCCAAAATCTTATCCCTGAGCAGAAGAGAAGACTACTCCACTCTAGTGTTACCCCCCCTTTTTTCTAAAAGATCTAATATCGCATTGAAGTCGCCTGTTATGATCCAAGGATGGTAGGGATACTCATGGCGGAGCACCTGCAAGTTATTCCACACCATTTGCTTACCCTGCAAATCATTGGGGGCGTATATGTTTGTCAAAAGAACATACTCTCTCGAATCTGTGCACAAAGCAACCATGGATATCACACATCTGAAGACGATCCAAGCAACCGATTGAACTCTACGAGGATTCCAAAAGCATGCTAATCCTCCTGCTGTCCCGTGAGCTCCAATACACTGGCATAGACCTTGCCTCCATAGTTTAGGTGTTATATCCAACATGTATTCCACAGAAACTTTGGTTTCCTGTAGAAAGATAATATCAAGACGCCTACTTCTGACTAAATCCTGAATAGCCTTTTGTCTGGGGCTGCTATTCAAGCCCCTCACATTCCAAGAGATTGTAATCATTTCATGGGGTTCAAGAAGTGCTCATCCAAGGTCTTGACCAACCCAGATTCCACCAAATTCTCTCCCATCATTTTTAACTTCTCTAAATCCTTTCTCCTACCTGCCTTTGCTCCTTTCTCTGTTGCTCCCTTCTTTCCTTCTTTATGGAGAATGCCCAAACAAGGAGGCGTCTTCCCTTTCTTCTCCCCTCCTGTAGCCGGCTGAAGTGTTGACAACCTCTCAACCTCTAAGTCCTAATTCGCCTCCCCTGTCGCCTCTATCAGAAGCTACCCTTCTCCTTGCTCCTCCAAAATCATTGGCAAGGGGGTTTCCTCTGCATGTTTTACTAGAGAAGATGAAGTCGTACCATCCATCCCAGTTTCTCTGCCTATTTGCTCTTCATTAGGAAGACCATGGTAAATCCCCTGTTGCCCCAATTCTTCCAAAATCTCAAATCTGTTAAAAATCTCTCCCTCCTACCGCTCCCTAAAGGTTCGCTTATGTATGCTGCTTTTACTCCGGGACTTAACCTGCACAAAGCCCTCCACGTCTTTATCACCACCTGCCCCACTTTTCTTCCTCCTATCATCAGAAGCAACATACTTCTCCTGAGGTGAGGAAGAGTGATGTCCTTCCGGTTTCGCCTTTGGGCATCTTCTAACCAAATGTCCATACTCATGGCACAGACGGCATCTAAAGGGCAGCGTCTCATAATCTAACTGCTAAAGCCAAGAATAAGACCCTGCACTCATTTCTATTGCATCCGGTATAGGCCTACTCAGGTCAATTTCAACACAAATACGAGCAAAGGACATAATTTTCTTACCCGTGGTTTGTGAGGATGATCCCACCGGCTTTCCAAGCATAGCAGCAATCATCTGTAAAACATCCTCTCTGCAACATTCAATCGGTATTCGAGGGAGCCTAACCCATATCGGGACCCTGTTAGGCAGCTCCTCAGAGGGATTGAATCCCGTTTGCCAAGGCTTCACAAAGAGACCTGCCTGGTTGTAGAAATACAGGCCTCCCTCAAAAACCCGATTTCTGTCAGCAAGGCAGTTAAAAGAGACCATAAAGAAGTTGTTGGCCAGCAACACTACTTCCATCTCCCCCTCCGGCTCCCAAACTCTTCGAGCCCAATTTTCCAAGAAAGGCAGAGAAACTTTCAGCCCCAAAAACTTATAGTATAATGAGTGTTTGGAATAGTATTCCACATCTTCTGCAATCATTTCAAACTGAATAATGAGCTTGGGTCGCTCCTCACACCTCTCCAGACATCCATTAGTTTTTGAAATTCTTGATCCTTCCACAGCGCCAGTGCCCTGCAAACCAACATTCTGACTTGCCCCAGACCAGTCCTTGAAGCTGGCATCCCGCCTTTGGGAATCACTACTGACCACATCCTTGAAACTCCTTTCCCCCCTGAGCTTGCTTTGTACACCCAGCGCCATCCCCTCGACACCGCATTAACCACCACCTGCCCCTCGCGCTCAGACTAGCCTCCACGCTTTCCCACGCTCCATCGACCAAAGCTACGCATTCTCAGCAAAAATGCACCAGCAGCTAGGGCACGGTTACCCTAGCTTGACGTCGAGTTGCAGAGCTCGACCATTGTTCCAATCAATCTCAAAATTATTTTATTTTTAAATATTTTTTTAAAAAAAAAAAATTAAAATAATAAATAATTTTATTTTTAAAAAATATTTTTCAATTATTTTGATACCCACATTAATTTGAAAAGTTTAGACATGTTCAAAATACCCATATATGTGTTTGATGGGTTCAATATGATATTATTGAAAGTTGTGTAAAAATGAGAGATCCAAAATTAATCGAGACAACAATATTCGCTAATACAATATCCAATACAAATAAATCTGGGGCACCCTCAAACACACTCAAACCTTATTTAATATACCATGTATAAAAGTTTTCAATCAACAACAAACTCTTCATTATATTACTTAGTAGTCACATTACCCATAAATTATTATTGCATTACTTACTATTTTCACCTTTCTCCACCTTTCTTAGTGATCTCCCCAATCATAAACTCTTCATTATACTCACACCTACAACATGTGTATTGCAATTTTAAAATATACTCAAACCTACAACTTGTGTTGTGCAATTTTAAAATATTTGAGTTAGTTTTTTTAAAGATATTTTGTACATTTGGAAGAATTGTTTTTTTTTCAAGATTTTTTTAGTCGATTGTTAGTGTTTTTTGTTTATGAAGTGATTTTGTAAATGTTTGATTATTTAATTCAAATTTGAAGTTTACTAGATTTTGATAATTATTGATATAAAAGTAAAAAATTTAGTGGAATACTCTCCTTAAAATATGTTAAGTTCAAATTTTTAGTTTTTGTAACATTTAATTATAGCATCATTTGAATAAAGTAAAAAAGAACATAGAAATTCTCTTAATTTTAAAATATTTTTGATACTCATTTTATTTATCAAAAGAGTTGTAATCCAATTAGTAAAGATGATGGTTTATTATATCATCCATCAAAATATAAATCCCACTAAATATCTAATATGAAGAATCAAACAAACGAAGCCAAAATCAATATCTAAATAATTTTGAGAGATTGTATTACTCCTAATCATAACTCATTAATCAAAAAATATCCAAATTTAAATGTACGCTTATTTATATATTATAATCATTTATATATAATCTAAAATATTTTAAAAAAAATTAAGTGGGTTGTAGTTTAATGATAAGGATGATGGTGTAAAAGGTGCTCTCTAGCCATCCACCAAAGTACAAATTCATGAAATATAAAAAAGAGATGAAACGAAAATCGTGCCCCGAATATATTTGATGAAATAAATACCCCTCAATCTTTGACACTTAAACCAAAACAACATTCTATACACTTAATTTGTATAACCATTCAAAATTTAAATTTAAAAAAAACACATAAAATATATATATACATAACTCTAAACTTCTCAATCAAAAAATAAATAAATAGTAACATAATAAAGTCTAAAATCAACTCATCTAATGATGGATGCCACATGCTTGTATGACGCACCTTCATTCTGGAAACTTCGTTTAAATAATTCATAATAATACAAGCCAAATCTGAAAAGGTATCAAGGGTAAGGAAGCCAAATCTGAATAGGTTAATAATATAGGGTCAAGAATCCAATTTTTAAAAGCTATAACACATGATTGGTTTGTTTTATTTGTAGGAAGAAATATTAAATGTTTTTTTATATAATAAAATAAAATTGAGTCATGATAATATAGATTATATTTAATGTATAAGATTTTAGAGTTGTAGGATCGATTTCAAAACACATATATATTAAAGAATTAAAAATTAGAATTATTATTATTTTTTAATAAGTCATAAAAAAAAAGCTTTAAGTTATTAAAAAAGAGAAAAAGATGAAAAAACGAACATATTTTGATTTGAATAGATAGATTTCAATTTAATTACAATTTATATTTAAAAATATTTAACTAAACTTAAACAAATATAAATAATAAATCAATTTTAATTAATTTTTTAAAACTTAGGTAATAGATGATACAAAAATAGTATAGAAAAGTATTTTGAATATCGAGGGATTTAATGATGTTCATCAGAGTTTGACAATACAAAAAAACTAAAATAAAAAGATCAAAGTAACCTATTAATTTCAAAGCAAACAAAGGATCTCCACATAATTATAGATAGTATAGTTCTAGAACGTGATATGTAAGTACAGAATTTTAAGACAATTGTGTTCTTCAAATCCAAGGATTCAAGAATGTCGCTTATTTTTTTAAAAAAATTACACCGATCATTGAAAAATTGTACTTCTTCTTCAAACCCTAATGGGGTAGTTGAACTTGTAAATGATAAGGCAAAATATATGTTTTAAGGCATGTGTTCAAAGTTAGAATGGTTTGTTGAATGATGTACAATATCAGAGTCAACATAATGATAAATACAATAATGCGTCAACAAGGTAAACCAGTGTGATGTAATATGTTTGTATCATAAACGAAAGTGTTACCATAAATGCTCTCTAAATAATTTCTTGATTTCTCTAGAATGTTCGTTTGATTTCTCTAGAATGCTTATAAATATTGAATGAATTATTCTGACAATAAATGTTAGATGTTCTTTTAGATCTCTTCTAAATCCCTAACAAGCACTAAGATTCTTGTGCATTTATATAATTATTGAATTTAAATTTGAGTCCTACTGGCACACAAATCGACAAAATATGGGAGCACAAATATCTAAAGGATTGCAATGGATTAAAAAATATAAGGCTCCTTTAAACTTAATGTGTACGTTTGTGAGATACCACTATCAACTAGAACAAGAGAGAAGGGGGAGAGAGAATATAGAGAGGGGTGCAACATGGAACAATAGAAACACCTATAATTTGGACAAATAATCAACAAATACACAATTTTTAAGTATGTGTATAACTAAATGACCACATTTTTTTGGCTAAGTTGACACGAATATGAGGATTCCAATATGTTAAAATCACTCATAAACTGATCCTAACCATACCCATCCTAATTTCCATGTCGAATATCTACAAAAAGTTGTAAACCTAAATTATCATTTAACATATCATCATCCTTCCCAATAATCACCTAAATTATCTTAAGAAGAGAACCTCTCTCAATATAATATGTTTATGGAAAAAATGAATATTATGCTTTGTTAGTATTATTTTTCCAAGAACAACATGCCCATTAACTTGGGCCCATTTAAATGTTTACAAATAAAAGTTACACCTAATATAAGCAAATTTGCAAGGTTAATTCAGAGACTAGAACAAGAGAGAAGGGGTTGGAGGCGGGGGCGAGAGAATAAAAAGAGGGACACAATAAGAAACAATCAAAACACATTTAATTTGGATCAAGAATCAACAAATACATAATTACCAAGTAAGTGTATATTTGAATCACAACATCCTTTTGGCTAAGTTGCCATGACTAGGAGGAATCCAACTCGTCAAAATCACTCAAACTGACCCTGAATCTATCCATCCAACTTTATGTACTGAATATCTAAATAAATTTATACCTAAATGATCATTTAAAAAGCTATCATCCTTCCCAATAATCAACAATCACGTTAATAAGAGAACCTCTTCCAATATAATATTTTTATGAAGAACCCTGAATATTATGTTTTATTAGTATTATTTTTTCAAGAGCAACATATCTATTAACATAGTCCCATTTCAAGGTTTACAGGTAAAAGGTACACTTAATACAAACAAATTTGTAAGGTTGAAAATTATATGATTATAAGAGCCTCTTCCTACAAGTAAACAAACATTATAATTCATTTAAGCACATAATATCTAATAATTATTTGTAGAGAAACTATTAAACACTAACATATATTTTAGAGAGATCTAATAATTAATAGAGTATTTATACTTCTTAGAGATAATATTTTGTGTGAAATATATTTGACACACAACTTAAGATTTATTGTATTTTTAAAATTATTTCATTTATTCTTTACATATTTTTATAAAATGTTTCCCATTATTTAAATTAAAAATAAAATAAAGTGACTTTATTATTCACTTAATTTATTGTAAGCCCTGAAAAACTTATGTTATTTTCCTTAAACTTTAAAAAATTTAATTATTATAAAATAAAAATAATCTTTAAATATTTTAACCAATTTATAGTAAAAATAAAAAATATATATATTTTATAATCATAATTATTATAATAATATAAATTTAAAATAATATTATTAAACTAAACCAAATTTCAAAAATAAAAAATAATAAATGACAATTTTCCTATTTCCATATATTTTACATGTTTTTCTTTACACTTAAAATAACCTAATACTTGAACGTTGTTCCCTTTTTCACATATACTTCATATGCTTAATTACTAACGGTTCAATACATTTATTTGTGTTAAAAGTTTATTTTTAAATAATTTTTTATTTTATTTTTATTTTTATTTTAATTTTTTTATTTTAATATAAATTATTTATTTTATATTTTTAAATCTTCTTATATACTTATTTTAAATTTGGGCTTCATTTAAATTCGACAATTATTAATATATTTAGATGAAAATTTTAGTGGACTGTAGTTTTTTTAAAGAGATATTAGGTTCAAAGTTGTTAAGTTTTGTAAACATTTAATTGTAATATCATTCAAATTAAAAAAATCGATAAATTTTTAATTTTAAAATATTTTTGATATTCTATTTATCTATGAAAAAATTATAATTCAAATGTTAAAAATGATAATTTATCATATCATTTATCTAAGAACAATCTTTTCAAATATTTGAAATAAAAAATTAAACAAATAAAATCAAAATTATTCCTTAAATAACTTTAACAAATTAAATATCTTATAATTATAATTAATTAATTAATTTTAAAAATATTTAAAACTAAATATACTTTTACTCATATATTATAATTAACAATATATAATCTAAAATATAAATACAAATACAAATATTTATATAATTTTAAATTCTTCAATTTAAAAAATAAAATGAAACTCATTTAAAAAAGAAAAGTATGGATACCACATGTTTATATGACACCCTCATTTAAAAACTTCATAAGAAGATCCAAATGCAAAAACATGTGATAAAGCTCCGCAACAAAATATAGATTCTTACAACTTGAAAATATACTAAGCCCACTTCCATTCCTCGTGCATGTGTCCCCCAACCATCCAATAGAATAACTTCTTTATTACCAATTACTAATATAATATGCAAATATTCAAACATTTGTTCCCACGTTTCATAGTTCCATGTTTCTTTTAATTATTCTTAATAATAAAAGTTGAGGAAGCCAAATCTCAATAGATATCAAGTTAAATATTTCAATTATAATATAAAGTTCGAATTATCAATGAGATGTGGTTGAGTTGGTAAACTGATTTGGTTATTTCAAGCATTTTCAAGTTTAAATCTTAATTTAGTATCGGAGGTTGGATGTCGCTGATTGTTAAGTAATCATGGGTCGGTTATAGTTGATCGTTGGTATTCTTGGGTCGGTAGTAGCTGATCGTTGATATTCTTGGACCGGTTATGATCGTTGATGCTATTCTCAAGCTAGTTATAGTTGTTCATTGATATTCTCTTAGAGATCTGGGGCCTCGATTGTATCCTAGACCGATTAAAGCTCCGGTCAAAAACAAATGGGACAGGAACCCCTCAACCCTAAACACCAATATATATATATATATATATATATATATATATATATATATATATATATATAAAGTTAGGAGTTCAGAGTCTCAACTTTTTATTTAAATATTAAATATTTTAATTAAAAATAATTAATGTAAGATGTATAAAGTAACAAGGCTAAATCTTGATAGACAAAGTGGAAAGGATTGGAGGAGAGATGAAGAAAAAATCAGAAATCCTAATCTTCTCTGTAAGCTTGAGACACCGTCAATCCAAAGCAGGCTCCCAAGTTTCTAACTAGGATGTTCTTTTGACTGAAAAATGGATAGGTTTCTCTTCTAAAGCAGGGATGGAGCTGGAGGCTCAGTTACAATCTGCAACTAGGGAGGTTCTGAAAGCTCAGGGTGGTGCTCCAACCTCTCAATATTTTGAAAACCTAGAAGGCGAAAAAACTATTCCAAGCCCCAAATATGCTCCTTACAAGGAAAATCATGTGGCCGCTATTTTGCATGAGACTGCAAATGCAGTTCCTCATAGTCGTGAGGCCTTGAAGATTGGCGAGGACAAGGACTTCATCTAGGAGACTATAGAGCTCACTCAAGTCGTTTCTAGCTTAGAATCATGAGTTTTGATCGGTAATTTTGTCAAAAAGTGGCCAGCCATTAGGGAAATCGAAGCCTGGATAGCTACAAATTGGGGTAAGAATCTTGAGATTAAATTTTTACCCAAAGGCTTATTCATAGTAGTTTGTCCTTGTAAAGATAGTGGTGACATAGTCCTTCAGAAATCCTTTTGGTCCTTGCACAGAGCTGGCCTTTGACTTCAAACTTGGAAACCTAACTTTTATGCAATTTTGAAACACTTAGGTAGTTTTGTTACTTGGATTCGACTCTATGGACTCCTGATAAAATATTAGAGCCGTGACTGTCTAACAACTCTGGGTAATTTGCTTGGATCCTTTATTGAAATTGACCTGAAAATAGAGGAGGGTTGCTTAGCATCTTATACAAGGATTAGGGTTTTGCTCAATCTTTTGGAAGCAGTCCCAAAAAATATCCT
The DNA here is from genome assembly GCA_037957365.1 of Torreya grandis. Taxonomy (NCBI): domain Eukaryota; kingdom Viridiplantae; phylum Streptophyta; class Pinopsida; order Cupressales; family Taxaceae; genus Torreya; species Torreya grandis. Next base: position 2,289,948 of record JARHVA010000415.1, read on the forward strand.
AATCAAATCCTAAGGTCACGAGTGGAATCAACTAGTGTGTTGAACACACCTATCTACTGAGAGGGGGGGTGAATCAGTAGATCTCAAAAACTAGTTCCTTAAAACTTTAAAGATAAACCTCAAACATATGCAATCCTAAATAATAAATGAAAGATATCACATGTACAAAATCAAAGCACATAACACTAGATTTATACGTGGAAATCCAAAGGGAAAAAACCACAGTGAGAATGTTGCTAAAAGATACTGTTCTAATACAACCTCACAAAATTTGTCACACTAATTGAACCTCACTGGTTACATTCTAGGACACCAATCCTATGGAGACACCCATCCCCTGTTCTGAGCACCAACTCACAATGATCTCACTGATCATATATTTAAGGGCGACAACCCTAAGGAGACACTAATCCCCTAACTGAGCACCAACTCAGCCTCATTGATGGCACCAACCAAACAGTTATGTGGATCTACAACTCCATTTGATGAAAAATAGATTCATAATAAAATTCAGGTTTGTTCCTTGTTGCAAGTCTGATATGTAACTGCTCATGCTCTACATAATACTTGTATGTGCATTCTTTCTCTCAATCTCTCTTTATTTGTCTAGATTCTTTTATTTGACACTTTGTCTAACTCCCTTTCTACCCTCTTTTTCTGTGTCAGAATATGTCTAATTGATACTCTGCATAATTCTTTTTAAGTGTCTTAGTTTTTCTATTTGACATAATATTTGGCTCTCATTTTCGATCATATCATTAAAAAAAAACTTAGATGAGTCTCTTTACTTTATACATTCTGCATTCATGGCTTGACTCCTCTCCTTCTAAGCAAAATAATTGTTTGTCTTCTTTTCTCTCCATCTCTTGTAATTCTGCCTCAGTCTCTTTGATTTCAATATTCCTAATATATGAATCATTCTAAGATTATCCATTTTTTGTTTGCAGAACAAAAAAAAAAGTTGGTTGTTGATTTCCTTCAACCATCACGTCAGATTCTTGTAACTAACTCACTTCATCATATCTTTGAATGCTTTCTGACTTTAAAGCGCATCTATCAGATCTTAAGACTCTATTTCCCACAAACCATTAGATTTTTTTATATGCATGATCCTTACTTAACACACTGGTTAACTATCAAGCTCCTTGAATCATCTCATTGCCTCCTGTGTCTTTGGATTGCTTTCGCTCCATCAATGTCCTCAAAGATGCTCAATCTTTAACTGACCACTGTGACACTAAACAGTGATCACTTTGTTCCATTTGGGTCTTTACACTTCATTGGATCTTTCCTATCCAAGCTCCCACATACCGTCCGATCTTACTAGATGCATGATCCTTAACTAAATCAGTCATTAACCTTTAGCATGTAGACCTCATCTCACTTCTTTCAGTGATAATGGAATGATTTCACTCTGTCGATCTCTTTAGTCTTGCCTGATATTTAACTCGCCTTTGAGTCATTAACAAACAAACACTCTAATGCCTTTGGATCCATTCACTCAATTGGATCTTCTTTGCACTATCAAGCACAAACCATTTGATCTTCCAACTAATTCAAACTTTACCTTTAGCAATCTGCATTTCAGGAGTTAATCATAACATCCTTCGACACTAATGAAAATTCCCTACACTTCATTTGAATTATCCTTCGAAGACTTTGTAATGGTCCTTTAGAGCTTCTCAAGGTGCCCTTTAAAACCTTTTGTTGCAGCCTTTTTGTCTAAGGGGCTTCGTGATAATTTCCTCGACAAAATATCAAGTGCTCTTTTTCCTTTGACTTTTTCTTTCATCATTTTTGTAATGTACCTTTTGGGTCTTTTCAAAATGCCCTTCAGAAACTCTGCAAGACACCCTTCGGCACCTTTGTTTCAAACCTTTTACTTCTAGACAATTTTCCCAACGAGATATCAAGTGCCCTTTGGGAACTTTGAATTGCCCTTCAATTCTTCGCTCATATCTTTCGGGACTTTTGATTCGGATAAATACCCTTCAAAACTTGTGCAAACGTACCCTTTATAAAATTTATTCGAGTCACTTGCCCTTCGGTACTTTTGCAAATCTCCCTTCGAAACTTTTGTTTGGGACCCATTTCCTTCGGGACTTTTGTTTGAGACAATTTTTCTGACAAAATGCCCTTCGAAAAGAATTAAAAAAATTCTTGAAAGAATTCACCAAAGCACTCTTTCTGAAAGAAATCCACGATACATTCTTTCTAAAAGAAATCCCAAAATTCAAAATTGACTAAGTGTGGAGACCAAACATTTTCTCGAAGCATTCCTTCTAAGCAGATGCAAATTTGTAAAAAATGACTAAGTGTTCAAACACTGTTCAAATTGTTAGGATAAAATAAAACATAGGTTTATCCCCCAAATTGCATACAAGAGAAACTATGAAATGAATCAATCAAACATACAAAAAATAATCATAAACATGCACAAAATAGGAGACACTAGATTTAACGTGGTTCACCCAAGATTGGCTACATCCACCAAACTTGTCCAGTATATTATTTTCTGCAATATAAGGGAGAAACAAACCCTGCAACAAAATTTGTTACACCTCTCTACCTTCTTTGCCTCCTCTCTGTGTACAATACGTTTCCTCTTTCATCTCAACCATGTAATAATACATTTTAGGGCAAAAAACACCTAAACATAACCTCTACCATCAGATCTGGAAACCTTTAATCAATTGCCCAAATTGACTGCAAAATTATAATTTTACAAGGCAATTTTAATAATTTTTTTGCTTCGGAGGTGTTGCCCTTGAACCCCCACCAGGGCGTGCAACCCACAGACCCCCCACTGGGGGACCCTGCAAGGGGGGCACCCCCCCTTGCAACCCCCCACGCCATCATAGATACAAAGAATGGGATCCAAAACTCGATTGAAATAACATCATATTTTTAACCTTTGATCTTGGAAGACAAACAAGCCCTAACCTAACACAAATTCTTGGGAGCCCTACTTTGCACCTACATAACTTTTGCTTCTCTCATCTACAAGACACGAAACTTGGTCCACTAAGACTAGGCACAAACCTGAGTAGCCTGGTGTGATTATTTCCTTTAGATGCTACCATGTATGCAAATGTTGTCACCAATAACTTGTGTACTCAACCATATCCAAACAAAATTAGAAAGGCATTCATATGACTGTTCTTATAATTCAAGGTACACACACAACTCCATGAGGTCTCAACAACTTAACCATCCAACTCAACACCTTTGTCATTAATGCATGCACATACATATTTTGCCATCAATGACAACCATGACACAAATCTCTCCCTGAGACTCTGATCTCAACCATGACTCTCAGATTGACAACAATTTCCCCCTTTGTCATTGATGGCAAAAACATCCTCTGCAAAGTAACACAATCTCTATTTTGCACTTGCATCTTGCTCTTTCCTTCCCCTTTGACATTAATGACAAAACATCTCTACTAAAAAGTCAACTAACTCCACCTGAAGTGAAATTCTTCAGGTATTACATTGTTCTGATCTTAAGCCCTGTCAGATAAGAACAATTTATGAGAATTTCCCCCTTAGGCCATGAAACAATTGCCTAAACTCTTCTTCTTCCAAGAGTTAGTGATGTTACTTTTATACTCCCCCTGGAGACATGCTTGATCACCAGGAACTAGTGATGTGGTGTAGGAGCTACCACTCCCAACCACTGTCTCAGATATTCAAATTGGTCCTTAGGCAAAGGTTTAGTGAATATTTCTACAATTTGATCTTTTGTTGGAACATATTCCATTGTGACCTCTAGATCACCAACCTTCTCTCTTCAAAAGTGATACTTGATTGATATGTGTTTTGTTCTGGAGTGCATCACCGAATTCTTGGATATATTTATAACACTTGAATTGTCACACAGAATGTGAATTGGTCCTTTGAACTCCACTTTAATGTCTTTTGGTGACTGCTTCATCTATAACACTTGAGTGCAACATGCCACTACTACAACATATTCTACTGCTACTGTAAATAGTGTAACTGACTCTTATTTTTACTCAGCCATGAAACAAGTCTATTACCAAGGAAGAATACACCACCACTAGTACTTCTTCTATCATACGTGCTTCCTGCCCAATCAACATCTGTATATGTTGTTAAAGTGAAATCATTACTTGAAGGATACCATAAGCCATAGTCTACTATGATTTTGATATATCTGAAGATTCTCTTTACTTCATTTACATGTGTTTCTTTTGGAGCAGCCTAGAATCTAGCAACCATGCATATATCTTGCATGATGTATGGTCTTGATGGAGTGAGATATAACAAACTAACAATCATATACCTATACATTGTATGATTCACTTTAGGAGATTCATCACCTGTGCTCAATTTACATCTAGTTATCATGGGAGTGCTAATTGGTCTGTTGTCCTCCATACCAAATTTCTTGAGCATCTCCTTCACATACTTGGCCTGGGATATGGCTATTCCTTCTTTGGATTGTTTAACCTATAGACCAAGAAAAAATGATAGTTCTCCAAGCATGGACATTTCAAATTCATTTTGAAAACTCCTTACACATATTATTGTTGATGCCACAAAAAAAGATATCATCAACATAGACAACTATGATCAACATATGTCCATTTTTAGACTTAACATACAAGTTATTATCTGCACATCCTTTGATAAATCCTTGTTGCAAATATTGATCCAACCTTGTTTTAGACCATATAGTGCTTTCTTCAGTTTGCACACATAGTCTTCCTCATCTATCAGCTAAAAACCTTTAGGTTGTTCAATATAGACTTCTTCTTCCAAGGTTCCATTCAGGAAAGCTGACTTAACATCCATCTAATAGACTTTGAACTTCTTAAAGACTGAGAATGTTAAAAACATTCTGATGGCTTCCAATCTTGCCACTGGGGCAAATGTATCCTCAAAGTCTATTCCTTTTTCTTGAGCATATCCTTTGAAAAAAAGTCTAGCTTTGTTTCTCACAATAGCTCCATCTTCATTCAACTTGTTTTTAAAGAACCATTTTGTGCCTGTTGATGTATTAGATTGCACCCTCTGAAGGGAGGTTCAACTCTCTTCATCGACGCAACACAATGGAGACATCCCTCTTGTTGTGGGTTGCAAACGTGAGGAATGAATCTCTAGATTAGGGGATAGATCCCCTTGATACACCTTGAGGCCCTAGATTTCCTACTGCTAACAATGGGGGGGATGAAAAGGGAGAGAAATACTGGAAATCAAAACCTAAACTAAAACAATGATGCACCAAAATGTTTGGTCTACTCAACTTTGACATACACTTTACATCAGAGACAAGCAAGCATACACTTCATTCAAATGAAAACCTTTCTTGCATTAATGTTTCAATGGGGGGTCCTATGGAGATATAAGGAGGAAGAACTACCAGAGGTGTTCTAAGACACACTATGAACAACCTATTTACATGCACCTCTACTCTGAGCTGGACACTTCTTGTTGACCTACAAGAGAAGAAATCACAATACACTAGATATGCTAGAATAAACTTATAAAATTATGAAAAGAAATGACTTAACCCAAGATAAAACCATATACATATGCAAAAGTGAAGCTCAAATGGAGGTAAAAATGCTTCTTTTGATTCAAGGTAAATTTCGTCAGGGCTTCGCCATACAAGTTGAGAGATATTTTTTCAAATGAGAAGTTACAAATATATAGAGAACTAAAAACAAGATAGCTGAAAAATAAAGGAATGGAAACCCATGCTGCATTAAACACTTCTACAAAGACCAAAAGACCATGCTACTATCGTATTCTTCAAACTACATATGGGAGAGCCATGTTGTAGATGTCCAAGTCACCACCCTTGCTATCCTGGGCTTGCAAAAGCATGGGATACTCCTTTTAGCAACTGACAAAGCCATCCCCAAGTTGTTGTGGTTGGACCATGCTCTCTTCAATATTAGGCACAACTGGCTGTGCATTAATGGTGAAGCGTGAAAACATGGGCTACTCTCCTCTATAGTTTAAAAACCAATCTATTTATTGGTTTTTGGTAGATATATTTTACCTAAATGTATTAACTCCTTCTGTTGAGTTGTCTATGCCACTTGTCTTAGTCTAAGTGGTCATTGATTATGTCCTTTGTCTTTGTTAATAGCTAGAATTATTCTTTATTTTATCTTTTCTGCTTTGTCTTTGCCTATGTTTTGTCTCTTTCCTTCAACTTCTCCTTTGCCTTGGCCTTTTCTTTGCTTTCTCTTTGTGGGTCTTTTCTACGGGCAGGCTTTTCTTTGACATGTCCTTCAGATAAAATGTTCAAAGGAATTCCTTCAGACATCTTGTCTGAAGGAATTCTCCTTGGCTTTGTTCGTTTGCGTTGTCGGCCTTCAGGCTTTATGTGACTGTCAAATTTCTTCGGATAAAGTGTTTGAAGGAATTCTTTCAGACATTTTGTTCAAAGGAATTTGACCTTGGCTCTCCTTCTTCGATTTTCCTTCAGACAAAATGTCTGAAGGAATTCTTTTAGACATTTTATCCGAAGGAAAACTCCTTTCGCTTGTCACTTTTCCCAAAGGGTAAATGCCCTTTGGGATTCTTGTCTTCGTGCCTTTGCTTCAATCGACTACCCTCCACAAGGGCATTTTAAGCCTCTAGTTTCCCTTCAAAACATTTGTATTAGTCCTCATGCTGATGAAAAGCCCTCTGCAAGGTCCATTTTGCTTCAAACATACCCTTTGAAAGTTTTGTAAAGGTCCATTTCATCTTTAAAGTGCCCCTCGTAAGGGCACATACCCTTCAGGGAAATTACAAATGACCCTACCGAATGCCCAAGTGCTCTCTGCAAAAAAACACTTGCCTTAAGAAGCATCTAAGACCAATTCGAGCTCTTCTGAAGGACTTACTCAAAAAGCTTGAAGTAAAGACATCTCAAAAACTCGATTGCTTCTTCCTTACCCTTTCAAGTTTGTGAATGACTCCAACTCATGAAAGATCATAAGTCAAATAATCCCACAAACCTGAATTGAACTGCTCTAACCCTTATTAGGTTTTTGAACTACTTTTACTCATTAAAATTAGCAAGTAAAGGACTTTGCAAAACTTGACTTGCATTAGAACTGGCCATAAACCCTTTTGGGTTTGTCAAGTGCTCCTGCTTATTACTTATAAAGCTTATAAGTATTGTTATTATGAGAACCTGGTTTGCTCTATGAGTGCTAGAAAATACCAATGCTTGATGAGACAACACCTGCACCTGCACAAAAGCAACTTTTCCTTGATTTTTAAAGGGTTAAGACTTGGTTTTAGGGCAAAGGGTCATGAAGAACAAGGTTTCAAAGCAAAAAAAGGGGGGGTGCCCATTTTGGCATGCATGATTCACAAAATGGCCAAAAAATTGGTGACTCATAGGGGAAGCATGCTTGCTATGCTTTAGAACACTGATGGCCTAAAAGTCCATTGGGTATGGAGTCAGGATGCGGCTTGAAAAGTTCAAAAAAACCTTGTAAGGACTTATGAACTAGAAAATATTTACCTCAAACAACAAAGAAACACACACACAATAGGACAAAAATAAACAAACTTGTGCAACAACACTTAGGGAAAATGAGGAAAAACAAGGAAAACTATGTACATGACAAAATAAACTTAGTAACAATGCTTAAGATATATCCTATTGACTGGGATATATATCTCTTCACCATCTAACTTGGAGAGTTAGAAAGCATTATGTTGCTTACATTGGGTGATGACATATGGGCCACTCCACAAAGCATCAAACTTTGTGTGCCTTCCACGCTTAGCTCGGTCCTCATCCCACTTCAAGATAATGTCACTTTCTAAGAAACTCCTTGGTGTAGACCTTTTGTCAAAATGCTTCTTTTTTTGTTGTTGGCGACTACTCATAGCATCCATGGCTTGGTCTCTCACTTCTTGAAGCTCCATACGCTCATAATACCTGACTTCCAAGCTGTCACTCTCCATCAATTGTAGCTGATGGGTAAGATCCAAGACTGGTAACTCAAGTGAGATAGGGAGTCTAACTTCCCTTCCATACATAAGTTTGTATGGTGAATTCTTGATTGCCCTCTTTGAAGTGATCCTATATGCCCAAAGAGTTGTCTTCAACTTGGCATGCCAAGTCCTTTGATTTTTCTCCATTGTCCTCTTTATGATCCTAATCAAATTCTTATTTGTGGACTCGGCCAACCCATTTTCTTGTGGATAGTAGTTGGAAGAAGTGCTGAGATAGATACCATACTTCAATGCCCAACACATTATCTAAGCCAACACATTATCTAAAATAATTATGGATGGGACCCCAAATCTTGTTATTATGCCTTCATAGAAGTCTAAGACTGCACTCTCATTGGCCTCTTTCAAATCTATGGCCTCTACCCACCTTGTGAAATAATCCATGGGAGTCAAAACCCACTTGTGGCCAACATTAGAGGGAGGATTGATCAGCCCTATGAAGTCCAACCCCCATTGCATGAATGGTTGTTCCACATGAATAGGATGAAGAGGCATGGCAGTCAGCCATTATTTCCCATCAAAGAAGGCACATTTTTGACATTTCCTTACACAAGCATGAGTGTCTTTAAACAAATTAGGCCAAAAGTAACCAGCCCTCATAATCCTTGCAGTTGTGACCTTGGGAGCAAAGTGGCCACCAGCTGGTCCATCATGGAACTCGGACAATACCTTGTCAACTTGATCTGAATCAATGCATCTCAAGAGCACCCCTGAAAAGTCTTTTTTGAATAATATTCCATCAACTAGGACATAAAAAAGATATTGGAGTCTAAAATACCTCCTCTTGGTCCTATTAAGACCTTGTGGACACTCACCAGTTTGAAGGAAATGAACCATGTCTTGTGCCCAGCTCTTCATGATTGTAAGTACAACTATTGTAGGTTCATCATGGAGTACCAAAACATCCTCCTTTGGCTCTTTCAATTCTGTAGCAAGGTGTTCACACATACCTCTTCCTCTTACCATCTTGGTGGTCTTGATCTCTACATCATACTCCATTACTTTGGTGATTCAACCTGCCCTTTTCTCATTCAATTCTCGGTTCAACAAGAAGTCTTTTACACTAAGATGTGGCACCATGATGTGAACTTTGCTGCTAGACAACTGATCCTAGCCCCATCCATCCGACTTTCCATGTCACGTCTCTACAAAAAATTGTACTTAAATGATCATTTAACATGCCATCGTCTTTCCCAATAATCACTTATTATCTTAATAAGATAGCCTCTTCTAATTTATAATATGTTTATATAAAAAAATGAATATTACGCTTTGTTAGTATTATTTTTCCAAGAGCAACATACCCATTAACTTGGGCCCATTTAAAGGTTTAAAAACAAAATATATACTTAATGCAAACAAATCTGCAAGGTTGATTCCGAAATGAGAACAAGAGAGAGGGGGGCGAGGGTAGGGGTGAGAGAATAAAAAGAGGGACACTACAGAAAATAATTGAAACACGTCTAATTTGGACCAATAATCGATAAATGCACAATTACCAAGTGAGTGTATATTTGAATCATAATGTTCCTTTGGCTAAGTTGCCATGACTAAGAAGAATCCAATCTGTCAAAATCACTCAGACTGACCCATACCCTATCCATTTGACTTTTTGTACCAAATATCTAAAAAATTTGATATCTAAATGATCATTTAATAAACTATCATCCTTCCCAATAATAAACCATTAAGTTAATAAGAGAGCCTCTTCCAATATAATATGTTCATGGAAAATCCCAAATATTATGCTTTATTAGTATTTTTTTTCCAAGAGCAACTTATCCTAACGTGGCCCCATTTAAAGATTTATAGATAAAAGGTACACCTAATGCAAACAAATATATAAAGTTGAAAATTATATAATTATAAGATCCTCTTCTTATAAATAAACAAATATTATAGTTTATTTAGACATACAATATCTAATAAGTATTCATAAAGAATCCATTAAATACTCATGCATTTTAGAGAGATCAAACAATTAATAGAGCTTTTATCCTTGTTGGAGATAATATTTCCTTTAAAACATTTTTATCACACTACCTATAATTTATTATATGTTTAAAATTATTTCATTTTTTTTTAATATATTTTTATAAAATGATTTTCACAATTTAAATAAAAAATTACCAAAAGAACACTATTATTTATTTAATTTATTATAAATCTTCCAAAACTTATACTTTTTTTTTTCAAACTTCAAAAAGTTTAACTATTATAAAATAAACATAAACTTTACATATTATAACCATTTTACAATACAAATAATTTTTTTATTTTATAATCACAAATACTATAATAATATAAATTTAAAATAATAACATTAAATTAAATTTTAAAAATCATAAAAAAATAAAAAGTCTTCTATTATATATTTTACATGTTTTTTTGGCACTTAAAATAACATAATACGTGAACATTGTTTACTATGTTTTACATATGCTTCACATGCTTAATTAAAAGTTTAATACATTTATTTGTCTTTTAGAATTTCTTTTAATTAATTTTTTTAATCTCTAATGTAAATTGTTTACTTTATATTTTTGAGACTTCCTTTATACTCATCTTTGCTACAAATTTGTATTTAAATATACCATGTTTATTATATAAAGTATATGAATGTATACAGTTTGGTCTCAACATATTGGGCTCTCACCACCTAATACATAAATATTTATTCAAATTTGTTGAAATATATATGGATAATTCAAGACCTACCAACTTACTCAAGTATTGAAAATCCTTCCTAAACGTTTCAAGTGGCCCTCTTCACTTAACAATGGACTGTTCATTATATTACTTACTGCTTACACTACCCATACATTCATACATTCTTATTGTGTTACTCACTAGTCTCACCAACCATGAACTCTTCATTATGGTCACATTAATAGCTTGTGCATTACAACTTAGATATATTTTATTTATTTATTTTTTATAATTTAATTATTAGTATTTGAGGTGATTTGTAAATGTTTGGCCATCCATTTTAAATGTGAGATTTAGTAAAATTTGATAATTATTAATATAAGAGTGAAAAGTTCACTGGACCATACACTCTTTAAGATATATTAAGTTTAAATTTTTAGGTTTCATAATATTTAAATATATCACCATGTAAATAAAGAAAGAAAATATCATTTGAAAATTTGTAGCGAATAAAATTGATATCAAGTAATGGAGAAACTGCAATCTTATCCATAATTATTGTCAAACCACCTCTTACACTTATCATCAGAGCAAAAATAATACCTCAAAAAATAGCTCGAAATATCAATAAAATTAAATCACAATTTGATAAATATAGATGCTCACATACTTGTATGACACCTCATTCAAAAACTTCGACAAAAAAATCTATTAAAACACACATGATCAACCCTCTTAAAAAAATATGAAGATTCTGACAGCTTGCAAATATACTAAGCCCACTTCCATTCCTCGTGCATGTGACCCACAACCATCCAATAGAATAACTTCTTTATCACCAACTCCTATTAGAATATGGAAATATTTCCCATGGCTCATAGTTGCATCTTTGTTTAAATAATTCATAATAATGCAAGGTGAGGAAGTCAAATCTCAATAGGTATCACCGGTAACGAGGCCGAATCTTCATAGGTATCAAGCTATAATTTTCAATAATAATATAAGGTTAGGAGTTCAAATTGCAATGGGTATCAAGCTTAAACAAGGCTTTTAAGGGCCCATTTGTTTTATCCGAAGATTTTAATAATTTTTTTTGGAATAATTTAAAGGAAGATATATTATACTATTTTTTATATAAAATAATCAAATCAAATTCTAATAATATAGATTATATTTAATGTACAAGTGTTTTAGAGTCGTAAAGTCAATAATCAATAGTCAATTTTAAGACGTACATACAAATTAGGCTATTAAAGATTAAAAGTATTATTGATTTTTTGTAAGTTATAGAAGAATACATTTTAAGTTATAAAAGAAGAGGAGAATTCGAACAAACAATCATACTCTGATTTAAATAAATAGATTTCTATCAAATTGTAATACATATCCATAAACATTTAACTAGGCTTAAACAAATACAAACAATAAATCAGAGCTAATTAATTTTCTAAAACGAAAGCAATAAATGATGAAAAGATGATATAGAAAAGTGTTTTGAATATTAGGTGATTTAACAATAATCATTGAGTGCGACAAAGCGAAAAAGCTAAAATAGAAAGACAAAGGCAACCCAAAAAATATAGAGCAAACAAAGAATCTCCACATAACCGTAGAAAGTATAGTTTTGGAAAGTGATAAGTATAAAGTTGTATGATGCTTATGTTCTTTAGATCTAATGCTTAAAAAACGTCACCCATTTTAAAAAAATTTCACACCAATTACTCGAAAATTGCACTACTTTTCCAAAATCCTAATGGGGTAGTTGAACTTACTAATAATAAAGAAAAAGATGTGTTTGGGGCATGTGCTCAAAATTAGCATGGTTTGAAAGCACCGTCTACTTATTAAACCCCTCAACGATATACAATATCAAGGATAACATACTAATAAATGCAGTAATATTTCAACAGGGCAAACCAATGTGATGCAATATGTTTATACTATAAACTTTAGTGCTACAATAAATACTTTTTGAACTTTCATAATTTTTCTGAAATGTTTGTTTGATTTCTTTAGAATTCTTGTAAATGTTGAATAAATTACTCTGACAATAAATGTTAGATGTTCTTTATGCCAAGAGGCATCCCACAATTACATTTGTGGGGTAGTTGTGGGCTATAATATTCGCAAGTGTTTCACTTTTAAATACGATCTTAAATTTGACGTCTATTTAATTGTCACTTAGAAGTTTTTTTTTTGTTGATAAGTCAATCAAAAAATAATAATATCTTGGCCATATGGTGGAGTTTGAAACGCCCTTTTTCTCACAATTTTACTTTTGAACTTGACAGATTAATCTCGTTAGATTGACATGATTTATCACTAATCAGTAGATAATTTGCAAAAAAAAATAATGAAGTTATTAATAATTATAATATGTGAAAAATTTAAGATAAGAGCCTTGAAATTGACATCTCTTGTCATTTTTTAGATAGATGTATTAAGATATGTGTAGTTGTTTAAATTTCTCCTAGATCCCTAATATACAATAAGATATTTATGTATTTATATAATTATTGAATTCAAATTAAGACTCTATTGGCGCACAAACTGACACCAAATAGAAATTACAAAGACTAGATAGGACCACAAACCTCCAAGGACCTATAACGGATAAGGCTCTTTGAAACATATTGTGGACGTTTGTGGAGGACCACCAAAAACTCGAACAAAAGAAGAGAGAATAAAAAGAGGGACAACATGAAATAATCAAAACACTCTTAATTTCGACCAATAATTGATAAATTCACACTTATCGAATAAATGTATCTTTAAATCACAACATTTCCTTAATTAAACTACTATAACTAAAAAATATCCAATCTACCAAAATCGTTCGAACATTAAACTTAACCCTATCCATCTTACTTTTTATATTTTAAATTTTTTTTTAATGATTTAAAAAACCATCATCCTTCCAAATAATCATATTTAATCATTTAAGAAACCATCATCGTTCCAAATAATCAACCATTATCTTAAAAAGAGAGCCTCTTCCAATATAATATTTACGCTTTGTAAGTCTATTTTTCCAAGAACAACATACCCATTAATGTGGGCCCATTTCACGCTTTACAGATAAAAGGTACACCTAATGCGAACAAATATGCAGGGCTGATTTTACAATTCAGTTTCATCTTTCTCCATCTTTGTAATCCCTCACACCTCGTAATGACATCACCCTCCCTCATCTTTATCTTGGACTTGGTCCGCCTTAAGCTCTCCCTCTATTGCTTCAAACTCCAGTCTCCTACATCATCATCCTAATCCTATACTTGTTTACAACCATGATTTATGATCACTTTTCATCGCCAACCACAGGCAACTTTTATTATATACTCCATAACTGCTATATATTATATTCCATCCTCTATTTGCTGCTAGTGTGTTCCATCCCCCGTCGCTTTGATTTGCTTTGCCAGGCACAGACTTTTTCATGTTGATAGCTTGATATAGGCCTCTCAGCCTTTATCCAAATGATGATTGCCACTTTCCCACATTGGCCCACCAAAAGGTTCCCTCCCAACCACTACTACTCTGTGTGATCTGATTACAGAAGCCCCACTTTATCTGACTGTGCCCTTCTGCCTTGAAATCAAATTCTTCGTTTGTACATTACAGAGCCTCTGTGCCTTGCAAGTATAGTTCAGCATAATTATAAATGGGTCATCCTTGAAGGAAGGAGTTGAAGAAAAGTTGGGTATATTAGACCTGGTTACTGGGTATTGAAATATAAGTCTTATTAGGGCTATATATTGATTTTATTGAAGAACATGGAGATTTCAGTGACCGATTTGCATTGGGCAGTTAGATCGAATGATGTGGGGATGATAAAAAAGCTGTTGGTAGGAGGAAACCCAATTCAATCTTGTGATTCAATAGGGAGGACTCCTCTTCATTGGGCCACTGTTTTAGGCCACGAGGAGTCCTTGAAGGCTCTGTTATTGAATACATCCAGGCAGCTGATAGATGTCACGGATAAGCTTGGGAGGACTCCATTGCACTATGCCTGTGCAGGTGGCAGGACAGAGTTTGCTGGGCTTCTGATGAAAAGGGGAGCAGGGGTGAATTTTAAGGATTCCAAAGGAAGAACTCCGCTGCATTATGCAGCACAGAATGTGAAGGCAGACATGGTTGATCTGCTAATCAAAAGTGGCGCAGATAAGGATGTGGGGGACGGCAATGGAGTGAGGCCATGGGATGTGGCTCTGAAATGGGGATGCCCAGAGGGGTTTGAGGTCCTGAGGACAGATTCTGCTCTGTTGACCGATCATGCAGACCCTACAAGTGAATGCCCACAAACAGAAAAAGCCAATGATATTAAGCAAAAATCATGTACAGAGAAATCCTCTTCTTTGGATGCTCTCCTCGGTGAATGGAAAAAGGCTGAAGCTCGTAAAAAGAAGAAACACGCAATGGACGGTCTCAAGGAAGCCCTGAAAGCATGGAGAGAAGCTGAAACACAGGCCAAGCTGGAGAGACAGACAAGATTGATCGAGCAAAATCTTAACAATCAGGTTTCTTCTTCTTTATCTTTCACAAATTCAGAGATTATAAATAATTTTATACCTGATAGAGGATCAAGGATACTTTTCTTTCCTGCCTATCCAAATGGAAATTCTGGCTCCCCAACTTATCCTTCCCAGCATCAGTTTACCAATGAAGGCAAAGAAAAGGAGATGTTAGATGACGCTTGGGGTTGTACAGAGTGGGAGTCTCCATTAAGAATTGATGACATGAAAGCAAGCAGTAAGAAAGTGGAAAAATGGGAGAGAGGGATGGAGTGGAGGTCTTTGTCAAGGTTAACTTCAGAAACAAGGAAGTTGCCTTGGTTTCAAAGAAGAAATCAGGCACCGGTTTCACCGATTGAGGCAATATGAAGGCAACACAACTTCAACTATTTTATCTTCCTTTACTATTCGTAAAAGTGGATGAAATATGCTTGAGAGAGTGTGGATGTTTCTCTTCATTTTTCTGTGGGTTTAAGTTTGTGATGAACTTGTTGCATAGTTGCAATAACTGAATTTCCAGAGGGAACTAAATTTAATTTTCCCAATGTCATGAAATTTTACTATGTATACGAGTAGGATTTGAATAAAGTACCTGAAGCTTTATTGAAAAAATTGATATCAACTTTGTTCAGCGAGGAAAGATGAAGACGAAGCATCAAATATTGCTTCAATCTTGTCTATTTTGCTTCAAGTTTCAACAATCCTAGAAAAGTACTCTAGACGCTGGGAATGATTTTCGTCAATTTTAAGGTGTGATGAATGTGCACAAGTTAGTGTGTTTGTAATTGAAGTTTCAGAAGTCAATGAATCCTGTTTCATTGATTGCTTCTGGATGTATTCTATGATCGCCTTCTGTTATATGCTGGATCGAAAGATTTGAAGAGGATTAGCTGAGGCAATATGAAGCTGGCTCTCAAATTTGTCTTTACTCTTTCCTTTATTTGGCAAAAATATTAAATGAAAAAATGCTCCAGTGGGTTTGGATGTTTTCCTTTATTTCGTCCCATGCTTTTAGATGTGATATGTTGGGCAGGCTAAGTAAAGTTTATCTTCTGATTGTTGATAATGTATGTATACTGATATATTGGGTAATGCCTAGTATGTATACTCTGCTATGGGGTAAACTGTACAAATCTTTGCAATCCATCTATATTCCCTACAAAATAAAGTGCGAGTTCTGAGTTCCGCCGTTATTTTTAAGCAGCAATTACAACCCTTTGAATTGTTTTTTGAATGCCAATGCAAAGAAAGCTAAACCCTGGAGAGTAATCGTCCTTTGTTTTTCTATTGACAAAATCACAACTGGTTAAATATATCTTGTTTCAAATGTGGCAATCCAGTAATGTTGATGTTTTTTAAACAATCAGCATGGCCAGCATAATCAGCTATTTGATACTCTAAAAGCTATTGTTCTGTATGGGTTGTCTAGATTCATTGGCATATTTTTTCATCTTGTTTCATTTTGAGGTGTTGCAATAGGTTTCATGAATTCTGAAATGCATCATGCAAGTGATTTTGCCTAGTCTTTCATCAGCAGAATCATTTGCTTATTGAAATTAATGCTGACATAATTTGAATCTTTGCATGTGTTCTGTTGTGCTAATAAGGATATACTGTCAATGAAGTATAAGGCTGATCTCATATTTTATTTTATGATATCATATTGCAAATATATTTCAGGCCCAGGGCCTGGTTTGCAAATTCAATTATGAATAAGGCTTTGTAGATGCCTAACTCCAGATGCGATCTTGTCTGTGTGGACACATGTGTGGTGGTCTGTTTCAGTGCCAGTTAAGCATATTTTCTGTATTTCTTCCCCTCTTTATTATTTTATTTTGTCAGTATTCTTGTTCTCTCATGTGGTGGTATCTGACAAAAAAAGGAATTTATTGGAATTTTTATTGGACTTGTATAAAGACTTGAGTCTTATCCAAAATCCATACTATTTCTGACCTTTGAACGACTATCATATTAAATATGTCTACTGGATTCATACATTTGTCCATGTTCTTGCTTTTTTTCTTAGTTCTTAAAGAAAAAAGAATCTGCCTCCTCTTATGACATGCTAATAAATTAATTGTCTTGTCTCGCTTGGAAAATTAATATTGTTCAGCATTTAAGAGCTCACATGTTGGAATACGATTTTGGTAATGAATATAGACTCTGAATCATGCATGAATCAAAATAATTTGTCATTATAAAATATACATAAAATTACTTATGCCAAAATAGTTAACCCTGTAAAATGGCTTGTATGCCAGCATCTGTCTTAACCCTTAATGTTGTAGGGCTTATTTGATGTCTTTTTTGCTTAGTTTTAGTGCAGGATATGCCACAGTTTACTTTTTACAACATTCCCTGCGGATATATCAAAAATATTAGAAGCAGAAGTTCATATTTTAGAAGCTGCAAGATAATTACAAACTGATTTACAAAAATTACAGGTAATAAATTGGTTTAAAATAGTTACAGGCAATAAATTCAGACATCTACAGACACTTTATGCCATTATCTACATGTCATTCTCATCATTGTGTTTTTTTTCCTGATCCAAGAATATTTTGATTGGGTGCACGAGCTATGCTTGGCCCTTAGTAGCCCAGATTTACTGATACTAAACTAGCTTTAGAGGATTGGCATGTATCGTACTCAAGGCATATGAACAAGATGGCTAGGATCTACGTATGGTCATTTAATTCCTCAAGACCCGTCAACATAGTTTGAAATCCTTAATAGAATAATCAATGGACATGAGCAAAACTGCAGTGGTTTAGATTGAAATAGATGACTGCATATACACCTTTGGAGACCAGAACAACGGTTAAGCATCTATATTGAAGTCCCAACTTTCAGCCTCAAGTCTCACATGTATAAGCTTCAATCTAATAGTAGATGGTATGCTTGTGTTTTGTCCAATACTTGAACTTGCTTTCAAGTTACCAGTTCTTGTCTTATAACATTGGAAATTCATCGATCCTTATACCTAACAGGATATGCTGATGGTACAGTGGAAGTGAAAGTAGATTCAGTAACATCTTAATTGAGATTTGTGTGTACACATTCGAACTGATCTGATAATTCCTTCCTCATGTTGAAAAGGTGGGGCTCATAGGAGAGTCCACATCCTGCCATTGTGTCTTGGTCTTAGGCACCAAACACAAAGTCTAACCTGCAGCGTGGCTTTTTCTATAACCTCGAGTTGAATGCAGCCCTCCATTAGCTTGGTTGATGTTGGGGAAAGGTTGCATGCATGGTTTCACATCTGCAAAGTCGTGCCTGTGCTTTCCATCCCATGAACTTTCTGCTCAACATTAAAAAACACGTTAATGATGAACACAATTTGATATAAAAAGGTTTTTAGCAGAGGAACTTGTGAATCTCAAGACTAAAACTGTTGCTAAAAGTCATGTATTCGGAAAAAGAGGCCTTTCAAAAACAATTTAACACGGTAAATTAATAGCAGAATTCACCTTCAAAATTAACTTAAGCAAGGACAACTTAGCAGTCTTCCCACCCCATGATTAGCCTCGAGTCATTTCTTGAGGAGGGAGACCGACATAAAGATGGGCATTTGGCCAACATGGTAATTTATGATCTGGAAGAAGGCAACAATAAGGAGATGATTTGTGGAGACCAAAGGACATACTTGAAATGCATACAAGATGGAACAAATATAAGTAAGAAACTGAAGTAAGGTTGACTTCAGAAGATTCGCTCTACCCGCAGGTTAAGAAATTGCTAGGTGACCACAAAGTTGACATTCTACCTGTTGAAGAAAAAGAGACTCGTCATTAACTCCAAGTTTTCCAATTGCCAAAGGGTACTCCAAGATAGCTAAGAGAGGAGGTTGTATCCATAAGTTACATTTCCGAAATGGTTTGTAGCACCTAAGTGGAATCTTTAGGAACAAACCTGGCTAAGAGATTGAACTTGGTGAAAATTAACCAACGCATGAGAAGCTACTCCAGGAATCACGAGTGCTTGTTTCTAGCATTGGGCTTACTCTAGAGAAGCTTCACCCAGTAGGATGGTATCATCGGTGAAAAGTTGATGTGAAGCAACAGAATAATCAATATGGAAGCTAATTACAGCACACCATTATTGAACAACTAGGGAAAGAGATCACTTAATTAAAATGTAGTCCCCACCTTCTCCCTCACCTGCTCTCTCCCAACAACATTGGGGATCGTGCAGTTAGAGTCACTTCTTCTCCAAAGAGACACTTCACGATACATTACACATCTACAGCGGTGGACAGTAGAGAGGGGATTCTACACTAATGGGATGCTCCAGTCATTTACCCCTTCCTCTCCCCCAAGCAAAGGTAGCAGCAAACAACTTAGCATTAAAGCTCCACATAGCCCTCTCTCATGTACAAGGATTGTACACACATCGCTTGAGAAGCATGACTGATAAACACAACCCCCTCGTAGGCGTTGGAGTACAGGGATTTTGAACACCCCTTGGCACCTGCAGACTTCCATGCTACATTACATTTTGTCTCAGTGCTCATTCAAGGCAACCTACAATCTGTTACATTATGCTGCAATACATTTGTACTCTGCTCATGTACAATGTTTATATCGATACATACAGTGTACATTTATATTATTTGTTTTCTGTTCTCCGTCCTATTATTAACAATATGTTCTCTCTCTATTCATGTTTGCACATCTTTTCACTACAAACTTCCACATCATTATAACATATCAAAACCACAATTGATGTTTTGTTCTTGGTGGATCAATACTGAAAAATCAAGTGGAGAATCATCCTTTCCAAGGATCAACTCTGGAACCATCTGGGATGATCCAGTGGGATCCTCCAAATCCGCTCCCATAGATATTGCCAAGCCCATTCTCACAACTTACGGTAATTGTGGACTCTTTTCAGTGGTCTACGGTATTCTGAAACCACCTCCAGAGGTTCGTGGTACCTCCAAGATCACTAATCCATCTCCAACAAATTCCAGACAGTCTTCTACAGTGGTACAATGCAATCTGTGCAAATCAGACATGGTGCCACTGCCACCCATATGTGCGCCAAACGTTATGCAGCATCCACCAGTGGCTTCCTCAGGGTCATACACACCTCCATTTCTCACTGCCAAGGCCAAATCACACTACGCAGTCTTGCTAGATGCCAACAACCTGTGACATCCATTCCAATAGAGTAGAGCTTGTAAGTGTCAACAACTTAGCTGTTGCGGGGTTGAGGGGCAACGCTGTGACAATTTTTCCAAGCATTACACTTTTGACACCTATCAGCTCAATCCCCAGAAGGCGAAGAGTCACACATGGAAGCTCAGCAATTTCGACTTCTATAACTGTTCATTCTGCCTTCATGGCATTCTAATATATGCATACACATTTGTAGCTTTAGATAGCAATCAAAGTAGAAGATAAATAGTCATACATCTTTCTCTAGTGTATGCTATATACAAAACAAAGATACAAAACTTTCTGTCCCGGTTCTCTTATCCGTCAACCTGATTTTCTGTATATTATTTCATATAGCTTCTGCACACACATACAACACATACTAGATTCTCATTTAGAGTGTTGTCTTCCAGATATCTCCTGGTTACCGGATCATGGGAAAGTTGCAATGAAGACATAGGAAGAGAAGAGGGGACAACTTCAAGTTGGCCTACTACGTCCATCATGAAATCAGCAGAAGGGCCATCGTCATTATTCAGTCTAACAGTAACGTTTTGGAGATAGGTTGAAGGGGAAGCTGATTTCGTACTCTAGACAAGATTTGAGATCAATACCAACGTCAAAATATTGCAATTCTTGTGGAGGGTGTCTAGACAAAGGGGTTGAAGGCCATCCCCTGCAATTTTGAGGCACTGCATTAGAAGAATCATTCACTGGCCAAGGAAAAGGCACATCTATCTGCCTAACAGAAATCTACTTTGGTGCCGTTGCATGTGATTGTCGGGTATCCATATCAATGGCTCCAACTATACTGCGTAGCTGCTCTTCTGCTTAGGTTGCTTGGTGGTTAGTAGGGGGTCGATGCTAAGGTGCTAAATGAATGGCAGAATCTCTTCACAAAGCTCAAGAGGCAATGAAAGCGACCGAAAGGAAAATCAACTTCAATCTAACAGGGATATAAGTGTATTCAAGCTTCCACAGTTCATAATGAATAGAAAAAACTGCTTCTGCAAAATCTCCTCACAGGTTTTACTCTACCAATAGATGTACTTCTCCTCTGGTAAGATGGTCCCAAAGCTTTGGAGTGTAGATCCATCTCAACACAAATGCTTGCTACACCTCAAGTCTCTGTCATCACTGTCTGAGGCTGAAATGTGGATGACTGTCGAAATTGATCCAATTGTGTGCAGCAGATCAAGGCTATAAAATTCATGGGCAAGGTAAGGGAGCCTAACTCACACAAGGGTTTTCATAGGACCTGGGTTTTGAGGGGAAAACTAGTTTCCATCTGGTGAGGAACAATTCATCATTGCCATTAAAATCAAGGGTGAGCAAAAGCATGAATCCTATATTTGCAGGTTAATAAAACAATAGAATGAGAAAACCCTTACCCAAATGCCTGAAGTGGTAGCCATATAGTGATGCTCGTTTATATGGGCTTGTTATAACTATATTTGAGCTGGGGCCTGTCTAGGGCTGGATGTTCACAATTTTGATTGTTTTTTGAAACGTGTCTAGAAACAATCATGTTTATGGTATGATGGACTTGAAAATGCTCGATTGAGAGTGATGGAGATCTTAATATTCGAGATATCAAGCAATTCAACGAATCTCTTTACATGAGAGATCGCTGGAGGCTCTACGACGCTCCTAACTCTCAATGGGGAGTGATCATCTGGAAAATTTTGTCTTTTAACTGTCGAAATATCTCTTATACGCCCATTCTTTTATGCAGAGAATTGGCTTACCTCTTTTGGGAATCCGTTAATGACAACACAAATGGAATGTGTATGCATCATATTTTCGTTTTGTGATTTTTTTTGGTTTATTGGTTATATTTTGATAGATTTTTAAATTTTTATTGTCATTAATTAGTATTTTTTATAAAAAAAAGTTACAAATATTTTTAAGAAAATGATTATTGTATTCATCTAAATTCGTTCACTTACATTATTATCACTAATATTATTATTAATCGATATTAACTCTACTTATCTCATTTATTCTAATTAATCCCATATTAATATCCTCCTCTTTTTAATAATTTATTTAATATCCTTCTTTATTTCTCTTCACTCACTAATTTTATTCATTCTCACCAATCAATTAATTTATCCTAAATCCCTATTATCTCATCCTAATTCCATTTACCCAATATTTGAGAATTTTAAATTTCTAATGACCCACCTACTAGCCTATGTTTAAGTTCTCTACACCCCTAGTCCCTAATCCTCACTTAATCCCTCATTTAATTATCATTAACCCGTAAGAAGGATTTTAATTTTTTTCAATTCTAGAGTCTTTTTAAAACTAACCCCTCATCTCTAGAAACCTCTAAATCTAGAGGCTTCCAAAAAAATTTAAATTTCTTTTAATCCTCAACCCTTGATCTTCCTCTGCAGACTTCAGAAAACTGCACGGTTCTAGTCGTCGTCAAACACCCCTTGGCCCCTTGGGTTATGATTAATTGTTAAAATCCTTTAATATGCCCATTTACTCCATTTTGGCTAATTTAATTAAGTTAATTAAATTTAAAAGACCTATTCATGGGTGGCATAGTTGGTTAAGGGCTTTGGGTTCTTTTCGTATAAGTCTTGATGTCGATTCTCACGGTCCAAGATATTAACGTTGTCCGATGCGTGTGGGCCTCACCAACAGCGTCCATAGGATTAGTCTCGCCTCCGTTCGCCCTAATGAAGGTTGTGGGATGGAGTCGCAGTATCCCAATTGGGATCGAGGATACCTCCGGGTTTTTAAAAAAACCAAAAAAAAAAACCTTATTTACACCTGCCCATCGAAACCCATGGCTAATTGGTCGACACCTAGCCTTAAGACTAATTCCCACCTACACATTTAATGCCCTAACCCTCTAGACTTATTCCTCACGCATCCTAGTGAGCCCTTTATTAACCTCGAACCATTTCTGTCAATTTTAACAACCAACAATCATAAGTGCAAATACCTATTTTTGGAAAATTAGGACTTATTCTACCTAATCGACGTCGATCACTGCTCAATCGATGCCGATTGACTAGGACTGACGACGGTTACTTAATGTAACCCAAAAACCTTGCCTCAAGAAGTTGAATCTATCTGTTACACGAGAATCTTAAACTCTTAGTTGAATCAAAGCTCCCAAGCAAACTAAGAACCAGACTAGAGACATCAAAGTGATTCAACAACTCACCACGAGAAGCCTAAGTACTGTTACTCTACCTGTATTGTTCTAGGATCCCAAATAGGGTGCACTCAATGTCAACATTCTTTCGAACCAACAAACTCCAGAGCTAAGTATATGCACTTACATCAAGTTTAGTTGTTAAGTTTCAGTTGTTTTATTGTTTTGCACCCGTTTTTGATCCCTTCACACCACCGTTTGTGTTGGAGTTCTGCAACTCCAAGCACTCCACTTTCCATCAAACATCCACAGGCCACCTCAATCTCCTGCATATCCAACCTACAGGTTTGATACTTCTGAGAATTTACTTTGCCCTCATAACCATTCCCCAACCTAGAAACAACTCGTACATGCCTTCTTACAACCAACCCAACACCATTTTTTGACCAAATCAGGGCTTACAAAGACCGGCACTGGTCATCTCTGACAGACATCGGTCGTATCTCGATCGACAATGGTTTCCTTAACTGGCATCGGTTACACAGTGACTGACACCAATCACTGTGTGTTTCATTTTGCCTAAAACAACAAGCAATTCTTGCCTATCTGCCTTCATCCAAATTCTGCGTTCTGAGAATCTATCACATCACAAAGCGCTGAACTATTTTTTGAAACAAGTTTGAACACTTTAGCTTTAGTTTTTAATAAGTTAATGCTATTTTAGTTAAAATCACTTGTTTCCCTTCAAACATTTCTCGCATTGATTTTAGTACTTTTTATTGTTTCATACAAGCACTTATTTTCATTTATCAGAATGTAATTGTCTTAAAGAGTGGAATGACAACGTCCAAGGAAGCCTAGTGCTTCTTGGATCTAGTTTATGCTAGGCAATCCGCCCATATATATTACTAATTCACCCTTTTCTAGTTGCTTTCTAATTCATCCTCACAAGCCAAAGAGGAGTATTTATAATTGACTGAATCATGTGCGCATAACAAAATCAGGTTCTTCTAAACCACATCTCTCTTTAACCTTCTTCCCGTTTTCTAAAGAAAATAAATATGAAAAAATAGTGAACCATTCTGGCACATTCGGTGGGACCCTTGAACTTTTCTTGGGTTTGTAGTTGTTTAGGACATTTAGTTGCATTAGTGAAATTTTCATCCTTTACAAATTTTATTTCTGAAAATTAAACATTTTTTCTTTCCTTTTTTCATTGAAAATCTTAGTTTCAATTCTTCTTTTCCAAAGCAAGTTTTAGTCTCTTTTGCATTCTTAGGAAAGGTTAAAATTTTAATCTTTTTCCTTCATTTCTAAAAATAAAAAAACACTCATCCTAGGATTAGGACTTGGATCTTCATGCCGCATTTAGTTGCATCATAGTTATTCTTGTACTCATTGTTGGAAGCACAATCACTGAGAAGGCGGGGGGGAGGACAGTAGAGGGCGAATCAGTTATGCAAGCGAATCAACTTCAATTCCAACTCATCAAACTTTTAACCATTTAACATAAGCATTCATGAAGCATATAAATCATTCATTACAATGAACATAGACCACAATGCAAGATCAAAGCACATAACACATGAATTTTGTGGGAAACCCTCATGGGGGAGAAAACTCAATTGAAACAAGCTTTGGACTACTGTAATATAAAGATATTACTTCAATTTATATCAGCACCAACTGATCAAGGAGTACCCACCCCTCAATTTAGTCAAGCACCCACTTGACCTTTAACTAGCACCAACTAGCAATGAGGCTACAACCCCCTAGATGATCAAGCACAAA
Source organism: Torreya grandis (assembly GCA_037957365.1). Lineage (NCBI taxonomy): Eukaryota > Viridiplantae > Streptophyta > Pinopsida > Cupressales > Taxaceae > Torreya > Torreya grandis. The sequence continues at coordinate 2,315,176 of JARHVA010000415.1, forward strand.
CTCAATCACTTTCAAACTGATTTCCATCTCTGATTTGATGTCATACACACCTGATGATGGTATTCTATTTCTCTAACAATTGCAAACCTGTCTCTCTACATCATACAACTGATGGTAGTTCATACAAACACAAATTTGTCTCTTACATAGGCATACAACTCTTTCACTTATATACTCTTTATACACATGATCATGACCTTGAGGTCATTCCTTCTTCACACTCTGATCTTCTTAGATGTAAATACAACCTTGAAACATCATGAATATCAGTCATACATAACCTATGCATCACTCTTCTAACATATAATCAATGCACTTCTTCACTCTAGATCATTTAGACAAACTAGGCCTAATTATGTCTTGAATAAATGCAAAAACTTATTGGTTCATTCATATTTGCATAACGTGTAGTGATGGTCTAGCTTCTCTTAAGCTAGAAGATGCATGTTTCTCTTTTCAAATGATTAAATGACATATCATAACTTCACCAAGACATCTATGGATGCCTCACAACCTCTTCTTTGTCTTTACTAATTTGTGCATATGCCATATACTCTATAAGCAATCAAACACAACTTCTTTGTCATTCATGAACTAATACCTTGTGCTCTCTTTGACATCAATTACAACCTAACATTAATGACCATGCTCAACAATCTTCCCCTTTGTAATTGATGGCAAAACACCCTCAGAATGACTTCTTACTCATTTGAACTCTTTCATTGTGATCTTTCTCCCCCTTTGACATTAATGACAAAGGGTCTCTTCCTCAATATGTCAACTTGATCATTGCCCTAACAAACTACTCACAGAGCTTAGAAAGCTCCCCCTAACATCAAGCTCCATCTCATGTCATCTATTATTTGACATACACCACTTTGAACTTGAGCTTCTCTGATCCTTGGACTTATCTACCTACAAAACTCACAAGCTTTCTTTGCTCATGCATGAAGATTCAATACCTTGTCAAAACACATGACTTGGTTTGATCAAATCATCATATCAATCTTCTTGAATTTACAACTGTAGTAGACATCTTCACACTTCTATCATGACTGAAGCATCTTCACATATGCTCCCCCTCACATCATGCACATCTTCTTCAAGCCACTCAAGCTAACTGAGGTGGCTCCCCCTTAACCAAACATATCTTGCATATTATCAAATTGAAGAGAACATACCTTTGTACTGATTGGCATTTTGATCATTACCTAGAGCATACACACTTGCTTCCACACATGAAAGATGTCTCCTAAGAAGAATAGGTAGAGACACCCATTTGTCATAGAGGGAATAAATATCCCAAAACTCAGGAGACTCCCATATCTCTATGCGCTTACTTGACTTGCAGTCCTTCCTCATCTTTAGATTGATTCTGAATTAATTTTGAATTTTATTCTTTTCTTTTATCTCAGGATCTTGCTTGATTTCCTTGTCCATTTGGGAAGATAAGGCTTGTTCCTTGATACTTGAAATCAGTGCCCTATTCTATTATGACAAATAATCCACTTTGAGCTTATTTTTCATTTACCTTCTTACACCTCCATTTAGTATGGCTCCTCTTCATGACAAGATTGATGATTTTTGAAGTAGAACTGATCATTCTTGTAGAACATTGTTATGTGATCTCTCTCATGACATTTGAAACAAATGAGGTTTCTCAAATTGTACATACCTTGTGATTGAGATATATGATGATTCCTTGAAGTTTCATGAATTCATTCATGTACCTAATCATTTGATCTCCTAATGAAGATATTGCAAAACTTTGCAATATGGCCAAACCCTTGACACTTGTAGAATGATGTCATTTTTTTCTTGTGAATTTGTTGACTATCTTGAGTGATGATGTTCTTCATGCTTGCTATTATCTTGCTCATAATTGCATGCAATTTCATTCTTTGAAGATATTTTACAATCTTTTGACCTATGACCAAACTGATTGCAAGAGGAACAATGACCATTGCAATTTGCATACCTCATAGCATTTTGTTGTATGATCTGGTTTGTCTTCATTATGCCAATACCTTCATTCTTTCACTAATGATTGATCTTCAAAGTCTAATTGTCCTTGTTCACATCAACCTTTATCTTGTCTTGAGTTACATGCTTTTGTTCTTATTTGTATACAAGGCTAGTTCTATCACTTGCATGTTTTTGACTACTTAGAATAGTGTCAAGATCATTTGAGCTCTTTTCAAACTTCACAAATGACTTCACCTTACAAGATGTTTTTTTAACTTAAATTTTAATGACTCAATTTCAATCACATCCCTTAAGCACTCATCTTCTTTGGCTTTTAGGCTTGTAGACATAGTTTCTATGTTTCAAATTTTATGGCATGAAAATATGTATAGCAAAAGTTATGGTGGTGCAAATTTGATCTCCTAGGCAGATTTCACTGTTTTTCATACTTAGCCAAATTTACAATATCAAGTGAACAAAAGAAAACCAATCAATAGTATTTTGTATATAACTTTTGACAATGGATGAATTTGATGGTGGTGTAGAATGAAAATTTGTAGATGGATTCAAAGTATATCCAGTAAAATTGATTAGGAGGTTTGAATGGTCTTACAATTGCATTTATTGCATATGTGAGTTGACTGTTGTTGATTGTGTTTTTTTTTTAATAAACTAGGGTGCAAAAAAATGATTGTAGAAGACAAAGTATTGATCAAATCTTGCTGGTATAAAAATAAAAAATGAAGTAGACTCCATATAGATCATCTTCAAAGTGATTTTGAGTTTTGAATGTTTGTACAAGTGTAGTTATTGCAAATCAAAGTTGAATTTTGTTGAATGTAATTATTGCAAGTTTGAGTAGGCTTCTTGCAGTGATGTTTGTGAGCCTTTAGAGACTGAATGAAGGTGTCTTATGGATTGGATGATGTTCTTGAGGTCTTGATATTTAAATATGTATATGGATTATACATGGAAATTTTATATTCAGGTAGTTTGAGCCTCATTTATGAAGATAGTGTTTTTGGGCTAGTTAAGCCTAATAGGTCTTTAAGACCTAATGGAGGTTTTAGAGTATGAGCGAATGATTTGATGTTTCTTGAGCATGGAGAAGGCTCATAGAGAATGTAAATATATTTTTTGAAGTGGTTTGGGTCATTGGTAATGTCTAAATGGAACATAGTGGCTTAGAGTGTTACATGAAGGTGAATTAGGTCTCCATGAGACCTATTAAAAGCTTGAGAGCTAAAAGAGGTTTCATTAGGTGAGTGAGTGACTTGAAAGTGTTGTATGACTTGTTAAATATAAAGATGATGTGTAAGACATTGTGTTAAAGTGTTTAAAAGGGTTCCATCTTTGGTTAAGGGCAATTGGAATCTAAGTGTAATGTGTGGCCTAATGGAGGGTTAATTGCTTAGGTCTTGCTTAAGCCTAGTGTGTTGTTTTGAGTCATTTGAAGCATGGTCGACCTAATGAGTTGATGTACATTATATGTAATGTGTCCTAAGAGAAGCCATATCATCACTACACATCATGCAAATATGAATGAACCAATAAGTTTGTGCATTTAATGTAGGTACTTTGAAAGTCAACAGTGGTCAAAGGTTTTCATGGAGATGTTGTCTATAGTTTCAAGAAGGTACCCTAAAGATTTGGACTCTTGAAGTGTTTTATAGCTCAAGTTATAAACCTTCAAAGTTGATCTTACAAATTGTGATATGCTAGAGACCGTCAAGTTTAACTGTGTTGAAATCAGGGGTCAACTAGTCAAGATAGATCTAACAATGAGCTTTCATTGTCTAGATTGTGATCCAATGGCATGCGTGAAGTCAATATGTAAAAGGTTCCAGATATTACACACTTTAGTGACATGTGTCTCAATCATGATGATTTGATAGAAGATCAACGATGCACAGGTGTTCATGCAGATGAAGATTGATGGTGCAGTTTGAGTTAAATAGTCAATGTTTCGAGAGCACGTGGGACAACCAAGTGGTGCAAGAGTGGGGACTGATAACAATGTGCTTATAAGGTACGCAAGGGTGCCAAGTGTCTTAATCATGGAAGCACAAATCAATGATCAATGATGAGCATTAAAGAGTTAAATTTAGGCGGCTTGTAAGGAGATGGACGAAACACATTTGAGCAAGTTGTCAGAGGACACGAGATGAAGACATATGTCTACAATGTTTGCATTACATAGTGACCATTGGCAGTTGAATTTAGTAAAGGAAAAAACCAGTTTGTAGTATTTTTCTAATATCTTTTGATCTAAGAGGAATTTGCTAATGAAGTAAAAATAAAAGTTGAAGATGACTTCAAGGCACATCCAACAAAGTTTATTAGGTATGAATGTTTGTAAATTTGTAGATATTGAGCTTCAAAGTTGACTATTTGTTTGTTCATGGTGTTACTGTGTACAAGACTATTGTTTGAGTAAATAGTACTTTAGCAGAAGAGTGTTTTCATGGATACATTCATTTAAAGATGTTTTAGAGGTCATATGGAGTGGACCCATGTATTTGAAAGTGATCTTGTGTTCTTTTTTTGCTCGATGAAGTGCTAAAGGGGTAATAGGTTTTCATGAGACCTATAAGGGCTACTAAGTCCTAATTGAAAGGTATAGCTACTTAAGTGTGACCCATAGATGCTATGACCAATCTATGACAATGAATTTGAGATGTCTTATCATGATAGAAGTCTTAAGGGTTAAGACAAGTATTATTGATGAAGTGTTGAGAGAGTAGAAAATAGAGATGAAGGAAAAAGATTAGAGGGAGTGTGCTCAGTGGATGGACTAAAGTATATAGCATATTGAGGATGAGTGAAGAAGATTAGAGTGATCCAAAAGGGGTTTCTAGATGCATTGCTTGTATGAACAAGCTTGAGTATGTATGAAGATTTGAAAGAGAGGTGTTATACATTGTTTCTCCATCATATTTAAAGGCAATCAAAGTTTTGGAGTTGTTGATTTCATAGGTGTTGTGTGGGTGCTCAACATCTAGAACAAGTTGGTGCTTGTTCATACTTAGCGGTGGGTGCTCCTTGTGAAGTGGGTGCTTCACTAAAAGGTCTCATGTTTGTGATCATCTTATAAGACAAGTAGTCCATGTGTTTTCAAGCTTGAGAGTGGATTTTATTCTCCATGAGGGTTTCCCATAGAATTCATGTGTTGTGTATTTGATCTTGCATTATCTCTCTTATTCATTATTATGAATAACTTGTATGCTTTATGAATTATTATGGTCATTGATTAATAGTTTGAAAGGATTAAAATTGAAATTTGAAATATCTTGCATTACTAATTCACCCCTCCCCCTCTCAGTAATTGTACCTACAACACTCATTGAAAAGAAATCAAAATTTTCTTTTGGGTTTAAAAACAACTTGCATTTATTGCTTGCTTGTTTAGTTCACATAGTTTAATTTAAATGGTGAAATTAATCATAACAAGTCACTTCTTATCACACACACAACACCAAATCACTCATTCAAATTAAACATTAAACACTGACATAAGGCCCGACTAGGGTTTCATCACCTAATGGTAAGTCTTTCCCTTGGCTATCTCACTTGGACTTAACTACCAAGGGGAGAAACCAAAACTCAGTTTGTTTGTCTCTAGAAATTTGGTATATTTTGGCTAAGCACCTGACACCCTTAGCACTGCGGCATGTGAAGTGAGGGGGTAGGCCCCAATATCAAGCCACATGCCAAATTCTAATACAGGTTTTTGAGAGCCTTTAACAACTTGAAATCATCTTTAGACATCTTTTTCTAGTACCTTCTCTACAAGCCCAAGTTGAGTCTCATAGCTTCTTAAAAATTAAGGCATAAACCCAAAGAGAGATAAAAAGTATTCTAGGACTTAAACGTACTCTTTGTATATGTTTGTTTTCCTTGAATCTTTTATTTTGTTTGCTTCTCTTTTAAGTGTGTGAGATCTCTTTCACCCTTCTTTCATCTTTCTTTGCATGGTTTTGAAAATACAACATAGAAACCAAGAAAACCAAGATCCACCTCCAAACCACCCATCTTTTTCCTAATCCATGGAGTACATTTTGGATGCAAAAAGTCCCCCCCACCACTTTGGAAGTCCTAGTATGCCTCAGATAATTGCCCAAGGAGATACGAATTTCACCACCCTTCTTGATAACAATTCCATAGCTCTCCAACATTACCTTACCACCATGGCTCACCGTACCCTTGCTTCGGTTCCTTCCATTGAGCCTCCCCATGGCATGCCACCTTACCTTATGGGTAGGACTTCAGTTGCCACTATCTCCACCCAACCTTTGGTGATCTAAGCCTCTTCCTCCACCAATAACCCTTCAAAAACCACCACCCAAAACCAATCTCTTCCACCAACCAATACCCAAACACCTTCTACCCCAAACAACAAACCTTCTAACGTAGGAGCAACCCAACCTTTGATAACCCATACACCACTTACCATTGGATTACCTTCCACTAGTGTTTCTATCCTTCCACTTGTGATTTCCAACCTAACATCTTCCACCCATTTCTAAAAGTTGGTAGTCTCCATACCCTCTATGCTCCCACCTATTAACGCTAGGGTAACCACACACCCTCAACCCACCAATCCAACAATGCCTCTTACCCAACCAATGTCTATTCCACCAAACTTGGGGTATATCCCAAACCCACAAGCATCCATGCCTCCACCTTCTTCCTAACCTTCCATGCCCACTTACCAATATGTGGCATCTTCCCAACCTTCCATGCTAACTTACCAATATGTGGCATCTTCCCAACTTTCTACTGGTTACCCATATGTGGCACCTTCACAACCCCAAGAAAATATACCTTACAGTTATGGGGGTGCACAACCAAAAATTGATTTGATCAAGATGTTGATGGACAAGATGACCAATCTCAAGCCATCCATTTCTGGTGCCCACAACATCTTGTCCTATGACCAAATTTGCAATGAGCCAATCCACTCATCCGTCTCAATCCGACCATACCCCGCACAATGGGAGCTTCCAAAATTTTCTAAGTTTCAAATCAAATAAGGCCCCCAATAACATCTTAGAACATTTAGGCATTCATGTTATTTGATTGATTATGATGATGATATTCTTCTCCGCACTTTCCCCATGTCCCTAGTTGGACCCACATTATATTGGTATAGTGTTATTACCAAGCATTCCCTCTTCTCTTTTGCCCAACTAGCCCAAAATTTCTTAGACCATTTCTCTATAAATATTTCTAAGAAAGTTTCTATCTCTAACCTATATTCCATCAGGCAATTCGAGGATGAGTCAATTTTCGATTTTGTGGCCCGTTGGAGAGAGTTGATTAACCAACTCTCTTTCTCTTTGCCCCAACCTGAGTTAATTGAGATTTTCTCTCAGGCTTGTATCGAGCATGTCTCATCAACCTTACACGTTGATACTTTTTGAACCTTTGATGAGGCATTGACCATGGCTCATAAGTTGGAGATTAGAGCTATTGATGAGGGAAAGCTTAAATTGAGGAAAAAAATTCTACTTTCAAATAAAATGAAACTTCTTCCTCCAAAACCACCAAGCACACCAACCCCAAAGCTAAAGGAACCACAAATGCTGTTGCGCTTAAAATGGATCCTCCTCTGGTTGTCAACCAACCCATTTTTTCCACCTCTTCCAACCAAAATGCCAAAACCCAAAACTGTTATGTCCAAAAATAGTATACTCTGCTAAGGGAGTCATATGCTTTAGTTTTGGAAAAGTTATTGAAGGCATCTATCATCCAACTTCCTCTGATTAAACCACCTCAACAATTTGATTCCTCTTGTGCTATACTTAGTTGGTATAAGGAAAATGAAATGTGTAGTTTTCATCGTGTAATTGGACGTGATGTTAGTAGATGTAAGACATCCAAAAACATTGTCTAAGATTTGATTGACAAGGGGGAAATTATGATGGACAATCTGAATGCACCCCTAAATCAATCACTTGACATTTTCAGACAACCATTCCCCAACCATTCACCTTCTACAAAAAATGAACATAACAATGCAGAATCTTCTCACAAGCATGAGGTTCACACAATTAATGTTGTTCTTAGTGAACTAATAGTTAGTGAACCCATGTCCCAAACTATCATTCCTTCTCCACTTATTGAGGTAGTGGAGTCACTTACCATTCCTATGGAAAATGAAACAAAAGAAGAAACTATCGTCCCTTCTCCACTTATTGAGGTAGTGGAATCACCCACCTCTCCTTTGGAAAGCATAGCAAAGGAGCAAATTGTTACCCCTATCCCTTTTTCTTCCATGATTGAGCTATCCACCCTTCCTTTAGAAAACATTCATGAGGAAAAGATTGCTTCTCTTACCCCTTCTATGGAAGAGTCATCCACTAAGGCCTTGGAACCTTTGATAGAAGAAAATAAAAATTTCATCCCTCTTTCTCAACCATTTGGTTTGTCCTTCAAGTCCAACACTGTAGGAACTAAACCCATCTATAAGCCCTTTTCTAGGTTGGTCCAAAATTTAGAGTTTATATCCCAACCAAACCTTGATCATGCCACATTTTGGAATCTCCTAGGACTCCCTTATCTAACTAAGAAGGGATCATCAACCTCACCCTTGTCTACCCAACCTTTGACTTCCACTAGTGAAACCACCATCACCCAAAGCGAACCAACAAAAGCCTCCACCTCCCAAAACTTAGATAAACCATCCAACCCAACTCCCTTCAAAGTGACCAAAATGCCTTCCACTATCCCCATAAATCCCATCAAGAACCTAGGTGTGCTCCCCACTCATAATCTTACCCATCCTCCATTGAAGTTGGATTTGACATCGTCAAACACACCTAAGAAACCACAAGTCAAACTAACCAAGAAATTTGAACCACTTAGGATTCCAAAATCCAAAACCTTTCCTCCATTTTCCACTTTGCCTTCTATCTTAGGACTTCACCCCTACACCTTGATTAAGAAACCAAACCTCCCAAAGAAACCACAAACCCAACATTCGCTTCTAGCTACACCTTTGCTTCTAACAACACCTCCGCTTCTAGCTACAACTCCACCTATTTTTGGAGTGCTTTCTACTTCCAAACCATTTACCTCAAAGCCATCAACCTCCAAACCATCTACCTCTAAACCACCCACCAAGAACATTCCATCATCCAAGGCTCCAATTGACAAGCCCACCCCTAAGAAGGCTTCCACCCCAACTGTCAAATCCAAAACCACCACTCCTTTGCCACCTTTGATAGAGTCCTAATCGACCATGTTGCAAAGGTTTCTCCAAGATTCCTACTTTATCTTACCCCATATCAAACCATTTGATCCCCTTAGTCCTAAGCCATCTTGGTTTAATGACAATATGATTTTCTCATACCATAGGATGCCTGGGCATGATATGAAGAATTGCAAACCTCTCCAAGTCATAGTACACAAACTATGTGATGAGGATGAATTATTGACAAAAGACCCTTCCATGAGCCCACCACCAAGCCAAAATCCAAAAGAAACTACCCCATACCTACCTACCCCCAAACTCTCATTTGAGAGTGAGGAGGAACTGAAGTACTCCACTAGTCCAACTGAAGTTGCGAAGGTATTTTTGGTAGCTAAGTGCCCTCCGCAAGGGCACTTGTCATTCAAGCTCTTGGAAGACCCCTTTGAACTTCCTGATTTGAAATCACCTTTGAAAAATGGCTAAGTGTTGAGAGCTTATTTCTTTCCTACAGAGTCTGTAGAAATGGGCCTGTAGAGTATGTAGAAACGGGTTCTTAAAATTGAGTCCGTAGAAAAGAGAAACCAACCTGTAGAGTCTGTAGAAAAGAGTCCATATTTTTCTTCCTATAGAGTCCATAGAAATGGACCTGCGAAGTTCGTAGATTCCTTCATGCAGAGTCTGTAGAAATGAGTCCGTAGTTATGAACTTGCAGAGTTCATAGAAATGGTAGAGCTATATAAATGAGTATAGAAATGGGCCTGTAGAGTCTATAGAACTGAGTTCGTAGATTCCATCCTATAGAGTCCTTATTTTTCAACCCATGAAGTTCGTAGAACTGAGTCCGTAGAACTTAGCCTGCAGAGTCCATAGTTTTCTTCCTGCAGAGTCCGTAGAAATAAGCCTGTGGAGTCCGTAGAAACGTATCTGTAGAGTCCTTTAGCTAAAAAAGTTTGAAAAAGAGAGAATTTGAATGCTCATAACAATTTTTGAGAAGGGAAGAGAGAATTTTTGGCTTGTAAGACCAAAAATAGTTCATGTGTTGTCCCAAAAATGAGTGACAGACTTTGGGAACAACAGCTGGCTCTAGTTGGGGAACTTCCTTCAATTAAAATTTTGGAATAACTGAGGGGAGTGGAGACTAGAATCTCCAGTGCCTTTAAGTGTGCCATTGGGCTATGGAGTCATGCTAATCAACAAGAAAGCAAGGTGCTAAAAATGAAAATAAAAAGAAAAAGTACAAAATAGAACTAAAGAATATACAAATATACATATGTACAGATGATCTTATCTGATACTTCAAGAGTTGAAGTGCTTTAGATGCTACCCATTGTGAGGTAGAGAAAAGATCTTTCCATCTTGATACTTCAACTTGAAACTATTTTCACCATTGAGCTCATGGATAGTAAACATGCCTCTCCATAGGGAATCAAATTTCCCATGCATTCCTTTTGGTTCCCTTCTCTTGTCCCATAACAGGACTTGATCTCTAATCTAGAAATTCTAGTTTTTTTCTTTCTGGTCAAAGAGCTTCTTCACCAGACTTTGGTGTGCAGTAATTCAGTCCACCACCATAGTTCACTGCTCATCTAGCTCAATCAAGCACATGATCCTTTTGTTAATGGAGCTTTCATATGTCTGATCTTCGACCACCTTTGCCAATTTGAGTGCTGGTAATTCTAGGGTGATCGATATCTCTGCATTGAGACCATATAGAAGTTGGAAAGGTGACATACCTATCGCCCTCTTAGGTGTACTTTTTTCTATCCATAAAACATCAATCAATGCTTTATGCCATATCCGTTGGTTGTCATCCACCAACTTCTTGATGATAGTCACTAGGTTCTTGTTGCTTGATTCAGCTTGGCCATTCACTTGTAAGAAATAATTAGAGTGGGAGAGGGTAATCCCATAGTAAAAATAGAACTGAGTGATCTCATGAGAAGAGAAATAGGCAGCATTGTCCATCACAATCTTGGTTGAAACCCCAAACCTGAAAATGATGTTCTCCTTGAGAAAATCACATACTACTTTTGAAGTAGCATGCTTGGTTGGAATTGCTTCCCCCCATTTGGTGAAGTAATATGTGGCTGTAAGGACATAATCATGTCCAACACTTGAAGATGGGTTTATAACAATAATAAAATTAATTCTTCATTGCTGAAATGGTTCTTTTATTACCACTGGCTTGAGAGGCAGGGCAACTAACTTGGGTCTTCCAACGAACTATTGGCACAGTTCACACCTTCGTACCCATTTGTATGCATCCTGAAACAAAGTATGCCAGTAATATCTGGCTCTAAAAATCTTGTGGGCATTTATAGGAGCAAAAAAATGTCCTCCACAAGCCAGATTGTGAAAGGACCTCAAAAGTTGGTTCTGCTGCTCTTTATCCACGCAACGAAAGAACACTCCATCAAGGCTCTTCTTGTACAGGCCATTGTCTCAGAGGACAAAATTGGCAGCTTTCAGTTTGACAGTCCTCCTTTTTTTATGAGATAGGTGGGCTGGACACTCACCATAAGTAAGAAAATGAGCAATACTTGAATACCACTCATTCATGGTGGAGATAAAGAAGACTATCAGCGTGTCTTCTACTTCTTTTTCTTCATGCCCTACTTCTTCAGGTCTATTGTCAGCAATCAATTGACAAAGGCCCTTTCCCCACACCAGCTTCATCAGTTTGATAACTAGATCAAACTCTTGGATTTCAGCAATTCAATTACCTCTTTTAGTTCCAAACTCTTGCTGAGTTAATATGGATTTAACTGTGGTATCAAGAATCAGGGCAGTAGTGTGGGAATTTAGAATGTAAATGCAAAAATGCTTCACTGCTTTGACCATCGCATAAGCATGCTTATCCATGTTTGAATACTTCAGCTCATGAGCTTTGAGAGGACAACTCATGAAGGATATGAGATATTTCACACCTTCTTCATTCTACTAAACCAGAATGGCTAAAAGCGTGTGTTTAGATGCATAACAAAACATGACGAAATCCTTGGTATAATCTGGACAAACCAAAATTACGGCATGGGCAATGGCTATCTTGATGTCCCAAAATGCTAATTTGCCTTCTTTAGTCCAGCTGAAGGTGACCTTTCCCTTCATCATGTTCACGATGTGGCAAGTTTTCTCAACGAACTCAGGGATGAACTTTCGTAAAAAAATTATTTTTTTGAAGAAAGATTGAACTGTTGTCTTACTTGTGGGTAGAGTAGGCTCTTGGATGGATTTGACTCTTTCTGGGTTAATCTTTATGCCTTCTATGGATATAATGTGTCTGAGAAGCTTCCCTTCTATCACTCCAAAGATATACTTCTTGGGGTTAAGAGAAATGCCATTTTGGCGACAATGTTCTAGCACTTGTTGTAAATGGCACACATGGTCACTGTGATGCTTGGAAAATACGGTCAAGTCATCAAGGTATACCATAATGAACTTACCCATTTCATCTTTGAAAGTAAGGTCCATTACTCTCTAGAAAGTGGTGCCAACATTTATCAGGCTAAATGGCATTTTTTGATATGCAAATGTGCCTCAAAGTGTGGTGAAGGCAGTCTTGTGCTGGTCTGCTTCACCAACTTCAACCTAATTGTATCTTGAGAAGCTGTCTAGCATTGATAACATCTCAAAACCGGTCACTATCTGAAGCACTTGATACATGATGGGTAGAGGATAGTTATCCTTTAAGGATGACTGATTCAAATTCCTGAAGTCCACATAGAGGCAAATTTTTCCATTCTTCTTTCTCACATGTACTATGTTGGCAATCCATGTGGAATGATGGATCAAAAAAATTATCCTAGCATTCAGCATTTTCTATATTTTAAATAGAATAGTACCTGATATCTTTGGATTGTACTACCTAGATTTTTGCTTGTAAGGTGTCGAATCGCTTTTGAGAGGAATGTCATGGCAGATTTCTTCAGCCCTGAGTGACTTCAGATCATCATAGGAGTATGCTAGGACATCTATGTACTGACTGAGCAGAGAAGTGAACTTGAACTTTTTCTCTTGAGTACAACACTTTTCAATGTTCACCATCTTGGGATTTTCCTTGGTACCTAGATTTACTTGATCAAACTCCTAAGAAGAGCTTGAATCTATTTGATGCTATTTGATGAACCTGTCATGCTTGTCAAACAACTTCTCAAGGGAAACTAGTCCTTTGGAAATTTTATTCCCTTTAAGTTGCAAAAATTCTTTCCCTGTGTCTGAATTTGATTCAGGGGCTGGTTCACTACCTTCAAAGTGGAGCTGTTCGAACTTGCCTTTTTGTTCCAAGAAGACAATGATTTGGTGGTCAACATTAAATATTTGCTAATGATTGACATTGTCAGGCACACTTGGTTGAAAGACCAATTCTATAGTGTACTTGTCTCCCTTAAAATCAGGGTGAGGAACCAAAAGAGTTGCTAAAATAGTGAAAGCATCAGCTCTATCATTGAATTTTCTGGGAACTGCAGAGATGTTGAAAGCATCAAAGCTTTCAAGTTGATCCCAAACCAGATTATGGTAGTGGTGCAATCTCTCATTTTTGGTTTGGTACAGGTTTTTCACTTGACAAACCACCAGCTCAGTGTCTCTTTTAGCACGAAAGAGCTTGACTCCCTTGTCTTTAGCGGCTTTCAATCCAAGCAAAAGAGATTCATATTTGGCAATATTGTTAGTATGCCAAACTGCAACTTGTATGATGAAGGAAAAATATCTCCTTGAGGTGATATTAACATGATCTCAGCTCTAGAACTGGTAGAGGAATAGCTGCCATCAAATTCCAGTATCCATACCTCATTTGAGACTGATTTTTCTTTAGATTTTTCCTTGCTTAGAAGGGGGGATTCTTCTGCATTTATACCACACTCTATCCTGTCTTCTATTGTTCTATCTGAACCAATTTTTAGACTGTTATTTTTAGAAGTTTCATCTACTAAAACATGAATATCCTCTATGGTCAAGAAATAATTACCCATGCCTGAAGACTCAAATAGAATTTGAGCTTCAGGCACTGATATTTTAGTGACCACATATTTTGCTTCCTTCTCAAGGAGCAATCTCTCCATAACACCTTTGACTGGGATCCTTGCTTCAGACAAGTCCATGCTTAACTTGCCACTAATATCCTTGCATAAATTTTCCCCAAGAAGAATGCCTTGTGAGGTTGGAACATCAGCTACTAGGACTATCATCTTGATTCTCTTTTTTGAAAAGATTGAAAATGTAAATTGGGCGTCCTTGATTTATCCCAATAGTGGCACTTGTTTTTTCTCCATGGAGAAACATCTCCCAAATGTCTTGGTTAGTGTGAGACCAAGGGATTTAGCTACTTTGGTAGGCATGACATTATCTGATGCACCTAATTCTATGATGAAATTGTTCAGCTGATGTCTATTTATCAGCAGGGAGACATAAAACAGTTCAATCCTTCTGAGGCCAGTAGGAGGAGTAATGACAAGGTTATTTCGGGTGGATGTAGGAGTAACCTTTGGAACAGCTGGTCCTGTAGGGATGGTTTTATTCCTCACACATTCCACTAACTTATCCAACTGCTAAGGGTTGGATTACAGAAATTCAAATTTAGACATTTGGATTTTAGTTTTCTTGACATGGTCAATTATGTCAAATGTCTGAAATGAATTATGAAGAGGGGATGGGAGTTCATCCTTCTAGTTTTTAGGAGGGGAAGGACTAATCTGTGAATTTGAAGTTGAAGGTAAAGGCAAGTTTAGAGCACTTACTTTTTTATCAATCACTGGGTCCTTTGGCTGGAAAGGCATAGTGGTTCCCCGCATAGCAATTAAAATTGCAGGCTGAGATTTTTCTATTGTTTTGTCCTTATCAGTTGATTAGGTTGACTGATTCTTAGATCGTGTGAATATAGCATATGATCCCTCAACTACTTTACCTTCACTTTTAGGTTCATCTTGATAATTCAAGAAACCAATGTTGGAGTCACCAACTAATTCTTCTTCTCCTTTTGTGAAGAGATTAGCATCATCTTCTTGATTTAATTTAGGCTAGAAGGAGAAATCTGATTCTGCTTCAAGATATCCAACTGTTGAATTGGTTGGAAGTGCTTTAATGGCCAATTTTTTTGAGTGAGAGGAAGACAGTTTGGCTGCCCTTGATTCCTGGTAGCATTGCCTTGGTATGCCTAATTAGGGAATGTCCTCCTTGGTATATCTCTATAAGAAGGAGCAGATGACATCTCTTGCGCCATTTGCTTTTTGAGAGCAAGCAACTCATTTGCCAACTTCTGCACCATTGAATCAGTGGTGCCTGTAGGTGAGTATTCTGGAGATGAAGATGATTTACCTCTGTTAGAATCTCTCCTTATCTTTCTTGCCAAGATAAGGTCATCTTCCACCTTAGTGGCCAAATTTTGAGTAGTATTAAGTCTATGTGGCCGGCACATCTCAATAGAAAACTCACTTTAGATAGCTGTGAGTTGATGAAGAAACATTTAAGGTTCTCAGGTGTAGGATGAGCAATGATAGGAATCTGATTTCTCAGCTTATCAAACTTAGAAATGAAGTCCCTCATAGGTTCATGAGGTTCTTTCTTCATCTGTGTGAGCTAGGCTAGCAAGGCATGTGCATCCTCTACAGACTTGAGCCTTGCTTCAAACTTAGCTTGAGGGTGTTCCAGTCAGTGACAGTTTGGGCCTGTAGATGATAGAACTAGTTTGCAGCAGCACCTTGCAATATTTATACAAATAATCAGACTGCTACATCCTCATATTCCATGCCTATCACGCCACAGGCTATGCTGAAGGATGTAATGTGTTCATCAAGGTGAACTCTCCCATCACCAAAGAATTTGAGGAATTTTTTTCTTGAACTATGTGTAAGCTCATGTAGAGGTGGAGTTAGATTAAGTGGGCCAAAAGAGTTACCCTAGGGGCCTTGAACTGCGATGATTAGATTATGAAAAATAGGGATAACAAATATGGGTGGAGTATGTATAGGTAAAGCTCTGGTGACAGTAGAAAAAGAAGCTCTACCTTGTATTGGCGACCTGATATGGGTAGGAGTAACACTCTTGGATCTTTGAACTTGAAGTTGTGGAGGAAACAAATCAAAATTTTCTTGCTGCACCAACTCAAAAATTGGGTCAACAACACCTTGGGTTCTCTGGCTTCTTGTATAACGTGGAGTGGCTAAATTGTAGGATAAAAATAGAAAAAAATTGGTCTTGCTTTAGCTTGAAGCTTGAGTCTTCAAACTACTTGTTCTTCCCCAGTAGATTAAATAGATAAGGCTAAAATGATAATGGGTAAGATACAGACCAGAGTCACCAAAGTATAAAATGGATAAGAGAAGGAACTACTTCAATTTGAGGCTTGAGACTTCAGATTACACGTAACATCCCCAACAGAGTCACCAAAAGACTGTTGGGTGAATATTTTGTCACCCACTAATTGCTGAGCAAAATAGGTCTGATCAACCACATCATAAGGAAATTGGTTGGCCTAGTGTGCAGGTTTACACATCAAAAAGGGACAAATCTCTCCTCTCATCAAGGAGAGGCTCCCTATAAGTATGAAGGGTGATATATATATATATATATATATATATATATATATATATATATATATATATATATATATATATATATATATATATATATATATATATATATATATATATATATATATATATATATATATATGCAGAAAATAACACTCATGTGTAGGGTAACACCATCCATCTCTCTTTTTTTAGAGGTGATGCTCATAGACAAAGGAGAAATCTTGGTGAAGATATCGAAGGCACTTCTCTTCTTTCAGAAGTGGTCTTACAGGAAACAACAAGAGTTATTTTAGGTGGTGACAAGTGACTGGTAACAGGGTGTAGTAACCATCAGAATGAAGTGTAGCACAAAGTCTCACCTCAGCTACCAAAAGAGTGAGATACGAAGAACAATGAGGGCATAAAGTCATCCCAATGTCCTTTACACAGAAACAAAAAATAGACAAACACATTAAAGGCAATTGTAGATAGCACAAAGTCTTTCCACAGTTGGCTTCAGGACACCTTCCTGATTATTTTGACTAGTTCCGCTTATTTCATCCAATGGACAAGAACACATTCAAGAAATAGACATACGAACCATCTCTTGAATGACATAAGCTATAATAGCACAAATTCTGAAAGTAACCTGCTTTCTCATTCAAAATAAATAAGTATGATTAACAACCTAAGCTCAAAGTCTCAGTGATAGCCTCTCAATTTTGGCAGAGTTTTGCTTCTTTTAATCAAAAAGATCTCCCTTATAAAAAGAAGGGATTTACAATATATAACAGCCCAAAAAAGACTGGCACTTTGTTCTTTGGAGTGACCCCTATTGCATTCAATGCTTTGAATGCATCTTCAATTTTGTCCAAAAGGACCATGCTGGAATAGGGCGGCTACCTTAATTGTGGCATGTCATTTCATCTCTAATGTCTTCTCCTGGGCTTGAGTCATCTGGTCTATCACCTGCTGTCTGCGTCGTTCATTTTGTCTTTACTCTAAGGGAGACAAACAAGCTGCACCTTCAATGTTTGCAAGCCAAAATATCTATTTTACAGATTGTTCCACATACTAGAATAACTTATAGACAAATATTTTGGCATTTCCCTCTTTCTACTGCGATTTGAGCCCTTGAGCTATGTTTTTCCCTTTTTGGTTTTGTCTTTTCTTGGCATTTGAGCTCTCAGGGATATATCCTCAGCCTTATTGGCTCTTTTGGCTTCTTCTTTCAACAGTTCTTCTCTTTGGCCTTGGCCATAAGGCCTTTGAATGCATTCAGGTTTGCGCTTAAGCCTGTAAATATCAATGGCTATTTCATTACCAAAAATTTGATGTCTTTGGGCCCATCATCGTTTGAAAGCCAATGGCTAGTTTGTTTCCCTAAATTTGATGACTGCGGGGACGTCACTGGACTTCTAGATCCCAACGGCTAGTTCATGATGTTCAACTTTGACATTTGCGGGCCCGTCACCCTCTTTGGCAATTCCTTCAGCATTGTTGTTTGATCCTTCTCGAAGGAGAAGAATTCCTTCAGGGTCTTAAGAAAGGCCAATTTTGGTCGGCGAGAACCCCTCACAAGGGTACATGCCCTTCGGGGTCCTTCAGGTGGCCTTGGTCTATCTTCGGGTGGTCTTCGGCGTTAATTCCTTCAAACAAAATGTCTGAAAGAAATGTTCTTTTATGTCTTAGCCATTTCCCATGGGGGTTTCTCTTCGGTCGGGCTTATTCCTTTAGACAAAACTCCAAAGGAATTCCTTTGGACTTTTGTTCGAAGGAAATGCCTTATTCATTTTGCCATGGAAAACCTTTTTCTGAAGGAATTCCTTTGCTTTCGGCCTTTGAAACGTTCCATTTCTCTCATTGCCTGCCCTCTGCAAGGACTGTTTGACCTCCAAGGTTGCCTTTCAGAAAAGTTACGAATGTCCTTTTGGTAGCTAAGTGCCCCCTGCAAGGGTACTTGTCCTTCAGGCTCTTGGAAGACCCTTTGAACTTCCCAATTTGAAATCGCCTTTGAAAAATGGCTAAGTGTTGAGAACTTATTTCTTTCCTGCAGAGTCTGTAGAAACGGGCCTATAGAGTCCGTAGAAACAGGTTTGTAGAACTGAGTCCGTAGAAAAGAGAAACCAACCTACAGATTCCATAGAAAAGAGTCCATAGTTTTCTTCCTACAGAGTTCATAGAAATGGACCTGCAAAGTCCGTAGAAACAAGTCCATAGATTCATTCTTATAGAGTCCGTAGAAATGAGTCTGTAGTTATGAACCTGCAAAGTCCATAGAAATGGCAGAGTTCATAGAAATGAGTCTATAGAAATGGGCCTATAGAGTCCATAGAAATGAGTTCGTAGAACTGAGTCTATAGAATCCATCATGCAGATTCTGTAGTTTTTAACCCATGAAGTTTGTAGAACTGAGTCTGTAGAACTTAGCCTGCAGAGTCCGTAGAAATAACTCTGTGGAGTCCGCATAAATGTATCTGTAGAGTCCCTTGGCTGAAAAAGTTTGAAAAATAGAGAATATGAAGGCTCATAACAATTTTTGAGAAGGGAAGATAGAATTTTTGGCTTGTAGGACCAAAAATAGTTCATGTGTTGTCCCAAAAATGAGTGACAGACTTTGGGAACAACATCTAGCAAAAACAAAAAAGTATAAAAATATTCCATGTTATGGGCCATCTCTAGCATTACAGATTGCTCCCTCGAAGGATAACTGCCAAAACAAATCAAAAATTGCTTAAGGTAGACTGTTCTCTTGAATGACAACTATCCAAGCCTAACACAAATCACAAAGCTTATATCACTCCCTTGAAGGACGACTAAGTCCAACATTTGTCAAAGCAAACAATTTCATGGAAGCTTCTTGCATTTATTAGCTCCCCTAACCTCTCAAAACATCAAAAGACCCATTGTCAAAATTCACAAAAAGGCAAATATTTTGAAAGCTGCAATCAACTTTCACAAAAGTGAAAAAAGTAGACTTTACGCATCGATCAGTCTATATCAAGTAATACATAGACTTTTTTATACTGGCTCTTCGATAACCTATAGAAGGGGTAAGCTAGCCCCACAAGAAAGTTCATTATCATCCATCTCCACTTTTACGCACCATAAAACCACGAATTTTGAGCTTACTTGACACTATGTGATCAAGATACTTCTTAACAAACTCCAATGAATGCTAATGCGAAGAATGCAAAGAGCTTATGTTCATAATCCAGTCCACTTTCCTCTTTTTTAGTCCTCACCAATGATAGAGCATCATGTCTCCTTCTTCTTTTTTCATATGTACTTGTTGATACATTCATTAAGACGTTTGTATTTCAATTTTTTTAACTTTTTTCTCTTTTCTTGCATATAGTTTTTGTTGTCCAAACTTAATCTATATGTTAAGCTTAGTTGTTAGCATCTTTCAAATCAACTCTCATCCAAATAAATGAAATCATAACATTTAGATACATTATGTGTTTTATTAAGTGATTGTCATTATCCTTTTACATCATTTATTTAAGTGTTTTTAATCATGGAAACATTCTAATTAAAGATCACCATCATCATATGTTAAATTGCCATCACATCTATCTAAGCAATCATCACATTAATAAAATTTAATCCATTATAAATTTTATCATAAAGTTAATAACCACATTAATCACTTTTAATAAGTAAATAAATTAATCCATTATGTTATCCATCACATAACTATCTAAGTATGAGATCACATAGATTCATAACATTCATTTAAATATCCACATTTACAACATTTAAATAAGCATACATCTACTAAGCAGGAAAAATGTGAAAATATTCATAACCATAAATCACCACATGTCATAACATCATATAAACATCCTAAATACCATAAACAACATCATCACATGAGCATAATTAACCATAACCATAACCATAAAAAATGAAAATCATGCGAATCAAATGCTATATATATATATCAAATGCTTATGCCTCTCAAAATGATATGTAAATCTCGTTGCATTGGCTCATAGGCTGATATCAAAATAATAATAATACAAAAGAAGAGTCCCATCAAGTCTATGGTGTAGGGGTACTATTACCCCTCAGAGCCTATCCATTTCTAGGACCTATTTGAGCACTTGCAGATGTATCCCATTGACAAGGATTCATGTTCCTAACTCTCCCTCTCGTAATCCACTCTACTACATAGTGTACCGAGGTGCATTTGGTAGCTAGGTCAAGATAAATGCCTCATAGTATCTCAACTCCTCTACCATGGCCACATATTTGGACACTAGGATAGTCCACACTATTCCTATAGGTGCCCGTCCTCTTACCTACCTAAGAGAATCTCTCTCCACTAATATCAGGGTCACCTGTGCCTATAGCCCATCTCTATCTTGTGTGATAGTGGCTACCTACCCTTATGCTACATCTCTTGCCTGAATGATAGTGGCCAACTAAGATCGTGCCTAATCTCTCTCCTAACTGAAGATAGTCACCTACCATAGGAGAGCATCTCTCTCCTACATCCTCACTACCAACTGACCCTATGTTGCGTCCCTTTTTATAGTCATGGATGCCAATGGTGCCTATGCTGTGGCTAATGCCACTCTCGCTTGGTCCCTCTCTGTGATCACATCTTGTCTATTTGGGTAATCAACATCCATCTGATCACCCCTCTCCTCCATCTCTACTTCGACAACCTATCGTTATCCACCTGTACCTATAGTTTGATCTTGTCCCCCATCTCCTCCAAAAGTTATGGCATATTATCCCCACCACCACATGATATAATCCTATATCATGTCAGCATCATCAATATCTACAGCCACTGGTAGCTTCCCATTTATAAACTCCTCCTTAACTAGATATGGTGGAGGCAATGGTGCCTCTACATCCTCTCACCTATACCTAGAAAATAACCTCAGGACACCCTATATCTAGCCAAATTGTCTCCTCACTCGATTAAAGTGGATCAACTCTACCTCCTATTATTGCCTCCTATGAATCCATCTATAGCTCTGTAAGGAGACTGTATGTCTATCGAGACCCATCTATGAGGGGAATGCTTTGTAAGGCTATCAGATGACCTCCTTATCAATCAATGCATCCAATTGATCTCTGAACTAATCTAAACCCCACCCCTCTACCACTACTAGTGGTAGTGCATGATCTACCCTTCATCATCTAACACTAACTTTGAACCTAGCTAGCATCCATATGTGCCATGAAAATCCAACCAGTCATAATATAATGATATGATTATATGCATAATAATGCAATATGAATCCTACACTCAACCCATAATGTCTATGTACTTGATAACCCCAGAGTTCATGATAAATCTGCACTAGTAATACTGGGGCCCACATAAACACTGTTTGGTCCTCGATCATATCTACCAAAACACCTAGTATCACCTAGGGAAATCTCCCTCCACTCAAGTCTATAAATGCATAATACATAATGGATAACATCATCATGGTCATCAATCATCTCCCATACCTATCCATGTGGTACAAATCTTCAAAGTAGAAGCCACTTGCATGCCATCTAGCTTGTACAAAATCGTCTCCAAATAGCTGATCCATATAGGCATCCTTCTCATCATTGCAGATATGCTCTATCACTTGACCTTATATAGGAAATCTAAGGATCCTATGGATATCCTCTAAAAAGATGGTGATCTCTCCAGTTGGCAACACAAAGGTGTTGGTAGTCAGGTCCCATCTCTTGATGAGAGCTACCATCATTGTAGCATCTAAATGTATGTGCTAATAATATTACATATCACCGAACCTAATTGCTTCCATGTGATCTAAATTTGTTGGGCTCATGTCCCTATGAACATCATCTAGGAGTGGTAACACTTGGTATTGCATCGCTAACATCACCCTTACCTGCAAGGTTAGACAAAGGGTTTAACTTAACCTACACTTTCCTAAGCAACTCAAGCATTCTAACCCCTACCAACCTCTTCACTTACAACCCAACCTATCTGGAGCCTAAGTCTAAATGCTACTCCTAAGTCTAGGTTTTATACCCCTAAGCCTAAGTCTTATACTGCTACATCAAGCCTACTCAAACTATAAGTTAAACTTGTAATCTCACTAAACCTTCCCAAACATATTCCCCCTTTAGCCTTTATTTTAAGACCGATAATGGTCAAGTCTCGACTGATGTTAGTTCCTTGTAGAACCATTATCGATCAACCCTTGACTAACACCGATTGGGGTCAGAGATCAATGTCAGTCCTGACTTGACTAATAACCGATCACATATTGATCGATGATGATCGATAACGACCAGTGCCAGTCACTATCATCCATGGAAGATAACCATAAACCCTAAGTTCCAACCAAAATACCTAAACTAACCTACTTTCCCTCTCCCCCTTACTAAAATTCTAGCATACAAACAACCAAATAACTATTTCTACCCTCTTCCCTAAAAATTTCCCTCTATCCCCTCTATCCTAATAATTTAAAACCCCCCAAATTCAATAACCCAACACAATAGTTTAATAGTAAATTCAGTGGACAAAATGCCTACCTCATTTTGCATCTACCTCCATGGTGGAGCCCACTGCATTGTCACCATTCGCCCTTCCCTAGATCGACCTCTCACTCTCTACATCTTGGTCCCACTCTGTATAACCTGACACACCTAACACCTTCTCTAACTCTCTATTCAAACTCATACTCCACTCCAACCTCAGTCAAATTTTAGTTATAAGCACCAAACATAAGGTAAATTTCATAACTCTCTCACAAACAGACAAAGGACACATGGAAATCAATAAAAACAAAATGCCAAAAATAGAAGTATTTTGACCTTTTAGGTTGTCGACAACTCTTTTTAGGGTTTGGTTAGTGACCTTTGCTAGTCACCTTCTGGGTTAGGTCAACCATTGTTGATTGACCCCAATTGGTGTCAGTCGAACCATTTAGGGTTTATTAACCCCCTCAACTCCCATTTCACCCCAATAGACCCCTTTTTAAAGTTAGACCCAACCTAGGACCTAGCTCCCCTTTGGTCCATCCAACCACCTTATTCACATAGGTTTTTTAACAACCATACCTCAATTACGTTTGATTGACCTACCTCGATAACCTTGACACAATCCACGATATTTTTCTTGATCACAAACCTTTCAACTGCCTTAGAACACGTTGACTCATAGTTTTGGCACCTGTGACCACTTCCATTTTCCAAAGATGACCCAAATTTTAGCCCCCTATGAACACAAATACCTTCTCTTAAAGACTTGCATTTATAAGTACACACATATCTGCTCTGCCTAATGCAGTGGCCTAGTTCACTTATCACTTGTCCTCCTTAACGTTGCCTTATTTATCACTTCGTACCATCTTACTTGTTTGCCACTCATATACACTTGTCAAACCCATAATCGACTTCATTTTCACCTCATCACATCCTAGTTTGAGGGGAAACACCTCCTCCCATTCTTGGGGCATCCAAATTACCATTTCACTTATTTTTGTTTTGCAACTTGAGGATGCAACCTACACAACAAAAAGGGGCAAACTGTAGAGACTAAAAAACCGCACGGTTCTAGTCATTGTAAAACACCTCTTGGCCCCTTGGGTTAGGATTAATTGTTAAAATCCTTTAACACACCCATTTACCCCCTTTTGGCAAATTTAATTAAGTTAATTAATTTAAAAAGGCCTATTTACACCTCCCCACCTAACCCATGGATAATTAGTCGACACCTAGCCTTAAGACTAATTCCCACCTAGACATTTAATTTCCCAACCCCCTATACTTATTCCTCATGCATCCCAATGAGGCTTTTATTAACCTCAAACCATTTTCATCAGTTTTAATAACCAACTATCATAAGTGCAAATACCTATTTTTGGAAAATTTAGACTTATTCCACCTAACTGATACCGGTCACCCCTCAATCGATGTCAGTTGACTAGGACCAACGATGGTTACTTAATGTAACCCAAAAGCCTTGCCTCAGGAGGTTGAATCTATGTTTTGCACGCAAATTTTAAACTCTCAAGTGATTCAAAGCTCTTAGGCAAACTAGGAACCAGACTAAAGACATCCAAGTGCTACAATAATTCACCATGAGAATCCTATGTACTTTTAATATGCCCATATTGATCCATGATCCCAAGTATCTTGTACTCAACCCCAACATTCTTCTAAGTGAACAAACTCTAGAGCCAAGTATCTGCACTTACATTAAGTTCAATTTTTAAGTTTAAGTTGTTTTACTATTTTTCACCCATTTCTCATCCCTCTCACACCACCCTTTATGTTTGAGTTCTGAAACTCCAAGCACTCCACCTTCCACCAAGCATCTACGGGCCACCTCAATCACTTGCATATCCAACCTATAGGTTTGATACTTCTGATAATTTACTCTACCCTCGCAACCATTCCATAACCCATAAACACCCTGTACATGCCTTCTTAAAACCAACCCAACACCCTTTTTTGACCAAACCATGACTTATAGAGATTGGCATTGGTTATCTCTAATAAAAAAAAGTTTCCTTAATCAACACTGGTTGCATAGTGACCGACATTGGTCATTTTACATTTCATTTTTCCCAAAATAGTAAGCAATTTTCACATATTTACCTTCATCCAAATTCTGCCTTTTGAGTTTCTACCACATCATAGAGGTCTGAACTATTTTGAGAAACAATTTTGAACACTTTAGCTTTAGTTTTCAATAAGTTATTACTATTTTAGATAAAATCACTTGTTTACCTTCAAGCATTTCTTGCATTGATTTTAGTACTTTATATTATTTAATTGAAGCACCTATTTCCATTTATCTGAACTTAATTGTCTTGAAGAGTGGATTGACAACCTCTAAGGAACCCTAGTGCTTCTTATATTTATCTTATGCTAGGTAATCCACCCATATATCTTACTAATCCACCCTTTTCTAGTTGCTTTCTTATTTGCAGGTCATCCTCCTGAGCTAAAGAGCAATAGCTACAATCGATTGGATCACATGCACACAATAAAATTAGGTTCTTCTAAACCACACCCTCTTTAAGTCTCTTCCCATTTTTTAATGAAAATAAACATGGAAAAATAGTGAAACACCCTCATCCAACTTTGAACCTCCACCATTGATCCTTCTCTCCTTCCTCTATTTAAATAAAGCCACTCCTCCATTGGAGTCAACAAGAAATCAAGTGAAGAATCCATGTCCAACTAGTAATTAAATCATCCAATCCTTCATCAAAAATCCTTGAATCATGCCATAATAATGTCCAAACTGAGTCTAAGGTAAATCTAATCCTTTAATTTTGCATCCATTTAATCACGGTGTAGAGCATTTAGCTTTAAGATCATAGTTCTAGTTTCGAATTATGTTCATCCATTTACATTCTAGTTCTAATGGATCTATAATTTAAATAGTTAGTTTGATGTTTGGGTTTGAATTTCTATAGTCAAATTCATACTGTGCCCAAAAATCCTTCTACATTTTGGTGACCACAGTGGGATCAGGCCTCTTCTTGAACTAACATCTTCCTCCTTAAGTGTGTTTTGCTTGAGATTTTCAGGTTAGGTTGAAGAAGTTGTTGGTGGATCCAGGTTTCACATTCTTTTCTATGTCCACATTATTTCTGTGTATGGTTGCATTGGTTTTAATATTATCTTTTAAATTCTAATAATAGCAATAGAACAAATTAGGAAAATCAGGTATGCTTCATAATATTTTAAATTTTTGCGTAATTAGATGTCTCTATTTTTAAATATTTTCAAAAATATCAAAGTGTGTATATATATATATATATATATATATATATATATATAAATTTGCTATCTTTATAGCTCGATCTGTTAGCGTTTGATAGAATACTATAGCACCAAAGACCTATCTTTGTTAATGAATTCTGGGATTTTTTTTGATATTGCAAAATGCTTGGCATCTGGATATGTCTGAAGTCCTTTGTCATTAGAATATCTAGCCCATTTCCTTGTTGAGTGTCTAAATGATCTATCTGATCCTTTACTCCACTTCCAGTCAGACTCCACCATCTAACTTTCCCATCCATCATCAAACCTTTCTTCAAATATGATTTCACCATTGCAGTAGAAAAAATATGTCAAGAAAAACAATAGAAATAAATAATGAGTATATGTGGCATTGAGGTATTTATTTTAAAAGACTAAAATATTGGTTGATAACACCAAATCCTATAACTGTAACATTCCAAATGCCCAATTCCCTTTTTTGAGTCTTTCTGTCAAACAACCCACGTGCCTTTGTACGACGAGGGTGTAGGTAGAGGTGCAGGTCCAAAGGGAAGAGGATTGGTAGATGATGTAGAAGAATCTGGGTATGAGAATAGAACTATAATCTTTAAGCAAACTCACCACATTACTCTACAGGCACAATCCCTCCATCCACATTGGCTTGACCTTGATCTAGTTTGAGAAAGCTCAAATAAGACGTGCTCATGATCCACATTAATTTTGTTACCAAAGCCTACACCCCTATCTAAGTCATGGCTCTCTTTTACACCCTAATGGATGTCCATACCCTATTTTAATGTTTTTCAGGCCGAAAATAAAACTCATAATGAGCATACCAGCCTTGCACCTTCCCTCTGTCACGTTGCACCATCCATATTAAGTATTGCTTAATATATATATATATATATATATATATATATATAATCAAATAAATGGAGTTTTGTGTCACCGTATTGATGTATTTTTAGCTTCTCAAACTTTGAATTCTAGAAACTTCATTCGAAATTTGAATCTTTTGTTATATTGTGAAGAGAATATTTCACATGCCCAGCCTGGGCCGGTCGTTGGACATTGACTTGAAAATTTAAATTGCCCTTTTGCTGAAGCAAATGTTTTCATTGAATTGTGGACCAAGGGAAAATAATTTTAAATTCTTAACAAATCTATTGTGGTGAGGTTTTCAATATTTAATTTATATATATATATATATATATATATATATATGTATATATATATATAAAATCAAATAAATGGAGTTTTGTGTCGCCGTATTGATGTATTTTTAGCTCCTCAAACTTTGAATTCTAGAAACTTCATTCCAAATTTGAATCTTTTGTTATATTGTGAAGAGAATATTTCACATGTCCAGCCTGGACGGGTCGTTGGACATTGACTTGAAAATTTAAATTGCCCTTTTGCTGAAGCAAATGTTTTCATTGAATTGTGGACCAAGGGAAAATAATTTTAAATTCTTAACAAATCTATTGTGGTGAGGTTTTCAATATTTACTTTTTAGCATGTAATTTAAAACATCTGAGTTAAATACTGACTGTACAAGTTTGGTATGTTGTAATAGTTTTGTCGATAAATAATGCATGATCTAACATAATAAATTGTTATTAATATCCACAGTCATTTTTTTTAGTGTGTATAACAAGTGGATTTTTTTTTATTCTACATGGACATGCATGTTAAAAAAAAGTCATTTCAAACTACTAATTTGTCCACGATTATGGCTAAGTGTCAATTGTTAAAAAATCCAATTTTTTTTTATCTACTTAAATCTCAGTTTTTGCAGATAGTCTATTAAGATTATTAGACTACTCACACTTTTTTGCAGGTTACCTTTTAAAGTTCAGTGTAAATTGCTAAAAGGCCAAAAATAACTACCTGTGTATCAGTCAAAGGTTAATATTTTGCTTTATAGATAACTAGTCCTTGAATCGGCTAAAAACATTATTTTAAATTATCTTTTTAATTTCATTTGTTAAACTAACATTCATCTTGCAAGGTCGCTTGTCAAAGGCATAATTATCGAAACTACTAACATTTGTCTTGGAAGATCACTTATCAAAGGCATAATTATCACAACTACTAATCATTTGTCTTATAGGTTGCCTCTTTAAAAGTGCCACTTGAAACCACTAGTCATTTGCTTTCATGCCACATGTCAAAGCTTCCTTTTGGCACTTAAAAAATAATTTTTGAATCATTTTAATCATCTATCTTATCTTGCATATATAATTTTCCTTGTCTTGTCTTCAAATTATTTGTCTTGTTTATTCTTGTCTTTCATCTTGTAAATACATCACACATAATCTTAATCATTTAATTAATCTATTATCTACCTGTTTGTATCATGAGGGATATGGTTGGTATATGCTCTCCACCTTGCATCCTTATGATGATTCTTGGGAGATCAAAAGCTGCCTATAAACCCTCCATCATTTTTCTTTTCTAGGGGGCTAGTGGCTATGGATTTCACCACCACGCACTAGTCCAAACTCCGTGTTCTAATGGAGTCTAAAAATCAAGAAAGTTATCATTAAGAATCTAAGAAAAATTCCCCATAAAGGATTTTATGGAGTGAGGGGAGGTTAAGCGCCACTATGCAAAGCAGTTAGATATCATCTTATATGGACTTGGACCCCACTGTACCTTTTCATATATATGGGATGCACCTAAAAACCCTTGTGTAAACCTAGATTAATAACTTTTAGTCATAACAAGTGTACTACTATCAAAGTTAGTATAAACTCTTAAGTATCCATCACGTGCAAGTGGGGTCAAGAGGGTTCAATAGATTCCATAATCGGTCACCAGCATATAGCCTCACCCGTGAAGCTGTTTGATGGTGTAGGCATCAAGTTACACTCCCATTTCATGATTGTGTGTTGTTATGCTAAACCCATGTTGTTTGTGAGCTGAGTTAGCCTTTTACCCAAACCTATATGCCTATCTAGGTCCTTTGCACATATCATCTTGTATATCCTTGCCTATCCTTTGTACATCCTTATCCCTCATCACCTTGTACATATTTTCTTTATATATCCTTGACCCTATCTCATCTTATCTTTATCCCATCCTAATCAAATCATCCTCATCTTATACTATCCCATCATTGATCACACCCCACCATCCCATCCCTATCCCATCATTGCCTTTGTATATCCTTATCCCATCTCCTATCTTGTCTTCATCCCATTCTAGTCTAGTCATATCCACTCATCATTGATCATCCCCATCACCTACATATCTTAATCCCATTTTGTACAACCTTGACATCATCCCATTATACATATTGTCCTTTTATACATCCTAATCTCACCATCCTATTGTACATATATTACCCTCTTGTATATCGTCATCCCCTTTTGTACATAATTTTTTTCTTGCACATCCTTCTAGTCATATCCTACCTTGGTCTTACAGGTCACTAGTCATACCCCATCACATATCCTAGTCATCTATCATCCACAACAAACCATTTGTCTTGACCTTGCCTTCATCATCCATCTAGTCTATCCTTGTCCTATTTTATCCTACCTGGCTCTTTAGGTTATATACAGGTCCACACCATCCCCCATCTAATCTTACCCTTTATAATTTCATCTTCAATTATCTATACTTATCCTAGTCACATTATCTTATCATTACCATCACATAATCCTATCCTATCCCATCTTGAGCAAAATTCATCCAAGGCTTGAACTATAGTATCCTATCATCCTAAATCCACTATCAGTTATCACTTGGACAAGTCTCATACCTAATCAATATTTTGATAGCATCTTATTACTTTGATAGTATCAATCTAGCAAACCCATCAATCATTAATCTAATCATATCTAGTCAACTCATCTTGCCTATTCATAACTAGCACCCATCTAATCATCATCTTGTTAGTTTGAATTTAGGCAAATCCCCAATCCTTTTGCTAGTTTCTAAACTAGACATTTCTGATAAGTCATTAGCACCTATTGCATTATTGGTCTAGAATTTGATCCTAGTCTTTAATCCATCTATCCATCATCACCTAATAATTCTAGCTTAGTTATTAGATCTATTTTCATTTGAGATACCTATTTTCATCATCTTTCTTCATCATCCATCACCATGAAGCTAGACCCCACCTTCATCAACCAATACATATTTTCCCACAAGGATGAGATCCTCTTGTGGTTTATTATGATGGGTGTTCCACTTCCCAAAGGTGTTGATCCCCTTCAACTCATCTCTCCACTTGTCCAAGCCCCTACATGTGAGTCCCATACCAATCCTCCATCCACTAGCCATAAACTATCCACTGCCCATTCTCACACTAGTAAAGAGAATCCAACCTTGGCCACCTCATCTATTTCCAATCCATCCACCTAGTCATATAAAAAACCATCTAATCTCATGTCCAATGCTTCCACATCCAACTCACAAAGTGAAGCGGGTCCTTATATCCCCTGTCCTATGTCCCTAGAAGCCCTTTTCAAACAATTGTCATTGCTAACATGATCATCTATCCACCTATACAACATCTTGATCCTACTAATCCTAAGCCATCCAAGGATAAATCTAATCAATATTATGCATATCATTGAACCTGGGGGCATATCATTAATCAATGTCATAATTTCTAATATTATGTCCAAGACCTCATCGACCATGGTGACATAGTAATAGAGGATGAACCAGATGAATCTATATCCCCAAATGAATAAGAAGAGGTATGCCAAGATTCCATTCCCCATTAGGATCAAGCCCTTCCCCTTATAAACCAAGGCAAAGACACCACTCCCATATACAACAAACCCTCCATCAAAGTTGAGTCTATTCCCCATAAACCTAGCCCTCTCATCTCTCATGATTATATTAAACCCATCATCCACCCATCATCTCCCTCTCACCCATCATATCAAATACCCCATGTTGAGAGGTCAATCATGGATAATCACTCTTTTACTAGTAGTATTGCATCTTACACATTGGAGATAACATTAGAGTCAACACAAGTATATCTGCATCTAGATCATGTTCAACACCAACATCAGATTCCTCATTAGAAATTTCATCCCTAATCGATGTCGATTATGCCTATCTTTTTTAGGCTACCTCTAATCCAAACACCTCCACTACATCACTGAGCATACCTTTGAATCCAAATCAGGATGATGAAGTCATAACAGAGTTATTGAAATCTTTATCTATTGAAGATTTTTAGAGTGAATATGATCCAATTTTGGATGTGTCCACTACAACTAGTCTTAGAGATCTTTTTATTGATCTCGAGGATATTTTCTCTGATATCAAAACCAGGTCTCCAAAGAACCCCTATGAGGATCATGTTGCCCCATAACCACTCATTGAAATAATCCTACCATCTTCACCACCTTCATCTATCATAGATCCTTTCCTTCCCATTAGTGATCATTTAATCACCTCCCTCCATAAGGAATAACAGGAACATACATCATTGGACCCTTCCTCAAGCAACATAAGGTGTGCCAAAAATGTAGAGATCTAAGACCATATTCCATAAGTCAATCATAATAATAAAATCATCTTTGATCCCATAAGTCAAAGTCAAGAAGAATCAAATCATTGGCCTAATGAAAAAATGTCTTCCCCTAGTAAAGCACAATGTTAGGCACTAGGGTATCATCAAAATCAAAAGTCAATCTCCCCTAGTGAAGCCCAAAATCAGGCACCAGGGGACAGTCAAAGTCAAATCTTGTCTCAAAATAAAAATAATGTCACAAGTAGTATCCCAATGTTTGATCATCCATCAAATATGAATGATAAATTCAAAGTGTTTTAGATCTCATGTAGTCCTTTATCAATTGGCACCAATCAAATGAAGAATATCCAACATTGCCAATGATGTATGTGACTACTAGTCCTAATCCACCATCACCCATCACACCATCCTATCATGATCTTATCCTCCATCCAAGTCCCATACATCCCCATCAAAATCCAATCACACCCATACCTCCCATCACCTTCTCGAGTAACATTAGCCCTCCTAGGGGCAATGATGATACCTGATCTAGATATCTGGAGGGGTCACCATCAAAAATCACTGAAGGTCATATAGACCCTAATACATCCAACCTATGACAATATGATTTTAACATCATATTTCTCTAGGACAGGTGTCAACTAAAAATCACCACAATGTCTGCATCTTGCATCTCACCCTTCTCTAATAAATCAAGATGGCATCACAAAAGTCAAAAAGAAAAAAAGAAAAAAAGAGAAAAATAGAATATATATATATATATATATATATATATATATATATATATATATATATATATGAAAAAAGAAACATTTGCCTAATGTGAAAACCAATCTTATGATGCCTTGGGAAAGTACCATGATGAAAATCGGTTTCCAACATCATGGTCAAATAATATATTATCCACATTATATCTCAACACTTGGGGGAAAAATCCATCCATTTCATATCCCTTGTCAATCTCCTCCATCTCACCCATGCCTATCTTATTCCTCTATCTATTGTACCTACCCATCATATGCCATCATATTCTACATCCTATTATGTCCATCCTTTCATCCAATCTTTGGCATTTGTAAGGATGAGGAAGGTGTGTTGAGAAATGTTCTCAAATCATCTTGGCATATCTTCCAATGGACACTCAGGTAACTAAACATCTGGTTCCTTCACGATGTGGTCATTGAAAATAACTAGTCCATTCCTCCTTGGTCCTCATCCTATTTTAGACATCACCCTCATCCTTTTATCACTCATCCATCCTCATCCTGGTTGCTAGGCTTGGTATTCCATTTGCTAGTAACCCCATTTGTATAGTGTACATACATATCCCAAAAAACACTGAAAATTAAAATATGTCAAAAACCCTAAAAATCATAAAATTTGAAAAAGCCAAAAATCATAATCCATGGTGTCTTATCTTATGCCTAATCCCCTAGTCGCATCCATCTTGATACCATCTGATATCCATCTCTATGTCATTTATTTATCTTCCCATCCATCATCCTTGGATATAACATTTAGTCTTGAAATCAAATCCTAGTTATCACGCATCCCTTCATATCTTCAATCTCATCCTTGGCCTAAGTATTATTGGCACACATAACCTTGCCAAATAATTTAATCTGGCACCCATCATTTCCTTATCAATGCCTCTTCACACCTAACACCCATCACATCACCTCTTTGCTAGTGTGGAAGGTACTTGATCCCATCACTTCCCTATCAATGCCTCTTCATACCTAACACCCATCCAATCACTATTTTGATAGTATGAAAGGTATTTGATCCCATCTTCACTTAATCTCCTTGCTAGATTGAACTCTTGCAGGGCCTTATCTGTTGGTAATCACTTTTATAAACCACCTTCCTTGGCCACTTTTTGATTTGATTTTAGGACCAAATCAGTATTCAAAGACCTTATCCTGTCATCCATCCTTCTATCTAAAACTAGGGGCACTATCTCGTCCTACTCCTAATCATGATCATCTTATCCAAATATAGGTCAATCCTAAGTCAATCATCACATCATGATCATCCTAGTCCAACCCATCACTCAATAACTCATCCCATCATTATCCAAGACAGTTGTGGCATTGCATGTAGATACTTATGTGTGTTACTTGTTTATTATGTTTGTCTTGTTTGAATGTATTTTATCATGTATATATCTTGTTTATCATGTCTCTTTTTATATATTGGGTAATGAATGAGGATGATATGAGGTCACCAATAGTGCCCTCAAGGATGCAAAGGTCACTTTTTGCCCATGCACTTTGGCACAACGTCCTCTTAGTCATATCTATATCATGGGGCAAACTACCAAGTGCCATATTTATAGATTACCTAGACTATGATGGGCCTTATGACAATTGTGATGGCTTGATCATTCACACCCTCATCATTTGTATAACAATCTAATCATCCTTATTACCATCACTAATTTAATCCTCTTAACACATATGACTAACATCCAATATTTTATCCTCATCTCATTATTTGATTCATATCCTTTAATCACTAACATCATCCTCTAAGTTGTCATCATCATAATCTTCTACTCCATCATTATGATCTAGTCAAAACTACATCGACTTGAGGTTTTTTCAGACTATGTAGGTAACACTTGGCCACTTTTCAGTGCCCAAGGATAGCTTGTCCACTATCTCGCTCATCTATCCTCATCCCCCTATCTTACATTAGTCAGATCTTTGAGCTATAATATTCATCATTAATCAATCTATCTATTGATCAATATTTTCCTCAATCACTCACACTTGTTGATTGGGCTTGAAAAAATCACATCCCTCTTTTCTTCCATCAATCACTGATGAGTCATTTTATCAATTATGACTCCTTTGCATGTGTCCTTATTATGGGCATCATCATTAATCACATTATGGCTCATTGATTTGATGTAATGCAACCTTGTCTTTTCGTCACTTGATCACATCATTTCTTATTTATCATCACCTACATCATATTAATCAATTTAACTTTGAGCTACACCCATCATTAATATTATCAAATTATCATCTTATCTTGGCCAATAAATATCCCTTGCATTGTGGAATTTTAATCTTATCATAATCTTGTTATGGTTTATTCCCCTTTGGGATGTGTTGACAATCATGACACCCATCATCTCTACTCTCTTTGCATGTGTCTTTTCCAAGGGCATTATCAATTTTCAGCTCATTACTCAAGTTGAATTTATCCTCTTCCTCATCTATCTCAACACCTCACATCTGATCCCTTCATCTATCCATTGCATCCCACCCCTCATTACTTCTTTCGAGTGGCCATCCATCTCATTCTTCCTTGCATGTCCCCTCAAGGGGGCATCATACCCATTAACATCATCTACTAATGTCATCTATGAAATGGTTTCTCTTTGAAAGAGCATTACTCCTCTCGTAATGACCTTTCAAAGAGGGGCAAAATGTATGCACCTAAATTCACTCGCCTAAATTATCATCATTAATATTATTATTAATCAACACTAATTTTGCTTATCTCATTTATTATAATTAATTCCATCCTAATATCCCCTTCTTCCTAATCATTTATCTAATATTCCCCTTTATTTCTCTTCACTTACTAACCTTATTCATTCCCACCAATCAATTAATTTATCCTAAATCCCTATTATACCATCCTAATCCTATTCACCTAATATTTGGGAATTTTAAATTCCCAATGGCCCACCTACTAGCCTATGCCTAGGCTATCTTACACCCCTAGTCCCTAATCCTCACCTAATCCCTATCTAATCCCCCATCTAATCATTATTAACCCCTAAGAAGGATTCTAGAATTCTTCAATTATAGAATCTTCTCTAAACTAACTCCTCTCTAAAATACTCTAAATCTAGAGGCTTTCAAGGAATTTTAAATTACTTTTAATCCTCAACCCTTGATCTCCCTCATACAACTTTGAATCTCCATCATTGATCCTTCCCTCTTTCCTCTATTTAAACAAGGCCACTCCTCCATTCGAGCCAACAAGAAATCAAGTGAGGTATTCATGCCCAACTAGTCATTGAATCATCCAATCCTTTATCAACAATCCCTGAATAATGCCATCATAATGTCTAATTTGAGTCTAAGGTAAATCTAATCCTTTCATTTTGTATCTATTTAATCATGGTGTAGATCATTTAGCGTTAGGATCATAGTGCTTATTTTGAATTATGTTCATCCATTTGCATTCTGGTTCTAATGGATCTAGAATTTAATTAGATAGTTTGATGTTTGGGTTTGAATTTCCATAGTTAAATTTATATTGTACCCAAAAATCCTTCTACAATTGTGTTAAAATAAACTTGCATTATTATTGAATTCTATGTTTTCATTTGAAAACATCTTATATATATATATATATATATATATATATATATATATATATATATATATATATAATTGTTGATCTAAAAAGATTCACTTATAATTAGGTATTTATAAAATATTCTTATTTCTCAAACTTTTCTCTCTCGACACATCAGTCTCTTTGAATGTACGTCCTAAAGAGTACAGTGAGACTTGGGTGGGTTGGCATGTGGCATTTTTGTGAGAGATTCTATTATGTTTATTTTCACCTTTTACCCCTCTAACTCTTACCATGACATTAAATTTGCTTATCCTTGAGGTTAACACTCTATGTTTCTCCTCTTTACATGCCTTATTTGATGGGTCAATGATGTCTTATAGTGTCCCCAATTTAGCCGATGTCATCGATTGGGTTGATGACTTACTATTACGCTATAAACATTTTATATGCCAATACCTTGGTTAATGACATCTGAAAGATATGAGTTTTGATTTTTATGGTTTGGATCTACATTTATAGGGTTTTTTATTATCGTTCATCAATATATAGTCATCTGATTCACTCTGCTTGCCCATACAAACCAATCTTAGAGAGAAGAAGAGGAATTAGGTTTAAGTAGTTTACACTTAATGAAGATAAGTTAACACAAGAACTTGAAGATATCAAGAAGAAAAGTTGAGCCAATGAGGTACACTTAGTATTTGGAGTTCCCAACTTGGGTCTACTTAGGTCTTCTTTTTTCTGGACTTTGAATTCACCTACAACAATCTCTCACAAAGTGCTACAAGCCAAGGGGAAGAGTGATGTGTTAACAAGTCAACCCAATTTAGTATCCCTAACCCTATACTATTTATTTTGTAATTTGGTTGGTATATTAAATTAATCTATTTTGTGTTTATTCATGCTTAAATTAATACATGTTTGTTATTAATTTACTATTATTTTTACGCTCTTTATTTAAAACTAATGGTTTCCATTAAATGACATATTTACAACCCTTAGATTAAATATTTCATGCTTACCGTCTAATGTCACTTTACTTTCTTTGTTTATCTCTATAGCTCTTGTTTCAACATCTAATGACACCATGTATCTAATTTGATTCTATGTTTACTATTATTTACCTATATTCCTCTATTGGATCTCTTACAATGTCCTTTGATAATGACCATTATCTATGGCCTCGAGTAATTTTGTGGATAAGTGTATTGTATATGTTGGTTTTTTACCCTTATTTGGATTAATGGGCTAAATTAATCTAATTAAGATAGAATTTTGAAATAGAATTAAAATGTTAAAATATGACATTCAATCATACATTTGAATGTAAAATATCAACAATTCATTCTTTTAATTTGATAATACACATGCTAAATATGTAAATTACTAAAGAGATCAAAATATTTAGATTTTTGTTTGACTATTAAACTCTGACTATGTTTTGAAAGTGAAAATTAGGGATAAACACCCATGTGGTTCACTTGGTTCAAGAATTTATTTAATGTTTGTGTTGGGTTCATTATGTAGGTTCAGGTCAATATTATAGGTCGATATTGACTTACACAAAATTGTTAGATAATAACTATATGGTCACCTATGACTATCTATGTTTGTGTAATCACCTAAAAGTGGTAATTAGATGCTAAGAGAGTTGATTGAGTTAACCTATCCCTAGGCTAGCCATAGACCTATCTTTATACATTAGAATTATATTTCCAATCATTCAATAGAACAAAATCACCTACATCTAGTGAAAACACAGTCCCAAAATTATAATCTCAGACCCCAATCCAAATTGCTTAGTAGTCTACAAAGAGGACATTAGTGCCACATGTGATATTACTGCCACATGGCATTAGTGTTCCCAATTTGCAACTACTGTTCTTAACCTTAGCTCTTCCTAATGGATATTTTTTCAAATGTGTTCCCCTCCTAAGGTCAACCTAAGCTCATTTTATTATCCAAACAAGAAACAAGACTCTATAAATATAAGTCTAATTCACCTCTATTAACTAGATGAAAAATAGATACAAAAGCTATTCAAACCAAAGATAAAGTTGTACAAAATAAACATATTTAATCCCTATTATACCCTACTTTCTACATACTACCATCTACAATAGCCTTAATTCAAGTTTTCAAACATTTCAAAGCTCAGGCACATTCAAGGCATCCAAGGCCACTCTCATTCTAGCATTCACTTGCACATACATCAAACACTCGGTGGGAAACTACATCAGACGTGATCCTTCTTTAGAATATTTGTATGTAGGAAAATCTCTACATAGCAAGGTGTTGAGGATGTATAGTACATCCTAATAACACACTCAAAATTATTACTTATGCCATACTTACAAGAAGATTAGGGTTTTCACATCAAATCAATTTTTCTAGGTACAACACAGAGCTACAGGTTTCGATCATGCAGGAACAAGACCTAAAAACACATGCATAAGTGCTCCTAGAAAACAAGAATAGTCCCACAAATGGGATATTAACACCACATTAAATACATTAAACATAGATAGAACTATTGTCCAGTGAGCAGATGAATTTCATAATCATGTTGATAACACAAACTACTACCCAGATCTCAAATTTCAAAAGCTAGATCATTTACGATAGTCAATTTTTAGATAAGTCTCTATTTATGCCTATATATTATTATTATTATTAGAAAGTAAAATAAGGTCAAAGGTCATTATGAATCATCACTTAATTATTACATATTATTTATCTGATTTAGACATCTCAACCCCTAAACCAAACATATGATTTACATAGTTAAACTCTAAAAGGTTAAATCATTTAGTGAAGCTATCTTAATTCAAACATTGCATCAAACCCTAGCTTGCATTAATTCTTATTTTTGTGAAATAAATTTAGAGTTGAATACTGCTAATTTTTTGATTTTATTTAGACAACCTAGCTAATTAAAATCAATTTTACATTAGGGTTTCAATTTATTTTCCATTTAATTTAAATTGTTGTAAAGAAATCCTAGATTCCAAAACCCTAACCCTACACACACTTAGGGTTTGTATCCTTTTTCTATATACTCAAATTTAAATTCCAAAACTATCACAATTTGCAGCAATATTTAAATTTTACAATCTTTCATAGATTCTAATTCTTAAACACTTCAAAATATACAAAACTTATTTTCCTACCTTTCAACCTTCAATGACAGAATTTAACAATAGATTTGATGAAACTGATAAGTATAAATTACAAGTTTTTATGTCCAAACATAAGGATATCCAATATGATTTCATAAACATTCTTCAAGAGGAACTCCAAAAGAAAAATAATGGTCAATCTTCAACCCCTTCAGTTAATGATGTTGTTACACCTTTAGTGGGGCCTACTCAACCAACTCAAATAACACAACCCCAGATTGTTATTCGACCATCAATGACAACTACACCAATTTTGGCTAGTTATTCTCATCTAGATTTACAATCCTTTATGTAGCAGGTTCTTTCTCTGTAATCTAAGGTGTTACATCTTGAGCAGGGAATAACTAAGCCATCATATGCCTTAAATTCTAACATTCTCTTGCATACACCTTTGGTACATCACATAGTGGAAAATCCTTTGCTATCCGGTTTCATGGTACCCAAGCTCATATTATATGATGACAAGGGTGACCCAGAGCATTACCTCAGATCCTTTCACATAACATGCTTGGACTATGTGTTCAATAATTGGCTTGTTATGAAGCTATTTCCACGTAGTCTCAAGTATTATTCCCTACAATGGTTCTATAATTTTCCCAACCAATATATCATGACATTCAATCCTTTAATACATATGTTCCTAACACACTTCTTAATCAACATTAGTGATAAAATATCATATGCACAAGTGGCACAACTAAACCAAAAGTCAAATGATCCCATAGTTGATTATGTTTTACGATACAAGACAATACTATCAAAATTGAAAATCCCCATGGTAGATAGAGAGATCCAAGATATATTCAAAATAAATTTATTATCTTAGCTTCATGAAGCTATCTTATTCAATAAATTTCCCACATTTATCGATATTCATCACATAGTTAAGGAAAGAGAGGTTAAGCTCTTAGAAATGGGCAAACTCAAGTACATAAATGAATTAGATTCAACTATTAAGAGTACAAAAAAAACCTCCATACAAGGTAAGGGACATAGAAAATAAAAGTGATCAGAAGGCAATAGTCAACATAGATTTAGAGCCTTCTCCTAGATTGATTTTATCATCTCCTCAGTGTAGAGTCTTCACTAATCTACCAGAGTCACCAACACGAATTCTACAACAACTATTATAATGCAATGTCATATCTCTCCCTCCCATTAAAGAGGTTGATATGACATGACCTCTTCCAAAAAGTTATTCAAATTCATTCTACAAATATCACAAGGTAACAAGCTACATGACAAATAGATGTATTAGCTTTAAACATAATATACAAGATGTCATTGAGGCTAACATTATTGATGTGGGCACACCCATAAAGAAACCAAAACAACAAACAGAGGCAAAGGCACTTAAGATATTTTCATATCCTTTCCATAAACATACAACTAATGATGTAGGGGGCACATCAGGGGTTTATTATACATACCAGGCTCATCCACCACTAGATTCATATCACACAGGTACAAAGGAGACACATCCACTGCATAACATTATTGGCATGTATCACACTACAGTGCCTCCTAGACCACTTATCACATTTTTAAATCAAGATATTGTGGATGATGACACAAATTTACATGTGCTCTTTATATGAGCATATATAGACCACCATCATATTCAAAGTGTTATGGATGATAATGGGTCAAGCATAAACATGTGCACTATGACACTATTACAACACTTAGGCTACACAGAGCAGGATAAATTCCACATAGATATAGTCATTAGTGGTTTCAATGACCATATTTAGAGCTTTATTAGGGAGATTGTGTTTCCATTACAAGTTAGACCATCACACATAGCCACTTGATTCTTAGTAGTACCTAGTACAAGTGTATTCAACATCTTATTGGTCATGCCATGGTTACAATAACTCCAAGTTGTCCCATATACAACACAACAATGCCTAAAGTATATACATTATAAATCGGTGGTTAAGGTTGAGGGTGTCACATATGAGGATCCTCTACCTATCCCACAAGTAGCTCCAACACAATTTCTAGATACACTTCAAGCTACACTTATACTATATTTTCTAGCTACAGTTCCATCACAAACACTAGTTATAGTTCCAGTATCACTACCAAATATTACATGGTTATCAGTTATAACAGAGAGTATAGATCCTATGCATACATCACAATGTTTAGTAGAGTCCTCAGATCAGGCCATGTCTATTTATACAATGTCTACATGCACGCATACTCTCCCATGGAGACTATTACTAGAGAGACCATTGCATTAGAGATACGTCATTGATTCTAGAGGACCTTCCTCTACATAGTTTATGTTAAGATCAGTCTAGGGGTTCTCAACACAAGGCACCTACATCACCTAAATATTCTAATTCTACCATATGGGTACCTAAGACCCCTACAATTTATAGGGCATCATAGTCAGTGCCACAAAATCATAACATCACTTCTTACACAACTTCATATTTAGATTATACAAGACACCAGATCATGGGATCACACTTACCCTTTCACACCAAATGCATGATCAAATTTTCACTCTTCGACACATTTCACGGTGATAATGAATTTCCCATGATACTCATTGGTTAGTATGGTCCCTACCCTTGTACATACTTTCCTTTTATCTCTCACTTCTTGTACATAGTTTATTTTCATTTGCTTGTACATAGCTTATACTAAAAAATAATATGTCAAAATAAAAAAACATTCAAATATTTTAAAAATATAAAAATTTATAGATTGTATGCATTGTTATGTTTATATTTCTATTACTTGCCAGATATGGCATATTACAAGCTATCCTAGTATAGTTGGTTTTATCATCCACATATACTTCACTTGTTATTGTCAAGTTCTTATAGATTCTAGATAGGAATCCAATCCACTACACTAATCCAACCTAGTTATCATCTACCCATTACAGGTATTTACATGGATACATGTTTATACATTGATACATCCACCCACTTGGGAGCATTTCCTACATATTTTATATAATCAGGTTTTATCTTTACATACTACACATTCCAGATTATGAATTTATTATTGCTTAGATTTTTTGATGACTATCACTAGTTAGACTTAGTATATATGCATCTTAGCATCTAAATAAATTTTATTACATAATCATACATGCTTTCATTTCTAGTTCCTAGATTAGACTTGATTGTGTTTCCTATGCTTCTTCCATCTTTGAGGGCATTTGAATATGCTATTGTTCTTTGGCTTCTGCACCACTTCTCTATTTGTATGCCTTGGATATGTGCCCATGACCCTTGTGTGTGCTCTTTCCTACTTCTATAAGCAGACATTTGAACATGTCCTTTTATGTGGCTTTATGCCAAATTGCTTCTCATTTTCATATGTGGACATTTAAACATGTCCTTGTATGTCTTCATTCTCATATTTAGTGATATGTGCCCATGTCTCTTGTATTGTGGCCCCTTGGCCTATATTTTGTGTACCTTATGTGTTTATATGATTGAATTCTTATATGCTTCTACACCATGACACTTATACTTGCTTGTTACACACACACACACACACACACACACACACACACACACACACACACACACACACCAATTTTTGATGCCATGAGTGATCTCATGCATCTACCCTTCCTACATAAGTGTCATGATGGACATCATGCCCCATCCCCTTAGGTAGTTACTTAAACTTTGATGTCATACATTACTTACATCTATGACACCCTTGTGTAATGCTAGATTACAACATACATCTTACATTTATTAATTATGATCAGATACATTTACATTTTGATGTTATGTTTTTACATTATATTGGGATATTATGCACATGATCCAGTTAACACATGCAAAACTACTTATTTAGAGGGCAATTCTTACACAAGTTTCAAAAATACCCTCAAAAGAGGTTGAATTCACAGAGGTTTGTCACAAAGATCAAGCTCCTATATTAATTTTCATAGATACATTTCAGCACACAGGCTCAGTTTTAGACATCAGACTCATGGTAGACACAAAATAGAATAAAGGTTCAATAGTCAGTTCAGATCACATAGAAATCAAACTAGGTAGTCATTAGTGCCTAGATTGGGGTATTAGCACCAGAAGGTGCTACTGTCCACTATAGGGTGCTATTGTCTAGTAGCCCCATATTTAAGATAGTCCATATCATTCAGACTTGTACACTAGGTACAATACATATTTGCATAGATATAATCAAAAGTTTGATAATTATGTTTAGATTTAGCTCATATTCATTCATTTCAACTTAGATTCATATTAGTTGCTCAGATTTGGGGGAATCATGCATGACATGATCACTTATACATTCATATCAGTTATGCAGATTCAACTATTACATACTTAGTTCAAATTTAATATACTCAGATACTAGATTAGGGGCATGTGCACGACACATAGTTTCCATATACTCAGCTTCAGACAAGTTGATCAGATGGAATGACAAACTCCATGTCATTATATATGATGTACACACTTTATATCACATTCTA
This sequence comes from Torreya grandis, assembly GCA_037957365.1. Lineage (NCBI taxonomy): Eukaryota > Viridiplantae > Streptophyta > Pinopsida > Cupressales > Taxaceae > Torreya > Torreya grandis. The sequence continues at coordinate 2,359,076 of JARHVA010000415.1, forward strand.
GGTTATCACCAGATTCATGTCTTACTCCATCTATAGTGGTTGGCATTCCCAATAGGCCATGAAGATGAATACATAGTTATATTTACTCAGTTAGATAATTTTAACACTTTATGCAGTTTAGCTATAAATACATCTAATTCACATAGGGGGAAATGATGGAGTCATGGCCTATTTGTGTTCTTGATCCACCTACATGAGAGTGTTAGACACACTTATGGTCTTACCCAATCTATTCACAGAGATTGGGATCCATCAAGCAGGGGTGGGCAAAGATGGAATCAAAATCAGATTGAGTTCGTGAGCCACCCATATGAGGATTGAGCAAGAAATAAACTTAGTTCAATTTATTCAATGATATGATCACTATGAACATTCACACACACATACTGTCACCAGGTTCATGCATTGATTCACATACCCAAAGAGGTGCATTCATTTCTTTCCTCAGCTTTGCTTAATTATTTCATCTCAACATAGTCTTTTACTTTTAATCATCTCTTAAGTAATGATTGATTTTTACATGTTTCATTACAAGACATTACTTTAGATCATGTTCCACATATGCAGACCCAGGTTCTCTTATTCAAACTCAACAACATGAGCTTCACTTCTAAGGTAAGTCCAAGTACACTTCTTTTTCCTTTATAATAGTCATTTTGCTTTGCTGCATTACTAGCGTAAAGGGGGGGGGAAATGTAATCACTTAAAAATGGTAATTGGATGATAAGATTGTCTCTTGAGTTAACCTATCCATAGGCTATCCATAAAACTATCTTTATGCATTAGACTTACATTTATAGTCATTCAACAGACCACAATCACCTACAACCAGTCAAAACATAGTCCTAGAATTGTTATCTCAAATCCCAATTTAAATTACTTAGCAGTCTATAAAGAGGACATTAGCACCATGTTTATGACACTATAACCACATGGCATTAGTGTTCCCAACTAGGTGCCACTATTTTTAGCCCTAAATATTCCCAACAGATAGTTTTTCAAATGTGTGCCCCTTAATATCAACCTACACTCATTTTCTTATCTACACAAGCAACAAAACTCTATAAATACAAGTCTAATTCATCTCTATTGACTAGATGGAAAAAATACGCAAAATCTATTCAAATGAAAGACAAAGCTATGAAAAATCAAGGTATTGAATCTCTATTCTACCCACTTTTTACATAGTACCATAAACAACATCCCTAAGTCTAGTTTTCAAGTATTTCAAAACTCAAGCACATTCAAGGCATCCAAGGCCACTTTCATTCTAGAATTTACTTGCACATACATCAAGCATTAGGTGGGAGAACTATATCAAACTTGATCCCTCTTCGAAGTATTGGTATGTAGGCAACTCTCTACATAACGAGGTGTTGAGGATGTCCAGTCCATCCTAATAACACACTCAAAATTATTGCTTATGCCATACTTGCAAGGAGATTAGGGTTTTCACATCAAATCAAATTTTATAAGTACAACACAAATTTACATGTTTTAGTCACACAAAAATAAGACCTACAGACATAGGCACAAGGACTTCCAAAAAATAGGAACAATCCTGCAAAGGGGATATTAGCACCTCGAGGACAGTACACACAGATGGAGCTACTGTCCAAATTGGGTGCTAATGTCCAGTGAGTAGATGAATACCAAAATCTTATTGATGACACAAACTACTACCTAAATCTCAAATTTTAAAACCCAGATCATCCATGATAGTCTATTTTTAGTTAAGTCTATATTTATACCTATTTATTGCTATTATTAGAAAGTCAAAAAATGTCAAAGGTCATTAAAAATTAGTACTTAATTATTGCATATTATTTATCTAATTTAGATATCTAAAACCCTTAATAAACAAATAGTTTTCATTGTAAAACACTAAAAGGTTAAATCAGTTTGCTCTGTGTTTGCGATCTTGAACCATGATAATGTGCACAGATCCAAAAATCAACCTTCTTTGCATTGAATCCATAGATGTGTCTATGAAAAATAAAAACCTAAAAAAATTAGAGAAGTGTAATGGGTTGAACTTATCATAGTAATCCACATCTAATGTTTGGTCATTTCCTACGCATCCAACATTTCAAGGATAGAAATCAAACCACACATAGTTATTCCACCTAGTGTGATTATGCAGTTATGTTCCTTTACTATGCGAATGCAAGTAATGATTAAATTTGGTAATTGATAATACTTGTTTTGACCTAAATTTTGAGTGCTTCAGATTTGGCTTAAGATTGCTCCTAGTGATAGTTATGTAAATTGAGAAGAATAGGGCAAATTTTCTCAATGTGCAATAATGTATATATGTGCAATAGATAAGTGCTAGATCTTTTTTTATATGATACCTCGATTTGTTTATATATGGATCCATTTTAATAATTCCTCATTCCACCGACACGCTATGTTTATAGGTTATCCTTAAGGATGAGTTTGATTTTTAAAATAGTCGTTGCTAGGAGTAAGATAGTTCCAACCAAGCTGGTTAGTATCAGCTGGTAAAACTAACTAGGTTGGGGGAACAAACCTATATACAAGCATACTAAACTGATAGTTTGGAGATGTCTATGTAGGATAGTTAGTAGATTTGAAATAGATAGTGAGTATCATGTAGGTGTATGACAATTGAATAGAAGGGTTGACTCATAAGATAACATGTGTGAGATGATAACAAATTAGGACCCCCTGATCCCTATCTATATATGGAGTTGTGCCCCCTAATTATATAGAGGTCCTCGAGAGAAATATAGATAAGATATCAGTGCCCTATACCTGCCCCATAGAGAGAAGAGATAGGAGCCCCTAGATGGAGACAATCTCCTGAGCTTGTTTGGGTGTTAATGCCATGCATGGTAAATGTGTGTCAAGATTTTCATTGTCAAGTATTGAAGCCCAGATTTTAGTATCTACAAATGCCTTCATTTTAATCTAGTATTGAAATTACTAGAATAAAAGGATAAAATATACCTGAGTATGCACACCACACTTTGTTATTTTGGGAGATGGCTCCAAATGTGTAGTTTTGATCCATATAAAATTGAAATGAGAATGAATTAGTCAATGTCCATATGTGAAATTTGAAATCTAAAAATTGAAAAAGTAAGGGTTAGAGTACACATGTGTGTTGGTGTAAACCGTGTTGCCTTCATAGATTTTTGGAGATGATACTTCCTTATTGAAACATTGGAGAGTTGGGGTGATCATGACCCAAACTTGTATAGCTACGCAAGTTCCTAAGTTGGGAAGGCAACATATCCAAACCCTCATGAATGTGGAAAAAATTACACAATGTACCAACCCAAATAACTATGTAGGAAAATATAGAGAATCGATCAAGCAAGGTTCAACTCCAAAAGAAAAAATTATGCAGGTAAAATGAGAGAATTGATCAGGTAAGGTTCACGCGAAATGAATCAACCACGACAGGTGGCTTATATATTCAAATGTAATTTTTTGCTCTAGTTCAATCAAGTTTGATCCATTTAAAATATAAAAAATGATCATAAAGTAATGAATAATGTTCATGTCCTCATTATGTATGCAAGTTTGATAAGTGTGAAGTGGGATGACAACCATTTTTCATTGAACTGTAACTATTCTATAAATGTGCATGAACCAATATCATGCACCCTAAATTTGTATGCTGAATTTGGGAACTTGTATCTCAAATGTAATGTGAATGTGTAACTCTGAACCTATGTTCTTGTAAACTATTGTGCATATGCCCATGCATATGCATCCACATGTGTATGAATCTGTACTCAAGTGTTTTTGAAGTGTATCAGTTAGAGGCCATGATTACCATGACTACCACATTGAATCACAAGATTAATGTTTTTGAAAGCCATGCTACTAGAGGCAATCAAATTAGGGACCAAATACACTAGATTAAGATTGGCAACACTACCTCTAAGGGGTTTTTCAATCGAAGGAGTAGATTAATGTTATCAAAATAATACATAGTCATTTCAAAAACCTTCCATAGTTCTCAACATTCCTAAAACCACTATAAAATTATATTCCAGGCCAAGGAGAATACGATGGAGAGAGCGGAGGAATTTTTGGAGTGTTTTGATGTGATGCCTCGCAAGTTAAGAACTTCGACTCAAAAACTCTATGATGCCACCCTTTCTTTCGATGATCTTTTTTTGTTATGCAATGCATGGCTAACAATAAATGACTATGAAAAAATGGCTTTTCATATAAATTTTATAAACCTAATTGAAATTTTGTTGGCTCTAATTTGCTTTAAGTTTAAATCTATACATAAAAATATATTTAAGAACAATCATCAATAAAGAAAATTTTATGTTTATTCCTAAGTATAGTGACCCCAAATTCACTATTAGGTAGGACTTGATTACCTTGTTGAATGTCTCTTAAGAATTAATTTGTAAATCCTTAGTGCTCTACCTTATCAACATTCTCCGTGTAATCATCATGCCATTGAAAAATGAGTTTATTAAAATCAAGTACATCTTAAATAATCTTACCACTGTTTGGGAAGGAATGGATTGGGTTTGTGTCTTTTGAGAGAGAACCATCTTCCATAATAGTAAGGAGGAGGACGACGAGACGAAGAAGAACACACATACGAAAAATAGTGAAATACATTAAATAGTGAGTATTAATCTAAAATAATATAGTGTAATCTATTAACATAGAGCCTTTCATTATTATAACGTAGATTTAATTTAATTTCATATGAAGCCAAAAGTAAACAATGTCGGCATATTCATAACTAAGTGAATTAAATGGTGAATGAGATTGGCCTCGAAAAATGGCCTATATAATGACCATTGACGGAGGATTTGAAGCATTTCCTTCTATTCTCGATTCGATTAGAGAAGAAAAAATTGTGCTGGCAACATGAAATCTAGGATTGTCTGGTTTTTTCTGTTTATTATTGTTTCTGAAGCTTCATTGGGACAGGGTGACCATGGTTTTTGATATTTGTTATGTGATATTAAAGAAATTCCATTGTTCTGAAAAACATATGATTTGGGAATGCAGGGCAGTCGTGTTCTTCACCTGACCTGTTATACTCATGGAAGGAGATTGAGGAAGCGTCATCAACTTCAATTACAGTAAGAAATGCTTGCCAAACATGTAATGCAGAGAATATCACAATGCAAGTGACCAACGAAGCTGATGTCGCTGAAACAGTGTTTATGAGAGGAATGCGTGCAGCTCACACGTTCACGTTTCTGCGTCGCTCACTGCCTACCCTAATCATGGATATACAAACTCTCTCTGTAATTTTCTCCTCTTGTACTTCATTTCCCACGATAATTAATCTTTAAAATCTTTGCTTCTTTCTCCTCAGATTTGGGTGTAAATTCTGTTCCACAAAATGTTGTTGCAAAGGATTCCTAATGCCTTTGATTTGTTTTTGAAAGCAATCCAGAAAGAAATAATTTGTTATAGCATTAAATCAGCAGTCTCAAGAGATGATTTTTTATTTTTTATAGATACGGGAAAGCGATCCTTTCTTGTGAATCAGGCCATAAACATACATATATATCCTGCAATGATAATTTTTTATTTGTTTTTTAATTAATTAATTATTTATAATTTATCTAAAATGTAAATTTTATTTTTAATTTGTTACATATAAATTAAAAATATTATAATTTGATTGGTGAAAATGATTAATAAGAATAATATTTTATAATACCATCCAAGTACAAATCTTTATACATTAATTATTACTATTTAATTTATAGAATCCAAACAAAAAATAATAATTTGTAAATAATATTTAACATGGATACATCTTCCTATATTTAAAGAGTTTTGGTGTTTGGTTGAGTATTAATTTAGTTTTTAAGCACTATCTATTTATTTTGTACCCTTAAATAATAAATAGAACAATAATGTCATATAAATTAATAAGTGTTTTGGTGCTTAGTTAAGTATTAATTTAGTTTTTAAGTACTATCTATTTATTGTACTTTTAAATAATAAATAAAGTAATAGTGTCATAAATAGATTTAGTTATATAACTAATAATGTCATAAATAAATTTAGTTATATGTAGTGTTTGTATGTTGTATATTTATATATAATTGGTGTGCTATCAAAATCGATTTTAAAAGACATTATATATGCATTAGATGGTAGGGACCACCGAAAGCACCCAAGAGTGTAGGTTATGCTCATAACAAACCTAAGAGTGTACCTTCTTCTATAGATGTAATGACAAGAGGAGGGGGAAGGTGGAAAGAATGCTAAGAGTCACGAAAAGATAAACAAATGTAGATTTTACCCACTTTTGTAACGAGAAAATTAGAAAAAAGTATATATTTTAGGAGGTCAAACACAATTAGTGCTTGGGACAATGAGTTATGCATTAACATAAGAAATATACATACGCATTAAAAAAGATAAGACACAAAGTTCTGGGATTTCCTTGGTTCATGGACAAAAGAATAAGCACAAAGTTTCCTTCTTCCTCTTCAAGATTCACTAATTGTAGACATAAAAAAACCCCTTTACAATAGCCATTTCTTGTATTTATAACCAATAGGAATGCGCTGACCCTTCATATTCCAAAGTGACTCTTCGTATTCTATTTTTCATCTTTATTCTATTATTTTACAATTTTGATTTTATAGAAAGGAAAATAATAATTTCCCTGAAATAGTTATTTAGGAAAAAATATAAAGGAGTTCTATGGACCTTTCTGGGAAATTTTTTGTGAGACAAAAAAAATTATGGATGTATCCACAGTAGTTGAATCTTTCTTAACTTGTTCCTTGTCTCATGTAGCCTTGAATCTCCATAATCTTGTACCCACTTTGAGAGCTTCAGTGCTTTTAGGAACTACCACATTTCAACAATGTGTGAACCATCTATGAGAAACAAATGTTAGGGTGCATGGTACCCTAGACAATTCTACCAATTGAGAATTCAACTCTTCTAGGGAAATGTGGATTTCATTGAGTATTGTCATTGAAGCTTTATTGAATTTGTTCTTGTCAAGAAGATATTCTTTGACCCCTTTCTTAAATTTGACTTTCAATTTATCCATAATATGTGTAGTGATCCCATCATATTTATACAAATCACAATGAATTTAATCTAAATTAGTGGAGATTAGCTTGTATTTTTCTTCATCCACGTCTCTACTTTATTTCAGCTTCATGATAAATTTATTCAAAACTTTCATTCTTTAGAGTATACACTCTGCCCATTTGCATGAGGTGTCATCTTCTTCCTTTTCAAAGACTTCACCCTCTACCATCACTTTGGCCTCAATCAAAATCATCTCTTTTATATCTCCAATCACCTCTTCCCACACTTTTCAATTAGTATTGTGGGATTCGATTTGTTTGTGGATGTCTAACATCTCTTGATCAATGGAAGCATAAAGCTTCATGACTTCTTTAATATAGTTCATTCCGCCTATAAGAAAGTCATCTACCCATGCCTCTAAAGTTTTTCCATAAGTGTCATGCTTGTAATAGTATACATAGCTTCTTTGCTTATCCCTGGTAATTGTGTTGGAGTATTAACCTATGGGGTTGCAGGAGTCTCCATAGGATTGAGTAGATAATTAACATAACATGCCAATTGTTTGACCTATTTTCTGAGTTGTTCTTGAGTCATTCATCTTAATCCAAACTTTTGATTATTATTTTAGTGGTCTCTTGGAGGTTATGAATGTCGATCCCTATGTCTCTTCTCCAAGTGATATCCTCTTGAGATTATAATCACTCGCTGTCATTTCTTCTATGTACTTAAAAGATCATATACCAACCTACAAGTGGTTTTTGATTTCTTTGATGAAAGGGTCTTCAATAGATAAAAAATAACATCAAAATATAACATTTTAACTTTGAATACTTTTTTTATTTTCCTCAACATTGGTTGTATCCATTGAAATGAAAGTTCATTGAAAGAGACCAGTTGAGATTTAGAGGAAGAGGGAGTGGGCTGCTTTGAAGGAGTAGTTTCAAGAGGAGGAGGTATATGTGTATATCCAAATAGAGAAGGCCAAGTATACTATAGATTTATACCTCAACTTCCTTTTGTGATACCTCTTGAACTACTCCCTAAGTGGAGGCTGAGTATTGTTGCGTAGTATTAGGGATGAGCAAGTTAGGATCACTAAGGGCTTCTGTTGAAGACTATAGATTTCTAGATTCATTATCTTAATTATTTTCCCCTAATACTAAATTCTCTTTGCATGGTTTTCCTAGTTGTTTCCTTAGATCACAATCTTCATCTATGCCATCTTCTGAAGTAGATGAGCTAGATGTCTCAATTAAAACATTGATACTACTTCTTATGGAAGTAGGTGTGCGATCTTGATTTGGGAGAGCTGAATCCTTTCCTCTCCTTAAAATTCCTATTGTTACCCTTGATAGTCTCTTGTCTAACCATTTCTTTGTACGAGCCAATATTCTATGTGTTCTCCACTGTAGATCGATAGGTTTTCTGATCAACAAGTTTATAGTTGGCAAGGGTACAATGATAATTATATACATATATTCTAGATCAATGAGGTCAATCTTATCATCAATAATTCCTTCTGGGACCCATTCATTTGTCCCTTTGAATTAATTGAAATTCAACTGCACAATCATCTCAATAGTATTCTAGATGAGGTTTATGTCCGTAATTAGGTCTAATGTTGATATTATGTTTCTCATATCCTTTGGTATCAATGGATTCTCTACTAGCGTAGGACTGAAGGGTAAAATCATAGATGGACAATTCAATGTCTTGTGTATTGGCCATAATTTTATAAACAAAGTATCCCAATGCAATGAGGAATGAAACACCTAATACATACTTCCCTTTACAATGCTTGTGAACTGATGCTAGCTATTGATATAGTTTTATGAGGATAATTTTATCACTTTCCAACCTTGGGTGCCTTAGAGAGTGTCCTTCATAGCCTCCAACTCTGGTATATGTGAATTTTTGAAAGTGGATGTAGTAACTACCATACTGGTTGATCAAACTTATTGCTTTAGCTGAAATCCTAATTCCCCAATCTTATTCAAGGCACTACAGTACTCTCATTGTGAATGCATTATTGATTCTAGTGTAGTGCTTATTAGTTTACAACAATGTGAATTGGAGTGAAACATTGAAATAACTATGTTAATGGTGTGATGACCCCATCCTGTGTGATAGGATACGAAACACCAAGAAGCATATAGTTGATTACCAAACCAAGCAACTTAATATGCGGAAATAACCAGAATCAACAAGTAACTAGAATTCAGAATAACACAAGATATGAGAGACAATACACAACTTGTATTAATACTTATACATAAAAGAATACAATAAAGAAGATGCCACTTCTTCTCCACCACCTCTTCAGAGGCTTCCCACACCTCAAGTGAATAGTAATTCTCTCCTCAAAGCTCTCTCTCTCAGGTCCCAACACACAACTCAAACACAGAGTTGGTGTTCACCTCCTGTGCTCCACGCACACCACAAGTGCTCCACACACTCCACAAGTACTCAAAGTACTTCAAGTAGATCTCCCATGAACCTACAACAACCTGCAATTCAACAGACCATACTTATGGAAGGAACTCCCTTGCCTTCCTCTTTGCTCTATCCGAGTACACACCTGTACTCCAAGTAGATCCTGCCTGATTCTGTTCCCTATTGTGTTTCTGTCCTATCTAATCTTGCACACCTGCAAATCAACCTAGTTCTGCACACCTGTGAACCTTGACCTTGCACACACATACACCTGCAGATCAACGATCTTACTTACCATGTAGATCTCCTATATAGGCCATGCACCTGTGACCAAGATCCTACACACCTGAAGAATCTTGCTGACTCTCCAAAACCAGCACCCACCTTGGTACTGCTGTGGAACTAGGAGGAACACCCTTGCTCACCTCACACACAGAAGGAGCTAACTTTGCTCAACTAGAACTCTTTTCCAATACAACCATGAGTCTATTATATAGATCTCATCAAACAATGATTAGACATCTAATTACAATAATTAGATCCGCAGCTCTCAGTCTAAAAATAGATCTAATCATGCAAACACTTGGTTCGTTAGCTAACTACACATAATAAGCTCGCAGTCGAACCACACAGGCGACCGACGTCGGTCCCTATCTGCCTGGAGGTCACCGACGCCGGCCGATCCATGACCGACGTCGGTTGCTTCCTGTCTCCTACCTGCCGACATCAGTTGGCCAGACCAACGCCAGTCTCCGTGACACTCTGCAACTCTCCTGCAACCTCCTCCATGTCTGCATCAGTGAAGCTTTTAGCTCCACAACCTAACAATCTCCCACTTGGAGATAAACAGCTGCACTGTACCTATACCTGTACTCTGTCTAATCTATTTCTTGGTTTGTATCCCTCTTCAAGCTCAGCCCTGAAGACAACCCACCACACAACCTGTGATGTACCTCCTGTCATCTGAGTACCCTGCCACATCTGAACCTACAAACACATGTAGTGAAGTCCTGACCCTGCATGTATACTTGCTGCTGGTCCCTCTCAAATACCTGAGAACCCACTTCCCTGAATTGGCTCCTAACTCTCTGACAGCTCCCACTACATGGGAATACTCAGGTCTATACCAGACCTCATGTGATTTTAGACACTGTACCTGTCTAGCCCTTAGTGTGCTCTGGCTTTGCATCCTAAACCTCGCCAACACCTGATTCACATCAGCTCCCACTGGAAACAAAATCAACCTGTGATCTCCATGTCTCCCATGTCAAAGAATTCTGCTGCTCCAAACTCCTCATGACATGCCACTGAACTAACCTTACCCTTAGCTCAGCAAAACCCTGTATGTATAATCCTGCTAGCAAAACATACCATCCACATACAGCAACAAAATGATGTCGTGACTCATCATCCACCTGGTAAGACAAACCACAGTAGTTACCCTGACATTGACTGAAGCCATGCTTCATCCTCCACCTGTCAAAACCTGTACCACTGTCCTGCAGCTCCTCAAGACCATATACCTGGTCTTCCATCTCACATATTCGTTCACTCTATTCTTCAACTAAGGTATCCATTCGTCTCTATGATTTGTCACCGACTGGCAACCCTACCAAAACTCCCGTTTGGTTCTGCATCATATCCCTGCCATGCTCTCACCTGTTTCCTGGATCCTTCCTGCTCTACAATCAGTAACGAGTATAAAGAAGAGGAACAACAAATTTGAGGACCTACTTACGTCTTAAGTCCTCTGTATGGGTGTTTGAGACTCCTTGACAGCTCGCTGTCCACCCAAAATCTGTTACAGTGACCGACCTCGATCACTCCATAGTCTGCATCCGACCGACGTCGGTTCCCATGCGTCTGTCCCTGACTACCGACCCTGCCAACATCGGTGTCCCTGCTGCCGACATCGGTCCTCCTGACCGACATCGGTCTTACCTACTGCCGATGTCGGTCCTCGTGACCGACGTCGGTCTTACCTTGCCCAACATCACCAGCTTCGGTCTGCACATGACTGACATCGGCACCTATCTGTTCGACGCCGGTTCCTCCTGATCGACATCGGTATCTGTGTTCGCCTGTGAGTGATGACTTTTTACCCGCGAGCTCCTTTGAATCAAAACCCATGTCCAAACTGCCCTGCTCAGAAGTATCCACCACCATCCACTGGTTTCTGTCCGCCATCTCCTCCAAGTACACCAAGGCTTTCCAGTTCTTAAGCCTGTCAAATATATCTATCTTTCGCTTAAGAAAATGCATCTCCATCCTGCTCATGTGACCAAGCCTACGAAGCCACGTCTCCACAACAAAAGAAGAATCAGTAATATAAACAAGTAGATAAAGAGTACCTATTTTCTTACCACCAGCTAATTCAAGTGCATCTGCTGTGAGAGTTCTTGTGCATCTCTCATCACCCAATCTTTCTGAAGAAATTAGCCATATATCCAAACCTGGGACCTGCATGACCTTCATCAACACCTGTGTGTTGGCCGCCTGCAATTTTAGCTTCACTTCCCCTTTGCCAATTCTTTGTCAAGGCTCACCAGCTCCTCTACCTGGGGCTGCATGGAAAGAGGCAACCAAATATTTTATCCAAGATTCAACTTTATCCAAGAAACCTCCTAGAGCATCTTGTGCAACAACACCTGCTACATCTGCTTCTTCAGTTCCTTCATGCTGATCTGCTACCAACCAACAATAATCTTTTACCTGCTCTTTCTTTCCATGGGACCGTAAGTGACCATCTATGCTTTTCAACTCCTCCATTCTTAGCTTACTTTCATCTGCCATTGCTCTACTCCCACTCGATCAGAAATCCCTGAGAGTGACCTGTAACCAAACACAAAACTTGCTTCCTGCAACCTTAGCTCTGATACCACTTGATAGTGGTATCAAGCTATGAGCCAACAACCTTGCTCTGATACCACTTGATAGGATACGAAACACCAAGAAGCATACAATTGATTACCAAACCAAGCAACTTAATATGCGGAAATAACCAGAATCAACAAGTAACTAGAATTCATAATAACACAAGATATGAGAGACAATATACAACTTGTATTAATACTTATACAGAAAAGAATACAATAAAGAAGATGCCACTTCTTCTCCACCACCTCTTCAGAGGCTTCCCACACCTCAAGTGAACAGTAATTCTCTCCTCAAAGCTCTCTCTCTCAGGGCCCAACACACAACTCAAACACAGAGTTGGTGTTTACCTCCTGTGCTCCACGCACACCACAAGTGCTCCACACACTCCACAAGTACTCAAAGTACTTCAAGTAGATCTCCCATGAACCTGCAACAACCTGCAATTCAACATACCATACTTATGGAAGGAACTCCCTTGCCTTCCTCTTTGCTCTATCCGAGTACACACCTGTACTCCAAGTAGATCCTGCCTGATTTTGCTCCCTGTTGTGTTGCTATCCTATCTGATCTTGCACACCTACAAATCAACCTGGTTCTGCACACCTGTGAACCTTGACCTTACACACACATACACCTGCAGATCAATGATCTTACTTACCATGTAGATCTCCTATATAGGCCATGCACCTGTGACCAAGATCCTACACACTTGAAGAATCTTGCTGACTCTCCAAAACCAGCACCCACCTTGGTATTGCTGTGGAACTAGGAGGAACACCCTTGCTCACCTCACACACAGAAGGAGCTAACTTTGCTCAACTAGAACTCTTTTCCAATACAACCATGAGTCTATTATATAGATCTCATCCAAACAATGATTAGACATCTAATTACAATAATTAGATCCACAGCTCTCAGTCTAAAAATAGATCTAATCATGCAAACACTTGGTTCGTTAGCTAACTGCCCGTAATAAGCTCGCAGTCGAACCACACAGGCGATCGACGTCGGTCCCTGTCTGCTTGGGGGTCGCCGACGCTGGCCGATCCATGACCGACGTCGGTTGCTTCCTGTCTCCTACCTTCCGACGTCGGTTGGCCAGACCAACGCCAGTCTCCGTGACACTCTGCAACTCTCCTGCAACCTCCTCCATGTCTGCATCAATGAAGCTTTTAGCTGCACAACCTAACACTATGAAAGTACCAGGTATACCCTCTGTGAAGCCAATGATTGCACTAGGTAGGATGTCATGAAAAACTATTTTTAGCCTAAATATTTAGTAACTGATCATGCAGAGCATCACTGATTAGTTCACCCTATCCTATGCAATTTTTCCATGACAAGTTATGTTCATTGGTAGGAACATATAGTGGTGAAATATCTTAGTAGCTTCATTTCCTACTATTCAGTTCAATAGGGTGATTATATTTGAAAGTTATTCATTGAAGTCTGCCCTAAATAGGTTTTTGGGGACCTTGGAGGGTCTTTATCTCTTTTGATTCAGCCATGAGTTATTGATTGTGGTTAAGTATTCAGTAGGGTCTTTGTCACAATGTGCCTTTTCTTGCTTGACACTGATATTGACACATTCATCATGAAGTGGGATCCTCATTGTCATGCCCATAGATACTCTATCTATCTTTGCCATGAGTTCTCTAGACTTCATCATAATTTCTCTTATTTGAGGATCATAGTGTTTCACATAGGCAAATTCCAACTCTAAGAATTATATAGAGGTGGGGAAGGCAGTTGATTATGGTAAGCCACTCTCTGAGAGGTATTTAATGATTAATGTTGGGATTTTAGCATTCAATATTTTATGAAAATATTCCAAATCTACATGTCCAATCTGGGAGTTATAAATCTTTAAGATGTCACAATCTAGAACCAATAGTGGTTCATATCCCATATATTTATACTTCACCCTATTAGTTTTTAGGTTTGTGAAATGTATTTCAACAAGCAAGAGTGAGGAGGTTTAACAGATCTGGGGGTACACAATGCTATATTTTAGAAATAATGCAAATCAATAGACATAGGGAATTTTGGGTTACCATGGAAAAACTTTGAGGACTAGGTTCCAAAGAAGGGTACAACATCACAAAGTGGAAAACATAGCCTGATAATAATGTAAAAATGATCTAGCAAGTTTTCATAGGGGTCATGGGAAAAAATTAGCAGGTATTAGCTAATGGGAAGAGCTTAGTGGGGAAATATTAAGTCTCTTTAGAGCACAATTCACACGTTCAAAATGAATAAATGAACCTTGGCCTCAATATATCACTTCCTTAGAAAAGAGATGCATGGTGAATTACATGGTCGGGTCTACATGTGCATGTCTGGGGAGGATACTAGGGCCGTCCACTATATCCTTATGGCACACATGTATGCAAAAATGAATTTACATGGGTATCTATGTTTGCACATGCACATTCAAGCTAATTTAGGTGCTATCAACCACATTCTTGTAGAACGTGTGGATGTGGAGACACAACTATGTGGGCAAACATGTTTCCACATGCATTTGGTAGGGCCTGATCATCATCTACCATTTCCTCATATAATGCACAGACACAAAGAAATGCTTTCTAATGGAAATCATATGCACATCCTTATGTTTATAGAGGATGGTCTAACCGGACTCGTCTAGTGTAAAAGCATGCATGGCTACTTTACCTTGACATTTTATTTCTAAGTTAAAACATCCTTTTAAGTTTTTATTTCTCGATACTTTGACACATTAATTAAAGTGTTGTTCCTTCCTTTGGGTAATTTTTTGACATGACACTTTCAAGAATAACAAATCGGTTATAATGAACTAATTCTTAGGGAAATATTCTTGAGTGAACATTACAACTAAATATTTTTAATGTGTTCTTGGAACATGTGATTAGAAAACTAACCCTAGATAACTCACCTTAGAATGAATTATACATTTACTTCTTCACATATGTGTATCCTTATGGCTTCTAATTGCATATTATTCTTAGATGTATAGTTGTTCTTGGGTAGTGACCCTCATTGAATATTTTATAAGTGAGCTTATATTATTCTATAATGACCATGGTCACCATTAGAGGCCCACTCAAGAGATGGAGCTTCTATGAGTAGTGTAAGCCAAAGTTTTCTAAAATTTTAGCCTTATTTGACCAACAAAACATAGGTTCATTATCACATTGAACTCTCATTTGTGTTATTGCATGAGAGTGCTTGGACAAACACACACATTGAGTTTTTTTAGGTGTTTTGTGTTGAGTGGACATTTAGAGATTATGGTTTCACCTAGCACTTATATAAGCTCGCTGGAGAGGTGTTAGTTATCCCTTGTTGTCTTAGAGTTCCAACCGTATTTTGGTGATGATGTATTAAGGAGGAGGCCATCATAAGTGCAAGGTGAAATGCATCATACCCTAATTCAAAAGAATGAATATGTAGGCTACCCAATTTGTGGCAGGGGAATTGGGTCTAGGTCATAGGCTATGTTAGGGGTGTCTTTTCATCATATTTGTTTTAGAATTATAAATTCTTTTTTGTAGTAACTTTACATGTATAATTTATTAAAATAAAAAATTAGATCGATCTCTATGTACTTCCTAATTACTTTATATTAATTTATTTTTATTTAATATTAGCTACCACAGGATGAATGTATTTTTGTAACTCTCCTAATTTTATATGCCTTAAGAGTATAACTTGTGCAGTGTTAGTCAAGACTTTCCCTTAATGAGCCTTAGGATGATAAAACTATTTTAAAGTAATTTTTGTTTAGTACACTTTTGTGTGTTGACTTGATATGTATGATTAGATGTTTTCATGACCTAATAAATCAATAAATTATAATTAAGTTAGACCTTCTATTTGGGACTTCATATTAATGTGACTTGTTCTTTTTCCTTATTAGTGACATCAAATATAAGATTTTAGAAACCACTGAGTAACTATACTTAATAAGTAAGCATCATTGAATTGAGTTAACAAAAAAATTACATGGATTTTGGAAAAAAATGTTTTGGGCATGACAAAAACAATTCTAACCATAGTAAAACTCATCACATGATAGAACTGTTATGGGAGAAATGAGACCAAACCACACCTAGTTTGACTGATGTATTAGTATTTTGGTTTGAATTCTATATATAATATCTTGGTCAAACTGAGTGTCACTTTCTTCAATAGCTTGTACAATTTTTTAGGATAAATTAAAGTATTCAAAACAAGCAAAGTTGAATAAGGGGTTAGAGCAAGGAAATGCTCTTGGATATCACTATGAATTGACATGTATAAATTATAATACCTCAATACACCTTGTAAATAAAATGATAATATCATATTTCATCTTTAAACAAACCATCTAACACAAGAATTGATTATCATTCATATTTATTAACTTATGAGCCTAGACAAAAACATATAAAAATTATATTTTACATATAGAATAAAAATATATGCTATGTGTCTTATAATATGCTCTTCACGTGTTTAATGAATATAATAATCATCCTAGTGAATATGTTATGAATTATAGATCAACTTGAATAGAATGAATTAAATCACATATTAACGTTTAGATAACCCTAAGCAATCATCATTCTATTGTGTTCCTCTTATATTTCCATAGTAGTCTAATAATTGGTCTCAAAAAATTTTACAATGTTTATAGAGGATGGTAGCATAATAGTTGTTATTGCACCCCATTTTTTATACCTCTTTGTTATGATGATTTTTATAACTGACAATTTTATTTTATTCAATTATTGTCAATAATATTATGTTGGCCTTAATTTTTTAGGACATCCAAATTTGTTTTGTTTTTTTCTATCTTTGACAAATATATTTTAAGCACTTGTTGCTATTATATTTTTACAAGCCAACATTTTTTAAATCAAAATTCCATCATGTTGTCTGATGTCATCAACAAGCTTTGTTTGTACACTCGTTGTCATCAACTATATGCAGACAACCATTTCATAAAAATAACTTTACTAATCACTTTGTTTTTCTACATATTACATCCCCCTTCCAATACATCTTTATTACACTATTTTTTTCATTGACAAACCTATTTATACTTCCACAATCAATAAAAATATAATCTAATACTTTTAGTATAATTATGTGTCTACTAGAGGAAGATTTTGAGGTCCTCTATCTCTTAGCATGTCTAGAGGAAGATAAAAGTTCAACATTTTTAAATACTCTAGACTGAGCAACAACGTGTCATGGAAGTTGAGCGAGTAAGATATTTATTCCATGAATTGCCTAGTCTACAAATAGCCAATACCTTATTAATTATTAGTATTATGAATCAATGGTGAGTTAAGGCTGTAGGTTTCCCTTTTTGATACTCAACCATATCTATTGAAAATTTAATGTAATAATTAAGTACATTCACAATGATTCCATGTTTGAGGTGGCTTAAGAGATTCAATTGAGGTGTATATACTAAGGATAACCTGCCTTTTGATGTGAATTATTTAATAATGAAAACAAATACTAAATCACATTGAGGTTTGTGGGGGGTGAGGGGAGGTAGGGAGAAAGGGGCTGGCCACGAAATTGATAGTTATTTTTTAACTTATGCATCATATTAAATCACTTACCCTGGTTCACAAAATTAGGCAATGGCATCAACAACTATTTATTTCAATCCATTCTTCCCTAGCTACATGCATGCTAGTAGATTCTAAAATCAACTTATCAGTTAAGACTACTTCCAAACCTTTGATGTTAGCCCTATTTTCATGCAATCTATGGGAAAAGGCATGGTATAGTTAAAAAAAAAATCATAATGACCTTGGTTGGATTGGTTGTGAGATATCTTAGTGCATGTATTATTAAACAAAAGACTCCTTGATATGAATTATAATATTGGTTCATTGAGTTTTGTCACATTGCAAGGTTAGTTTGTCTCAAACACAATAAAAGAAGCTTAGAAAAGGATATAAAAATAGAAATGCTAGAAGTAAAAGTTAAACTTGAAACTAAACAATATGAAAAATATTATTACATACATTCTTAGCATTATTTTCACTTTTCCTTCTTATTTGAATCAAATATAGCAAAATTTATCTGAAATGTAAGACATCTATTATTTTTTCCACATTCTCAATCATATTCAAGTAATTATGGCATCAATAAAGTAACAAACACTACTTCAAAATGAGGGAATAGTCTTCCTCATTTATAATAGTCAGCTAAACTAGATAATAGTCAATCACATTAACTAATATTAAATATGTAGACTTGTGATAAACTAGGCCTGTATGAATGCATAAAGTATATCTTTGATCTAATCTAAATAGATATCGAGGTTTTAAGGACTCTTATTGAAGGTAAACACTCAAAATCAGGATGTTTGTCCTACTGATATCTAAAGTTATGTTTCAAGCCTTCAAACATGAACCTTACTTCACCATTGTTGTACCACACCCTTTGGTATAAGTCAATATTATTGTTTCTTGATCTTGGACATGAATCCTTAGTTGGGTGTTCTTTATCCCTAACAATTAATAATTGAATTTGATGGTGGATCATCAAGTTGTCACAAAACATAATTAAGCCTTCAATACTTCCTCTATGTTCATAAGTAAGCTTTAATAGTTTTTTATTTAATAGTTATAAGTTATTGTATTTAACTTCATGCTATGATCAAACTCTCAACAAAATTTAGAGTTACATTAATTATTAATTATAGCTTCCTTTCTTGTGGAAAAATCTGATTCTTTATAAGCAATTAAACTTGAAACTACATTATATGGTAATTCTTTTTGCATACATTCTGAGAATTTTTTTCAATTTTACTTTGTTATTTTGAATCAAATATAAAAAAAAATGAAGTGTAATATATATATTATATTTTTCACATTATGAATCATATTCAACTATTTTTGGCTCTACTTACTTGTTATTGATTCCACTTTGAGCATACCTTGGTCAAACTGTGTGTATCATGGTCAAATTTCTATCATAATAGTTCTATCATGTGATGAGTTTCGAGTATGGTGTATAATTGTTTTTAGGCTAAGAAGATTGTAATGTCTATCATGTTTTCCACAATCTCAATAATATTCAATTTTTTATGGCATGATCAATGTAATGCCCAAAATTTTTGCCTCAAAACTTATGTATTTTTTCCCTTCTTATTATTATTATTTTTTAATTATTCACGAAGGTTATGTAATGTTTAACTATTTTGATTTGGATAAGGTACAATTGAAGTGTAACACACATAATTATTACAAAATTTACTTAATACATTTGCTTGTCACCATGAGGCCTATCCAATGATTAAATTACAAGCGTAAAAGGTTAATACCAAATCAAAAGTAGTATTTTGATTAAGGAAGTGAGACAAATCAAATTATTAAGTAAGATTAAATTATAATTTTTTGTTTTAAAGGATTACAAATTTATTCACACTTAGCCTGATCAATACCCAAGGAAAACAAAAAGAGCTTGAACAACAATTAATTAATATAAAGTTATCACTTTAAGGCTCACCACGAAAGGGTCATCTAACTCTATATAACTCTACTCTTAAGGTAATCAAGACAAGGAAGCCATCCAATTTAAAGTGAAATATGAGGATAAAATCAAACTTAAATTAAAATTAAATATATATATCCAACTAAATATTTATGAGCCCAATGCAAACGAAGACGATGAATACCCTTAATCTAGCCTAATAACCTAGACCCAATGCCATCACCACAATTTGGGCAACCTACATATTCATTTTGTGGAATTAGGATCTAATGTAGTTATTCTTACACTTGTGATGGCCTCCTAGACGAAACATCATCACCGAACAAGAGTTGGTGATCTAAGTCAACAAAAGAACTTATGAGTTCTATATTTAGAAAAAACATTCTTTGGTATTTTAAACATGTCGATTCTAAATCGACTATGTGACTAAAACATATATTAATTTTGCTCAACTACTATAATTTTATTAAACAAACAAATAATTAATATAATATTTTCAACATGATCAATTAAAACATCTTGCTAAACAATAATAATTTCATTGTATATATTTTAAATAATTAACTCCCTATTTCTAATAATCCCAACCCACTTATTCTTAATTAATTTTATTTAAAACACCTTGAAAGGCAATCTAATATTTTCATTCAATTAATTCTTTTAAATAACACTTTTTGTAGGTAGGTGGGAAAGAACTAATTAAATTTAATTAGTAAGGTTAAGTAATCAACTAGTACATTAATAACATCAGAATAAGTCAAAATAATTTTGAAAGTGAGAAGTTTTTTCCCACTTGCAAGTGCAAGATCAAATAATAACCATTGGATCAAAAGCTTTTAAACCCTAAGATTTAGGGGTTTCAAGTGTTGTCTTAAATTTCCGTTTTTTTCTTATTTTGCAAGTTGGAGATGGAGTTTCAAGAGAAGAACTCCAAAAATTCAAAGCGATTTTAAATATATGTATATATATTTTTAAGAAAGTATTACTTATATATATATACAATTATATATATATATATAATTTTATTTTTATTTTTATTTATTTATTTAATATTTATTTATTTATTTTTTACTCCTTTTTTATATATTTTTTTAGTTAAAATAAGTAATGGGAGTTGGCTGTGCAGTCCAACCTTTATGCCCCTACTCAATGGGGTGGGCAGTCGACTGCCCAACCGTCATCTCGCCTCGCCCCCTCCCATTATATGAGGTTTGGGGGCGGCCGCCTTGTAGCCGTCGACCCCACCCTTTTATTGAGTGGGTAGGTGGCCGATTGAGCTAATTCACCCTTTTAATTTTTAATTTTAATTTTATAGTTAAACAATCAATTTATTTTCCTCCTTTTTATATATATTTTAAAATATATTAATTATTATTTTATATGTAATATATATTTTTATTTTATTTTATTTTAATTATTATTATTATTTATATATATATTTATTATTATTATAATTATATATTTTTCAACTTTATTAAAAGTCTATAGATCATATATATATATAAATAAATAATCTATTTATAATGGAAATTTTAACTTTATTATATGTATAAATAGCTTTAAGTATATTTAAATTAAAAGTAAAATTTTATTTCTTTAAAATATATATGCACACTTTAAATGAATATATAAATAATTTTCACTCTTAAATTTTAGTGTTTATTATTCAATAAAGAGAGAGGAAAGAGGTTGGAGAGAAGTTCAAATTTAGTTTACAAAATTATTTCAATACTTAAATAAAAATGACGTTTTTCTTCAATAATCCCTATCCTTTTATTAAGTACTTGGACGACCAGCGAAACCGACATACCTTTTTAATTTTTTTAATATATTTATTTTTATTTTATCTCATATATATATATGATTTGTCTCTAATATATATAAATAATTTAATTAAAAAATATATAAAAAATGAGTAAATAAATAAATATATGTGTGTTTGATTTGTATTTATTATATATATATAAAATACACACTCATATATATGTATGTATGTTTGATTTGTCTCTATTATATTTATATAAATAAAACACTCTCATTTTATATATATATATATATATATATATATATATATATATATAAATAAATAATTGATTTGTCTCTATTATATCTATTATGTAAATAATACATTCATATATGCTTGATTTGTCTCTATTATATTTATATATATAAATAATACACACACATATTATATATATATATATATATATATATATATATATATGTTTATATATATATATATATATATATATGTTTATATATATATATATGTTTGATTTGTCTCTATTACATCTATTATATAAATACTACACACTTATATATATGTTTGATTTGTCTTTATTATATATATATATATATACATATATATATATATATATATATATATATATATATATATATATATATATATATATATACATATACATATACATATACATATACATATACATACATACATAATACACACTCATTATTTATATATAAAAATAAATAATGAGTGTGTATTGTTTATATATATATGTTTAATTTATCTCTATTATATCTATTATATTTATATATATAAATAATACACACTCATTATATATATATATATATATATATATATATATATATATTAATAAATTAATAGAGATAAATCATATATATATATATATATGATTTATCTCTATTAATTTATTTTATTTATATATATATATATATATATATATATATATATATATATATATATATATATATATATACACACTACACACTCATTCATACGTACATACATACATACATACATACATACATACATATATATATATATAATGAATGTGTATTGTTTATATATATAAATATAATAGAGAGAAATGAAACATGAGTGTGTATTATTATATATATATATATATATATATATATATATATATATAAAACGAGGATGAGCGGTTGACTACCCAATGGTTGACTCATCCCACCCTCATTATATGGGGTTTGGGGTGGTCGGCTTGCAACCATCGTCCCCACCCGTTTATTAAGTGGGTGGGCGGTCAGTTGGGCCGACCCACCCTTTTAATTTTTTTTATTGATTTATTTATTTATTTTCCTCATATATATTTTAAAATATATTAATTGTTATTTAATATGTGATATATATATTTTTATTTTATTTTATTTTATCTTTATTATTATTATTATTATTATTATTATTATTATTATATATATAATTTATTATCTATTTATAATGGAAATTCTAACGTTATTAAATGTATAAATAGATTTAAGCATATTTAAGTTAAGATCAAGATTTTATTTTTTTAAAAATATGTATGCACACTTCAAATGAAAAAGAAATATTTAAACCACAAAAGGAAGAGTTATAATAAATAATTTTCACTCTTAAATTTTAATGTTCATTATTTAAGAGAGAGAGAGAGGGAAGAGGAAAAAGAGAATTTCATTGCTTGTAAAAAAAATTAACTTACAAACTTCTTTCAATACTTAAATAAAAATGAAATTTTTATTCAACAAGTAACATAACTCAACTAAATCAACTCAAATTTTTATCCCATCTAAAAATGCAAGGAAAAAAAGGGAGAGAGAGAGATAGAGTGGGAAAAGGAAGGAGAGAAGTTATTTATTTGTAATATTGACTTAAAAACTTAGATAAAAATATTTATACATAATGCTCTTTTTATTTAGAATGTAAGGAAAGAAGATGCAGATTTAATATTTTTTAAAAATAATTATATAACTCAAATAACAATTTTTTATTTTATAAGAAAAAAATAAATAAAGGAGGGAGAGATCATTTACTTCCACAACTATCTCTTTTTAAATATTCAAAGGAGATGTTGAAAGAGAGTAAAAGAGACAAAGCGATATGGTCAAAATCTATTAATTTAACAAGCATTTGAAAACATAAAAGATAAGAAGAAGAATAACCAACCTTAACTCTACTTGCTTCCTATACTTCTCCAAGCTTCAAGACTCTACAAGCTCCTCCCTAAACTCCTTCAAAAAATCCACCCTCCAAAATGACTAAAAAAATGAATCCCCATAAGAGCTAAAAGTTTGAAAATAAAAAGAGGGAGTCAAATGCATCTTCCAAAGTTCATTAATTGAAGGAAGTACTTTCCCTTGCATGGGTCTTTTCATGTCATAGAAGGACTCATGCTTCTTTTGCCAAATATGATTTTTTTTGAGAGAAAAGTATTACACCAAAAAAAATTCTTTTACTTGTCCATATGGTTCTTACAACAAATAATTTTAAATTACATTTCTTGAAAAGTGCTCCACTAAGTAGGTCAATGCCTACGGACTAGGTTAAATAGTAGGTTTTCTAGAAAACCTATGGGATAGGATCATAGGCTCTCTAAGAAGCCTAGGGCTTATTAAATTACAAATTTATAAATTACCAATTTATGATATATAAATATATAATTAAAGTGTTGAATTATGATTAAAATAATGTCTCTTTATTAATGGAGGAACATTAATCTATTACTGATAATGGAAAAACTATAATTCAATTTATTCATAACCATACAATTGAATTTCCTAATATCTCAATTGGTAAGGGGCTAATGTCCCTCATGTGGGGTATTACATACCTTATAAAATCATTATCTTCAATGTGCCGAACTAAAATAAGAGTTGAAGAACTAAACATTAATAGATCACATACCAAGTTGCAAATAGTTTAGCTCTAACCAACCGTAATACAACATCACATTTTAGACTTATCAACATCTTTTATTATTATTATTATTATGAAATTAGTTTATTTTTATTTTTATTTTATTTTTTAATTATGAATGTTTTTCGATTCATATAAATATTAATTTTATTAAAACATAAGCCAAAGTGTTAATATGTCATATAGTTATTTAAATCTGTCTCAACTAACTAAAACCCAAGATAATCAGTTGATGTGAAATTCTAGTAAATGGCATATATAATAATAATATTGTTCTTATATTATAATATATTAATTAAGTTATTCACCATCCCATGGTAGGAGTGCACTTGTTGAGATTAGAACCATTCCATGATCAAGCCAAAATGAGTAATACTAAGCACAACGAACAATATTATCTAATACTAATAACCACTATCTATCATGAATCACCTAATATCATAGACTGGTGATGTCAAAACATCTAAAAGAGTCTATGCACAAGAATCCATCTCCTATAAGATCATATAGAAGATATTATGTGTCATCCCATGGTAAACATACAAGGTGAAGAAAAAGTGACAAATCATGGTAGAACACATAAATCAATGCTCAACAATACTATCAACTATCATTTGAATTGAGCAATATCAAAGTTGAAATAACCAAGCAATCATTGTGTTTTGCAAATAACCTTCTTAGACCTCTTAACAAACAATGACCATAAGCTATAGCCAAATCATGTATAAGATCATATAACCTCCTTAGACCTCCCAAGATAGCAAGTACTTTAGCTAAACCCTGCATAAAACCACCAAGTCTAGTGGGAGGGAGGATGGCTCATGACTTGACCTTGCAAGCTAGTTTATCACACCCTCTAGTTATATTAAAAGCTATTTCTTCTCCCCCATACATGCAATATACATACAATGATCACATCACAACATTTACAAAACCAACATTCAAACATAAAAACAACAAAATCTCATCAATATAATCCAATAACTATATCAAATGCCAAATGACCTTAAAGAAATATTTCAAAATAAATACTAAATATCAAAAAATCATCTCAATTATTTAATAAGATGAGATCTAAATGTTCATTAAAAAAAATTAAATTTCAATCAAAGTAATTCAAAACCATCCAAATATTTATGTAAAATAAAATTTAAATTCAAGAGAATAAAAGTGCTGGTTTCAAAAAATAACATAAAATAATAATCAAATAAAAATAAAATAGGGCATAATAATCTCACGAAAGTACACATTATGACACTATGTGGCTAAGAAAGGAACCTGAGGGGAGAAGGAATAATATAAGTCTTAATTACCTCCTAGAAGTAAGAGTAAAATATCACTCTCTCCATATGTCTCCCAAAGGTTCACAAGACTACATCAATTATAATTCATGAAGGTTGTTCTTTTGATAACCAATAAGGGGTGGGTGAAAGAACACATCATTTACAAAGTGACCATTATGCATGAAGAACTAATGGTTCCTAAGATACTCATGGTGTACAAACTTGAAATAATCAAGCCACTATCTCATGCAAAGAGGAAAAGTGGGTTTTTAGCTAATGAGAAGCTCTACCTCTTAGCCTGTGACTCAGTCTAAACCATTATCTCGAACCCCATACTTGTGTCGGTACCCAAATACTAGAGCAACAATGCATGTTTACATAACACAACACATGACTACATAATAATAATTTTCACTTAAGCATCATATGTTTACATGAACAAAAGTTACTTTACACCAAATTTTCATAATAGAAGTTACACACAAGGTACTTCATAACATATTCACAAGAGAACAATTGCATTTCACACACTACATCATACTGTATCATGACATACTCACTCCACAATCACATAACAATTTTGTTTATATATAAAGAGGATAACCTATATATGGGTTTGGTTACATATACAATGATATGCCATTTACACAATAGGTTACACTTAGACATGTACATAACAACTACAAAATTTAAGGGTTCACATTATTGACTTGAGATAACTATTTACATTGATACACAATCACAACACAATTTATAATTTATTGGCATCATATAGAGGTAAAAACATCTTATCATCCACATAAACAATCATGATATCCTCCATATCATATCAACCATAGAATCCAACATTGGCTATGTCAAATAAATACCACCATGGTCATACATATTTATCACCCATCACCAACCATAATTGTTATGAAAATGAAAATGACAATCCTCCATTCTCCACATAAGTGTCACTGAAAAGGAAAGAGTATCAAAGATATTCTAAACATATAAGAATCATTTTATTTTCATTTATAATTTGATACTTAATTCTTGGTTCTAAATCTCTCTTCTTTTCAAAACTCCAAGTGTATGTTTTCCTTGTTAAACAAACAACATACTTTAAGTTCTATTTATCACAAGATTTAAATATTATTATTATTTTTGATGAAAGAGTATCTCAAAATGCCATGGTGAGTTATTATCTATGAAAAATTATATAAATTAAAATAGATAATTTTTATTCATAAAATAGAGTTTACCATCTGGTGGTCAAATATCTATCGAATATTTAAAGTACAACATTGATACCCATTACCTCAAAAAAAAAACATCAGATCACTAACTATAATAGTATATTATAACAAAACAAAATTTTAGCCCACAAATGGCCCAATCTTAAGATTTTGGTGGTCCTGTGCTTGGTACTCTATTTCCCTCATCATGATGATTTTCAGATGTTGAGTCATTCTCAATCTAACCACTACATCCATCCTCAACTAGTCTAGAGGTCAATCTTGCCTTCAGTGGGTAATCTTAAACGTAATGGCCCACATCCCCACATAAGTAATAAAATTTTGAAGAAGGTGTGTTGGGTCATGTGCCAAAAATATCTTCAAGTCTGGTCTTTATGTGCTAACATCCTCAAACTATATTTTCTTTCTATCTTGAGATTACACACTTTCTAGAATAAGGTAAGGCCACCCCATATGAAAAGTGAGAATGCCTTTCCTACACTCATAAATGTTGTCTAACATAAACCCTAGTGCAACCTGGTCAATGAATCCATGGTTAATGTTTTTGTATAGGACACCTCACTTGTCACTGACATGGATGGGTTCTCTCAGGCATACCCTAATCTTAGGGTAATCTTTCCTCCAAAATATGGGTCAAGTGTTGAAGGTTTTGGAGGATTTGTTGGTTTATCTGTACTAATTTCTCAATTAATGGTTCTTGATGATCCCCATTAGATGAGGTAGCTATACTACCCATGGGTTCCATACTGTAATAGACAAAAAAAAATAGATGAGCAAAAACTACACTTATACATCCCAGAGCTCCCAATGTTTAAATCAAGTTTTGATACCAAAATGTAATGCCCAAAATTTGTCTCAAATTCCATGTATTTTTTTCCTTTTTTATTTTTATTTAATTAATCATGAAGGTTACTTAATATTTAATTATTTTGAATTAGATAAGGTACAATTGGATTGTAACACACACAATTATTACAAAATTTACTTAATCCATTTGCTTGTCACCATGAGACCTATCTAATGATTAAATTACAAGTGTAAAAGATTAAAATTGAATCAAAAGTAGTATTTTGATTAAGTCAGTGAGACAAATCACATTTTTAAAGAAGATTAAATTATAATTTCTTATTTTAAAGGATTACAAATTTATTCACACCTAACCCAATAATTACCCAAGGGAAATGAAAAGATATTGAACAACAATTAGTTAACTCAAAGTTGTCACTTTAAGACTCACCACGGGAGGGTCATCTAACTCTATATAACTCTACTCTTAAGGTAATCAAGATAAGGAAACCATCCAATTTAAAGTGAAACATGATGATCCAATCAAACTTAAATTAAAATTAAACATATATATCCAACTAAAGATGTATGAACCCAACATGAAGGAAGATGATGAATACCCCTAACCTAGCCTAAGAACCTAGACTCGATACCCCCACTATAAGTTAGGAAACCTACATATCCATTCTATGGAATTAGGGTCCGATGTAGTTTTCCTTCCACTTGTGATGGCCTCCTACATAAAAAATCATCATCAAACAAGAGTTGGTGATCTAAGTCAACAAGAGAAATAGTGTATCACTTAGGCAAGCTTGTAAAGCTATGGTCATCTACTCTAATGAATGACACCACTTAAGGTCACCAATCATTAGTTATGACATTACAAAATGCAAATGCCTACCCAAGCACTTTTACATAGTGATGCAACAAGAACATGCATGGCTAAGAACTTATATCCTCTTATTTTGCTGCAGTCAATGGCTCTACAATATCTAAATTATTCTATTTAGATAAAATCCATCTCCTAAATGAAAGTCAAAAGGTGTCCACATTTAAAATTGGAGATAAAAAACTCAAGTCTTAAAAACTAATAGGGTCACTATCTATAATAGATAATCAAATAGAAAGCATGCTGCTAAAACTAATGATAAATACATGCACAAGGAAAGATACCACACCATTCATGATTAACCAAGCATACTAAGAATCAGATATTTTGAGCATGTTTCCTAATAACACACAAAATATATAAGTCAATTACCCCCACTAGGATGGCATCCTAAGGGTTAGTTTCCTAAGCATTATTCTCCAAGAACATTCCCAAGTTAGTTGATAACACCTACACTAAGAGGCATCCTAAGGGTTAGTTCTCTAAGCCCACAAACACTCCTTGGGTTGCTTACATATCTGCGGTCATCACATCATGTATACAATCAAGGATGGCTGTAGTTCACCCATTCCTAAATCAGTGTTAGTTTAGATGTGGAGACAATTAGCCTTCACCAATCACTTACATGACTAAGCAAAACATCAATACACCTTGTAGGTACACTGCATCCACTAGTTGGCCCAAACATAACTAGGTACTATATTAGATTTTATAAGTAGCTCCCTTAAAATGGGAAGTATGCACATACACAAAACTAAAATCAAATGCATAAATCAGGACTCATTCCAAAATTACAATCAAAAGGACTTCAAGTGGGCCCTATCCTAGGTCCACCCACTAGCAACTAATGTCAGACACAAACATTTAATGTTGATGTTTGAAATTCAAAAAAAGGTAACAAGATATTTTTTAATGAGAAGGAAATATGATTTAATAAACTATTCCAAAGTGACTTTAGTTACCTAGAAAACTTGCCCCTCAAAATTTTAAACAAATAATTACAAAATTACCAAAGGAAAAATAGTGAATTTAATAATAAAATTTATTTTATTCTTTTGACGATAATTTAAAGTTATAATGATTTACTTACAACTTCTTTATTTAAAAAAAATCATTCTTTAGTAATTTAACTACATCAATTCTAAATCAACTTCGTGACTAAAATATGGACTAATTTTATTCAACTACTATGATTTCACGAGATAAACAAATAATTATTTTAATATTTAAACATGGTCAATTAAAATATCTTGCTAAAAAATAATAATTTTATTTCATATATTTTAAATAAATAACTCCCTATTTATAATAATCTCAATTCAATTAGTTCTTAATTAATTTTATTTAAAATACCTTGAAAGCCAATACATAATTTTTATTCTCAATCCGTTATTTTAAATAACACTCTTTGTACGTAAATAAGAAAGAATTAATTAAATTTAATTAGGAAAGTTAATTAATAAACTAATCTATTAATAACATAAGAATAAGTCAAAATTAATTTTAAAAGTGAGAAGCCTTTTCCCACTTGCAAGTGGAGGATCAAATAATAACCATTGGACTGGAATATTTTAAGCCTTAGGATTTAGGGGTTTCTAAGTGTTTCCCTAAATTTTTTTATGACTAAAATAAAAGTTTACTTTCTCCATTTTACTTTCATTTTTCATTCCCATTTTTTTTAATCTTGCATGCTAGAGATGGAGATTTAAGAGAACAAATCCAAGTTTAAATGTATGCATATATATTTTGATATATATATTTTCAAAAAAATATTACACATACACAATCATTTTATTATATATATAATTTTATTTATCTATTTACTCATTAATTATATATATAATTATAATTTATTAAAATAAATAATGAGGTGACAATTGTACAGTCATCACGCCTTCAATGGGGTGGGTGGCCGATTATCCTGTCATCACCCCCTCCCCCATTATATGGGGTTTGGGGTGGCCAACTTACAACTATCATCCCCAACCTTTTATTAAGTGGGTGGGCGGCCGGTTAGACCGACCCAACTTTTTAATTTTTTTAATTAATTAATTTATTTTCCTCCTCTAAATATATATATTTCTAAAATATATTAATTATATATATGTTTTATTTTTATTATATATATATATATATATATATATATATATATATATATATATATATATAATTTATTATCTATTTATAATAGAAATTTTAACTTTATTAAATGTATAAATATATTTAAGTGCATTTAAGTTAAAAGTAAGATTTTATTTCCTTTAAAATATGTATGCACACTTCAAATGTGTGTGTGTGTATTTATTAACAATAAATGGAAGAGTTATAATAAATAATTTTCACTCTTAAATTTTAATATTCATTATTCAAGAGAGAGAGAGAGGGGGAAGAGGAAGGAGAGAAGTTCATTGTTTGCGAAAAAAATTAGCTTACAAAATTATTTCAATATTTAAATAGAAATGACATTTTTATTCAACAAAGAACACAAATCAACTAAATCATTTCTATTTGTAATAATGATCCCATCTAAAAATGCAAGGAAAAGAAGGGAGAGAGAAAGAAAGAGTGGGAAGAGGAAGGAGAGAAGTTATTTATTTGTAATATTTAACTTACAAACTTAGATAACAATATCTATACACAATGCTCATTTCATCTAGAATGCAAGGAAAGAAGAGGGAGATTTAATATTCTCTTTAAGGAATTATACAACTCAAATAACATTTTTTTATTTCATAAGAAAAAGAAAAACAAAGGAAGGAGAGATCATCTACTTACACAACTATTTCATATTCATATTCAAACGAGATGTTGAAAGAGAGTAAATGAGCAGAAGAGAAATGGACAAAATTTAATAATTTAACACGTATTTTAAAATATAAAAGAGAAGAAGAAGAATAACCAACCTTAGCTCTACTTGCTTCCTACACTTCTCAAGCTTCAAGATTCCACAAGCTCCTCCAAGGAATCTACCCTCCAAAATGACTAAAAAAATGAATCTCCATAAGAGCTAAAAGTTTGAAAATAAAAGGAGGGAGTCAAATGCATCTTCCAAACTCATTAATTTAAGGGAGTACTCTCCCTTGCATGGGATTTTCCATGTCACGGAAGGACCCATGCTTCTTTTGCCAAATATGGACTTTTTTGGGAGAAAAGTCTTACACCAAAAAAAAGTTCTCTTACTTTGTCCATAAGGCTCTTACAACAAATAATTTTAAATTACATTTCTTAAAAAGTGCTATACTAAGTAAGTCAATGCCTATTGACTAGGTTAGAGAGTATGTTTTCTAAAAAACCTATGGGGTAGGCTCATAGGCTCTCTAGAAAGCCTAGGGCCTATTAAAATTAAAATCTAAAAATTACCAATTTATGATATATAAATATATAATTAAAGTATGAAACTATGATTAAAATAATCTCTTTTTATTTATGGATGAGCATCAATCTATTACTGACAAGGGAAAAACTATAATTCAATTTATTCATAACCATGCAATTGAATTACTTAATATCTTAATTGGTTAGGGGAGAATGACCCTCACGTGGGGTATTACACTCAAGGGAGCAATGATTCATTCTCCTTCATCCGGCCAATAGATTTTATACATATAGTGACATGCATTAAAATTATCTATTTATTTAGTAGTTAAAAATTAAACTTGAAACTAGATAGTTTGGTAATTCTTCTTACACACAAAATACAAAATATGTTCAATTTTCTTTTCTTATTTTGAACCAATATTTGAAATGTAAGATATAAATTATATTTTCCACATTCTTAATAATATTCAAGTATTTGTGGTATGCTCAGGGAAAAAAAATATGGTTCTCCTTTTACTAGACATGAGGTTTTAAACTTATAGTGGGTTGCATTGGAACTATATATTCACTTGGTAATCCATTCAGCCTGAAAATGCTATAATCTGTTCAAATTTTCTTTCTTATTTTGAACTAAATGCAAAAATTTTTATCTAAAATGTTTGACTAATAAAAAATAATAAACTCGACCTTGTTTGTTCCAAAGTTAAATGTAACTATAGTTCTATAACATTCTCTTCGAGGTAAAGTTAAGTAAATCTTTTACATAAATATATATAACTTTTTAACTGAAGGATAAGTCATGAAATATAATCTATTCATACCTTCTAAAAACTACTGAGTATTTAAAGAAACAACTCATAATAATTGATTTAAACTTATAAATCTACTTCTCATTGATATACCATAATTGATTACATACACTTAAAATCAAAGACAAATAACTCGCATAAATCAAAAGTATACTTCAATTTATTTTGCATGCTTTTAGAAGTAAATAAATTTCTCACATGCCATGTATTTAACATAAAAACTAAATGTAGTTCACATTATGATTTTCAACATGTCAAACATAATCTAGTTAAGATTAAAACTTATTTAAACAATCTATTCCCACTTAACTTGAATTTCCAAATTATCATTTCAAATTAACAACAATATAAATCATACATATATGATCTGAATTTGATTGAAACTACTATATAAATAGGACTAATTTCAAATATCAAAAGTCTCTATTAATTTTAAAATTTTAATAAACATACACCAACAGTAATCATAAAAAAATACCATAATAATCTTTGTTCAACATTTGATTCCTTGCCAACTGAGTAAGTAGAAGATTTATCATAGACCAGTAGTAGAATATATTGATGCAGAGAGCGAGAGTATCATAGAGGGATATTCCTCTAATCATAAAGCCTTTTGGATACCCCGTATGCCTATCATCCACTGAGAGTGGCCCTACCCTTCACGAGTAAGTTAGATAGAAGTTTGAAAATAAAAAAAGAGATCACTATGAAACTTATCAACACTGCAACTACTCCACATAGCTTCTTGTAAGTATGACTATGAATCAAGACAAGATTTAAAACATCCCAATGTACACTACCCATATACACTACTTACGATCATAAGTTTTAGATTCATCAAGTACCCCTTATTGAATCTTAACTCATTAGATAACTAAGTTACTATGTGTTACTAACTAGGATACCCTCCCATCTCTTAGACCACACATCTTGCATCCACTACTCTTATCCAAATGTCTCCTCGACCTAGACATCTCATAGTTACTGAGTCTAGATAATCCCTATTAACAGTTGTTTATTCTATTAATAATGTACTTACGAGATGACACTTTACATAAGTGTTCCATACCACCTATGTAATCCTTTGACTTATCCATACATTGATGAATGATTATTTTACTAAGATAGGAAGTTTATTATAACCTATTTTGTTACCTTTGATATCTATGTTTTGTTACCTTTTATTAAAACTTTCACTCTACCTCTTATTTACCCATTCAGGAAACTTTAATGACAAATAAGCTAGGTATAAATTTAATATAGGCTAGATGATAATTATTCATCTCTATCTGTTAATATCTGATGCTACCAAAGTTGTTTATCTAATCTTATTTAAAATATTTAAATCATAAACAATCATTTATTATTAAATTAGCTCCTTCAAACACATCACTTGCAATGTCCATCAAGGATGACGATTTTTAGTTTCTCTTTAAAAATCGTCTGGAGCTAACTTGAATTCTTATATGATATTATTACTTTATATTGTTGCACTTATAATAAATAGTAATGGATTATTACCGAGAGCAAATTAATTATTTTTCCATAATAACAAGTCAATCATCCTCTTATTAAGAGGATGTGTATTATTTAATTTCATATACCGTTAAATTTCGTGAACATTATTAAAATATTTCATTCATTCAATTTTTATTTTGTTAATCTAATAACATCGAAAGAGTTGCCTTAATAAAATTTATATTCATAATAATTTTATTTAAAATCATATTTAATAATATTTAAATACGACACAATATTATCATTATTTTGGCTTAGATATTAAGAATGTCATAATTATTAATTCATTATCCTTTATTTCCATTTCATGTTTACGGGGAAATATTACATTTTATTTTCTTTTTATCAAGCGTCCCTTTATTTTATAAATTTATTTAACTCATTATTTTTACCGAGCATCACTCATAAAATTGTTTGGAGACATCTGAGAATATAAATTTAAATGGCCATTAACAATAATGTTGAAAATTGACCAAAGTATTAAATTTTAAAAGAAAAGATTATATGTGGAACTATTTGGCATTAAGGGGGCGATTTACTAGAAGAGTAAATCCATATAAAGAAATGGAGGAGGAAGAAGTAAATGGGATTTAAAAACAAATATATATGATTTGGTTTGAGAGATTACCAAGTCACCACGCTTAATAACAAACAAAATTATTAAATTCACTTCCAAAGTAAAAAGCCTTTGCTAATTTAGATGCTATTTTCAATTTTCGGGAATTGAGGCACCACAGTTGGGTTAAAGAGTAGGTAAAGTCCAATGAACAAAGACATTTGGCACTTAAAAAATTACAAGTGTTGAAATTCATTCATTCAATCAATTTTTAAACCCAATAATAAATCATAACAAAGATTTGGGATGCCATACTTCAACATTATTAAAAGGATATATTTTTATTTATTCCTAATTGCTATTGTCAGAACAGGGTATTGTATGGGGTATCATTTTACTGCAACATTTTTTTTAACTAGTTAAGAAGGACAAGTTGAAGATCTCAACATACAGAGACACTAGACAAGGAAAATAAAAGATGCCACAACTGAGATTAATTATTCGCTTGCAATAATCTAAAACTTAAAGGCAATTTTTTATATGTTTTAATTATCCATTGCCAGATTCATAATATCCTTTTGGCTTAGATTAATAATTTACAGAGAAAATAAATAAATTAACAGAGGTAGAGGTTATGTGAAATGCCAGGTAACAAGCTATAAATAATCCCTTTTCTTAATTTACCAATTTTTGATTTTTTTCATTTGAATCTTGATATAATTTTCTTGATAGGGCAAAAATTCTATATATATATTTGGGCCAACAAATAGATATATGGAAATAACCACCTACAATCAAGCCATTATTGTGCTTTCAAGATGCATCTACTCAAATTTACCTCTGTGTTGGTGTTACTAAATCCAAAGGCCTATCTATTTGAGACAACCAAAGATCTTGATAAGTATGATTTTATTGCCATTTTAATCTATGCTATCTAAAAAGGAAAAACATATTTGTATTGCTTCCAAGGTAATGCCTACAGGAGGTCAATTGTTTATTTATGTTATGACATCTCAAGGGAATTAAATTCTTACCTTTAATCTAGCATTTTAATACCAAGTTTAATATAATTAAAATTTCCAATGATATTGATCCTTAATTTAAACAAATGAGGCATAGAGACTCTAAGTAACATATTTATTTATTTATCAAAAAAGCCCCTGGCACAAAGATGGATCTGGCACTATTTATTTTTTTATAGTAATATTAAAAAGCCTTGAAGATAGAAAATCTATTTTGTGTCACAATAATTTTTCTTGGCAGGGCAGATTTCCTCTTATGGCCAAACCTTGGCATATTGATTTTAATCCTCTCTCGGAATCCTTTAACAAGCTCCCTATATGGGTGCGGCTCCCTTATCTTCCGCTACACCTATGGCAAGAGGCGGTTTTTAAAACCATTGGAAATGCTATAGGGGAATTTTTATATGAAGAATATAGTCCAGCTCTTAACCATTCGACTTGTGCACGATTTCTGGTAGATCTGGATGTTTCTAAGGGCCTTCCTAAGGTGATTAGCCTCGAATTCCCAAGGGGTACATCGACACAAATTTTGGATTATGAGGGGATCCCTTTTCGGTGCAGGAAATGCCACCAAACGGGACATATTGCTGCTCGTTGTGTTGCTGGGAAATCTCATCCCATACGTTCACCTTCTTGGTGGCCTAAGGGTTCCTCTGAATATAATTTTGATAAACAACCTCTAGAAGCAACTTCAGAATCCGAGACTGAAAACGAGGAAAGTTCGCATTCTGAACCGAAAGATGAAGAGGAATCATTGGTGAATCATTCTAATGAAGCCCCTGCGGTGACTGTGGTTAGTGATACTGTTGAGCCAGAGGAGGAGGTGGTGGTATCTTCCCCTATTCTGGAGGATCTCTCAAAGAGCCAGACTGTGTATAATTCTCATAAGGATTTTATGCCCTCTGGAACCCAAAGATCATTGTCTTTTGAGGCATGGGTTGCTGAGGTAGCCAAGGTGGAGGACGGATGGACAGCAGTTAGGAGAAAGAAGTCTAAGCCTTCGGTCCCTCCTCTTGATATGAATCTTCGGTCATGTAAAAAAAAATCTAAACTTAAAAGATTCATCTAAAGTTTCCTTTTGCTGACTAGTTTTTTTGGGGGCAGTAAACTGGTCGGGTTTACTGGTTACTGGACTGGAAGGTTGTTCAGCTAGCTATTCCAGTTGGTTAACTTTTAGTTTAGTGTTTGACAGCTACTTTTTATGGTCATTTTTGTTGGTTACAGGTCCATATAAAACCTGGTATTGGTTCTGTTTTGTAATCAGGTTCTTTTGTTAACCTGGTTGTGCTTTAAGGTTTATCTTTCCCCTTGTGTAGGGTTTCGGGGTCCCTTCAAAACCTGTTTTTACCTTAATCTAAAAAATATTTATTTATTTATCATATATTTCTATGCCTAGCTTTATTAAGTAGATATGCATTCAGGTTTTAAGACATAAATGCCATATGCCAATTTCAGACTTCTGCCTAAGACACTTTTCTATTACAAGGTTTGTCCTTCACTAAAAATAATCATTTATAAATTAGTATATATAATAATCTTAGCTTTATTTATGAATGTAAATGAGATAGCTAATTATTTCAATGTTTGATTAATCCTAGGATAAGAAGAGTATAGACATTACTCAAAGAGTACACTAGAAACACATTTAAAAATACTTGGTTTTGATGCTATCTTTTGTAAGAGCTTCTCTTAGCGAAAGTATTACTCCTTTCCTCTAAATAAAATCCTCTACTCCAAAAACAAAACCCTTCTCCATTCACCCCCTTCTACCCTAATAACATGATTCATTAAATAGATCGAAAAGAATCTATACCAACATTCCCACCCATGGGGGCCATAGTCTCATCCATGGGTGGGAATAGTCTTGAAATAGTCTCATTTGAAAAAGATAAAGATTTTATAACATAGATAACAGAATGTTATCCTTTTGTCTTCTGACATGTCCAAAGGAATGTTGTCATTTGTCTCCCCTTGTTGATATAATGGGAAAAATATGGGCAACGTGGGTCTAAAATTCTAATTAATTCTTATAAAAATCATTAAAAATATCAACCTTTTTATTTTTAATCTTACGTCATAAATAAATAAATGAATTTACTTTTTGATTTAGGAAGTTATAGATTTTAAATTATTTAATACAATTTATAAATTTTATTCCAATTTATTTATTTAATAATTATACCATACGTGGCATACAAAAAATTAACTGTGACTTCCTATTTAGGATAAAAGGGTTCCTAAACTAGGAGATGATGTTTAAAACATCATTATCGTATGATCTATCCTAGGTTGACTACTAATCCTTACCCAAAACTCAGTTCGTTGTTTGTCATAATATCTTTCTTATTATCCAACTTGATATCTAATCCAACTCTCCTTGATGATGCCGTCCCTCTCCACAGGGCTGGAGCATCCTGTGCTGCAAATGCACACTATGACAAGACCCGTTAACAGTTAATAAAACAAATATAAATTAACTAAGAAAGTACAATAATATTAAAATAGTTTACACATCCCTACATTACTTCCAATCTTGTTTTCTTTCCCTATGCAATTCACTGCCATATTCATGTTAGATCCATGTGCATATCATTAACCATTTTAAATCCTATAGTAGTTCAATGCATAATAATAATCATCTCAAATAATGTAGTTATTTATATATAAAATGGATACAAGTATTCAAATATTAAATAAACATCATAAGTTTACCCAAGAAATTTTACATGGCACACCATGTTGACATGAGAAAATAATTATTACACATAAATAAAAAGTGGGACATGACATCCTCCCCCTCTTGGGAGAGACATTGGCCCGATGACTACTAAAGAAAGAAACTAAGCAAAAATATGTGGAAAATATTTGAATACTTCATCATAGTCTTCCTATGTTGCACTCTCCTCATAATATTATTCCCACTTGACCTTACACTAGGAGACTTCCCTATTTTGCAAAGTCAATTTATGAGTATCAATAACTCGCATTGGATCTACCAGAACCACTCTCGGATCCTGAGCCTGCAAGGTCTTCCAATCAATAACATGTGACACATTTGTATGATAATATTTCATTAAAGAAATATGAAACACATTATAAAGTCGATCAAGTTCTAGAGGTAGTGCAAGTCTATAGGCAACTGGGTTAATGACTTCAAGGATGTCAAAGGGTCCCACATATCTCAGTGCTAGTTTGGAAGATTTTTCAAAATTGATAGAACTTTTATTGGTTTCACTCTTAGAAAAACTTTATCTCCTACTTCAAAAAGTTTAGGAGTCCTTTGCCTATTAGTATAACTCTTTTGTCTATTAGTAGATTCAAACAATCTCTTGTAAATGAGTTTAACCTATTCTTCCATATCTTGGAACATCTCAGGACCTATAACGACTATGTCTCTAGGATGGTCCCAACTAAGTGGTGTACAACATCTACTACCATAGAGTGCCTCAAATAGAGTGATGCTAAGAGTTAGATGATGCAAATTATTGTAGGATAATTCTACAAGAGGCAAGTACTCCTCCCATTTATATTCTTGGTCCTTACAATACATCCACAACATATCTTCAAAGACTTGGTTTACCCTTTCAATTTGTCTATAGGTCTCAAGATGATAAGCACAACTAAAATTCAATTTCATTCCTAAATCTACATGCAAGGTTTGACAAAACCTTGAATTCATGTGAGTATCCTATTCTGAAATGATCTTCTCAGGTACTCTATGCAATCTAAAAATTTCTTGCACAAACCTTCTTGCTAACACTAGTGATTTGTCAATGAGATTCCCTAGAATAAAGTGTGCAACCTTGGTGAGTTTATCTACTACAACCAAGATCACATCATGCTTATTATTTGATAAGGGAAGTCCTTGAATAAATTACATATTTATTACCTGTCATTTCCATTTTAGAGGTTCATGTGGATACAACAATCCTACTGGATGTATGTGCTTAGCCTTGATTCACTAGCACTCCAAACATCTCATCACAAAACTAGTGGCATCTCTCTTGACACCTAGAAAAAATATGAGTTTTTGAGATCAACGAACATCTTAGTCACCCCTAGGTGACCTGAGTAAGGAGCATTGTGTACCTCCTTCAAAACTTTGGTTCACAAACCACCCAAATTAGGTACATAAATCTTGACCTTAAATCTAAGGAGTCCACCTCCTTTGATATGATAGCCCTCATACCTGTGATCTCGATTATCAGTATCTAGAGTAGTAATAACTTAATTGTAAAACTCCTCTGATGGTAGTTGAATCAAAATTTATTGACTAAAAGTGGTCCTCACTTTCGTCATGGCTGATATATATCTTCTCTGGTTAAGGGCATCTGCTACTCTATTTTCCTTTCCCTTAATATATTCTATATCAAAATCATACTCACACAAAAATTCTAACCAATACCTTTGTCTTACATTAAGGTTTGGTTGAGTAAAGGTATATTTCAAACCCAAGTTATCAATTTTGAGCTCAAATGGTTTTCCTAACAAAAAATGCTACCACATAAGTAGTCAATGGACAATAGCTGCTAGCTCTAAATCATGGGACTCATAGTTTAACTCATATGTCTTGAATTTTTTGGACTCGTAGGCCACCACATGACCATCCTAAATTAAGACACCCCCAATTCCATCTTTTGATACATCTATGATTATAGTAGTTTCCATTTGGGTTTGGAATCTTTAATATCGGTGCAGTTGTTAACTTCTCTTTTAAAGATTGAAAAGCCTACTCACATTTATTAGTTCAAAAAAACTTTTGGTTCTTTTTTAAGGAAGTGATTGGGTTCCCTATCTTGGAAAATCTGTCCACAAACATCCTATAGTATCCAGCCAAACCCATGAAACTATGGACTTCATGGACATTCTTGGGAGATGGCCAATTCATGATGGCTTGAATTTTTTCAAGGTCAATAAAAATACCCTCTACTAAAATTATATGCCCCAAATAATGTACCCTCTTTTGAAAGAAATCACACTTGGACAACTTGTCATATAGCTTATGTTCTCTCAACCAATGCATCACTAGACCCAATTGTTGAATATGTTCTTCTATTTATGAGTAAACTAAAATATCATTTAGAAAAACTAACAAAAATTTATCTAAATAATCTTTAAATATACTGTTCATTAGGTTTATGAATGCTGCTGGAGCATTCATGAGTCAAAAAGAAAGAACTGTAAACTTGTAATGTCCATAATGAGTTCTAAAATCTATTTTGGAATGTTCACTTCTTAAATATTCAATTGATGATACCCTGACTGTAAATCAATTTTAGAAAACATGGTTACTCCTCGTATTTGATCTAATAGATCATTAATGTGTGATAAAGGATATATGTTATTTATTGTTACCTTGTTAAGCATTATGTAATCAATTCATAACCAAAGAGTGTTATCCTTATTAAAAAAAGTATGGGTGCACCCCAAGGTGAGACACTTGGTCGGATAAGACCCTTTGCTAAAAGTTCTTGCAACTAGGCTTTTAGTTCAAATAACTCATTTGTTGTCATTTGATAGGGTGATTTTGACTTAGGTCAGATCTTGGCATGATGTCCATGAAAAAATCAAGTTCTCTCTTAGGTGGAAGTCCAGGTAATTAGTTAGGAAAGACATCATTGAAATCTCACAGGAAAGGGTAATCTTATAGCATGGGTTCTTTTTCTTCCTCCAATTCATTAAGTTATATGGAAAAAAGGATACACCCTTTCTTTTTGGCCTTCTTCAAATCATTACAGAGATTTGCATCAGAGTAACATCGTGTTTAACTCCTTTCGCAATTATAGAATAACCATCATCATCTAGGCATGATATTATTTTAGCAAAACAATCCACTTTAGCTCAATGCTTCCACAATGAATTAAATCCAAATATCACATCATAGGATCCCATAGGATCTATGTAAAGGTCTATAGTTGTAGTGAACCTTGAAATCTCTAAATCAACTTCAAACAGACATTGCTCTACCTTATTCATTGCTCGATTCCCATATTAGAGTGAGCAAGAATTTGACATAAAGATAACATTTTTATGAATTTTATTAATAATCTTAGGAGATATAAAAAATTTAGATGTTCCTATATCAATAAACATAGTAATTGGGAAACCAAAGACTTTACCTATTGCCTCTACTATTGTAACCTGAAATTCAGCTTAACGATTATTTACCATTGCATGAATTCTCTATTGGAAAACTTTCTGCTAGCTTTGTAGGGGTGATCAAGTTTGAAAATTACTAACATTACGAGGATAAGTATTAGCATAATGGTCTCCACTGTAAGTAAAACATCCCCCCATTGGGCCTTTCTTATCTTGGGGCTTACCCCCATTGTTAAACTTACCATTCTTATTATTGTTATCATTCTGACATTTAGATCCATTATTGAATTTTCTTGGGTTTGTAGCCTTGAAATTATTTTATGAACCCATATTCTTGTTTCCATCATTCTTGTCCCCTTTCTAAAACTTCTTCTTAAAGGAAGGGAAGTAGTTTTGTTGAGGTCGTTTCCCTTAGTTACTGAATTCTCTTTTAATAGATGCAAGGGTCTTCAAATTTTGTTCTTATTTCATGGCCTTTCCATATAATTCATCCATGATTTTGGGCCCATGGAGGTCTACATTAGTACCAATCTGAGGGTTTAAGCCCAAAATGAACTTCCTAATCCTGAACCTCTCATAACATTGATACTGTGGCACGAATTTTAGATGTTGAGTGAAAATTTCCCAATAAGTGGTTACAAACATATCTCCTTGTCAGAGATTCTAAAACTCTATCATCTTTCCATCAAAGTATAATTGTGGCAACCACCTTTCTATAAAGTAAGACATAAATTTTTCCCATGAGGTGTTCTTGGCTAATAGTTTATTTTCCATTTTTAGTTTTTCCCACCAAGCCGAAGCTTCACCAGATAGTTGGTACACTCCCCAAACAACCTTTGTTTCCTCTGAGAAATTTTGAAGTTTGAAATAATTTTCCATTTTTATTAGCCAATTTTCTACACCATCCCCAAGTATTGATCCATTGTACTTGGGTGGGGATATCCTTTTTAGATCTCTAGCTAACTCTATTTCAAAATGAAGCTATTTTGGTGGAATCTCATTGGTGATGTTTTAATCAAGATTATCTTCATTCTGGTTGTCTAGGTTACCATTTTCTTCACCATTAACATCCTCACAATCTTCGTCATGAGAAATTTCATGTATTTGTTGTTCTAGGATACCTATCCTTTCCTTGGTGTCAGTTACCAAGGCTAAGATCCGATTAAGCTTAACTTGGAAATCTTCAATCACCTTCATCATGATTACGTGTTCAAGCCATCGTAACCTGGTAGGATAGAAATATTTTAAACTTATAAAAATAGCAATCCCATTAGGATCAAGCGTTGAGCTGGGCTTTGATACCACATGTAACATCCCCTTCAGGGTAAAGTTAAACTAGTCTTTTTTTATATAGGATAACTTTCTAACTAAAGGATAAGTCACATAATCTAATCCATCCATACCGTCTAAAATCTATTGATTATTTAAAGAAGCAACTCATAATAATTTATTTAAACCTATAAATTTACTTCTCATCGATATACCATAATTGATTACATACACTTAAAATCGAAGGCAAATAACTTGCATAAATCAAAAGTATACTTCAATTTATTTTGCATGTTTTTAAAAGGAAATGAATTTCTCACATGCTATGTATTTAACATAGAAACTAAATGTAGTTCACATTATAATTTTAAACATCTCAAACATAAACTAGTTAAGATAAAAACTTATTTAAATAATCCATTCCCACTTAACTTGAATTCCCAAATTATCATTTCAAATTAACAACAATATAAATCATACATATATGAGCTGAATTTGATTGCAACTACTAAATAACTAGAAATGATTTTAGATTTCAAAAGTCTCTATTAATTTTACATATTTAATAAATATACACCAACATTATTCGTCAAAAATTACCATAATCATCTTTGTTCAAAATTTGATTCCTTGCCAAATGAGTAAGTAGAAGATTTATCATAGACCAACAATAGAATATATTGATGTAGAGAGGGAGAGTACCACAGAGGGTTATTATTCTAACCACAGAGCCTTTTGGATCCCCCGCATGCCTCTCATCCACTTAGAGTGGCCTTACCCTTCACAAGTAAGTTAGATAGAGGTTTGAAAACCAAAAAAGAGATCACTGTGAAACTTATCAACACTACAACTACTCTACACAGCTTCTTGCAAGTGTGACTATGAATTGAGATAGGATTTAAAACATCCCAATGTACACTACTAGTATACACTACTTTTAACCATAAGTTTTATATTCATGAAGTACCCCTTTTTGAATCTTAACTCATTAGATAACTAAGTTACTCTGTGTGTCTAACTCGAATACCCTCCCATCTCTTAGACCACACATCTTGCATATACTACTATTATCCCAAGGTTTCCCTAACCTAGACATCTCATAGTTACTGGGTCTATATAATCCCTATTACTAGTTG
Source organism: Torreya grandis (assembly GCA_037957365.1). Taxonomy (NCBI): domain Eukaryota; kingdom Viridiplantae; phylum Streptophyta; class Pinopsida; order Cupressales; family Taxaceae; genus Torreya; species Torreya grandis. The sequence goes on from JARHVA010000415.1 coordinate 2,403,498, forward strand.
TTTATTCTATTAAAAATGTACTTACAAGATGATGCTTTACATAAGCGTCCCATACCACCCATGCAAGCTATCGATTTGTCTATACATTGATGAATGATTAGTTTACTAAGATAGGGAGTTTATTATAACCTATTTTGTTACCTTTGATTTTTGTTTTTTGATTCTCAGTAAGGTCATTCTCGCTTCAAAGTAAAACTTTCACCCTACCTCTTATTTACCCATTGAGGAAACTTTAATGAGGATTAAGCTAGGTATAAACTTATTATAGTCTAGATGATAATTATTCATCCCTATCCATTAATATATTATGCTACCAAATTTGTTTATCTAATCTCATTTAAAAAATTTATATCATAAAGAATCATTTGTTATTAAATTAGCTCCTTCAAACACATTGCTTGCAATGTCTATCAAAGATGACAATTTTTAGTTTATCTTTTAAAATCATCCAGAGCTAACTTCAATTCTTATATGGTATTATTGCCTTATATTGTTGCATTTATAATAAATAGTAATGGATTATTACCGAGAGAGAATTAATTATTCTGCCAGAATAACAAGTCGACCATCCTATTTAGAGGATGAATATTATTTGATTTCATATGACATTAAATTGCATGGATGTTATTAAAATATTTCATTCATTAAATTTTTATTTTGATAATCTAATAACACCAAAAGAGTTACCTTAAATTAATAAGATTTATATTCGTAATGCTTTTATTTAAAATCATATTTAATAATATTTAAATATGGTACAATATTATTATTTTGGCTAAGATGTTAAGAATGTCATAATTAATAATTCATTATCCTTTATTTCCATTTCATATTTACAGGGAAATACTATGTTTTATTTTCTTTTTATTGAGCGTCCCTCTATTTTTATAAATTTATTTAACTTGTTATTTTTACCAAGCAACACTCCTTATAAAATTGTTCAGAGACATCTGAGAATATAAATTTAAATGGCCATTAATAATAATGTTAAAAATTGACCAAAGTATTAAATTTTAAAAGAAAGGATTAAATGTATGACTATCTAGCTAAAGGGGGTGATTTAGTAGAAGAGTAAAGCCACATAAAGAAATGGAGGAGGAATAAGTAAAATGGATTTAAAAATAAATATATATGATCTGGATTGAGAGATTACCAAGTCGCCACACTTAATAATAAACAAAATTACTAAATTCACCTCCAAAGTAAAAATCCTTGGCTAATTTAGATGCCATTTTCACTCTTCAACATCAAAATAACACTTGGGAATTGAGGCACCATAAATGGGTTAAAGAGAAAGTAAACTTCATTGAACAAAGAAACTTGGTACTAAAAAAACTACAAGTGTTGAAATTCATTCATTCAATCAATTTTTAGACACATTAAATAGATCATAACAAAGATTTGGGATGCCATATTATTATTGTCAAATACAGGCTATAGTATGGGGCCTCATTATACTACAACAACTTCCTTAATTGGGTAAGAAGTACAAGTTGAATATCTCAACATACAGAGACACTAGATAGGGAAAATAAAAGATGCCACAATTGAGATTAATTATTTGCTTACAACAATCTACAACTTAAGGGTAATTTTTTGTATGTTTTAATTATCCATTACCAGATTCATAATATCCTTTTATCTTAGATTAATAATTTACAGAGAAAATAAATAATATTAATAGAGGTAGAGGTTATGTGAGATGCTAGGTAACAAGCTACAAATAATCCCTTCTCTTAATTTTCCAACTTTTGATTTTTTTCATTTGAATCCTGATATAATTTTCTTGATAGGGCAAAAGTTATGTATGTATATTTGGGCCAACAAATATATATATGGAAATAACCACCTAAAATCAAACCATTAATGTGCTTTCAAGATGAATATACTCAAATCTAGATGCTACCTCTATGCTGGTGTTACTAAATCTAAAGGCCTATTTATCTGAGACATCTAAAGATCTTGATAAGTATGATTTCTGATACGCTGGCTATTGCCATTTTACTCTATGCTATCTAAAAAGGAAAAACATGTTTGTATTGCTACCAAGGTAATGCCTATAGGAGGTAAATTATTTATTTATGTTATGACATCTCATGGAAATTAAATTCTTCCCTTTAATCTAGCATTTTAATACCAAGTTTAATAGAATTACAATTTCCAATAATATTGATCCTTAATTTAAACAAATAAAGCATAGAGACTCTAAGTAATGTATTTATTTATTTATTTTTCATATATCTCGATGCCTAGTTTTATTAAGTAGATATGCATTCAAGATTTAAGACATAAATGTCATCTACCAATTTCAAACTTCTGCCTAAGACACCTTTCTATTACAAGGTTTTTACTTCACTAAAAAAAATCATTTATAAACTAGTATATCTAATAATCTTAGCTTTAATTATGAATTTAAATGAGATAGCTAATTATTTTAATGTTTGATTAATCCTATGATAAGAAGAGTATAGACATTACTCAAAGAGTACACTAGAAATGCATTTAAAAATACCTGGTTCTGATGCTATCTTTTATAAGAGCTTCTCTTACTGAAAGTATAACTCCTTTCCTCTAAATAAAATCCTTTAATCCAAAAGAAATAACCTTCCTTCTCCATTCACCCCCTTCTTCCCCAATAATAGGCTTCATTAAATATATATAAAATAATCTATACCAACATTCTCACCCATGGGGGCCCATAGTCTCATCCAAGGTTGGGAATAGTCTCGAAATAGTCTCATCTAAAAAAGCCAAAGATTTCCTAACATACCCAAATTAATGTTATCCTTTTGTCTTCTGACATGTCTAAAGGGATGCTATCATTTGTCTCCCCTTGTTGATATAATGGAAAAAATATGGGCAACATGGGTCAAATTTTTTAATTAATTATTATAAAAATCATTAATAGTAATATCCTTTTTATTTTTAATCTTACATCATAAATAAAGACTTGAATTTAATTCTTGATTTGGGAAGTTATAGATTTTAAACTATTTAATACAATTTATAAATTTTATTCCAAAATATTTATTTAATAATTATACCATACATGGCATACGAAAAATTAACTGTGAGTTCTTGTTTAGCATAAAAGGGTTCCCAAACTAGGAGATGATGTTTAAAACATAACTAGCCTAGAATCTATCCTAGGTTGAATACTAATCCTTACCCAAAACTCAATTTATTGTTTATCATAATATCTTTCTTATTATCTGACCTAATATCTAATCCAACTCTCCTCGATGATGCCCTCCCTCTCCATAGGGCTGGAGCATCTTGTGCTGCAAATGCACACTATGACAAGACCCATTAACAGTTAATCAATCAAATATAAATTAAATAAGCAAGTACAATAATGTTAAAACATTTTACACATCCCTACATTACTTCCAATCTTGTTTTCTTTCCCTGTGTAATTCACTGCCATATTCATGTGCATATCATTAACCATTTAAAATCTTATAGTAGTTCAATGCATAATAAGAATCATCTCAAATAATGTAGTTATCCATATATAAAATGGATACAAGTACTCAAACATTAAATAAACATCATAAGCTTACCCAAGCAATTTTACATGGCACACCATGTTGACATGAGTAAATAATTATTACACATAAATAAAAAGTGGGATATGACATCCTCACCCCCTTGGGAAAGACATTGGCTTGATGACTACTAAAGAAAGAAACTAAGCAAAAGTATGTGGAAAAGATTTGAAAACTTCATCATAGTCTTCCCATGTCATAATCTTCTTAGAATATTGGTCCCACTAGACCTTACACTGGGAGACTTCCCTATTTTGCAAAATCATTTTGCGAGTATCAATAACTTGTAGTGGCTCTACCAGAACCACTCCCAGATCTTGGGCCTGCAAGGTATTCTAATCAATAACATGTGACAAATTTCTATGATAGCATTTCAGTAAATAAATATGAAAAACATTATAAAGTGGATCAAGTGCTAGAGGTAGTGCAATTCTATAGGCAACTGGGTTAATGAATTCAAGGATGTCAAAGGGTCCCACATATCTCGGTGCTAGTTTGGAATATTTTCCAAACTTGATAGAACTTTTTTTGGTTTCACTCTTATAAAAACTTTATCTTCTACTTCAAAATTCTAGGATTCCTTTTCCTAACAGCATAACTCTTTCGCCTATCCATAGCTTCGAACAATCTCTTGAAAATGAGTTTAACCTATTCTTCCATATCTTGGAGAGTCTCAGGACCTATAACTACTATGTCTCCAGGATGGTCCCAACTAAGTGGTGTATGACATTTCCTACCATAAAGTGCCTCAAATGGAGCCATGTTAGGAGTTGGATGATGTAAATTATTGTAGGCTAATTATACAAGAGGTAAGTACTCCTCCCATTTATATTATTGGTCCTTACAATACATTCGTAACATATCTTCTAAGACTTGGTTTACACTTTCAATATGTCCATCGGTCTTAGGATGATAAGCATAACTAAAATTCAATTTCATTCCTAAAGCTTCATAAAAGGTTTGCAAAAACCTTGGATTCATGTGAGTATCTTATTATGAAATGATCTTCTCAGGTACTCCATGCAATCTAAAAATTTCTTTCACAAACCTTCTTGCTAACATTGGTGATTTGTCAGTGAGATTCCCTAAAATAAAGTGTGCAACCTTGGTGAGTTTTTCCACTATGACCAAGATCACATCATTCTTGTTCTTTGATAAGGGAAGTCCTTGAACATAGTCCATGCTTATTACTACCATTTCCATTCTGGAGGTTTATGTGGATAAAACAATCTTGCTGGATGTATGTGCTTAGCATTGACTTGCTGGCACTCCAAACATCTCATCACAAAAATAGTGGCATCTCTCTTGAAACTTGGCCCAAAATACAAGTTTTTGAGATCGACTAACATCTTAGTCACCCTTGGGTGACTTGAGTAAGGAGCATTATGTGCCTCTTTCAAAACTTTGGTTCACAAACCACCCAAATAAGGTACATAAATCTTGCCCTTAAATCTAAGGAGTCCACCTCCTTCGATATTATAGCCCTCATACCTCTGATCTTGACTATCAGTCTCTAGAGTAGTCTTAACCTAATTTTAAAACTCCTCTAATGGTAGTTGAATCAAAATTTATTGACTAAAAGTGGTCCTCACTATCATCATGGCTGATATATATCTTCTCTAGCTAAGGGCATCTGCTACTCTATTTTCCTTGCCCTTAATATATTCTATATCAAAATAATACTCACACAAAAATTCTAACCAATTCCTTTGTCTTGCATTAAGGTTGGGTTGAGTAAAGATATATTTTAAACCCAAGTTATCAGTTTTGAGCTCAAATGGTTTTCTTAACAAAAAATGCTATCGCATAAGTCATTATGGACAATAGCTGCTTGCTCTAAATCATGGGACTCATAGTTTAACTCATATGTCTTGAGTTATCTAGACAGGTAGGCCACCACATGACCATTCTAAATCAAGACACCCCTGATTCCATCTTTTAATGCATCTGTGATTATAGTAAAGTTTCCATTTGGTTTTGGAACCTTTAATACTTGTGCAGTTGTTCACTTCTCTTTTAAGAGTTGAAAAGCCTACTCATATTTATTGGTCCAAACAAACTTTTGGTTCTTTTGTAAGGAAGTGATTGCGTTCCCTATCTTGGAAAATCCTTCCACAAACACACTATAGTATCTAGCCAAGCCCATGAAACTATGGATTTCATGGACATTCTTGGGAGATGGCCAATTCATGATGGCTTGAATTTTTGTAGGGTCAACAAAAATACCCTCTGCTAAAATGATATGCCCCAAATTATATACCCTCTTTTCAAATAAATCACACTTGGACAACTTGCCATATAGCTTATGTTCTCTCAACCATTGCATCACCAGACCCAATTGTTGAATATGTTCTTCTATTTTTGAGTGTACTATAATATCATTTAGAAAAACTAACACAAATTTATCTAAATAATCAATAAATATACTATTCATTAGGTTCATGAATGTTATTGGAGCATTCCTGAGTCAAAAATAAATAACTATAAACTCGTAATGTCCATAATGAGTTCTAAAAGCTATTTTTGGAATGTCTGCTTATTGAATCTTTAATTAATGATACCCTGAAAGTAAATCAATTTTGGAAAACATGGTTACTCCTCACATTTGATCGAATAGATCATCAATGTGTGACAAAGGATATATGTTATTTATTTTTACCTTGTTAAGCATTATGTAATCAATGCATAACTGAAGAGTGTTATCCTTCTTCTTAACAAAAAGTACAGGTGCACCCCAAGGTGGTACACTTGGTTGAATAAGATCCTTTTTTAAAAGTTCTTGCAACTGGGCTTTCAGTTCAAACAACTCAATTGTTATCATTTGATAGGGTGCTTTTGACTTAGTCTCAGATCTTGGCATGATGTCCATGGAAAACTCAAATTCTCTCTTAGGTGGAAGTCTTGGTAATTCGTTAGGAAAGACATCATTGAAATCTCATAGGAAAGGGTAATCTTATAGCGTGGGTTCTTTTTATTCCTCTACTTCATCCATTTGTATGGAAAAAAGGATACAACCTTTCTTTTTGGCCTTTTTCAAATGCATTATAGATATTTGCATCAAAGTAACATCATGTTTAACTCCTTGCACAATTATAGAATAACCCTCATCATCTAGGCATGATATTGTTTTAGAAAAATAATCCACTTTAGCTCAATGCTTCCACAACCAATTAAATCCCAATATCACATCATATGATTCCATACGGTCTATATAAAGGTCTACAATTGTAGTGAACCCTAAAATCTCTAAATGAACTTCCAATAGACATTGCTCTACCTTCTTCACTGATCGATTCCCATACTAGACTGACCAAGAATTTGACATAAAGCTAGCATTTTTATGAATTTTATTAAGAATCTCAAGAGCTATAAAAAATTCAGATGTTCCTATATCAATAAACACAATAACTAGGAAACCAAAGATTTTACCTATTGCCTCTACTAGTGTAACCTAGAAATCAGCTTGCCAATTATTTACTATTGCATGAATTCTCTATTGGATTTTTTTTTGCTAGATTTGTAGGGGTGCTAAAGTTTGAACATTATTAACATTATGAGGATAAGTATTGGCATAGTGGTCTCCACCACAAGTAAAACATTCCCCCATTGGGCCTTTCTTATCTTGGGGCTTACCCCCATTGTTAAACTTACCATTCTTGTTATTGTTATAATTCTAACTTTTAGATCCATTATTAAATTTTCCTAGGTTTGTAGCCTTAAAATTATTTTTTGAACCCATATTCTTATTTCCATCATTCTTGTCCCCTTTCTAAAACTTCTTCTTGAAGGAAGGGAAGTAGTTTTGCTGAGGTCCTTTCCCTTAGTTACTGAATTCTCTTTTAATAGATGCAAGGGTCTTTAAATTTCATTCTTATTTCATGGCCTTTCTATAGACTTCATCCATGATTGTGGGCCCATGGAGGTCTACATTAGTACTGATATGAGGGTTTAAGCCCAAAATGAACTTCCTAATCTTGAACCTCTCATCACATTGATATTGTGGCACATATTTTAGAAGTTGAGTGAACTTCTCCCAATAAGTGGTAACAGATATATCTCCTTGCCAGAGATTCTAAAACTCTATCGTCTTGCCATCAAAGTAAAATTATGGCAACCACCTTTTTATAAAGTAAGACAAAAAGTGTTCCCATGAGGTGTTCTTGGGTAATAGTTTCTTTTCCATTTTTAGGTTTTCCCACCAAGCCGAAGCTTCACCAGATAGTTGGTACACTCCCCAAACAACCTTTGTTTCCTCTGATAAATTTTGAAGTTTAAAATATTTTTCCATTTTGATTAGCCAATTTTATGCACCATCTCCATGTATTGATCCATTGTACTTAGGTGGGGATATCTTTTTTAGATCTCTAGCTAACTCTATTTCAAAATGAAACCATTTTGGTGGAATCTCATTGGTGATGTTTTAATCAAGATTGTCTTCATTCTGGTTGTCTAGGTTATGATTTTCTTCACCATTATCATCCTCATGATCTTTCTCATGAGAATGTTCATGTATTTATTGTGCTAGGACACCTATCCTTTCCTCGGTGTCAGTTACCAAGGTTAATATCTAGTTGAGCTTAACTTGGATGTCTTCAGTCACCTTCACCATTGTTACATGTTCAAGCCATCATAACCTGGTAGGATCAAAATATTTTAAACTTATAAAAATAGCAAGCCCATTAGGCTCGAGCATTGAAGTTGGGATCTGATACCACATGTAACATCCCCTTTGGGGTAAAGTTAAACTAGCATTTTTTTTATATAGGATAACTTTCTAACTAAAGGACAAGTCACGTAATCTAATCCATCCATACCTTCTAAAATCTATTGATTATTTAAAGAAGTAACTCATAATAATTTATTTAAACTTATAAATTTACTTCTCATCGATATACCATAATTGATTACATACACTTAAAATCGAAGGCAAATAACTTGCATAAATCGAAAGTATACTTCAATTTATTTTGCATGATTTTAAAAGGAAGTAAATTTCTCAGATGCTATGTATTTAACATAAAAACTAAATGTAGTTCACATTATAATTTTCAACATCTCAAACATAAACTAGTTAAGATAAAAACTTATTTAAATAATCCATTCCCAGTTAACTTGAATTCCCAAATTATCATTTCAAATTAACAACAATATAAATCATACATAGATGATATGAATTTGATTGCAACTACTATATAACTAGAACTGATTTCAAATTTCAAAAGTCTCTATTAATTTTACAATTTTAATAAATATACACCAACATTATTTATAAAAAATTACCATAATCATGTTGATTCAACATTTGATTCCTTGCCAACTGAGTAAGTAGAAGATTTATCATAGACCAACAATAGAATATATTGATGTAGAGAGGGAGAGTATCATAGAGGGTTATTCCTCCAACCACAAAGACTTTTAGATCCCCCACATGCCTCTCATCCACTGAGAATGGCCCTACCTTTCATGAGTAAGTTAGATAGAGGTTCAAAAATCATAAAAGAGATCACTGTGAAACTTATCAACAATGCAACTACTTTACATAGCTTCTTGCAAGTGTGATTATGAACTGAGATAGGATTTAAAACATCTCAATTTACACTACCCATTTACACTACTTATGACCATAAGTTTTAAATTTACCAAGTACCCCTTGTTCAATTTTAACTCCTTAAATAACTAAGTTACTGTGTGTGTCTAACTAGGATATCCTCCCATCTCTTAGACCACACATCTTGCATATACTACTCTTATCCCAAGGTTTCCCTGACCTAGACATCTCATATTTATTGGGTCTATATAATCTCTATTACCAGTTGTTTATTATATTAAAAATTTACTTATGAGATGATGCTTTACATAAGCGTCCCATACCACCCATCTAAGCTATCGACTTGTCTATACATTGATGAATGATTAGTTTACTAAGATAGGGAGTTTATTATAACCTATTTTGTTACCTTTGATTTTTGTGTTTTGATTCTCAGTAAGGTCATTCTCACCTTAAAGTAAAACTTTCACCCTACCTCTTATTGACCCATTGATGAAACTTTAATGAGGATTAAGCTAGGTATAAACTTATTAAAGTCTAGATGATAATTATTCATCCCTATCCATTAATATATGATGCTACCAAAGTTTTTTATCTAACCTCATTTAAAATATTTAAATCATAAACAATCATTTATTATTAAATTAGCTCCTTCAAACACATCGCTTTTAATGTCCGTCAAAGATGACAATTTTTAGTTTCTCTTTAAAAACCGTCTGGAGCTAACTTCAATTCTTATATGGTATTATTACCTTATATTGTTGTGTTTATAATAAATAGTAATGGTTTATTACTGAGAGCAAATTAATTATTTTTCCAGAATAACAAGTTGATCATCTTATTAAGAAGATGTGTATTACTTGATTTCATATACCGTTAAATTGCATGGATGTTATTAAAATCTTTCATTCATTCAATTTTTATTTTGATAATATAATAACACCAAAAGAGTTGCCTTAAATTAATAAGATTTATATTCATAATGCTTTTGTTTAAAATCATATTTAATAATATTTAAATATGATACAATATTATTATTTTGGCTCAGATATTAAGAATGTCATAATTAATAATTCATTATCCTTTATTTCCATTTCATATTTATGGGGAAATACTACATTTTATTTTCTTTTTATCGAGCGTCCATTTATTTTTATAAATTTATTTAACTTGTTATTTTTACCAAACAACACTCCTTATAAAATTGTTCAGAGACATCTGAGAATATAAATTTAAATGGCCATTAATAATAATGTTGAAAATTGACCAAAGTATTAAATTTTAAAAGGAAGGATTATATGTGTGACTATCTAGATAAAGGAGGTAGATTTATTTGAAGAGTAAAGCCATATAAGGAAATGGAGGAGGAATAAGTAAAAGATTTAAAAACAAATATATATGATCTGGTTTGAGAGATTACCAATTCGCCACACTTAATAACAAATAAAATTATTAAATTCACCTCCAAAGTAAAAAGCCTTGGCTAATTCAGATGCCATTTTCACTTTTGAGCATCAAAATAACACTTGGGAATTGAGGCACCACAACTGGGTTAAAGATCAAGTAAAGTTCATTGAACAAAGACACTTGGTACTAAAAAAAACTACAAGTGTTAAAATTCATTCATTCAATAAATTTTTAGACACATTAACAGATCATAACCATTATTTGGGATGCCATATTGCTATTGTCAACTACAGGCTGTAGTATGGGGCATCATTCCACTGCATCAACTTCCTTAACTAGGTAAGAAGGACAATTTGAATATCTCAATGTATAGAGATACTAGATAGGGAAAACAAAAGATGCCATAACTAAGATTAATTATTTGCTTGCAACAATCTACAACGTAAGGGAAATTTTTTATATGTTTTAATTATCCATTGCTAGATTCATAATATCCTTTTAGCTTAGATTAATAATTTATAGAGAAAATAAATAATATTAACAGAGGTAGAGGTTATGTGGGATGCTAGGTAACATGATACAAATAATCCCTTTTCTTAATTTGCCAAATTTTGATTTTTTTTTCATTTGAATCCTAATATTATTTTCTTGACAAGGCAAAACTTCTATATGTATATTTGGGCCAATAAATAGATATCTAGAAATAACCACCTAAAACCGATCCATTATTTTGATTTCAAGATGCATCTACTCAAATCTAGACACTACCTCTATGATGGTGTTACTAAATCCAAAGGCCTATCTATCTGAGACAACCAATGATCTTGCTAAGGATGATTTTTGATAAGCTGGCTTTTGCCATTTTCCTCTATGTTGTCTAAAAAGGAAAAACATATTTGTGTTGCTACCAAGGTAACACCTTCAGGAGGTCAATTATTTATTTGTGTTATGACATCTGAAGGGAATTAAATTCTTCCCTTTAATCTAGCATTTTAATACCAAGCCTAATATAATTATAATATCCAATGATATTGCTCCTTAATTTAAACAAATGAGGTATAAAGAATCTAAGTAACGTATTTATTTATTTATTATATATCTCTATGCCTAGCTTTATTAAGAAAATATGCATTCAAGATTTAAGACATAAATGTCATCTATCGATTTCAGACTTTTGCCTAAGACATCTTTCAATTACAAGGTTTTTCCTTCACTAAAAAAATAATTTATAAACTAGTATATCTAATACTCTTAGCTTTATTTATGAATGTAAATGAGATAGCTAATTATTTTTATGTTTGATTAATCCTATGACAAGAATAGTATAGGCGTTACTCAAAGAGTACACTAGAAACATATTAAAAAATACCTGGTTTTGATGCTATCCTTTGCAAGAACTTCTCTTACCTAAAGTATTACCCCTTTCCTCTCAATAAAGTTCTCTACTCAGAAAACAATAACCTTCCTTCTCTATTCACCCCTTCTTCCCCAATCAAAGGCTTCATTAAATAGATCTAAAAGAATCTATACCAACATTCCCTCCCATGTGGCACCATGGGTGGGAATAGTCTTGAAATAGTCTCATCTGAAAAGCTAATGATTCCCTGACATACCCAAAGGAATGTTATCCTTTTGTCTTTTGACATGACCAAAGGAATGTTTTCATTTATCTCCCCTTATTGATATAATGGGAAAAAGATGGGCAACATCTAATTAATTCTTATAAAACTAATTAAAAATAATAACCTTTTTATTTTTAACCTCATGTCATATATAAATAATTGATTTTACTTCTTGATTTAGGAAATTATATATTGTAAACTATTCAATCCAATTTATAAATTTTATTCCAATTTATTTATTTAATAATTATACCATACATAGCATACAAAAAATTAACTGCGAGTTCTTGTTTAACATAAAAGGGTTCTTGAACTAGGAGATGATGTTTAAAACATCACTAGCCTAGAATTTGTCCTAGGTTGACTACTAATCCTTACCCAAAACTTAGTTCATTATTTGTCAAGATCTCTTTCTTAATATTCAAATTGATATCTATTCCAACTCTCCTCGATGATACCCTCCCTCTTTGTAGGGATGGAGCATCCTATTTTACAAATGCACACTATGGCAAGACTCATTAACAATTAATAAATCAAATAAAAATTAACTAAGCAAGTACAATAATGCTAAAACATTTTACGCATCCCTCTGTTACTTCCAATCTTGTTTCCTTGCCTTGTGAAATTCATTGCCATATTCATGTTAGGTCTATGTGCATATCATTGACCATTTAAAATCCTATAGCAGTTCAATGCATAATAATAATCATCTCAAATAATGTAGTTGTCTAGATATAAAATGGATACAAGCACTCAAATATGAGATAAACATCATAAGTTTACCCAAACAAGTTTACGTGTCACACCACGTTGACATGAGTAAATAATTATTAAACATAATTAAAAAGTGGGATATGACAAGTGCTGCTAAATTTAGGCTTGTAACCTTATATTTTATAGAATCAAAAATCTATGTCATATTTCATGCTTCATAGGATGGGTCTACAATACCTGCTTGCATATTGAAAGGATTGGAGGTAGAATTACAATACTGCCTTCCAAAATTAGTCTATAGTATTCCTCTATGAGATCATTATTATGTTTTATCTAGTCATAAGTACACTCAATAAGTGATAGAATCTAAATTCCTCAACCAAAAAATGGATTGCAAGATACAATAAGATTTGGAATGACAAATTTGAGTCCAAATTAGATTATTTTCATTGGTGTCCAATTTATCAAGGTTTTCCTCTTAGAGAGTGTTTCAAGCACATTAAAATTTCTAACTGAAAGAGTGTGCTAACATCTCTGAATAGTGTTCAAGAAATAAATGTTAATTCCTATAGAGAGAGATCCAAAATTTCAAGAGAGGAAAAATATGCATTAACCTATCTACTGCAAAATGTGAATGAGTCAATTAACCTTCCAAAAAGGAAAAATGGGGTACATATATAAAAAATTAGGGAAACATGAGGAAGCCTCTAAATTTATTAAATAACTAATTAAAATTAAATATAATTAGCCTATAGAATCTCAATAACTAACCTAAGAAGCTTAAATACATAGAAAGGCCATGCGACCATGTAGGCAAAACCCAGTGGGAAAAATCACTATATCAACACCCCCGTTAAACGTAGCTTAAGTGAGATGAGAATTGGTTCCCAACATTGAAAGCTTGATGAGGTACCCAAGTACATATTGATGAACCTCCATAGGAGGAAGAAGAAGGTGGAGCAGCCCTAACCCCAATGAGAGCTCACAGATGAAAAAATTTACTCTCTGTGAAAGGCTTGGTTAGAATATCTTCAATCTACTCTGATGTTGGATAGTATCAAAGATCAATGACTTGATCATTGATAAACTCCTTGATTAAATGCATATGAATATCTATGTGCTTGGTCCTTTTATGGAGAACTATATTCTTACAAATCTAGATAGTGCTTTGGTTGTCACAATAGATGATTATTAGCTTATGAAACTGGACACCAAACTCAGTGAGAATCCCCTAAAGCTAGATTACTTCAATGGTGGCATTGACAACCCCTCTATATTCTACATCTATGGATGATAAAGCAATTTCATGCTACTTCTTGCTTGACCAACTTATTAGGCCTGAACCAAGTGAGAAACTGTAACTTGAAGTGGACTTTCAACTTTGAATATCTCTAACCCAATCTGAATCTATGTATCTGATCAAATCAACCTCTATTCCTACTCCATAATGTATCCCATAGTTGTGCAAACCTTTAATGTAGTGAAGAATCCACTTTGCTACTTTTTAGTGTAACTCATGTGGCTTCTACATAAACCTAGAGACCAATCCAATTGCATAGTGCAGACATCCAATTCTTAACACCATTTGTGTTGAAATTGTCAATCTTACTCGAATTGCACTCAAATGGACATTTTAGATCAAAATGCATAAAATGCCCTAAATGGTTCAAGCTTGTCACTTAGAAGTGCCAGTTTAGGTCAAAGTATTCCTAAATAGGGTAATGCAATCTATGGGCGAGTTAACTTTGATCAGACCATTTCAAGTCAAAATGGCAATTTTACCATTTAGTGCTCTAGATCACTCTTTTCTTTTAATTCATTGGTATACGTCACGTACCTTTGTTATTTTGTGTTGGCAACATCTTAAATGGGAATATAGCTCCAATGCATCTAACATCACCTTCCAATTCCTCTTCAATCAAATTACAACCCACTAATATGACTTTCTGACCATTTTGATTAACTGAGGGCTAATTTTCAAATAATTGCAAAATGTTGATTAACCTTGTTTAAGGCTAATTAATCCAAATCAAGAGCTTAAGTGGATTTTCCATGAGAGTTTTTGAATATTTCTTTTTAGAAATTGATTTCTATTAACTGCATCATTAGGTGACATCATTCCTTGGGAAGACATCCCTAGGCCATAAATGCCATAAATATCAGGATTATGGGTCACCCATGCCTAATTAATGCCTCCCATGCCTCTTTAATGCCCCTTCTTCCAAGGTCATGATGAGGATAATTATAGATTTAATTATAAATATTAGGATTATCCATGGCCACACATATCATTCTTGAGATGGACGGTCATGGTTGATCCTGATCAATCTCAAAAATCTATAAATAGAGAGGCCATGGACATGAATTTCAAGCTTGAGTTATGCAAAGTTATTGTGCAAAATTGTCTCCATAATCCTTTGAAATAGACCATTTATTTTGTTTTCAAGCTTCATTGATAGGCTATTTTAGTGATTCCAAATCATGAGCCTAGGTTTTATGGAGTATTCTTGAAGCATTGGAGGAGCTTGTCAACAATGGAGGAGCTTACCACCATTATTGACAAAGACAAGGATGATTGATTAAGGGAGAACATGTTTTTGAGCCACATGGGTATGGTGAATCCATTTGGGAAGGTAATATGGTTTTGATTTCTTTCATTTGTTTCTTTCTATCCTTTGTAATTACCATAGGAATAAATAGGCTTAGTTAGTTTAGTTATTTATGCATTTTTCATGATTTCTTGACTAATACTTGACTAACTTGCTTTGTAATCCTCTCTACATCTTGGCATGCCCGGTGGGACTAGACACATCTCACCCTTGAAGGAGATCATTTTACAACCTTAAAATATTCATTTTAGATTTTAAAACTCTTGAAAATTGATTTTCTAATTTTATTTTGATGTTTTTGTTTGTCACAGATTTACACAATCATCGATGTTAGCAAGTAAAACCGACATCAATTGCATAGCTTAACTGACGTCCATTATGAAAATTGACATTGATTATGCCTATTGGGATGATCGACATTAGTTAGTCAAATGTCATCATTGTTGGTTGTATATAATCAACATCGATCACTGTGTTTTTATAAAAACACAGACCTGAGACCTACTTTTTCAAATTTCATTATTTCAAGCAAAAAAAAGCTTCAAAGCTAAAAGATGTGCTAACATTTTTTTTGTAGTATCAAGATTTAATTTTTCCAAGAACATGTTTAGATCACTTTTTTACATGCTTAAAATGAATTAGGAACATTATTTTGGGTGCTTAAATTAATATTTAGGTGCTTAAGTGAGTTTCTAGCATTAGTTTCAAAGTTACAACTAAGACTAGGGGGTCAAATGAACAACACCAAATCTTTCAATTTGGGTTTAAAATTGAACACACTTGTAAATTTTTATTTGTAATAGTTATTTAATTAGATTGTGTTTGGAAAAAAGAGGAATGTTACATGTATGCTCTTCCATTTGTCCCCTATAAGGAACCCTTGGAATCAAAAACACCATTCCTATTGCAAGCTAGCCTAGTCTAAGGCTTAGAAAGAAAGTAATCTAGAGCACTTCCCAAAAACTCATCAAAGTTTGGGTGATCTTGAAAACAACCGTAAAGTCTTTCTACTGTTATGCTTTCTTTATTTTCATTGCATCTTGGCTTATGAGGGGAACTTCATCACCTCCCATAAGTTCTTTAGAGAAGCTTTGACCTAGGGTTTCATCTCCTGGAATTGACTTCATTTGGATCCTTTAGAGTTACACATGGGATGTATCTATATTTAGACATCGCACTACACTAAGCGAACATCATGATGTAGTGGTTGTAAAAAGGACTAGACCTTTTTACAACTATCCAATGCCATGGTCACCAATTTTTGTGCTTATCTTTTACATCATTTGATGTGAAAGTCATTATGTAATTGATTCCCTTAGAATGATCTAAACCTTGCTAGTTTAGTAGACCCCACTTTACCATACCTCTTCAGTTTAGACTTAAGACATTTATTTTTTGTCATTATCTTACTTGGTCTTGATTTGTGTCTAAAACTGCTTGTTAACTCAAAAGAACTTAACCAAAACACATTGTCCTCTATTTTTTTGAGCAAGGGAGGTGTTATGCTATCCAAATGGAAAATTCACCTTTTTACTTATTCAAATTATTATCAAAAGCTTTGTGTCATGTCATCCACTTTGGCGCAGTCATGCTACCTAATTGAGTCTAGATCTCTTACCCAATTTGTTTAAATCCTTCATTTATAATCCACATTCAAAATTGAACCTTTTTGAGTTTTAAGGGTTGGTGTGTCAAAGTGGGTTCACCATTTGTGCACTAAACTTGTTCTAACTTGGGTTCAATTTTCATCTTGGTGGACTCAAGTCATCTTGTGTATCGCTCATGCTTTGGGTCCTGGAACATATTTTATCCTACTAGAACCATGTGGTGATGTTGTGCTACCTATTTAATCCTAGCTTTATACTTAGTGATTCACGTATGTTTTTACATCTTGAGTTGCTAAGTTCATTTTGTATTCTTTATAATCTGAAGAGATTTTCTCTAAACTTCTAGGGTCAACTTGTCAAAGTTGAAACTAGCTTTTACAATATAGACGTATCACAAAGATCTAGGCTTTGGTGTACTAGTTTTCACCTTGGATCTTTGAGTTACCTTACCCTTATCTGATCTATATGATTTCAAATTTACCAAAGGTTAAGTAAACTGTGAACCAAATCTTCAAAAATTGTGTGGTTTCAAACCACTCTCCCTTATATTCTCATTAGTACCTTAGTTATTTGTTTAAAAAAGAACCAAAGCATACTTTGTTTGGTTGCCAAGTATTGGTCCAAAGTTAGTCAAACACATAGAACAACTCTTTTAAAACATGACTCAAAGGTTCACTTGTAGTGGGGCCTCTTATGGCCTTAGTTATTAAGATGAGAAATTTTATGATGGTCAAAATAACCCCATTGTTTTTGATGACATCCCCATAATAGTAGAATCCGAAGATGATTGCATTGAATATCAACCCCAAGAAGACTAAGATGAAGCCCTTCTTAGATTGATAGAATCAGGTGCTAGACTACCTTTTAAATTTCCTACAGAATAATTTCATACCTTAGTTATAAAATAAGAACAATGACGGCAAGAGCAATATTTTGCATGAATAGACATACCTTCTTCTTATAACAAAGGAAAAGAAATGCAAACAGAGTCAAAACCCACAAATCCAGATCTTCTAGCTAAGATCAAGATAATAAGTCAATGATATGCAAATCAACTTGTCACAGACTTAAATAACTCCTTAGTTTCCACTTTAATTCACAATGATGCTTCAAAATAACAAGGGAATGTGGTTGAAAGTATGCATCAAATATTAGATGAGGACATTACCATAGTAGATCAAGGTAACCTAAATGAATAGTTAAAGGCATAAGATACCTTACAAAGTGTTCCATTTGACATGAAACATACATTTTTCGATCACCAAGAACCTCTTGTCACTTTAAAAAATCAAAAACCTAACCATTCAATTCAAATTGAGGAAATCCCTTGAGGTAATTTGGCTAGTTCTTTTCAACCAACTCAAAAATTGGTAAACAAACATCCAAAATCAATAAAGTAAAAAATAGCCAAATTCAAGAAGTGTTTTACAATCCAAGAATAAATGGCCTATGTTCTCAACTCAAGGAGCAAATCAAAACCAAGTCATGGATCAAAAACTATACATTGCCTATAAATACACTCAAAATCAAGGGCACATTCCACCCCAATAATAAAAAAATCAAAGGCACATTCCACCCCAATAACAATAAAATTAGTGGCACATTCCACCCCAACAACAACAAAATTAGGGGCACATTCCACTCCAACAACAACAAAACCAAGGGCACATTCCACCCCAATAACAACAAAACTAGGGGCACATTCCACCCCAACAACAACAAAAATAGAGGCACATTCCACCATAACAACAACTTATTCAATCCACAAATGCACTAAACATGCAAGAATGGAATTCTATGAAGGGAAATTTTCAAATATTGGAGATGAATAATAGAGTCAAAAAGTACAAATTTGATGAGATATGCCCATATCCATTTGATTTATCTATTCTCCAAAACCCCTTTCTACCTTGTTTTGAGGCACCCAAATTTGACAAGTAAAAAGGAAAGGGAGATCCACATGAGCACATAAAGGCATTATTTGTCTTATGTCAAGATGTTGCTTATAGTAATGAGTACTTAATATGATTATTTCTGTGAAGTTTAACGAGACAAGCTCTTGATTGGCTACTTAAACTACCCAATGGACCAGTTACGGATTTGAATGACTTATTAGAAAAGTTCATTAACCATTTCTCATACAACATAGAACATGAATTAACCATTATTGACTTATGTAATTCCAAACAACGTGACGGTGAAAGTTTTGCTACATATTTATAAAGGTGGAGGGCATTGGTAGGTCACTTTCAACATAACTTGCTAGACAAATAGTTGGTTGATATCTTTGTATAGAACTTGCATCTTGAAGTTGTGCATAATCTATGATTAGCTTGTGATAACTCATTTGAAGAAATTATTGATAAAGGAGTACATATTAAAAAGGCTCTTATTGCTAAGGGCCTTGTTAATATCTTTTCACAAGGTCAAGCGTCTATTCAAACTAAATCATTGGTTCAATTAGTTATACAGGATAAGCGTAAAGGCTTTAGTAAAAATAAGAACATGGTTAGAAATGGGGTGACTGAAACAAGACACGTACAAATGGTGTATGCTATGCCTCCTCCAAATGTACATTTAACTCCCCCAAATCCACTACCTACTTTACAGAGACAACCTCCATGAAGGACATTTCATAACAATTTTAGAGTCTTTAGTAGGTTAGGAGAATCAATTGAATAGTATTACAAAAGCTCATTACAACTAATTTAATTATATGACTAGTATCAAGGCCATTTCCTTAGGATCAACCAACACTAGATTGGTACAAAGAGAATGAATGGTATAAATTTCATCATGCTATTGGTCATGGTGCATATCATTGTGTTAAATTATGACATATCATTGAGGACTTTATTGAAAGTGGTAAACTAGAAATTAAGTTGGCCCCTAATTAGGACACAAATTAGGATATGGGAATCTACAAAGACCCCTTTCCTTGACATGATCCACCACCACCAAGGAACAATCAAAATGGTCAAAATCAAGCATAGAGGTAGAATCAGAACCAACAACAAGGTCTGAATCATAATGAGCATAATTGAGATCATAATGCCCACACTAATAATGTGGCTTATAATAATGTACACTATGACTATAATAATACTACGGGACACATTTTTGTAACCCATATTGCCACTATTAATGTGAAACCACATGGTCAATCTCATGTTCCTCACAACATAGGACCCATGATTATAGGGTTAGCACCCTCTCCCCTAGTAATACTGTGTTGAGTTTGCATCATCATGTTATTGCTCTGTTTGCATGGGTTACTAATTCTGAACAATGACACCTTTCTTCTAATTATAAAGGCTCCTCATTGACCCAAAATTGTAGCAATATAGTTAATCTCCTATGAGTCACCATCCAAGGCCCTTTGCCTTCCTCTTCTAATTATAATAACTCCTTGCCACCTCTAGGTTATGCAGTCATAACTAGATGCTCATGAGTTACCATCTAGGGCCCTTCTCCCACCTCTTTCATAAAACCCAATGAAAACATTGTGCCAATGGTTCCAAAGCTAAATACTGTCTCAATAAAGACTAAAATAGTTCAATTCACAATTCAAAGGCCTTATAGTCTAACAGACCAATTAGATAAAACCCCTACACAAATTTTCATATTAGAACTCTTACATACATCTGATGTCTATATAACTATCTTCAACAAGCTATTGAAAGAGTCTATTGTGCATAATGATATAAACCTTGATTAGTTCCAGAACTTAGTTGGACATTTGTCTTCATTTCAACAAATCACATTTGATCAAAAGGACATGTCCATTGATGGGCCAAACCACAATAACCCACTATACATTGAGATAATCATTGTGGATCACAATATCAAGTGAGTTGTTATAGATAATGGTTCAGGGTTGAACATCATATCTCTTAAATTGGTATGATGATTGGGGTACCTAGATAAAGACATTTAGCTAGAAACTATTACAATCAAGGCTTATGATAATGCTGAGAGGGAGTCATCTGGTACAATTTGGTTTCCAGTCATGATTGGGTCTATTTCCCATCATACATTATTCTATATTATGGATATTGAGCTTCCTTATAACATACTTCTTGGTCATCCTTGGATCCATGAAGTATAGGTAGTTTCATCTACTCTTCACTAGTGCATTAAGTTTCCTCATGATGGGATTGAGGTTAGTATTCTCACTGATCAAAAACCATATCAATATTGAAAACATCTTGAAGCAGAGTTTCATAATTATAATTATTTCCCAAGTTTTGAATTCATTAAAAAGAAGAATAAATCCATCATTTCTCATCCATCTCTATCTAATTATATAGACCCTGGTGATCTAGCTTTCACTTCAGCTGATCCATTTCCTAAAACTCTGGACAAGCAGGTTATTATTAAGGATGTAGGCATTTATACGTACCATCTAAAGGACATCTTCCATATTACAAAATTACCAAAATCCCCTAAAACATTTGGTAAGCCTAAAACTTCCCAGACTCCTAACAGACCCAACCAGATTTGGAAACCAAAGAAGAAACAACCAAAACTTCCTATGGTTTTTGTACCTATAATTGCACCAAAGAAGGATTGAGAGGCTTTTACCGAGGGAGATTGGTTATATTCTGAAGGCCTTGCTGATTGTTTTTAGAATCCAAAGTATCCTATTCCTAATAGGATAATGGATTATTTTGACTATACAGGGAAAGACCTTGGCTTATAGGCCCAAGGAATTTTAGAACCCTTATTAGCTAGATTTGTTAATTGGAATCATGGTCTTAGATTTAAACCACCAAAGGATGACCTCATGACATTTGATAGTGAATCTTCTAAAGTGACTAGTAATGATACTCCTAACAGTGATGCAACATCTCATTAAAGCCTTTTTGATGAGCTTGCTGACTCAAATTTGTTTGATTCAAATACCATATTGACCATAACATGTATTAGAGCTTCCCATCCTGAAGTAAAAAGTCATCCTAGTGGTGTTTCCCTTCCTGAAGTAGGACATTATATTTATACCATTGGTGCTTCCTATCCTGAAGCAAACCCTCAATGTAACCTATGCCTTTGCCATCCTAAACTCATATATTGGGATTATAAAAATTTGGTCATATGCCTTGAAGAGTTTCAAAATGAAGAATCCATTACAGAATACATGGGCCTACAAGATGCATTTCCCATTAGTGATCATACGTAGGGTTTTGATTTTTCATTGAATTCTTCTACCTAATTTTGAGAGCAAGCAAAATTTCTTGGTCATAATAAAGAATAAACATCAAAATCTTCAGGTGAAAACCTCTTTGAGGCACTTATCGATCATGGAAAAAGTAAAGAAAAAGACAAGCCTTTGAGTGAACATCTATTTCAGGTGCTCCCAGGTGGGAAAGTTTGTTCATCCCCTCAGGATGTAGAAAATCTATCTAGCCCAAGCTCCATAGCTAGTACAAGCATCTCTTCAGAACAACATCAAATATTTGAGTGTCTTGATCTTGAGTTTATAGAGGTTTTTTCCCAATTGGCCTTTACCTGAGAAGGTAGATTCTGATTCTTCATATTATCTAGATCTTTGAGAAGAACAACAAGAAAATATAGTAGAGGAAAATGATCATGACCATACATTGCCTACAATTCTAGAAGATGGATCCACACTCGTCAAAAACATAACAAAAGTGAATTTGGGAACCCATGAGGGTCCCAAAATGGTTTATCTTGGAGCTTCCCTTACTGAAGTAGAACGTAAACATATTATATCCATTCTTAAGGATTATATACACATATTTACATGGGAATACTTTGACATGCCACGCCTGGACCCAGATTTAGTTTTGCATGATCTTGTTGTTCACCTTGATGATAAACTGGTCAAGCACAAATTAAGAAAGATGCATCCATGCATCACCCTTTTTATTAAGGCCGAGTTGGAAAAGTTGTTAGGAGCCAATTTAATCAGACCACTAGACTACTCTAAATGGGTTTCTAACATAGTAACAGTGAGTAAAAATACCCCAGACATATCTATTTGTATTGATTTTTATGATATCAACAAAGCATGCCCCAAAGATGATTTTCCTCTACTCAACATCGACATGATTATTGACTCAACTACTGGGTACAAGATGTTATCCTTAATGGATATATTTTTTTGGTTACAATCATATCAAAATAGCCCTTAAAGATCAATATAAGACCATGTTCACCACTCCATGGGGAACATTCTACTACCAAATCATGCCATTTGGTTTAAAGAATGTTGGAGCCACATATCAACATTCAATTAATATAATTTTTCAGGACATGATGCATGCCATTATCGAGGACTATGTTGATGATATATTAGAAAAATAAAGAACAAGAGCTGGACATCCTGACGTTCTATGAAGAATATTTGAGAGGCTTCATGAATATAAAGTCTACTTAAACCCTAAAAGATGTGTCTTTGGAGTCAAATTAGGTTAATTTATAGGGTTCATTATATCATAATGAGGGATCAAATTAGAACCTACAAAGGTCAATGCTATTGTGGAAATTCCTCCACCAAACAATCTTAAATAACTATGAGGTCTACAAGGAAAGATCCAATCTATATGCAGGTTTATTTCTCAATTGGCAAATAAGTGCCACCCATTTACCCATCTCTTAAATAAAGGGGTGAAATTTTAGTGGGATGAAGATTTTCAGATAACATTTTCAAAGCTTAAAACATACTTGGCCAATCCACAGTCTTACAACCTATAACACAAGGAAAGCCACTGCTTCTTTATATATCAACCATAAAACATGCACTGGGGGCACTCTTGGCTTAGTATGATGATCATGATAAGGAATACATAATTTATTATTTAAGCCACACATTGATAGCCTATGAACATAATTATATGCCTATTAAGAAGGTATGTTTAGCTATGGTGTTTATCACTCAGAAATTATGACATTATATGCTAAATAACAAAACTATTATTACTGCCAAGGTATATCCTCTCAAGTTCATCTTATCTAAAGCATCTCTTCAAGGATGCATGGTTAAATGGATTTTGCTCCTCAGTGAGTTTGATATTGATTACCAAAATCAAAAGGCAATCAAAGGGCAAGTTCTTACTGACCAACTTGTAGAAGCTCCTATTAAGGATACTCAACCTCTTAACTTTGAGCTTTTAGATGATTCTATCATGAATAGTGGATGATTTATTTTTATGGATCCTTCACATCTCGAAGGTCTAGATCTGGCATATTATTGATTATGCCACAGGGGGATCTAATCCCCAAAGCAATCCATATATAGTTATATTGTACAAACAATATGGTTGAATATGAAGCATTGGTTGCAAGGCTCCATCTTTTTATACAGTGGGATATTCAAAGCTTAAAGGTCTATGGAGATTCATAGCTAATCATAAATTAGACAAATGATCAGTATCAACAAAAGATGATAAGCTTGTTCCTTACAAGAAAATTATTGATAACCTCAAAACACATTTGAAATCTTTATAGTTTGAGTAAGTTCCACGAGTCAACAACAAATCTAATGATGCCATGGAAAAAATTGGTTCCATGATTCAAATGCATGACAGTGCTAAAGAGTATTAGTTATTGATTGAAAATATTCTTCAGTCAACACATATTCTATCAAATTCAGAGAGGATATGCACCATTAATGGTCCTAATCCCTCACCTGAGCTACCATGGTAACAAGATTTTTATAACTACTTACATAGTCATGTATTTCCCACTCACCTTTCCAACCACAAAAAAAAAAAAATTCCTTCATTGCTTAACACGTTATACCCTTCTTGGAAACACACTTTATCGTAAATTCTATGATGGAACACATCTTCATTATTTATCTTTGGGATAATCTAAGATGGCAATAAAGGAGGTTCATGAAGGAATATGTGGGGCCTATACCAATGGTGTGGTCCTAGCAAAGAAACTCCTCAAAACAGGCTATTATTGGCCCAAAATGGAGACAAATGCTTGTAATTATGTAAAAAAGTGTGTTCCTTGTCAGCAACATGGAAACTTGATACATGCACCTTCCTTACCATTACAGTCGATCACAACACCGTGGCCACTCTCAACATGGGGTCTCAATCTCATTAGGAAAATTAACCCAACATCTTCAGATGGTCATAAGCATATTTTGACTATGACTGAGTACTTTACCAAGTGTATTGAGGCCATTCTTCTCACTTATGTTACTAAGAAACAAATATCCAAATTCATTCATTACCATATCATCTATTGATATGGCATCCTAACTTGTATTATATCTGATAATGGTGGATCCTTTGTAAACCAAGATGTGAAATATCTCTATGTAAAATTCAAGATCAAGCACAAGAAATCCACTTTGTATAACCTACAAGGTAATGGATAAGCTGAGGTATCAAATAAAACCATTCTAGCCATCTTAAAGAAGATTGTCAATGATGCTGGTTGTAATTGGCACTTGCAAATCTTTCTTGTCCATTGGGCTTATAGAACCAATCATCACACCCTAATTGGAGCTACTCTGTACTCCCTTGTTTTTGGCACTGAAGCTATCATTCATGTCGAGATTGAGATCCCATCATTAAGAGTATCACTAGAGCACATTGAAGATAGTGAAGACTATAGAGCCTCATGACTGCACAAACTAGAGCTTCTTAATGGTAAGTGTTTTGCTACCCTAGATAATTTGTAGGCCTATCAAAATAGATTATGGAGAAGCTATAACAAACCTATTCTTCATCAAGAATTTGAGATTGGTGACTTATTTTTGAAAGATAACTAGAAGAATATGAATGCTGAACCCAAAAATAAAGGAAAGTTTCAACCTAATTGGTTAGGACCCTATATTGTCATAGAAAACTATGGATTAGGAGCATATAAATTGGCTAAACCTAATGGTGAAGAAATTTTAGAGCCCATGAACATCATACACCTTAAGAGATTCTATGCATGGACAACCTTGAACCATTGTCTATAAGATCCCTAACTTGGGGGCAACTTGTGCTAACAAAATTTTATCCCACCTTTTTATCCTACCTTGAACACATTTTATACTACCTTGGTCCACCTTTTATGATTCTCGACAGTAAGGATTTGAATCCTTAGCACTCTAAACACATTCTTCATCCCATTCTGGATTGCTCTCTTTGAGAAGTATATTTTTTTTATGTCTAAGGTGTGTTATAAACTTGAATACTTTTTATTTTTTGACTAATTATGATATCAATTATGTTTTATGAATGTTATGACCATCCTTAGTAGCAGTTCCATAAAATAGTTCACCATGATAGTATTGTACAGTTTCACAAAAGTGAACAGAAACATCTTCTTAGTTCCATATTATTTGAACTACATTGACTTGAGGTCCTTCGAGACTATGTAGGTAGTGCTCAATTTTTATTAAGGTCAGCTCAATCACCCCTTTCCCATGCTCTCACCATTTTGTGAACAATTATTAAGTTTGAACACTCTTGCCATTTTATGAGCAACCTAAGCCTCACTATCATTGATTTGTGAGCATGGGCTGTTTCAGCTAGCTTAGCTATCTTATTGGAACCTCTACTTTTAGGATGCGCATCTCCTTGACTAGATGGTCCCACCTTGTGCACATTTTATCCCAAAAATAGCAAAAACATTATAAATAATTTGAAAACACCAAAAACATCAGAACATGATCCATAAAAGAACAAAAACATTATCTTATGCTTCTATACATTTGTACATTCCCATTCCACCATGCTATGCTCTTGCCATTTTACAAACACAAAAACACTAGTTCATT
This sequence comes from Torreya grandis, assembly GCA_037957365.1. Taxonomy (NCBI): domain Eukaryota; kingdom Viridiplantae; phylum Streptophyta; class Pinopsida; order Cupressales; family Taxaceae; genus Torreya; species Torreya grandis. Next base: position 2,430,304 of record JARHVA010000415.1, read on the forward strand.
TTATCTTATCCCATGCACTTGATGTTTTTCGAGATAATTCTTTCTCGTCTCATCAAATTATTATTTTCCAAACCATTCTCATTTGTTTGTCATATCTTCCATTTATTATATAACATTAATCATGCTGGTCTGATCATCATTTTTCTTCTATCCCATTTGCTGGGAGAACTAAATTTGGCCTAAAGTTCATGTTAGAACATGCATTCATAGAACTATGTAGGAAATGCCCACTTATCTTATACATTTGGAGTCAGCTGGGCCAACCCCATCCTTTTCTTCTCTTCCCCCTTTTCTTCTATCATTTTCCTCTTTAATTAGGGAACAATTGTCATGTCATTATTCTTTGTTATGATGTAGTGGAAAGTAATGCCTCTATCACACATGCATAAACATTTGTCTTTAAACCACACTAACTTGGTTTTTTGTTTGTGTGTGTTTATTTGAATTTTCTTGGTGTTTAACACCTCTCCTTTTATTTCTTCTCCTTTTCTATTTTTATTACTTCTTGTCTCATCTTGGTCTTGTGTTTCCTTGATTTGTTTTTGCTTTAATATTTTATGTTTCAGAACATCTTGATGATTCACATGGATCTTGATTGTTTATATCTTGATTCTATGTTATTACATTGTTCTTGTACCGTTTTGTCTATTTGATTGTTATTGGTGTCTTATTTTTCTATTTGATTTTTCTTTTTTCTTTTTTGTGTTCAAGAATGCCTTGATGGTCCACATGGATCTTGATTATTCATATCTTGGTCTCATGTTGTTAAGACATTCTTGCCTTTTGTTTTTAAACATTTTGTTCCTACTTTAGATCATATTTTGATTTCAAGTTTGGTTCATTTATGTTTATATTTTTCTTTGTTTTTGCTTTTTTTTTAAAATGTAAATCGCTGTAACTCTAGTTTTGGTCATTATTTTACCATTATCCTTAGTTATAGGTATTCAAATTTGAACTAGCTCAGTGCAATTTAAAAATTATGTCATTCTAAGTTATTCATACTTATGATGCCTAATTTATTTTTCTATAGCAAGCACTTTTTGCTCAGGTCTCAATGTCTTAACATCAACATCAGCTCTGATGAACGATTCTCAAGAACAATCTGCAAAACCTAAGCTCATGATATGGAATTAGGCATCTAGGTAACATGCATTTTAGCACTCGAATCTATGCTTAGACATGAATCTCTTCACATACATTATGAATTTAATCAATTCTTGGTCCATTTTTCATCATTCCTCATTCCATTCTCTCCCAAACTTGGGTGAACTACATTGGCCCAAAGTTCATGTTGGAACATGAGTCCATGGAACTATGTAGGCAACGATTAATTTATAATGAGGTCAGCTCCCATATATCCATTCTTATTTTCATCTCTCTCATCACTTTTTTCATTCTCATATGCTTGGTTTTGTATGGCTTTCTAAGCCATTACACCATCATATGTCTGTTGGCACTCACTCTCTTTAACCTATCTTTTGGGTTATATCCTTGAGCTATTTTTGCTTGCAAATTACCTATGCTGGGGTACAACGTATAAACCACATCCGAATCAAATAATCTCTACAAGGAAAAATCATTATTATTATTTATTATTTATCAATGATCAAAATTTGCCCTACTGGGGTAAAACTATTTTATCATGATCAAATTTACTCTATTGGAGTACTTATTATATTCTCTTTGGAGACCCCATTCTAGTGGTGCTTCCATTCTTAAAGTAAAATGTTCTCCTTTTTCCTCTAATTCAGAGATCTCCACATTAAATCCCATGATGGCAATATTTTAGTGTGTAACTTATCTCGAGATTGATCAATGTCTTAAGCACACAGCTTGTACTCTCAAATCGGGTACATTTATAGTTTGTCCCTTACATTTATGGATTGTATCTTTCCCATTCTCCCTATCTATGGGGCCTATTATACTTCTAATTATATTTTGATCTTTGATGGTAATCATGTGTGCAAATATTAGCTCATCTGGATGTGATCTATTCCATGGGTTAATCTCTCATTTTCTCTATTTTTTTGAGAGTCCATCCTTCTCTTTCATCCTAATATGTCCTCTTGAGGGGGCATCATGGGTCTATTCCAATTTATTTTTGACAAGTCTTTTCTTTGAAAAGACGTTACTTTGCTTGAATGTCTCTCTATGCATTCTCAAATAGGGGTAAAATGTAGACATCCAATTCCTAACACCATTTGTGTTGAAATTGTCAATCTTACTTGAATTGCACTCAAATGCACATTTTAGGTCAAAATGCATAAAATTCCATAAATGGTTAGAACTTGTCACTTAAAAGTGCTATTTTAGGTCAAAGTATCCCTAAATAGGGAAATGCAATTTATGGGCCAGCTAACTTTGATAAGATCATTTCGAGTCAAAATGACAATTTTGCCATTTAGTGCTTTGGATCACTCTTTTCTTCTAATTCATTGGTACATGTCACATACCTTTATTATTTGGTGTTGGAAACATCCTAAATGGGAATACAACTCCAATGCATCTAATGTCACCTTCTTATTCCTCTCCAATCAAATTATGACCCAAGAATATGACTCTTTGACCATTTTGATTAATTAAGGGCCAATTTTAAAATAATTACAAAATGTTGATTAACCTTGTTTAGGGATAACTAATCCAAATCAAGATCTTAAATGGATTTTCCATGAGAGTTGTTTAATATTTATTTTTAAAAATTGATTTTTATTAACTACATCATCAGGTGACATCATTCTTTGGGAAGACATCCTTAGGCCATAAATGCCACAAATATCAAGATTATGGGTCACCCATGCCTAGTTAATGCCTCCTATGCCTCTTCAATGCCCCTTATTTCAAGGTCATGATAAAGATAATTATGGATTTAATTCCAAATATTAGGATTATCCATGGCCACACATCTCAATCTTGAGATGGACAGTCATGGTTGATCAGGACCAATCTCAAAAATCTATAAATAGAGAGGCCATGGGCATGAATTTTAAGCTTGAGTTATGAAAAGTTATTATGCAGAATTTTCTCCATAATCCTTTGCAATAAACCATTTATTTTTTTTGCAAGCTTCATTGATAGGCTAGTTTAGTGATTCCAAATCATGAGCCTAGGTTTTATGCAGTATTCTTGAAGAATTGGAGGAGCTTACAACCATTGTTGACAAAGACAAGGATGCTTGATCAAGGGAGAACATGTTTTTGAGCCACATGGGTATGGTGAATCCATTTAGAAAGGTAATATGGTTTTACTTTCTTTCATTTATTTCTTTCTATCCTTTGTAATTCCCATAGGAATATATAGGCTTAGTTAGTTTAGTTCTTTATGCATTTTTCATGATTTTTTGACTAATGCTTGACTAACTTGCTTTGTAATCCTCTCTACACAGGATATGCCAGGTCTAGTGTGTGTGAGATAGATACGAATACCCATGAGTTGCCGATATAGAGTTGCATCAACAAGTGGTATAGGACAATTAACCTCAAGCTTCACACCAGACAAGAAGGGATTAGGAACTGGCTTACAATCAACCATGCTAAACCTTGTAAGAAAATTAAAAGAATACTTGGATTATGATAAAGTTATCTTAGAATCTGACTGAATGGTTTTAATCCTAAGAAAGTAGTGCAACGATCCCATGTCTGTCATTTAAAATCTATTTGAAAGTACAATTTTCATTGCTGAGATAGATGATCATGTGCTCCCTGTAATCAGTAAGTCATCCACATAGAGAAATAGAATCAATAGAGAATAATCCTACCATAAGATGTAGACATTTGAATTTGAGTGGCATCTGGTGAACTTGATTGTGAGGAGAAAGGAGTCCATCTTAGCATACCATGCTTAAGGGGCTTATTTGAGTATGTAGATAGATTTCTTGAGTCTACAAACTAAGGATTTATCTTTCACAAAGCCTTGTGGTTTCTCCATATATATCTCTTCTTTGAGGTCACCATGTAAAAAATCACTCTTTAAGTCTATTTGTTGAACATCCCATTGATGTGCAAATACAATGGCTAGAGTGAGTCTTATAGACGTCATCTTGGCTACAAGAGCAAATATCTCAGTGTAGTCTATGCCAGGTACCTGAGAAAACCCCTTTGCAACCAGATGAGATTTGTACTTATTGACTTACCCATATACACCATTCTTGGTCTAATAAACCCATTTACACTAGACCAATATTCTTCTTTTAGGAAGAGTGACCAAGTCCCATGCTTTGTTATTAATTAGGGAATTGTACTCTTTCTACATAGTAGAATCCCATTTAGAAATGCCAAATGCCTCATGAAGGTTTTTTGTTCCAAGATAATGTCCAAGTAGGCATGTGATTTCCCCTAAAATTGTGATCATGTCTACCTTGTATTTTATGGATTCCCAACCCATCCTCTAGCACTTTGAAGTGTCTATCTAGCCCAAATCGGACCAAAATTGTATGAGATTGGAGAATCAAGAGGTGAGTCCTCATCATCTATAGTGTGAGTGTGAGATGGAGGAGGAGAATCCTCATCACTAATCTCATCGCTTAAACTTGTAGAAGAATAAGAGCTATCCCCATCATCAGGAGGATCTTGAGGTGGATCTATGCCACTGTCTGAAGTGGAATCAATGTCCAGTGAGACTTTTGAAGAGTTTGGAGTGCCAAGATTATGTTCAAGTAGGCCCTCACAAAACTTGAAACTCATTTTAATGAAAAAATCATGATTTTTATGATGGAGAAGCCTATATCCCTTAACACCCTCTACATACCCCATAAAGATGCAAGACTAACTCTGAGGGTCCATTGCCTTGTATTTATTTTTGGGAACATGGGCCATTGTTGGTGATCCAAACACTCAATAGTGATCTACTATGGGCTTGTGACTATCCCAAGATTCAAAAGGAGTGATTCCCTTTAAGGCTTTGTGTGGAACTCAGTTTTGAATGTAGCACACATAATTGATTGCTTCATCCTAATATTGAGGAGCAAGAGACTTTGATTGAAGCATGTTGTTTACCATTTCCTTCAAGGTGCAGTTCTTGCATTTAACCATGCCATTTTGCTGAGGATTGTATGGAACTATGTTTTGCATTTGAATCCCCTCTGATGTGCAAAACTACTCAAACTTGTTGTTGACATACTCTTTTCCATTGTCAGTCCTTAAGATTTTGATGGAACATTTTGACTACTTCTCCATAAGTGCCTTGAAGTCATTAAAGTGATCAAAGACCTTAGACTTATTTTTGAGAAAAAACACCCAGGTGTACTTCAAAAATTCATTGATGAATGTGAGCATGTATCTTTTCCTATTGAAGAAGGTTTTGTAAATGGTCCTACTAAGTCACTCTGGACTATCTCTAGCTTTTGTCAACTCTTCTTGCTTTGCCCTTGTCATATTTCTCTTCTGGATGCTTACTAAGAATGTATCCATTGCATTGGCCATCTAAGAATTTGACTTTAGGAAATCCTAAAACTATGTCTTGATGACTGAGTTTCTCTAAGTAATAGTAGTTTAAATGACCAAACTATTCATGCCATAGTTTGCTTACTCCATCTACATGAGTAAGCAGTGCAGTTGAGGGCTGATCTGGGGCAAATTGTGAGAAGGTATACAACCTTGAATGATGATTGAAATTCCTATAAGCCACTATGGTGTCACTATAGTGCTCTTTGATGAACACTAAATCAGGTGTAAACTCAACTCGCTTCCCTGCACCTATGTGAGCAATTTGATATATTGACAAAAGATTGGTGGATAGTGAAGGAATGATCCCATCACTTATTTCTAATAATCCTTTATTGTTGACTTATACCAAAGTGTCATCACCCATGAAAATTGAAGTCATAGAACATGGCTCTATTTTTGAAAATAGATCCTCTGAGGAGGCCATGTGATAGGAAGCACCTGAGTCAATAACCCAAGTTGAAGGCTGAGAAGCTACTGCAACAAATGCCTTGCCCTTATTTTTAACTTTTTTGCTATGTTTGCCTTTTGTGAAATATTGTGCTAATGTGTTCTAAGATGAGGATTTAGTAACATTGATGTTGTTCTTCTCAAGCATCTTAGTCAAGGTCTTAATCTTCTTTTTCATGCATGGAGATTCATCATGCCCAAGTTTCTTACAAAATTTACATTTGAGTTTCTCCTTCTTAGGTTTCCCACTTCAGGAAGACTCATTTGATGATGCCTTAGTCTTGGAATCTAATTTTTTATTCTTATTGTGCTCATGATTAGGTTTAGACTATTTCTTCTCCTAGTTTCCACTGTTAGAAGGCTTCTTCGTGTCTTGATTGACAATCAAGGCATGTGATTTTGAAAACTTTAGTGCACCCATTTAAACCAACTTATCTTGCTCTTGAGTTAGATCGGTAACACAATCATTAAGTGGTGGCATTTTCTAAGTGGATCCAAGTGTACGTTTGGTAGCATGAAATGTAGAGACAAAAACTGAATAGTCATGACCCAATTTTCCAAGCACAGATAAAATCAATTGGTCATCTATTTTCTCAACGCTATATTATTTCAACTTCAATCTCAATGATTTAAAATTTGTAAAGAAGTATTTTAGGGTGTCATAGTCACCTATGTTAGGGTGTGGAGCTAAAAGCTTCAACTGATTGCACACACATGAAGAGGATGCTGAAGAACTAGAGGAATGTAATGTCCCCAATTTTCTATTATAATGGTTTAATTAATTAATTAAATTATTATAAAAATAAAATTGACTTCTTCTAGAAGTTTCCTGGGAAGGATTTAAAAGAAGGGGAAAGCAAAGCATTTGCATCATCTAATATCTTCTTTTGCAAAAAATTATTCTGAGAAGCTTGAATCGGTGATTCAGCTGGAATCTCTGAGGATGAAACCCTTCAGTAGATTGGCGAAGAGTTGGACGAAAACCCAGCGCTTTGTCAGAGGTGGATTCGAGACGGAATCCAGATTGTGCATATTGGTCAGATCGAGAGCTTCAGAGGCCATTCACGGAGTATACCAGGGTTCAGCCTATGCAAATGGGTTCCAGGTATTTATTCATTGTTTAGGTTACAGATTTATATATTTTATTTGCATATCAAGTTCAGGTACAGAATCCATACAAAAGCAGCATCAGGCCGTACCAGCAAGTTCAGAGAAAGGAAAGGGCACAGTTCAGCCGCAAGGTTTTACAGAGACCGGCATCGGCATATAGACCGACATCAGCTGATTATCTACCGATGCCGGCAGTCAGGCAGTCACAAACAGTCACAGGCAGGCAAAGGTCGCCCTCAGACGACCGACGGTGGCAGGGTATCGACCGACGTCGGCATCATCAGCGACCGACGTCGGCGACTGTGTTTTCTGGACACAGCAGGCCGAGAGCACGCAATCCCAGGTTTTTTATTTCCAGTTGGGTAGTTGTTATAATAATTGGGTTTTGAGACCAATCTGTAATAATTTTATAACATCTGGGCTATAGTATCAGTTACATTCGGTTTTATATCTTTGTCCAATTGATTGAATGCTGTAAGTAGTGGAAATCAATTTTATTTGCTTTCAATCCTAGTTTGGAATCTTTCAGTGGTATCAAAGCCATGCATCTTGCCAGCCTGTAGGGGTAAAACTATTTTATTTCTATGCATCCTGGAAGATTTGATAGAAGCCATAGATATTTTACACGTAGTAGAGCTCAGTACGAGCGAGAGTTGGGTTTAGGATAGCCACCTATCATGGCCGAAGAACAGAGGAATGCCCATAGAAACTAGGGTGAAGAAGAAAGGGAGATGATGAGGACTCTCATCACTACCCAGCCCAGGATTGTTCAAGCTCTAGACTGATTACAGGATACCATGGAACATTTAGAGGTGGATAGACACAGAGGTAGAAGGAATAGATCAACTTCAGTGACTAGTAGTGATCATACCCATCACTCCAGTCAGCATAGTCACCATTCCCGTTCTTCAGTGGGGAGTTCCCGTCATTCCTCTAGGCGACATCATCATCATACACCTACTCCTAATAGACCATTACTGCCTCAGTTTGTACCAGGTGGACAACCGGCACAGGTGGAACCACCAGAGATGGGGTTCCAAGAGTCCGTTTTGGCAGCCACAGCAGAGTGGAGCGCTTTACCCCCAGAGGTTAGGGAGGTTTTTCCTCTTCCCCAGTATTGTGCACAGCGTAGAGACACAACAAGACTCAGGGGAGATCAGGGTAATAGACCACCACAGCAGCAGCATAATCATGACCTCAATAGAGCTATGGGGAAGATTACATTGGCTTCATATAATGGCTCTGGAGAGACTAGTGCAAGAGCTTGGGTCCACAAGCTGGACATATATCTTTCTTTGAGGCCCATGCCTGAGCGTGAGGCCATTCAGTTTGTAGTGTTACATCTAGAGGGGATTGCATATGATTGGTGGCACCATGGATTGGTCACCCAGGATCATGCCTTAGTTCACTCTTATGCTGAGTTCACTGAGAGACTTATTGCACGGTTTGACCGTAAGGATACAGAACTTTACTACAGGGAGTTGGCTCATCTTAGACAGAGTGGACACGCAGAAACTTATATTAATGAGTTTCAACGTATTGCGGTTATGGTACCTGATATGCCTCAGAGACGGAGTGTGATGTTATTTAATGAGGGGTTACAGGATAGACTTAAGGGACTGGTACGTGCTTTCCAACCAGCCACTCTTAAGGATGCCATTGATGTGACATTGAGACTGGATACTGTTCCCACTTCTTATCAGGGTGATAAGAAAATAGCTGCGAAATCTCGGCCTATACAAAAGGCCAATACACCACAAATTAAAGAAGGGCCATCCTCTACAAATCCTTGGATGAATCAGGAGACTAGGAATGACTTGAGGAGGAAAAAGTTATGTTTTTCCTGCAAAGACCCATGGGAACCAGGCCACCGTTGCATGGGTAAAGGAAAGGTTCATTTGATTGAGGTAACTTCTGAGTGTGGAGATGAGGAGGTACCTGATATGAACATTGAGGATAATATTGAGCAGGATCAGATGCAGTTGGAGTTAGACACCCCAGAGCCTTTGGCATCAGCCAAAGCAATTATGGCTACTCTCTCCAGTTATCCTAAATTTCATGCCTTTCGGTTGAAAGGTACACTTGAGGGTAAGTGGGTAGTGAGCTTGGTAGATACAGGTGCTACACATAACTTCATTGACCGAAAGTTAGTGGGAAGGCATGGATTACAGTATGAGAAGTTTGGTGGTTTCAGGGTAAAGGTGGCAGATGGTGCAGTATTGGGTTGTACCAAACGGATTCCACAGCTCAGCATTCAGATGGGGAATTACACTTTGACCGATGATTTTTATGTATTTCCTTTAGAGGATTATGATGTGGTCTTGGGCATGCAGTGGTTATAGGGTATTGGGTGCTACATTATTGATCACCACCGTATGCAGTTAGAATTCCTTTCTGGGGGAAGGAAGATTATCTTGAAAGCAGCACAAGATGGAGGACCTAAGGAGGGGTCATCTCACAGGATCCAGTCCCATTTTACAGGTGATGTGGTAACTAATTCTATTTGTTGCCGGGCATTTTCCTTTCCAATTATTAGTCAACATCCTTATGGGGATTGTGAGAGTTTGTTAATCAGAGTAGCGCAGCGGCCCTCTTCTAAGTCTAAGGTATGTGATGGTGAATTTGCTAATTACATATTAAGGATTATCACACTACTCTCTAGGAGAAACAAGGTGAATGTAGTCATAGATATTTTCTAGCCTGGTGTTTCTGACAGAAGAATTTGCAAGTTTTCGAGAATAACATGGGATCCAGGAAGTTGGTGTTGGAAAGAATTGCTTGAGGACGAGCAATCTCCGGGAAGGGAGGACTGTAATGTCCCCAATTTTCTATTATAATGGTTTAATTAATTAATTAAATTATTATAAAAATAAAATTGACTTCTTCTAGAAGTTTCCTGGGAAGGCTTTAAAAGAAGGGGAAAGCAAAGCATTTGCATCATCTAATATCTTCTTTTGCAAAAAATTATTCTGAGAAGCTTGAATCGGTGATTCAGCTGGAATCTCTGAGGACAAAACCCTTCAGTAGATTGGCAAAGAGTTGGACGAAAACCCAGGGCTTTTTCAGAGGTGGATTCGAGACGGAATCCAGATTGTGCATATTGGTCAGATCGGGAGCTTCAGAGGCCATTCACAGAGTATACCAGGGTTCAGCCTATGCAAATGGGTTCCAGGTATTTATTCATTGTTTAGGTTCCAGATTTATATATTTTATTTGCATATCAGGTTCAGGTATGGAATCTGTACAAAAGCGGCATCAGGCCGTACCAGTAGGTTCAGAGAAAGGAAAGGGCACAGTTCAGCCGCAGGGTTTTACAGAGACCGGCATCGGCATATAGACCGACATCGGCCGATTATCTACCGACGCCGGTAGTCAGGCAGTCACAGACAGTCATAGGCAGGCAGAGGTTGCCCTCAGACGACCGATGGTGGCAGGGTATCGACCGACATCGGCATCATCAGCGACTGACGTCGGCGACTGTGTTTTCTGGACACAGCAAGCCGAGAGCACCCAATCCCAGGTTTTTTATTTCCAGTTGGGTAGTTGTTATAATAATTGGTTTTTGAGACCAATCTGTAATAATTTTATAACATCTGGGCTATAGTATCAGTTACATTCAGTTTTATATCTTTGTCTAATTGATTGAATGATGTAAGTAGTGGAAATCAATTTTATTTGCTTTCAATCCTAGTTTGGAATCTTTCAAGGAACCGGCATCGGCAGCATGACCGACGTCGGTCAGAGACAATGGAGAAGGAAACTGGTGACAGCAGAGAGTCGGCCGACGTTGGCAGCACCAGACAAGCAAGGATCGGTGTCGGTCGCCTGTGCAGTCCAAAACTGCTGTTGACAAACAGTCAGTTAGTTAAACCAAGTGTTTGCATGCTAAGGGGCTAATTTAAGTCGCGAGCTGTGTGTCTAATTTTAGTAGTTAGATTTATATTTTTGTAACCATGGGATTATATTTAAAGACCCATGAGGCATGTATTGTAATCATCATATTGATCAAGTAAGAGCATTTGAAGCAAGCAAGGTCAAGGAGATCTACAGGTGTAAGGTCAAGGAGATCAACTGAAGCATTCAAGGAGGGATAGTAACTCAGGTTATAGAGTTGGTTTGTGTTGAGCAAGAGAGAGAAGGAAGAAGGTCTTGAGGTGTGGCAAGCCTTTGAGGTGGAGGGAGAAGTGGCATCTTACTTATTGTATTTTCTTCTAGTATTATCTAATACAAGTGTGTGTATTGTCTCTCAAATTCTTTGCTGTCTCATGTTTCTAGTTTCTTAATCATTCTGGTATAATTCTGTGTTCAATTGCTCATATATAAGTAATCAATTATGCTTCCATTAGATAAGGGGTCTCCTAACAGTTGGTATCAGAGCCAGGTTTGCAGGAAGCAGGTTATTGTTTTTGATTACAGGTCATTCACAGGGTTTTTTGATTGAGTGGGAGTTCAGCAATGGCAGAAGAAAGTAAGCTACGAATGGAGAAGTTTAACGGCAAGAATTATCAACACTAGAGGATGCAGATTGAGGACTATCTATATCAGAAGGATCTGTACTTACCATTGGGTGGGGTTGCATGCAAGCCCACAGATATGAAGGATGAAGAATGGAGTGTTCTTGATCGGAAGGCTCTCGGTTCCATAAGGTTGAGCCTTGGAGCATCTGTGATTTCCAGCTTATCACAGTGCAGGACAACGAAAGAGTTGATAAAGTCCTTGACGAATTTATACGAAAAGCCCTCGGCTTCTAATAAGGTATATCTTATGAAGCAGCTATTTACTTTGCAAATGCAGGAAGGTGGATCGGTACATACTCATCTCAGTGATTTCCATGGTTTGGTAAACCAATTAGCTTCAGTCAATATTGTTTTTGATGATGAGGTAAAGGCTCTCTTGATTTTATGTTCTTTGCCTAAAAGTTGGGACAGTTTGGTTATGGCAGTAAGTAATTCTGCATCTGCTTCTAAAATCTTAAAAGTTGATGATGTTGTGAGTGTGATCTTGAATGAGGAAATACGCAGGAGAAGCACAGGTGAATCATCAGGGAATGCTCTAAGTGTGAAAATCAGGGGAAGGCAAAGGGAGAAGATTGAGCAAGGGAAATCAAGGTCGGGAAGGAGATTCGAGTCCAAAGGTATTACCTGCTAGTTTTGTGGAAAGAAAGGACATACAAAGAAGGAGTGTTGGTTGAGAGATAAAGAGAATCAACATGCAGGTATTGAAGAAGCAAAGGATGCTAATATTGTGGTACAAGATGCTCTCATACTTTCTTTGGATAGTCAGGTAGGATCATGGATTTTAGATTCTGGTTCATCTTTTCATGCATCCCCAAACAGAGATTTGTTTCATGAGTATGAACAGGGAGACTTTAGAGTGCTCTATTTAGGGGATGGTATGCCTTGTCAGATAGTTGGCAAAGGGAAAGTGCAGCTGAGATTGCAGATTGACAACACATGGGTGTTGAAGGAGGTCATGCATGTTCCAATTCTGAAGCAGAGTTTGATTTCTATAGGAAGGTTAGGTGATGAGGGATGCACAATAACCCTCACAGCGGACTCTTGGAAGGTTACCAAGGGAGCACTTGTTTTAGCAAGAGGTAAGAAAGTAGGTACTCTTTATCTATCTACTTGTACTAATGATTCTACTTCTGGTATAGATTCAAAGATGTGGTCTAATAGGTTGGGTCACATGAATAGGAAGGGAATGGAAGTTCTTGACTCAAAAGGTATGTGTTCAAATTCAGAAAGCATAGATAGAGTTCATTGCAGGAAAAGGAAATTTGAGGCTTTTGACAAGAACAGGGAAGTCTTGGTGTTTTTGGAGGAGATGAAGGCCAGAGAACAGTTACAGGCACTGAATAAATCTAAGCAGGGCAGCATGGACAGAGATCTGATCCAAGAAGAGCTCACGGATGAAGAATTCGTCACTCACGGAAACACACAGGCACCGATGTCAGTTACTTGGAATTGACGTCGGTCAGTCAGACACCGACATTGGTCATGTGCAGACCAGTAGGGTCGGTAGGACGGGCAGGATAAGTCTGACATCGGTCATCAAGACCGATGTCGGTAGGAGGGACACCGGCGTCGGCCAGGGGTAACGCGTCGACAGTCAGGGTCAGTGCAGGGAACCGACATCGGTCAGGAGCAGACTGGGAGATGGCCGAGATCGGTCACTGGAACAGATGATGGGTGGACAGTTAGTTGTCAAGGAGTCTCAAACACCCATACAGAGGTCAGAAAAGGTATGTGAACCTCATATTCGTTGTTCACCTTCTTTATATTGATTTTTGATAGTCATGAACTAGGAAGACAGAAGAAGCAATGCAGGTAGAATCCAAAAATAGTGGGAGCTTGACATGGTTGAGGAGTGTGAGTCCTTGGAGTAGAGCCAAATAGGAATTTGTTGGTAGAGTTGTCAGCTGGATAGAGGGATGGATTCCCATTTTAGAGAAGAGAGTGGATGGACACGTGAGACAGAAGGCTATGGTATATGGTCTTGATTATGCTGCAGACAATGGAGGTTTGACCATTGTATTTTATCTTTTCTAGGTTGGAAAATATTAGCTACATTATCTTGTTACTGTGTTGTGTTACTTTTTGTAGGGTTTCATATACAGGGAGTTTTCTGAGCTAAGGGTAGAGTTGGTTCAGAAGTATGTCATGAAGAATTTGGGAGCAGCAAAATTCTTGTGGCATAAGTGATAGGTATAGCATCACAGGTTTGCGTGGTGGTTGGTCTTCAAGGGTAACTTTGAAGAGGGATACCGGGCCTAAGGAACAAAATAGATGGTGTACAGGTATAGGTACAAGTTGCAGCTATTTATCTCCAAGTGAGAGATTGTTAGGGTGTGGAGCTAAAAGCTTCAACTGATTGCACACACATGAAGAGGATGCTGAAGAACCAGAGGAACCGGCATCGGCAGCATGACCGACATCGGTCAGAGACAGTGGAGAAGGAAATCGGCGACGGTAGAGAGTCGGCCAACGTTGACAGCACCAGACAAGCAGGGACCGGCGTCGGTCGCCTGTGCGGTCCAGAACTGCTATTGATGAATAGTCAGTTAGTTAAACCGAGTGTTTGCATGCTAAGGGGCTAATTTAAGTCGCGAGCTGTGTGTCTAATTTTAGTAGTTAGATTTCTATTTTTGTAACCATGGGATTCTATTTAAAGACCCATGAGGCATGTATTGTAATCATCATATTGATCAAGTAAGAGCATTTGAAGCAAGCAAGGTCAAGGATATCTACAGGTGTAAGGTCAAGGAGATCAGCTGAAGCATTCAAGGAGGGATAGTAACTCAGGTTATAGAGTTGGTTTGTGTTGAGCAAGAGAGAGAGGGAAGAAGGTCTTGAGGTGTGGCAAGCCTTTGAGGTGGAGGGAGAAGTGGCATCTTCTTTATTGTATTTTCTTCTAGTATTATCTAATACAAGTGTGTGTATTGTCTCTCAAATTCTTTGCTGTCTCATGTTTCTAGTTTATTAATCATTATGGTATAATTCCGTGTTCAATTGCTCATATATAAGTAATCAATTGTGCTTTCATTGGATAAGGGGTCTCCTAAAAACCTAGGTTCAATGTGATGAGCTCATTCTGTAGCTCATGACCCCTCATGATGTCTTGTACTCCAAAAAGCTTATCTAGGATTGTCTAGACATCATTTAAAGTTTTTGTAGATTCAACATGAAATAGGAGGTTAAGAGACATTGACAGGCATAGAAACCCATTGGCCTCATCACATCTATTTTACCACTTAACCTTTTTTGCATCTATAGATGGCTCAATTTCCTCACCTATAGTAATATGACAGAGTCCTTTACCTTTCAAAGTGAGTTAAATTTTAGACTTACATTCTAGATAGTTAAACAGTGTGAATGGTTCAATGTTTGGATTCATTAGTGTAGATTAAAATTAAATAAATTATAGAATTGAAATGAAAGCAAAAAATAAAAAGCACATAGTACAAGTAGCCTCTGAGCTATCAAGAATAGCCCCCTTAAAATTATAATGCACATATGCTCAGTCTTGGACATAGGGCATAACTGAGAATGCATCTATGAGTAATCAGTGTGAGAAAGTACGAGAGGGACGTCGAGCACTACCAAGAATGAATCCAAGAGAAAAGGTACCAAAGTTTGAAGAGGGATTTGAGCTATTACACCATGTAAAAAATAGATGTTACAAAAGTCCTAAAATAATGTCACCAATATGTAGAGCTCAAGAAAATATGCACTTTAAAAAAAATGGAACCCAAAAAGGAACTACAAATTTAAATTTATTGTACTTACTGGTTCTTACTCCCACATATTCATGGATCCTTTCCAAATATGGAAATCTTTTTTCTAAGCTTGTATTTTTTCATCCAAAAATCCAAAAAAGAAAATAACTTTACTATATTTCTTCATTACCTTTCACCTCAAATTTGACACCCCCTTAAACATCACATGGGTTTATGTAACTACTTTACTTCAGGTTCATGTAACTATATTACTTTAAACTCACTCACAAGTAAGACTCCCTCAAAAACTTAGATTGGTCTAGCTAGTGCAAATTGGGTTCTTAAACCTATATTACTTATAAAGCAAGTAATGAGTAATAAGTAATCGCTCTTAAAAAACCTAGATTGGTCTTCCTCAGTGAAAATCAAGTTCTTCAACATGCTTTACTTATAAAGTAAATAAGTAATTAGTAATCAACCTTGGCAAACCCAAATGGGTCTACCCTAGTACAAATCGAGTTCTTCAACCTGCTTTACTTATAAAGTAAATAAGTAATAAGTAATTGACCTTGGCAACCCTGAATGGGTCTACCCTAGTGAAAATTAGGTCTTGGAGAAGTAAGACTACCTTGAAAGCCTAAATTAGTCTAGTAGCAAGTTGTCATGTTGGATAAACCCAATTACTTCAAGTTGTTGACCTGGAGAAACCCGAAATGGTCTACAGGCAAGTAATCACACTGGAGAAACCCAATTACTTCAAGTAATCATCTGGGAGAAACTTGAAATGGTTTATGAGCTTAACTAATCGACCCTGGAGAACCTGATTTGGTCTATGGAGTGTAGATCAAGGTTTACATGGGTGATTACTTGGTCCGTACAAGTTTCATACTAGTTGAATAAAATTGATTTTTAAGAAAATCTATGAAGTTTCTAAAAAAACTAAGAACAACCCATTTTAGATCTCAAAAAACCCATAAAGTATATGCAAGTGGATTTTTCATAAAAGGACTTTGACATAATTTTTGAGGTATATTAATAAAATGCCTCCAAGGTCAAAAATGGTGGCCAAGACAGAAGAAAAACTAGCAAGGTGAATGCATGGAGGATCTTACTAGGGAGTCTAGTGCATGAGACTGTCAGGATAGCTCTGGTACTATGAAAGAGTGTGTCAAGATGTTTGAATACGGTTCAAGCAATCAATGTGGATTCCTATAAAAAGAGCTCCAAAATTTCAAGAGAGGAAAAATATGCATTAACCTGTGTATTGTAAAATATGAATGAGTCGATTAACCTTGCAAAAGGGAAAAGTGGGGTACATATAGATAAAATTAGGATAACATGAGGAAGCCTCTAATTTTACTAATTAACTAATTAAAATTAAATAAAATTAGCCTATGGACACTTTATAATTAACCTACGGAAGCTTAAATATATAGAAAGGTCATACGACCGTGTAGGCAAAACCCAGTGGAAAAAATACTACACTAACACTAACCCTAAGTGTTTGGCATATTCTTGACTTAAAACATTTAGAAAACTTTTTTGGATATAAAGAATCTCTCTGTAAATTTATCCTCTTGCATTTATTTTCCCACAATAATGAATCTTTAAAATTTTTGGTTCTTTCCCCTCCTCAGATTTGGGTGTGAGTTTCATTCCACTAAATGTTATCACAATGGATTCCTAATGCCTTTTATATCTTTTGAAATCAATCCAAAAATAATAATAATTTGTGATGCCATTATATCTCGAGATTGATTTGATTAGATAGGAAACTATATTAGGCATCCTCTTTTATTGAAATTAGTAGTCTGGAGAGATGATAATTTATTTTTTTATTAATATGAGAAAACAATCCTTTCTTGTGAATCAGGCCATAAAATACATATATTGGTTGAATATTTTGTCTATCAGCATACTGATAAACAAAATAGGTCTTATCAGCCAAAGAAAGAAGATTAGTCATCCTAATGTGTAAGTTTATCACATCAGAAGGAGACTGCTCTCTCCTCTCATCAAGGGGAGGTTCCCTGTGAATATGCTATGTATATGTATAAACAAAAAATAATACTCAAGGGTAGGAAAATACATCCATCGCCCTTTCTTCAGAGATGATGTGTGAAAAACAAAGGAAAAACTCAAGGGAAATGATAGACAACACTCCTCTTCTTTCAGAAAAACTGTTCAGCCAGCCACAAGAATACTTCTGGAAATAAAAGCAAAATGTAACTGAGAGTGTAGTAACCAGCGAATCGAGATACAAAACAAAGTCTCTACTTGAAATGCTCAAGAGAAATATACGAAGGACAAATGAAATCTCAAAGTCTTTTCAAAATCCTTTACACAACAATGAAAATAAAACACACTGAAGGCAGCTATGGGGGCACAAAGTCTCTCCATAGTTGATTCTTCAGGACACCTTCCTGACTAATTTTACTAATTCTACTTGTTAAATTAATGAAATAGAAAAGATATCACAACACAAAGTCTAAAAAAATCCCTTTCTTTCATTAACATAATATGATCAATAGATTGAGCACAAAGTCTCAATGATGCCTCTCAATTTGGGCATAGTTTTGTTCAGATTGTCAAAAAGAGATACCATTACAATGAAAGAAAGTCCCTTATATAGCCACTTGAAGAAGGACTCGAGAACAGTAATACATCATGATGTGTTGGGAAATGTTAGGAAGATAGGCTCAAACTTTGGGGCATTTTACCCATTTGATCTTTTCAATGTAGATAAACAAGCCACACAATTGAAAGATTGCAACTTTCAATATCCAACCGGCGATCTGATCTTGTCTTCATCGTTCCTCTTTTCTAGATTAATTGAATCAGGCCCTGGATTCATTCGTTGTTCTATCTTTCCTCACTTTCAGCTAGTTTTTATCTTGAATTCTGGGAATGCATTTGGGTCTGTAAATTCAAAGGATCAATGGCTATTTCACTGTCGTTAAAATTGATGTTTACATGCCCGTCAATGTGATCTCAACGGCTAGTTCACTATCTTGAATTTGACATCTTTAGGGGCGTCACCCCTTGGTCTTCTTTTGGCTTTTGACTTTACCCTTTCGGGCCTTAAGAAGTGATCCTTGAATGGGTCAGAAAGGGCCCTTTACTTTGGCCATCGAGAGTCCCCCACAAGGGCACCTGCCCTTCGGGGTCCTTTGGCGGCCCTTTGCCTTGGCAGTCCCTGTGGGTAAATCCCTGGGATTTCTCATGTGAATGTTCCCCGCAGACATTTTCCCCAAGTGTTTTCTCCCATGGGTAATTTTTGTGGACATTTGTCCCACAGAAAATTCCCGTGGACAATTTGCCTGGGGAAAATTCCTGCAGACAAAAGTCTGTGGAAATTTGTTCTGTAAAATTGTTGACTAGTCTTCGAATCTTTTGAGCCCACAGCCACTTAGAATTCTTTGACTTTTTATCTGAAGGAATTCCTTTGGACAAAAGTCCGAAAGAGCTAAGTATTAAGCTAATTTTCAAATGCCTTAAACAAATCCGAAGAAATTTACTTAACTGTTCCTTTGAAAATAACCCTTTCAAAGGGTGTTTTGGTCGATTAAGTGTCCTCCACAAGGGCACTTGTCCCTCAGGAAGTCTCTTTTTGCATTGAACCACCCCTTTGAACTTTGATGTTGAACCAATCAGTTGAACTAAAAATGGTTCAAGCCAATAGTTTAATGAATGGAACAAGCCAATGAACTAAACATTGAACCAAACATAATGAACTTGCCTTTGAACCAACAGGAACTTTGACGTTGAACCAAAAGATTGAACCAATCTGTTGAACCAGTTCAATGATTCAATGAAGTGCATTGAGCCCCTTTGAACCAAAAGCTGATGAACCGTCCAATGAGCCAAGTGGTTGAACTAAGTGAATGAACCTGTTGTTGAACCTATTCATTGAACCTATTTGTTGAACCTATTCATTGAACCTATTCATTAAACTTGTTGAACCTTGAACCCGTTGAACCTTTGAACCAAAGTGGTTCAATGGTTCGATGGTTCAATGGTTCAAGTATCTTTTTGTACTCAGATGCTTGCCGATGAAGATTTTCAACTGAACCAAAGCTCTGAACCAATTACAGAGAATGACTAAATGTTGAAAACTAATTCTTTTGACTGAAACCGCTTGTAAAAGCCTTTGAATATGTATAAATGAAACTGCCTTTAGAGTCTGTAAAAACAAAGTCCATAGAAATCAACATGTAAAATCCATTGAACTTGACTTACAAAGTCTGTAGATTTTTTGAGAAGCTTTGAAAATGAGGAATCTGAATGTCTAAGACAAATTTTTAAAAATGGAAGATACAATTTTGGTCTATAGGACCAAAATAATTCAAAAGTTGTCCCAAAAATGACTGTTATTTTTGGGGGACAATAGCTGGCTCCAGTTGGGGAACTTCTGTCAATTGCAAAACAAATTGAAAGGAGTAGAATTCAGAATCTCTAGTGTCTTCAAGTGTACCATTTGGCTTCGGAGTCATGCTATTCAGAAATGAAAGGTTCCAAAAATGGAAACAAACAAAACAAAATAGAATTGAAAACTGTACAAATATACATATATACAAATGGAATGATCTAATACTTCAAGATTTGAAGTATTTCAGGTGATACTTTTTGGGAGACAATGAAAATAATGTTCTATCCTTGTAAACCAACAGGAAACCATTTTGTCCCCAGAAATGGTGACGGGCGAATGGAGCTCTCCATGAGGAAATTAATTTTTTGTATCTTCCTGTTGACTCTTTCTTCATCTTGCCCCATGGCAGGATGTGTTCTTCAAAATGGAACCCATAATTCCTTGGTTTCTTGGTGAAGGGTTCCTTTATCTGATTTTGATTTGCAGCAGCATGGTCCACCATCATAACTTGCTATTCTGCTGGTCCAGTCCAACGCATGATTGGATCGTCCAAGTCAAACTCTTGACAAACTATTAGATTATCATCTCTTTTGATGTGAAGGAGTTCAACTTCTTCATTTTGAGTAATCTTCAATTTAGGCAACAGAGATTCACATCCAATTGTGTTTTTGGTGTTGTTGACTTACAAATTGCATGAAGGAAGAATATCTCTTTGAGGAGATATCAACATAGTCCCAACTCTATCATTGGTGAAAGAATTGTTGTCATCATCAAAAGCTGATCTCTTATCAGGTTTCTCTTCATTAGAGATGGAAGATCCTTCCTTGTTTATACTGTGCTCTACCAATTCTCCTAAAGTCTTGTTTGGATCAATCCCTAGATTGTTAGTTACAGGACTTTCATCTGTAGGAACATGAGCATCCTCTATGGTAAATAAATAATTACCTCTGCCTGGAGATTCAAACATAATTTGTGCTGCAAGAGATGATGTTTGGGTAACCACGTATTTTACTTCCTTTTTAGGAAGTAATCTCTTCATCATGCCTTGGATAGGGATTCTTGCCTCAGATAAATCCATGTTTAGTTCTCCTCCCATGTCCTTGTAGAAATTTTGTCCAAGCAAAATGCCATAAGATGCTGGGACATCAGCCACTAAGACATTAATCTTAATCCTCTTGTTCGGAAAGGTTGCGAATGCAAATTGGGCATCTTTGATTTGCCCCAGCAATGGTACTTGCTTGTTCTCCATGGAGAAACATCTCCCAAATGTCTTGGTCAATGTGAGACCAAGAGAATTATCAACTTTAGTAGGGATGACATTGTTAGATGTGCTTGAGTCTATTATATAGTTACTCAGCTTGTGTCCATTGATTAATAGAGAAACATAGAAGGGTTCTATTTTTCTAGGAGTAGCCGGGGGAGTAATGATCAGATTATTTGGAATAGGTGTGTTCTTTGAAGAATCAATAATCATTTTTTTGGCCTTTTGTCCTGTAGGGACAGTCTAATTTTTAACATATTAAACCAGCTTGTTTAGTTGATCCAGATTAGACTGCAAGTATTCAAATTTAGACATCTATATTTTTTTCTTTTTGACATGATAAATTATGTCAAATGGCTGAATCAAACTAGGTATAGATAAAGGTACTTCAACTTTTTGAGTTTTTAGAGGGATGGGAGGTGGACTGGTTTGCAAATTAGAAGTAGAAGGGGAAGGTGCAATAGATGTATTTACCTTTTGGGTGTTAACCAGATCTTTTGGCTAAAAAGGTAGATTAGTTTCATGCTTGAAAATTGTGACTGCTGGTTATGATTGCTCTTCTATCTTTTCTTTATCATCCTACTAGATTGATTGGTTCTTAGACCTAGTAAACATTGCATATGATCCATTTGAAGCTTCTCTTTTGCTTTCGAGTTCATCCTAGTAATTCAAGAAACCAATATGAGAGTCACCAGCTAATTCTTCTTGACTGTCTTTAATGATATCAACATCATTTTCTTGATTTAATTCAGGCTAATAAGATAATTCTAATTCTGCTTCAAGATATCCCATTGCTGAATTAGTTGGAGGAGCTTCCAGGGCAAGTTTCCCTTATGGGGGAGGAAGGCAATTTTGTTGTCCTTGGTTTCTGGCAACATTGCCCTGATATGACTGATTTGGGAATGTCCTTCTGTATGTAGGAGCAGAAGACATTCCTTGAGCCATTTTCTTTTTGAGAGCAAGGAGCTCATTCACTAATTTCTGCACATTGGATCTGTGGTGCTTGTAGACACAAATTTAGAAGATGATGAAGCTCTATTTTTATTTGGATCTCTTCTTATTTTCTCTACTAAGATGAGATCATCTTCTACTTCAGTGGCCAAAAGTTGAGCTGCAACAAGATCTATTTGACCAGCACATCTCAAGAAGAAATTAACTTTAGGTAGTTGAGAATTAATGAAAAAACATTTGAGATCTTAGCTGTAGGTCGAGCAATGATAGGAATTCTATTTCTCAATTTTTCAAATTTAGCTATGAATTCTCTCATAGGCTCATATGGCTCTTTCTTCATCTGTGTGAGTTGAGCCAGAAGTGTATGTGCATCTTCTGTAGGTTTGAATTTGGCTTCAAACTTAGCTTTCAGGGTATTCCAATCAGTCACAGATCGAGCCTGTAAATGGTAAAACCAATCTGCAGTAGGACCTTGTAGTGTTTCAACAAAAAGACTGACTGCTACATCTTCAAACTCTACCCTGATTACTCCACAAGCTATACTGAATGCTGCAATGTGTTCATCAGAATGAAATTTTCCATCACTGTAGAATTTAGGGAAACTCTTCCTAAAACTGTGTGAAATCTCATGTAGAGGAGGAGTAAGATTGAGAGGACCAAAAGCATTACCCCAGGGGCCTTGAACTGCCATTATAGGATTTTGAAAAGGAGGGATAACAAATCTCCAAGGGGTAATTATAGGCATAGCTTTATCAATAGTAGAAGTAGATACTTTGTCTGCTAATGGAGATCTGGATTTAGTAGGAGGGAAGCTCTTGGTTCATTGGAGATGAGATGGTGAAGAAAATAGATCAAAATAACTTTGATGTACCATCTCGAACACAGGATCAATGACACCTTTATCCCTTTGGCTTTGTGTATACCTTGAATCTACCAAATTTAAAAAACAAAAGTGGAAAAGAATTGACCTTGCTTCAGTTAAATCTTGGGGCTTTAAATTGTGCATTCTTTCCCTGTGAGTGTGGAGGCGAATGAATAGGCTATAAATAGATAATGGGTATATCCCCAGTGGAGTCACCAAAAATTGTTGGTTGAATATTTTGTCTATCAGCGTACTGATAAACAAAATAGGTCTTATCAACCAAAGTAAGAATATTAGTCATCCTAATGTGTAAGTTTATCACATCAGGAGGAGACTGCTCTCTCCTCTCATCAAGGGGAGGTTCCCTGTGAATATGCTATGTATATATAAATAAGAAATAATACTCAAGGGTAGGACAAGACATCCATCTCTCTTTCTTTAGAGATGATGTGTGCGAAATAAAGGAAAAACTCAAGGGAAATGATAGACAACACTCCTCTTCTTTTAGAAGAACTGTTTAGCTAGCCACAAGAATACTCCTAGAAATAAAAGCAGAATGTAACTGAGATTGTAGTAACCAGCATATCGAGATACAACACAAAGTCTCTACTTGAAATTCTCAAGATTAATATACGAAGGACAAATGAAAGCTCAAAGTCTTTTCAAAATCCTTTACATAGCAATGAAAATAAAACACACTGAAGGCAGCTATGGGGGCACAAAGTCTCTCCACAGTTGATTCTTCAGGACACCTTCCTGACTAATTTTACTAATTCTGCTTGTTAACTTAATGAAATAGAAAAGATATCACAGCACAAAGTCTAAAAAAATCCCTTGCTTTCATTAATAGAATATGATCAATAGATTGAGCACAAAGTCTCAATGATGCCTCTCAATTTGGGCAGAGTTTTGTTCAGATTGTTAAAAAGAGATACCATTACAATGAAAGAAAGTCCCTTATATAGCCACTTGAAGGACTCGAGAACAGTAATACATCATGATGAATTTGGAAATGTTAGGAAGATAGGTTGGAACTTTGGGGCATTTCACCCATTTGATCTTTTTAATGTAGATAAACAAGCCACACAACTGAAAGATTGCAACTTTCAATATCCAATCGGTAGTCTGATCTTGTCTTCATCATTCCTCCTTTCCAGATTAATTGAATTGAGCCCTGGATTCATTCGTTGTTCTATCTTTCCTCACTTTCAACTAGTTTTTGTCTTGAATTCTGGGAATGCATTTGGGTCTATAAATTCAAAGGATCAACGACTATTTCACTGTCTTTAAAATTGACGTTTACATGCCCGTCAATGTGATCTCAACGGCTAATTCACTATCCTAAATTTGACGTCTTTGGGGGCATCACCCCTTGGTCTTATTTTATATTTTGACTTTATCCTTTCAGGCTTTAAGAAGTGATCCTTGAATGGGTCATAAAGGGCCCTTTACTTTGGCCACCGAGAGTCCCCTGCAAGAGCACCTGCCCTTCAGGGTCCTTCGGCAGCCCTTTGCCTTGGCAGTCCTCACAGGCAAATCCCCAAGATTTCTCCTATGAACATTCTCCACAGACATTTTCCTTGGGTGTTTTCTCTTGCAGGTAATTTCCACGGACATTTGTCTCATGGAAAATTCTTGCAGACAATTTGCCCAGGTAAAATTCCTGCGGACAAAAGTTTGCAGAAATTTGTTCTGCAAAATTGTTGACTGGTCTTTGGATCTTTTGAGCCCGCAGCCACTTAGAATTCATTTGAAGTTTTTTTCTAAAGGAATTACTTCAGACAAAAGTCTGAAAGAGTTAAGTGTTAAACCAATTTTCAAATGCCTTAAACAAATCCAAAGAAATTTACTTAACTGTTCCTTTGAAAATAACCCTTTCGAAGGGTGTTTTGGTCGATTAAGTGTCCTCTGCAAGGGCACTTGTCCTTTAGGAAGTCTCTTTTTGCATTTAACTACCCATTTAAACTTTGCCGTTGAACCAATCGGTTGAACTAAAAATGGTTCAAGCCAATAGTTCAATGAATAGAACAAGCCAATGAACTAAACATTGAACCAAACATAATGAACTTGCCTTTAAACCAACAGGAACTTTGACGTTGAACCACAAGATTGAACCAATCTGTTGAAACGGTTCAATGGTTTAATGAAGCGCACCAAGCCCCTTTGAACCAAAAGCTGATGAACCATCCAATGAGCCAAGTGGTTGAACCAAGTGAATGAACCTGCCATTGAACCTATTTGTTGAACCTGTTCGTTGAACTTGTTGAACCTTGAACCCGTTAAACCTTTGAACCAAAGTGGTTCAATGGTTTGACGGTTCAATGGTTCAAGTATATTTTTGTACTCAGATGCTTGCTCATGAAGATTTTCAACTGAACCAAAGCTCTGAACCAATTACAGAGAATGACTAAGTGTTGAAAACTGATTCTTTTGACTGAAATCACTTGCAGAAGCCTTTGAATCTGTATAAATGAAACTGCCTGTAGAGTCTGTAGAAACAAAGTCCATACAAATTTTTGAAAATGGAAGATACAATTTTGGTCTGTAGGACCAAAATAATTCAAATGTTGTCCAAAAATGACTGTTATTTTTGGGGGACAACAACATACACACACATTTTCAATGCGTTGATAAAATTTAAGTTTTTAATTTTTTAATTTATTTAAAATATAAATTTAAGTTTTAGATTATAAAATATAAATAAAAAATAATTGTCAATAAAAATGATAGCTTACAATACCATCCATTTAAATACAAATATTCAAAGATTAACTACTTCTATTTAACTTATATATGACCCAAACATAAAATAATAATTCTTAAATAACATATTTAATATGGATAAATATATTACAATAAAATTACATCTGTTTATATTTAAAAAATATACTAAGTGTTTTGATATTTAGTTAAGTATTAATTTAATTTTTAAACACTACTTTTTTATCTACCCCTAAATAATAAATAAAGCAAACAACTCTAATGTCATACAAAAACCTAGTTACATAACTAGTAAGTGTTTTGGTGCTTGGTTGAGTATTAATTTATTTTTTAAGCACTGCCTATTTATCATATTCCTAAATAATAAATAAAGAGAATAACTCAAGTGTCATACAAAAACCTATTTACATAACTAGTAAGTGTTGAGAAACAATGAGCTATGTGGGGAGGATAATTTATATTTCATGTGAGCTTGAGTAATGGTGGAGTGGTGGGGAAGGGAAATGCCATATAAAACATGAAACTGGTGAAAGATTTCAAGGTGAGCTAGGTGGTGATGGTGAGGGGAAATAAAAGGTCATTTCAGGGGATGAACTTGAAGAAACCCAAGTAGAAATGTGTAAAAATTTTAGAGACATTTCACACCTATCAATAGATTTTTTAGCTTCCATCAAACTATTTTAGTTACCCAATACAAGATTGAAATAAGGGTCATCTTAATGAAAAATAGATGTCAAATATTTAATGACCCATCTTAAAACATAGAGAATGCACCCTGTGTTAATCTAGACAAGTATAATAATAATTGAACTTGTAATAGACAACTCTAAAACCAATTAGACAAAAAATGGAAAAAGCTCCTTAAATGAAAAATGCATTTTATAGAATCTAATCGACCAATGTAGGCTGTCATATGCAAATAGATATGGATAAAAATATCTTTAAGGTTTTTCTATCTTCATTCTCAATAAAACTTAATATAATCCATTGTATTTGTAATAGTAGTGCTCATTTCTCTTTATTCAGTGATTGGAAGAAAGGTGAAATTACTGCTAAGATCACAAGTGCTACCAATTTTGGGTATTCTACTAAACCTAGGTTTGAATTCCCACTAGTATTTGTATACTCTCTCAAGTTGGTATGGCAGTTTGGTGTATCTCAAATTAGGCACCACCCTTGTTGTTATAACTTCCTCTATGTAGGATGCAACTACCATACTAAAGAGTGTAAATAATGCTGCAAGGGATGCAATTTTATTATTTTTGGTAAATAAGGGTTTTATAAAGCAAAAGAGTGTAAATTGACATTCGTACCTTAATCAGACCTCATTACCACTAACTCTGTATCAAATTTTGTGCATGTAGTGTTAAGAAACAATAATTTGATAGTCATCATAATAATTCTTCCAAAATAAAAAAATTCCTGACCAATGCTCCTGTAAATTTAATGTTTTTATGATTTTGAAGATAGGCTCCAATTTTGGCCATATTTTCTTCCAAGGGTATGAGTATAGTGTTTACATATGTTTTTAACAAATAAAAGCAACAAGATAGACTCCATAATCTCAATGTATTGCCCCCACATCAGTGGCATTGCATTGCTGATTCAATCTACACATCAAACATGAAACCCTCCCATAATAAAATTAGTTCTCATGATGTCCTCATCCATTCTTGATAATAGAAAATAGCCAATAAAATATTTCACCACCCTATAAGCTATAGACCCCTTTGTAATGTGTGCATGTCATGTAAATCCAACAAATACCTTGAAGCTAAGTCATGTACATATGTTATAGACCCTTTGGTGTATGTTATCACTTAAAATACCCTATCATTGCCCCTCACAACCACCACCTAATTCACTTTGAAATATTTCACCATTTACATGTTCTCTATGGCCTTGCTCTTTCTTTCATAGGTATGATTATTGTTTTTTAATGTTTTTAACTGTGATGTAATTTCTCTAGATGTCAATACATTAGTAGCATAGATGAACATAAACTATAAGAAAGACTTTGGAACCTCAATGTCTTGTCCTCACATCAATGACATTGAAACATTAATTTGAATCACACATCAAGTGTGAATCCCTACTGAATTAAATTATCATCATGACATCATTTTCTAATCTTAATAATAGAAAATGCCAAGTCAAAGACCCTACCACCTTGCAAGCTATACATCACTTTATAATGGGTGCAATTAATGTAAATCTAATAGCTACTATAAATTTGGCTCTGGTATAGGATATCATTTTATTTCACCATCACCACTCAAATCACCTTCAAATAGTTCACCACTTACATGTTGTGTATGGGATTTTCCTTTCACATCACTTTGATATTACTTAAGTTCACTATAGAAGAAAACTTCTCTTCCTCACACTGTATGAATGAACACATCACCTCATTTTATACCATCACCTCCACCAAAAGTATAAAATCATTTTTTCTTAATGCTTCATACACAAAAGGTGAGATGTGGTCAACAATCATGGATTTCAAGTGAAGTACGACTATCAACTTCCACTCATTGACTTTATAAAAATTATATATATATATATATATATATATATATATATATATATAATTAATCTTTTATTAAAAATTACACTCAAAATTTTAAGATTTTTATTATCAATTATTAAAAGAATCGATGGTCCAGTCAAATATATTTTGATTTCATGAATTGCTAATTGAATGAGACATATCACTATAATGTGTAATTTTGATAGCCACACCATTAACATTTGTCAAGAACTTAAGACACCATTTCAAAAAATAATAACACCTATTTTCCTATTTGGATTGACATGTACTATAGGCAAGGGAAGGCAAGTCAAGTGATCACATTGTCTCCACCTGGACTAAGCCCATCTTGGGGTAGGGCTCATTATGTGATCCAAATCAATCACCATAATTATAACCCCTCATTTTGATTTGGTGGAATAGGTGATCTTACATTGTTTCTTAGTTGGGAGAAGATAAATATCTTGTAGTGAGGGTTTGGGAAGGATTGGTTGATTGCAATGCATTGGACTGCCTTCACACTCTCCACCAAAAATGGCATGTGGATCTTGAAACTGTACATGATGATTTCAATGTTGATAACCAAAAATACCCAATAATAATTATGGTATACTTTAGCTAGATTTAATTAATTTAGTAGTTTTTATTTTATATATTGATCAATTAGGTGTTTTAAGTCTAATGAATGTTTTATTAGGGGGAATGCCATGAATATTTTCATATTGATATTTGGAAAAGAACAAAACATAGAATGCACTATTTAGTAAGGGACTTAGCCAAACAAATACACATACAATAGTCTCCCGTTGACATTTGAAGCTCAGATGATAAAGTAATCTCCACATAGATGTTTATTCAAGATAAATTAATCTCCACATAGGTGTTTGTTCAAATCACATCATTGTATTATGTTTTAAATTTATCATGCTTCAATTTATTTTTAGATATTTCTTATTCATTTGTTTTTTTTCACGTCAATTTAAATCAAATCCTTACAATATCATAGTAGAAAGATATATTTGAGACAATTTAAAACATTCTATAAATTTATTTTAGTCTTTTAATTTTTTAAATGATCTATTTAGAATATTACTTTGCAACTTATGCAAACTACCTAAAAAATGATTATATTTTATTCCACTAAAATAATAATAAATAAAATTATATATTCATCAAAATTTAATTTTAATTGTTATTAGTATGTTTGCATGGGGTTTTTTAAAGGTGTACGTAAATTTGTTTGTAGAAAAGGCTATGATGAAAGAAGATGTAGAACATAGTGAAGATTCTTGCATAACCTATAATGTATTAACCAATAATATATGTCATCTATCATCCACAACATCACCTCATTAGTCATTAACCATGTTCACTTTACTTTCTTCTTCCAATCAATATATCAATATACTAGGGAAGTTTTAATATATTGTATAATTTTTTCCCAGTTATAGATAAAACAGACGACTGTGCTCAGGATTTACATGGAAAGGGAATGGGAAAATAAGTTATATATCATATAATCAAATCAAAGATATCACTAACCAAAATATTTTTAGTGTGAAGAGCTATCAACAAATTTGTTTCATCAGATTTGCATAGCATATTGACATAAATGAACTCAATAATAATCTATGTGTTTAATCCAATGATTCAGGAAAGTGTCTTTGATTTGTTCTTTGTTTCAACATATTCAATTTGAGATAATTAATTTTACATAGTCAAATTACGTAAATAACATTAAAAATTACGTAAATGGGAAATGATGATTGTAGTCCATTATCAATCCATCATTAATGTAATAAGGCTCATCATAGTTTAAGAAATCCAATGTAAATATATAACTAGCCTAGTATGCCCCATGATATAAGTATGACCAAGAGGAAATTGTGCCAAAAGTGCATGATTATAAAAGGGGAAAATAATGAACTCTACATAGGTCACCCAAAATCACTATTATATATTTTTTATCTCCATTATAACATCCTTGTTCATTGTCTAATAGACATAAAAGACATGATGCAAGAATCATTAAAATATAAATAAAACAAAACAAACAAAGATAAGAAAACAAACATATGCATATATATACATGATAAAAGACATGCAAACAAGTCAAACAATAAAGAATATATACGTAACACACACAATTAGTTACATGCAATGCCATTATGTCTTGTTTAATTGTCTTTATGAGAGTTGATGAGATGATTGATTAGGTGATGAGTTGGACTAAGTTTGTTGTGATGATGTGAATTTGGATTAAGGTTAATTTTTTTGACAAGGTATCAACTTGGAGTATACTAATGATGCTGATTGGGATAAGGTTATGGATAAGGACTTGGGTGAAAAGATTAGGACATAAGACAAGACAATATGAGAAAATGATAAGACACTAGGACATAAGATAAGACAAGATGATAAGATGGATAAGACATTAGATAGGATGAATAGGATATTTAGGACATACGAAAATATATCATATGACAAGATAATTAATATGTTTTGGGTTTTTTGGATTTTATAATCTTTAGGGTTTTTTGGGATATATATAAACACTATACAAAGGGGGTTACTAGCAAAGGGAATACCATACCTAGAAACCAAGATGAGAATGGATGTAATAATGGATGGGATGATAAAATGATGAGGGTGATATTGAAAAGGGGATGAGGACCAAGGAAGAATAGAGTAGGGATCACCAATGACCACATCATGAAGGAACTAGATATCTAGTTACCCAAGTGTCTGTTGGAGGATATGCCAAGATGATTTTAGAACATTTCTCAAGACATCTTCCACTCCTTTACAAAGGTTAAGATGAGAAGTAATGATATACCATATAGGGATAAAGGAAAGATGGACTTGATAGACAAAGATGTTTAGACCATGACATGGATAGGGTTGTTAAGGAATGTGGGATATGATTGTAGAGGTGAAGTGGATTTTACCTCAAGTGTTGGGGTATTTTTAGACAACATATTATTTTACCATGACATCAGAAACCAGTTTTCATCATGATACTTTCCCAAGGTGCTAAGAGATTGGTTTTCACCTTTGGACGAATGATTGATTTTTTTAAAACATTTTTAATGGCATCTTGATTTATTAGAGGTAGATAAGATGCATGATGCAAATACTTTATTTATATTTCAACCAACACCCATTCTAGGGAGGTATGATGTTAGGACCATGTTATTGATGCTATATTCACTAATGTATTTGTGACCTTTATTGATTCTTGATTTAACATCCGCTGGACATCTCAACCAGGTTTTTGTAATCCCCTACGAGAGATGATGCTACCTAGGGATTTGACGTATGGTATGGATGGGATTTTGTCTTGATTTTAATGGTGTGGTATAAAATGTGAATGAGTGATATGGTTATGGTGGACAATGTGATTATAAGGGGAGTGAAAATGGGGTTTAATAGTTACATACACCATTAGATATGGTGGAGGAGACTTTATTGTTTTATGTCGTATGCTAAATGAGGTTAAGGGATCTAAGATTTTCTAAATATTTAATATTTGATCCAAATATTAGGAGGATTATTGGCCATATTTCTATTACTTTTGAAATATTTTTGATTTGTTGATATTTGAATTGGATTTTGATTACCCTAGGGTGCCTGAATTTGGGCTTCACTAGAGGAATTTGATCTTTGACTTGTCAGATGATAATTATTTTGATTTTGATGATCCCCTAACACATCAAGGATATTGATTTTGATGATCCCCTAGATGATGATTTTTAAATTGGATGATTACAAAAATCTTCTTGATTTTGATTGATTATTTTTGGATCATAATTGACTTGATTAATTGATTATTGGATTGGATCCCTATAGATTTAGCACATGAGATTATATGTTGAGGGGAATCCAATGATATGTGTTCCCACTCATACCATTTAGGGAGTGGGGTGGAGGTATTATTAATAGATAGTGGATGATTAGGAATGTGTGGTGAAAGGGGTGAATTAAGGGGATGATGGGTAACATAGTCCTCATAAAATTTACTAGGAGACCCAACCTCAATGTCAGAGAAAGTGTACAAAAGAATATCAAAAGGATCACTAAGACTCTTTATAGAATTAACATCTAAAGTTTATTCATATCCATCTTGATGATATTCTATTGATAAATCTATTTTATTATTTTTTATGATTTTTAAATGTGATCTAATTAGCTATTAAAAATAAAGTATAATAAGGGATTTTTAAAATTACCTAGAGATATGGATGGTTGGTTACGCACCATTGATCAAACTTTTGTGAGAAATCCTCTTTGGATGGGGAGGAATGACCTGTAATACACCACACTTAAACAAAAATGGGATTAAAAGAGATATGAGTGGGTTACTTGGTAGATGCCAAGTCTTGGAAGAGATATTCTTCCTTGACAGATGTCAACCCATTATTTTTGATATATATAAAAAAAAAGACTAGAAATGGTTATGGATAAGATAAAATATATAAATTATTAGATGAAACTATAAATGAATTAATATTAAGATGTATCATTCAACACAAATAAGGGTTTGGTCACACAAATGTCACAAAAGGGTTGTTGATAAGTTTAGGCTAGAAACTATACCTAATACACACAAGGTTATCTAAGATGATGGGATGAGGATTGGATGAATGAGGGATAAAGATACTAAAATAAGGATTAGAGATAAAGATAATAAAATAAGGATTAGTAATAAATTAGGGAAGTTTAGTTATGATTAGGATAGATTATAGATGTTTAGGGACATATAAGAAATAGACAAGAACCTACAGAATCAAACAAAAAGACCTAAAGGGCTAAAATTGAAGGTTTCTACAAAATACAAAATCAATAATGATCCTATAAGATCGACCATGATACTATAGTATTGATCATGATCTTCTTGGATCATGGTTGATCTTGTCACAGTGTAAAAAATATGAAAAATGAGTTTTCAAAAGGATGCAAAAGATTTAAGAAAGGATAGAGGTGTCTGCAAGCTAGGAAATGGGCTAGAAAGGGATCTAAAACATAGGTTTTAACAAATGAAATGATCTAGTGAATTATAATGAAGGATTTAAACAATATTTTAAAATAAATACTAAATGAAAAACCAAATAAAATGACTTATCTGATCATTACCTGACTTGTGGGTATTATTTTGGACTCCAAATGCTATAAATTATGACCTTCGAATGCCTGAAACAAAAATCCAAAGTCTAGGTCCTCCAACCTACATATTTTTAGAACTCTTTTGGGGATGGTTTGACATGATTATATGGATTAATGTTGATCTAACATAATCGACATCAATCTAGGGAAGTTGTGATTTACATGCTTTCTTTGGGATGCACGGTTGCTAAATAGTTGGGGATTTCACATATGACATGGAGGAGTTGGTTTTTAGGTTGTTATGGATGGGAATAGGTTTTGCTTTTATTTATTTTTAGGATTTTTTTTTGTTTAAAATATTTTGGGTGGTTAGGGATGGTAAATAGTAATTGATAGGGTTAATTACCATGGGTAAATAAGGGTATATACATAAAACAAACATTTAAGTATAAGTTGACATTTAATTATGGACATTTAGTTTCTTATAATTTAAGTTATATTTTATGTATATAATTTTAGGGTGTTTGAGTGTGGTTTTGAACCTCTAGGAGTTAAGATGAAAAATATAGATTTTTGGAGGTTTCTACCACATTTCAGACAGCCTATTTCAGGACTTTAGGATTTCAGACTCAGCTTATTTTAGAGTTTCAGGGTATGGTGCAAATTTCTAGTGTCTATAAAATCATCCAAGAATTGTGCTATGATTTCATCATCTTGAGATGGATCAAGAGTCATGCCTTCTGACTGGTTGATATTTGAATTAGAGACATCTTCAAAGAGATAGGTGTCGGTATGAATTTTGTTATTTACAAGGGATGATGATTTTGACATGGATTCTGATTCATATGTTGATGTTGGATATGATCCTAACCATTCTGATGTTGAATCTGATAGGGATGTTTATGAGGTGATGTCACCAATATATCATTTCTTTATAGTAACCATAGAGAGGACCTTTTGAATAGCATCATTGCAAACAAGTACCTTTTTTTCCTTAGGTTTTTGAATGGATGCTTTAGGTTTAATGGATTTGTGAAAATGGGGGATTTAATGTGAATAGGATATAGGGATGATTTGATCAGGGATGCTTGTGGTATGGCAAGGATTATGGTCATGACCTTGGTTGAGGAGGGAATAAGCTTGATAATAATTAGGAAGCAATTCTTGGCATACCCCTTTTTGCATAATCTTAGGCATGGATGCATTTGATTTACCCTTAATTTTAAGGTTAACATAGTCCATGTGGTTTTGAATAAACTTTTGGAAATTTAAGCATTGTTAATAGTATGCCCCTAGGTTTATTGATATAGATAATATTGGTTTTCTTTATACTAATAGGCCTTAGTATTGGTTGGATCAAGATGCCTTATAAGTGGATAGATCATCATGCCAACAAAAATGGGTTTATGGTAAAGAGATTATAAGGATATAGTAAGAGAAGTATGAGACCTATCTTCACTTTTTGACTTGGATGTGGAAGCATTGGACTTAGGAGTGAAAGCATTTGATTTTAGATTAGATGTTTCCTTGAGGTAGCCTAAGGCCAAAACATGGAGGGATTATGGTATATGAGGTATTTTAAGGGGTGAAATAGTATTAGATGAGGTTGATAAGCTATAATTCTCTTTAATAGTAGGTTAAGGAACTTTTAATGGACTATGACTAGAGAACGTAGGATTCAAATATGGATGAGTATGAACTAGAGGTAAGGTTAGTTGATTGGGGTCAAATCCTATGGGAAGTTGGGCACCCATTTTTAAGAGTCACAAGTGGACTACACCCTTGTTGGCAATAATATATTTATTAAATAAGGAAATCTCTTTATTAGTATATTGGTTGGGAAGGTAATGATTAGGACTAGGACTAGTGATTAGGGGATCAAAATGGGATTGGTTATCAAAAGAATTATATGTGGATAATGGTTGACAAGGAACTTATTTGATAGGTATCCTTATGTTTAGGGTTTCAAAATCATTGGGAAGGAAGATACCCATTTTCTAATATCTATAAAAGGCACTTGTCTTTATTGGAAAAGATATACTTATGAGATAGGGTGAACTCATCATTTATATATTGGGGGGTGTTACAACCATGGTTATGATGAGTAGATAATGTGGCTAACTGTGGTGGGATAGCAGGTGGTCTAGGTATTCATGGATATTATTGATGAGAAAGGACTTGGGATGTTAATTTAGGTTTTATGGGATCAAGATCTGTAAGTAGGCATGCACCCATTTCTAAGACCTACAAAAGGATGTCATCTTTGTTGGAAAATAGGTAGTGTTCTAAAATAACTTGGTCTAAATCCATGTGCTTAGATGGGTTATGGATGAAAGGTATTCATATGATAAAAGGGGGCTGATGTGAAGATAGAGTAAGGCTTGGGTAAAAATATGGTCCTTAGACAAAGTAAGTCTAAATGATTGGGCTAGTATGATAGGTGATGATGAGGATGAGATAGATTAAATGGATTATGATATTAGACTAGGATCAAATTTCAAGCTGATAGTGTGATAGGTGATAATAATCTATTAGTAATTCCTAGTTTTAAGCTAGCAAAATAATGGGGATTCAAATAGTGCCTATATGCAAACTAATAAGATGATGATTAGATGGGTATTAGTTATAAAAGGAAATAAATTTAGATTAGAGATGACTCAATTAAGGATGATTGGATGCTATATTGAAGTCGTCAAAGTAATACATTGTTAACAGGGTATTAACTAAGTATGAATTATGACAAAGTAATGGGTGATAGAAAATATACTAGTGGACTTGAGTGATAAGATGATATGTAAGGACAACAAAATGACAAACTTAAGCCTCAAACTAATTTGCTTAAGGTAGGATTTATATAATATTATGTGATGAAGGGTTGATGGGAATAAATGGAAGAATCAAGGATGACGGGATTGATATCATGATAGGTATATAAGGTTGGTGATGTAATGATGATTAGGGGTATGGTGAGTATGTTTTGGACAAGTATGTGACCTAAAAATACAACTAGATGTGTTGTAGGATAAAAATGAAAGACAAAGTAAGATGGGATATATCTAGATGAGGTAAGACTAGATAAGATGAAGGATAATGATAAGATAAAAATGTATAATATAGGGTGATGGATGTCAATGTAAAAACTAGATTAGGATATCTTTAAAATGGAATGATAAGATGTATAAGATATACAAGATTAAGGATATACAAGATATGATGAAGGATAAAGTAGACAAGGATATACAAGTTATGATGATGAGTAAAGTAAATAAGGATGCACAAGATTATTAAGAATGTAAAAGATGGGATACGGTTAGAATATACAAGGCAATAAGATATAGACAAGGATATATAAGATGTGATAGAGGAGACTTAAATAGTTGTGCATAAGTTTAGGTGAAATGTTGAATGGACTCACAAATAACACTGGTCTAGCACAACACACACCAAATCAATCAAACCACAAACTTAAGATTAGTAAATTGATGTGAGAGTGTAAATGATTGGACCATATAACATCTTCATAGGTGAGGTTGTAGGTTGGTGACTCATTACAGAATATCCCATACCTTCTCAACCCCATTTGCACTTAAAAGTCACTTGGGAGCTAATACTGACTTTGACATTAAGTTGTCTATTATGGTTGAAGGTCCTATTCTAGGTTATATAGGCTCTCTAAAGGCATCCTGATATATACTAGGTACGTGGGTCCAAACTCTATATAAGGTGATTTCTGATGATTGGTTTAGAGAGTTAACTCCTTCCTTTCATGGAAGACCTATATGGGGTCAACTGCTTGGCCTAATGACATCTCTCCCTCTTATCTAGATTGTGTTGGAACATGGAATGTGAATTTTTATATGGTGGTGAAATCCATGGTCACATTCCCCCCTACGACTATGGTAAGTGCATGTGAATCAATTACACATCATGTTTCCCCCTAAAAATAAAAAATGGGAGGGTCTATTAGTGGTTTTTGATCCTATGAGACTCGTCGCCAGGATGCAAGGAGGAGATTATACACCATTATAACCCTCAGGTATAGATAAGTAAATAACAGTTGATTAATTGATTAATTATGTGTGATATATATAAAATATATGCAAGATAGTTTTCAAAATGCTAAAATATTTGATATGGTTCCGATAAAGCAAGTGATAAGTAGTTTTAAATTGGCAATTTTGAGGGGAAAAATGCAAGACTAGACGTTAGATAAAAATATGACCTGTAAGACAAGATGTTAGAAAAAAATGTGACCTTTAAGATAAGATGTTAGTATACTTAAGAAAGATAAAATTTCCACTAAATTTACCCCTATAAGAATTTGAACAAAAGATTAGTTCAATAAGCCTTAATAAAAACACCAAACAAAATCATGGGTTGTGCACTATAAATTCTTTGAATGAGGGGCCATGACATGGGGGTCTAGGGGCAGTATCCCCTAGTGTGGTCAAAGGGAAGCATCCCTTGTGGGGTTAAGGGGAAGCACCCCTTACAGGGTTTGGGGGTAGTTTCCCAAGCATGCTTCCAATTGTGATATGGGGTGGGTCGAGGGGCAGAGTCCCCAACATCAAAAGTAATTTAAGATTTGTGGGATGCTCAAAATGATAAATAATTCACTAAAATGGTCCTAAAAAAATGCACTCAAGAAGGATATTTTGGAGGCAAAAATGAATCCAAAATCATTATTAAAGTAAGAAAAGTTGCTTATACACAGTCAATGCTATGCAAAATTGCTTCCAAAAAGTCAATTATAGATAGCATGTCAAAATCATAGATATAAATAGGTGATAATGTAAACTACAAGTAAACTATCATGGTTATTGGGTGGTTAGTTAATTTCAAAATTGCTTATAAGACCTACAAAATTATAGATGGCATGTCAAAACCACAAATACAAAGAAACAATTTTTCCAAGATGATTAGGTAGACTACTAGTAGTTAGGAAAAAACTATGATTGTCATAGGAAAAATCGTAACTTGAAATCAAAACCATGAGTGAGTGTAAGAAATTTTGTAGATTGAACAAAAATAGAGATGTTTATAGATTTACCAAAGATAAAAGGATTTATAGAATGATTTTATTAGATTGTGATTATTTATAGTTTTAAGAATCTTACAAGATTAAAATATGATTAGATTGAGTTTGATTCAAGATCAATAGGTTTTTGGTTTAGTCATACAAAATAATAGTTAGAAATAGAGGCTAATATACATAGAAAGTAAGAAAAATATGTGCAGTTAGAAATATGTATAGTTTTTAGGTCATAAAACCTCAAAATGTCTAACTATTCAAAACTACAATTGATAGAGTCAAATTCTCAAATGAAAATCAAAATTACAACTGAGCATAAGCAATTTTTCACACAACTTAGAATCTTGATGGTTTCAAATAGTTGAAAGTGTATCCCTTATTTTTGTAATATAATAGGTCAGATAAAAATTCAAAACACTATAAAGTCTTTTAGTATGATTAAAGGTAATTTATACCTTGAATCAAAATTACAATTAACATATACAAAATCACAGATGAAATTCAAAATTGTGACTAACAATAAGTGATTTTGACTAATAATAACTACTACGGTTTGAGAAAAATCATGACTACAATATTCAAAATCATAAATGAGCATCAAAATCATGACTAGTAATAATAGATTTTGTGAAACTATAAGAAAACACTTAGGTGACTTAATGACTAACAATGACATTCTATGATTTGTTCCAAATCATGACTATTGAGGGTAAAATAGTGATTACAAAATCATTAATTGTAGAAAAAAATCACCTTTCACCTAGAATGCGAGATATTTTTTGAATTTGATCCCAAATTCATCCTAAATATAACTTTCAAGATGATTTCACACACTTATAAACACCATGTTAGTCCAAAAATAGGGCTCCCATTGTGGTCTCCAAATGTGAGATGATAATTTTGAGCAATGGATTTATGATATGAAAATTATACCAAAATCATTCAAATCTACAATCCATTATCAAAATATAGAGACATTAGGATAAAAATTCAAATAGTTGAACATTCATAGCAATATTAGATCCTAAAGCTAAGTGCTCTAAATCAATATCAAAACATGAAAAAGATTAAGTGATAGTGGATTGCTTACAGACTCATAATTTTAGAATGATATTAGCTTGATTAAAAGACTTAGATCAAATGGATTTATTGATTAATTGATATCTTGATGAAAAGGATTGATGGATTGGATTAAGAGACTGACATGAAGGCTCATGAAATTCATAGTTGGTTAAATGGAGGATGGGCCAATTCTTTATAGAGAGGGAGGAAAGAATATCAATGGCCAGATTCAAAGTTGGGTGTAGGAAAATCAATGGTGGAGAATTATTAAAGG
Organism: Torreya grandis; assembly: GCA_037957365.1. Classification (NCBI taxonomy): domain Eukaryota; kingdom Viridiplantae; phylum Streptophyta; class Pinopsida; order Cupressales; family Taxaceae; genus Torreya; species Torreya grandis. The sequence continues at coordinate 2,469,685 of JARHVA010000415.1, forward strand.
AATTAAAAATTCCTTGAATGATTCTAGAGGAAAGAATTCTAATGAATTTAAAATTCATTAGAGTTATCTAGAGATAAATATAGAGAAGGGGAAGGGTGGTGGAGAGTTCTAGATTATATTAGGGAATCTAATGATGATTAGGGGAAGATTAGACTAGACTAGAATAAGGGTCAGGTGAGGAGTAGGGGGTAGGCTTGTCTAAAAGCCTAAGAGTAGGTAGGTAGGTGGGAATTATGAATTTAAAATTCACAATATAATAGATAAGTGGGATTAAGATATAAGTGGGGTTAATTAGAAGAATTAATGAAGAAATGGGAAGGGGTAAGGTTAGTATAATGAAGAGTAATTAAGAGGGATGTTAGATAAATGACAAGGATGATTAAATGAAGTTAGGCAAAATTAGTGTTGAAATTAGCAAGCTTAGGAAGGCGAGAAAATTTAGATGCATACAACATGGACAAAAAATGTTTAAAAAATTGTAGGTAATTTGGAGCAATAATCTACAACTAGGACAACATCCCAAAGTCATAAAATTTTAAGATGTGTAACTGCCTAAGGCCATTTTATATGTTTAAGTTTTACTGATATTTAATGTGTGTATACATATGATAGTATAAAAGAGTAAAATAATAAATGTTATATATATGGATATTATATTTTTTGCTTATAGACATGTGGAATAAAATTCAATACAACTAGAAATGTAATTCTTATTTTATTTTTTACACATTCATGAACGAGTGATAAATAATTTAATAATATGTTGAAATATTACAAAAATAAAAAAATGGTGCCTCATTCTTGTGGGATAAATATGATATTTCCATGTGAAATTATAAGTACCTTCAAATATGAAAGTCATATTAAACATAATTATGTGTAAAATATTTATTAGAATTTAAAATAATTTTAGATTAAAATATATGCAAAATTGTAGGTATATATGACTAGAAATTAAACAAAGGAAGCATAATGAAAACATCAGTGGAGTTAAGGTAGTGGAATATGTAGATTGGATTATAGGAAATGATTAGTCAAACATTCATCTAATAAATCAAAGACAAATGCATAGAGAGCTAACTAAATCAAGCCAATCTATTCATGCGGGTTTTGCTAATAACAATAAGATACAAATGAAAAAAAGTAAACCATTACCTTTCCTAGTGACTCCATTACTCAAAAGCGGCTCGCAAACATGTTCTCTCCTTAATCAAATATCCTTGTCTTCAACAACAATGGTGGAAAACTCCTCCATTGTCTCAAGAGCACTCCACAAAACCTAGCCTCATGATATTGAATCTATCTAATTGCCTATCCAATGAAGTTAATCCAAATATGAATAATGAAATAATAAAAACACAAATGAGTTGTGGAGAGATTTAAGCATTATAACATTACATAGTTTGAGCTTAAAAATGTTCATGGCCTCTCTATTTATAGGTTTTTGAGATTGATTAGAATGAATTATGACTGTTCATCTTGAGATCAAGATGTGTGGCTAAGGATCCATTCAATTTTGGAGGCTAAAATCAATAAATACCTTCATAATAATTTTGAAAGAAGGGGCATTAATGAGGAATGGGAGGCCATAATCTAATATTTTATGTATTTATGGCTTAATGAATGCCACCCCATATGATGATGTCACTAGGTGATGCAGATATCAACAATCAATTTCCAATAATGAGATATTCAATAAGTTCCATGGAATTCTTACTTAAGTTCTTAATTTTGATTAATAAGCTTAAACAAGGTTAATCAAGTTTAATGCAATTCTTTGGAAATGGGCGCACAATTAATAAAAAATGGTTAGAAAGTCATATTACTAAGTCATAATCTGACTGGAGAAGAATTAGAAGGTGATGTTAGATGTTTTGGAATCTTATTCCCATTTAGGATGTTTTCAACATAAAATAATAAAGATATGTGACATATACTAATAAATTATAAGAAAAGAGTGATCTAGAGCAAAAAAAGGTGAAATCATCATTTTAACTCAAAATTATTTGATAAAAGTTAGGTATCACATAAAATACATTGCCCCATTTAGGGATATTATCCTAAATTATCACTTTTAAATGACAAGATTGAACCATTTAGCTTGTTTTAGTGATTTTGGCCTAATTTGGTTATTTGAGTAAGATTGACAATTTCAACACAAATGGTGTTAGGAATTAGATGTCTATATTTTCCCCTTATTTGAGAAGGTGTAGCGAGACATTCAGGTGAATCAATGTCTTGTCAAATAAAATATTTGTCAAGAAGAAATTGGAAATGACCCATGATGCCCCCTCAAGAGGACATACTAGGATGAAAGAGAATGATGGACTCTCGAAAAAAGAGGGATAATGAGATATTAACCCATGAAATAGATCACATCTAGATGAGCTAATGATTGCACACATGGTTACCATCAATGATCAAAATATAACTAGAGGTATAATGGGCTCCAAAGATGGAGGGAATAAAAAAGGATTCAATCCATAAATGTAAGGGACACACTTTGAATGCACCCAATTTGAGAATGTAAGCTGCATGCTTAAGACATTGATCAATCCTGAGACAAGTTATGCACTAAAACATTACCATCATGGGCATTAGTGTGGAGATATTATAATTAGAGGAAAAGGATAACCTGGTCTCCAAAGAAAGGATAATAAGAAGTGCCCCAATAGAGAAAATGTGATCATGATGAGATAGTTTTATAATTTTGATCATAGATAAAAAAATAAATAATGGTTTTCCCCTGTAGGGCTGATTTGATTCAGACATTATTCAGATGTTGTGCCCCAACATGGGAAATTGGAAAGAAACATAGCTCAAGGAAATAACCTATGGCATAGATTAAAATGAGTGGATACAAACATATATGCAATGGTATAATGGCTTGGAAAGTCACAAAAAACCAAGCATATGAGAATGCACAAAGTGGTGAAAGAGATGAAATAAAGAGTAAATATGGTCAAGCTGACTCCAGATGTATGAGACAAGTGGACACTTCCTACATAGTTCTATGGATGCGTGTTCCAACATGAACTTTAGGCCAATGTGGTTCACCCAAAAAGGGAAGAGAATGGAATGAAGGATGATGAAAAATGACCAATAATTGATTAGAATCATGATGTATGCGAAGAGATGCATGTTTAAGCATAGAGTTGAGTGCTAAAATGCAAAATACCTAGATGCTTATTTTTAGATCATGATCTTAGATTATGCAAAATGTTCTTAAGAGTCATTCATTAGAGTGATGTTAATGTTAAGACTTTGAAACTTGAGCATAAAGTGCTTGCTATTGTAAAAGAAATTAGGTATCATAAGTATGAATATATCATAATGACATGGCATTTCAAATGCATGAATCTGGTTCAAATGTGAATACATATAACTAAGGATAACGGTAAAATAATGACCAAAACTAGAGTTACAACTATCTACATCTAAATTAAAAAAAAAATACAAAGAAAAAGATAAACATAAATGAACCTAAATTGAAATCAAGACTTATATAGGAACAAAAATGTTTAAAAATGAAAAATCAAGAAAAACTTAATGAAATAGGATCAAGATATAAAGAATCAAAATCTATGTGGACCATCAAGACATTATTGAACACAAAAGAGAAAAACAAAATCAAATAGAAAAATAAGACACCAAAAATAATCAAATAAATAAAAAGGTCCAAGAACAACTTAATAACACAAGATCAATATGTTTTGAAACACAACAGAGATAAGTAAAAACATATAGGGACACACAAGACCAAGATAAGACAAGAAGTAATAAAAAGAGAAAAGGAGAAGAAATAGAAGGAGAGATGTGAAAGCACAACAAAACACAAAAAAAAAAAACACAACAAAACACCAAGAAAACTCAAATAAACACACACAAATAAAAACCTAGTTAGTTTAGTTTAAAGATAATTATTTATGCACATGTGGTAGAGGTATTACTTTCTACAACAACATAATAAAGAACAAGGACACAAAATTTGTTTCCTAATAAAGAATAATAATGATAGAAGAAATGGGGGAAGAGAATAAAAATGAAGGGGTTGGTTGAGCTAACTCTAGATGTATAAGACAAGTGGATGTTGCCTACATAGTCTTATGGATGCATGTTCCAACATGAACTTCAGGCCAAATGTAGTTCTCTTAGGAAGTGGGAGAGAAGAAAAATATGATGACCATAATGTATGATGAATGCTATAGAAGAAAAGGGAAGATTTGAAAAATGAGATTGGTCTTGAAAAATGGCAAGGTGGTGGGATGAGAGAAAATAATCTTGTAAAATGGTAAGTGTATGGAATAAGTTGACTTACACAGTGGAAAGTTAGTAGGATAAAATGCTTACAAAATAATAAGAATGTGATAAATTAGAATGATCACAAGATGGTAAGAGCATATGATCAGAGGGATTGATTTGACCTCAATGTGAATCAAACATGACCCATATAACCCCATAATAATCCAAATTCATGGTGATTCTACTTACACAAAAGGCAGTGAAATAGTGATCAGGTTGTAACAAGTTCACAAATAAAGGCAAACAACAAGATAAATGATAATAGTAATGACAATATGATGTAGAAATGCATGTTAAAAAAGCATTGTACCTAATCTTCCCATAAAAAGTTATAATTAGGAAACAATGTCATAATACTAATTTTCCCAAAGGTGTATATAATCAAGGGTACTACTGATTTGCCCATAGGTGGTTATAATCAGTGATACCAAATAAGATGATAGATGAAAGATAACTTGGTAGATCAAATGTCAAATTACTGCAATAGATTGTCTTTTAACATGGAATTCTAAAGTTATTGAAAGTAGATCAGAATCCACCCACATGAAAGTGTAGGATGAACCGGAGGAGCCAAGATCAAAATGGGATTTGTAAGATGACTAAAATCAATCTTTGGTCAATAATAAAGACATGGTATAATAATATGATATAATGATAGTGATCAAAAGATAATGGAATATAAGGGCAAATAAGGTTGCCCCCAAATGATGATTGGATCTTGTTATGATTGTAAAATGATGAGAGTGTGGATTAAGTTACTCATAAAATGGTGAGATCATAGGCTTATGTTGCTTGTAAAATGGCAAGAGCATAGGCTTAGGTTGCTCATAAAATGATGAGAACGTAGGCTTAGGTTGCTCATAAAATGATGAGAGCATAAATAAGGTGACCAAGATAACCTTAATATAAATTGAGTACTACCTACATAGTCTTGATGGACCTCAAGTTAATGTAGTTCAAATAGTGCGATGGATGGACCATAGTGGTATAAGATGTCTATAATGAAATGACCTATAGGGTTGCCCCCAAGAGATAAGGCATGGACAATGTTTAATGGGTAAATGGTAAATGAAAAATGGTTTTGTTGCTCTTGCCGACATGGAGATGCTCATCCTAGTCAACAAATGAGAGAATTAGAATGATCAATTTATAAAAAATACTACCCAACTCCTCATCGGTACATATGTTTTATTGACATGGAGATACTCATCCTAGTCAACATATGAAACAACTATAATAATCAGTCATAAAATTTCTATCCCACACCCTTTCAAAAAAGTTGCTTTATCAAGTACTTACTACCGATCTAGATCTTAATAATGATGTTGTGATCCCTGTTGGCAATCGATTTTGCTTCTTTCAAACATCAAGACAAGATAACTTCATAGCGTCTATAAAGGAAAATGATGCTAGTGATAAATGATATAAGTGGGTAATGAATAGGTGGATGATAATGGAGTGTATAATGAGTGATTAACAAATGAGGATTGGGAATTTCAGTCACATGTAATGTTATTGATGTTGGATTCAACATAATTTTGGTTGTAGTGAGGTAGAAGACCTCTAAAATGCTCTCAATAGGACCACTAGATTGTTCTATTATTTAGTCTTAAGAGTAACTACCATATGATTATGTTGTAGATTGGAAGCTATTTTGATTTGATCTTGAGTAATGTTTTCAATAAATAGTGAAGAACTTTTATGCTTAGCTATTAGTGCCTCGATGAGGTTTTCACCAATGAATTTGATTTGATCATCCAATAACACCTTCAAGAAGGATTCATGAAGAGATGTTAACATTTAAATTTGATTATCTTCTAGCACCTTCATAAAAGTTTCACTTAAAGATGCTGAGTTTGATCTTTACTTATCCCCTCGCACCTCCAAAAAGGTGTCATTAGGAGATTATTCTTCTTCTGAATGAATGTGGCCTTGGCCTCCTTGATATTCTACAAATGGTATGTCACCATGGATGCAATTCAATAAAGTGTGATTCTGTCAGTCCCAATCAAAATTTATGAAAGGTGGAATGTCAATATAATGGCTATGTTGGGTGGTAATAATGGTGGGATGATGAAGGGAAGCACAATATTCATAGAAGATACTAGGATAACTTGTGTTTATTTTGAAGTAATCATCCTAAAAAACCATAAAAGGATCACAAATATATTCAAATTGATCAGCAAGATAATTATAACCAATGTTGTAACAATCATGACTATAATCTATTTATAAATTTGATTTTGAAGAAAGGAACTCTGAATCTAATATCATAACTGATGTTGATTCTATTTATAATGCTAAATCTAATGTCGATTCAAAAATAAAATTTGAATCTAATGTTGTTTCTTCATATGATATGGCTGTTTCTTTAATGTTCTATTGAATTTTTAATGTTTGACAAGTAATGGCCTATGATGGCATAATGGGCTCAATAAAAATTGATTCATCTTAGAAGGGTTCAACATAGACTAGCTTATCTAAGTGAATCCATTCAAAGAGAGGGAACTGTAGAAACTTAAATCTGGCCACCGATAACCTCCAATCAAGCTTTTGACTAATTTCTACCTAAAATGCACAATTTGGCCTAAAAATACTAAAATGTAGTAAATGAGTTGAAATTGATATATTCAAGTGCCAATTTTGGCTAGAGTATCACTAAGTGGGGTAGTGTAATTTATGAGCCAGCTAACTTTGATCAGTTCATTTCAAGTCAAAATACCAATTTTGCACCTTGGTACTCTAGATTGCTCTTTCCTATCAAATCTATTGCACAAGACACATGCCTTTGTTATTTATTATTGGTAACATCCTAAATGGGAATATGATTCCAACACATCTGACATTGACTTCCAACTCTAATCCAGTCAAATTTTGGACTAATAACAAGGCATTCTAATCAATTTGAGTAATTTGTGCACAAAGTGTTTAAACATGCTTAAGAGTAAATTAACCCAAATCAAGGCATAATTAATAATTCTATGGAAACTTGTTGAATAATTTGTTTTGGAAATGTATATTGAATATCTGCATCATCAGGTGACCTCATTTCTTGGAAAGACATCCCTAGGCCATAAATGCCACAAATATCAGTATTCATGCCCTCTATGCCTCATCCATGCCTTCCATGATGCCCTCCATTCATCTTAATTTCCCCTTCTTCCAATGTCATGATGAGGATAATTATAAACTTAATTCCAAAAATTGAATTAATCCTCAACAACACATCTCAATCTTAGGATGGATGGTTCAGGTTGATTTTAGACATTCTCAAAAATCTATAAATAGAGAGGCCATAAACATCATTTCTAAGACATGATTATGCAAATTTATAATGTAGAATTGATTACAAAGCTTCATGAAACTAGTGTTACCATGCCAAATTGATTCCAAGCCAAGCCAAGCCACAAGCCAAAGGTGCCAAGGAGAGATGGAGGTAGCCAAGCTTCCATTGCCAAGGACTTCTTGAGCACAAATTGAGCAAGCCACTACAACAAACATTTTAGAGCATCTAAGGGAGGTAAAAGAATGTTTCTTTTGCATTTTAGTTTTGTGTTTTATTCATGTTTGTTAACTAAGCTCTCTCTAGTTTTTAGTCATAGAGATGTTATGCTAGTTAGTGTGTTTCTTTCATTTTAAAACTAACACCATACTAACCATCCTCTCTTGAGTCAAATTATTATATCACATATGGCATGCCCAGTGGGATGAGATGCATCCCACATATGAGGACGATCATTTTGAAGCTTTAAAATCTTCATTTGGATCATTAAAACTCTTACAAATTGATTTTCTAACTTTACTTTACCATTTTTCTTTGTCATAGGTTTACTCAATAACCGACGTCGGTTAGTAAAATTGTCATCAGTTAAATAGCTGTCATCGATCACTATCGGTATAACCGATGTTGGTTAGGTAACCATCATTGGTTAAATAATTAACATTGATCACTGTGTTTTTCTTAAAACACAAACTCGAGAGCTATTTTTTTGAAGTTCATTATTTCAAACCCAAAATAACTTTAAGGCTAAAGCACATGTTAATGTTTTTGTTGCAAGACCAAGCTTGACATTTGATAAAAACATGTTTAGATCACCTTGTGCATGCTTTAAAATGAATTAGAAACATTATTTTGGTGCTAAAATTAACATTTAGGTGCTTAAGTGAATTTTTAGTATTAGTTTTCAAAGTTAAAACTAAGACCAAGGGGTCAAATGAACACCGCCTCATTTTCCATTTGGACTTAAAAATGAATTCACCTTTCCGAGTTTTTTGTATTTACTTAGTTGTTTAAGTTGGATTTTATTTGGAAAAAAAGGGATGCCACATGTATGCTCTTCCATTTTTCCCCTTTAGGGATCCCTTAGAATCAAAATCACCATTCCTATTAAAATAAGCCTTGTCCAAGGTTTAGAAAGAATGTTATCTAAAACACTCCCTAAAAACTTGTCAAATTTTGGGTGACCTTGAGAATGACCCTAAAGTCTTTCCTTTAGTATTTTATTTTCATACAAACTTGGCTTGCGAGGGGGAAGTCATTACCTCCCATGAGTTATTTAGGGAATCTTTGACCTGGGGTTTCATCTCCCGGTATTGACTTCACATACTCCTTTGAAGTTGCACATGGGACATATCTACATTTAGATATCACACTACACTAAGCGAATAACATGATGTAGTGGTTTTAAAAAGAACTAGACCTTTTTATAACTAGCCAATGCCATGATCACCCAATTTATGTGCTTGTCTTTTGCATTGTTTGACGTGAAAGTCATTGTGTAATTGATTACCCTAGAAATGTTTAAAACTTGATAGTTTAGTCAACCCCACATTGTCATACCCTTGCTAGGATTTATATGAGTATACTTAGTATATTTTGGTCATTTTTACTTGGTATGTCTTGAGACTAAAACTTGTTTGTTTATTTATAAGCCATGCCAAAACCAATTTGTCTATACATCATTATTTTGTCTAAAGAGGCATTATTTTGGTTGTTTTACACCACACTTGTGCCTTGAAAATTTTTAAACTTGTTTGTGTGTGTGCCATTTGAGTTGAGGAGGGTAGTGTTATGCTGCCCAAATCATGTCAAAACATTTTGAGCCTTTTGAGTCTTTGAAACATAACATAGATCACATCATTCAAGCATGCTTATGCTTTTAGGCTATTCAATTTATTTTAAGACTTGTTTACCATTGTATCAAAAACCATTTGTTTCAAACCATGTCATGTATACCATTTAGACCTTTGTCTTATGCCATCATGCTATCCAATCTTGTTTGGTCAAATCCTAGTTTTCAATGTTGAGTTTTCAATTAGCCTTGTCATGTTTGGATTCAAACATTGATTGATTTTTTAGGCCTCAATTCATGGGGTTGATACAAAAAAATTTCTCTTTTGGGTTGCATAACTTTGATTAATTGATTACCCAAATTTGAAAAACTATTGATGGTTTATTTGTTTAGTACCTATCCTTATCATTGTTTGTGCCTTTATTTGAGAAAAAATAATCTTTCTTCAAAGTGCCTTTTATCTTATGCCTTATGTCAACTGATCATGTTTATATTTGATTTCGTGTGCCAGGTCTATGTCAAGGTTATTTCCAAACTTGTTAGATTAAATCAAATCACATCAGCCTTTGTTTCAAGTCTACTTTTGACACCATTTGGTTAAAAGTCCTAGCATATGCCTATTTTTTTGAGCCTATATTTTGACTCTGCATTTAGATAAAAGACCTAGTAACTCAACTTTTCCCTTTTCTAGTTTAGACCTTGTTTGGAACACTTTGACCTAGACCTTTGACAAGCTAGTTTTTATTCAGGCATTTAACTTTTTATGCATATGATATTTGACATCAGACATTTGATGTTAAACTATTTTATGACAAGTCTTATCACAAAACATTTTGGAGATACAACTCCACTTTTAGACCATATTGGAGATACAACTCCACCCATTCAACCAAGTTAGACTAAGATTGAACCATTTGTACTTTGGACATAGTTTTTTAGAGTGTGTAGAACTCTAAGCCTTTTTATTTTCAAGCTTTCATCATTTACATAGATATGTCTCACTACACTTATGGTGCAGTCATGCACAATCCAACTTATGATAGAATGGATACAAAAAATCCCACTAAGAACCCCTATAGAGAAAGATTTTCTAAGGAGTTTTATTATTCTACTTACAATACTCCATATGGGGAACATAGTCAAAATCTAGAAAATCCAACTCAAGACCTTGATTGGGATGAAGAGGATTGTGGTGAAGACTTTGAAGACCTAACTATAGATAATGTTGTTTAGGATATGAATGCATACCCTCTTTTTAATAATCAGTGCATGCAACACAGTCAAAAACTAGCTTATGAGCCAACTCACAACTAGGATGATGTGGTTTATGAGGAAGACTTGGATGCTTTAGCTTATGTGAGCAATCAAGCTCCACCACATCATACCATTTCTATTCTAAGACCATAATTCCTAACCATTTATATACTAGGACCTCATACTTTATTTTGTGCAAGAAATCAAGCTCCACAATGCCCCTTAATCATTCTAAGACTTAGTCCTTTGGCTTGTGTGAAAAATCATGCTCCACACCACCCTATCGTTACCATCTCAAGACTTTGTCCTTTAGCTCATGTGAGAAATCATGCTCCCCAAGGCCCTACCATTATCCAACCACAAGCCATTCCTCATTCAGAACTAATTTCATCCAAACCTTGACCAATCCAATCCTTCAAAGACTAAGCTATATTCAAAACTAGTATTTTCCAACTCATTAGAAATGAAGGCTCAGATAACCAACAAATCCAAGATGATTTTGTTGAACCAACCACTTGTGATAAGTTAGCTTGTGATGAATCACCTATTGATCCTATATTAGTTGTCGAGGAGTCTCACACTAACAAACTAGTCTTTATCAAGTCACTTCTTAATGATTATAACTGCCTTTGGACAAATCATTACCTCAACCATGTGCCTATTTTTTAAGAGCCTCCTATTGATAAGCTAGTCTTTGAGGAGTTTTATCTTACCATTTTTACCATCCTAGAGGAGTCCCACTCTAACAACCCAATTTTTATGGAGCCCATTATGCCATCACAGGCTGTTACTTATCAAAAACCAAATATTCAACAAGATATCATTGTAATAGAGTACCCATTGGATGAAGAATCAGAGTTAGAGTCATGTTTTATTCTTGAACTGACATTAGATTTACCATCATAATCTAAATCAACATCAGTCTCAACATCATATTCAAAGTCCCTTAAGTTAGAATCAAATTTATAAAAAGAATATGCTTGTAGCTGTTACAACATTGGTTACACATGCCTTACAGATCAATTTGAATACATTTATGATCCTTCTATGGTTTTTAAGGATGAGTACTTTATCTTCGACATAAGCTATCCTAGTATATTCTACAAGGATTATGTTAGGATTGTGGAGCTAAAAGCTTCACTGATGCAAACAGGAGAGGAGGTTGCTGAAGGTTGCTGAGTTGCAGAAGAAGTTGGGGTCGGTCTGATCAGCCGACGTCGGCGGGAGAGCACAAAGAAGCAACCGACGTCGGTCATATATCGGCCGACGTCGGTCACCTCCAGGCGGACAGGGACCGGCGTCGGTCGCCTGTGTGGTTTGACTGCGAGTTAATTACGGGCAGTTGGTTGACGAACCAAGTGTTTGCATGATGAGCGCTATTTTTAGACTCATAGCTGCGGATCTAATTATGGTAATTAGATGTCTAATCATTGTTTGGATGAGATCTATATAATAGACTCATGGTTGTATTGGAAAAGTGTGCTAGGGAGTAAGAGAGCATAATTATAATCTCCTTCTGTGTGTGAGGTAGAGCAATGGTGCGTTCCTCCTAGTGCCACAGTACCAGGTGTGTTGGTGCTGGATTGGAGAGCCAGCTGGGTTCTTCAGGAGTGTAGGATCTTGGTCACAGTTGCATGGCCTATATAGGAGATCTACATGGTAAGTAAGATCGTTGATCTGTAGGTGTATGTGTGTGCAAGGTCGAGGTTCACAGGTGAATAGAACCATTGTTTGATTTGCAGGTGTGCAAGGTCATATAGACAGCAACACAATAGGGAGCAGCATCAGGCATGATCTACTTGGAGTACAGGTGTGTACTCGGATAGAGCAAGAGGAAGGCAAGGGAGTTCCTTCCATAAGTATGGTCTGTTGAATTGCAGGTTGTTACAGATTCATGGGAGATCTACTTGAAGTACCTTGAGTACTTGTGGAGCACGTGGAGTGCTTGTGGAGTGCGTGGAGCACTTGTGGTGTGCGTGGAGCACGGGAGGTGAACACCAACTCTGTATTTGAGTTGGGTGTTGGGACCTGTGAGAGGGAGAGCTTTGGGGAGAAGAATTACTGTTCACTTGAGGTGTGGGAAACCTCTGTAAGGTGGTGGAGAAGAAGTGGCATCTTCTTTATTGTATTCTTTTCTGTATAAAGTGTTAATACAATTTGTGTATTGTCTCTCATATCATGTGTTATTCTGAATTCTAGTTACTTGATGAATCTGGTTAATTTCTGCATATTAAGTTGCTTGGTTTGGTAATCAAATTGTGTGCTTCCGGTTTATATCCTCCCAACAAGTGGTATCAGAGCAAGGTTGTTGGCTCATAGCTTGATACCAACAAGTGGTATCAGAGCTAAGGTTGGAGGAAGCAGGTTTTGTGTTTGGTTACAGGGCACTCTCAGGGGTTTCTGATCGAGTGGGAGTAGAGCAACAGCAGATCAAAGTAAGCTAAGAATGGAGGAGTTGAAAAGCACAGATGGTCACTCACGGTCCTATGGAAAGAAAGAGCAGGTAAAAGATTATTGTTGGTTGGTAGCAGATCAGCATGAAGAAACTGAAGAAGCAGATGTTGCAGGTGTTATTGCACAGGATGTTCTTGGAGGTTTCTTGGATAAAGTTGAATCTTGGATAAAAGATTTGGTTGCCTCTTTCCATGCAGTTCCAGGTAGAGGAGCTGGTAAGCCTTGCCAAAGAATTGGCAAAGGGGAAGTGAAGCTGAAATTGTAGGCGGCCAACACACAGGTGTTGATGAATGTCATGCAGGTCCCAGGTTTGGAGATATGGCTAATTTCTTCAGAAAGATTGGGTGATGAGAGATGCACAAGAACTCTCACAGCGGATGCACTTGAATTAGCTGGTGGTAAGAAAACAGGTATCCTTTATCTACTTGTTTATATTACTGATTCTTCTTTTGTTGCGGAGACATGGCTTCGTAGGCTTGGTCACATGAGTAGGAAGGAGATGCATGTTCTTAAGCGGAAGACAGATATATTTGACAGGCTTAAGAACTGGAAAGCCTTGGTGTTTATGGAGGAGATGGTGGACAGAACCCAGTGGATGTGGCTGGATACTTCTGAGCAGGGCAGTTTGGACATGGGTTTTGATTCAAAGGAGCTCGCGGGTAAAAAGTCATCACTCACAGGTGAACACAGATACCGATGTCGGTCAGGAGGAACCGGCGTCAAACAGACAGGTGCCGATGTCGGTCATGTGCAGACCGAAGCCGGCGATGTCGGGCAGGGTAAGACCGATGTCGGTCATGGGACCGACGTCGGCAGTATGTAAGACCGATGTCGGTCAGAGGACCGACGTCGGCAGTAGGGACACCAGTGCTGGCAGGTTGGTAGTCAGGTACAGACGCATGGAACCGACGTTGGTCAGATGCAGACTGTGGGGTGACCGAGGTCGGTCACTGTAACGGATTTTGGGTGGATAGCAAGCTGTCAAGGAGTCTCAAACACCCATACGGAGGACTGAAGGCGTAAGTAGGCCCTCAAATTCGTTGTTCCTCTTCTTTATACATGTTTCTGATTGTATAGCAGGAAGGATCCAGGAAACAGGTGTGAGCTTGGCATGGATGAGGATGTGATTCCTTGGAGGAGAACCAGACAGGTGTGTTTTGGTAGAGATGCCAGCAGGTATGAAAGCACAGAGACGAACGAATACCTTAGTAGAAGAATAGAGAGAACGGATACGTGAGACGGAAGACCAGGTATATGGTCTTGTGGAGCTGCAGGATAGTGGTACAGGTTTTGACAGGTGGAGGACGGAGCATGGCTTCAGTCAATGTCAGGGTAACTACTGTGGTTTTGTCTTACCAGGGGGATGATGAGTCGCGACATCATTCTGTTGCTGTATGTGGATAGTATGCTAGCTAGCAGGGGTGTACATACAGGGTTTTGCTGAGCTAAGGGTAAGATTAGTTCAGTGGATGTCATGAGGAGTTTGGAGCAGCGGAATTCTTTGACATGGGAGACATGGGGATCACAGGTTGATTTTGTCTCGAGTGGGAGCTGATGTGAATCAGGTGTTGGCGAGGTTCAAGTTGCAGAGTCGGAGCACACTAAGGGCTGGACAGGTACAGTGTCCGAAATCACATGAGGTCTGGCATAGACCTGAGTATTCCCATGCAGTGGGAGCTGTCAGAGAGTTAAGAGCCAATTCGGGGAAGTGGGTTCTCAGGTTTTCTGAGAGGGACCGGCAGCAGGTGTTGTTATGCAGGGTCAGGACTTCACTACAGGTGTTGTAGGTTCGGATGTGGCAGGTTACTCGGATGACAGGTGGTACACCACGGGATGTGTGGTGGGTTGTCTTCAAGTGGGAGCTTGAAGAGGGATACAAACCAGGAAACAGATTAGATGGAGTACAGGTACAGGTACAGTGCAGCTGTTTATCTCCAAGTGGGAGATTGTTAGGATTGTGGAGCTAAAAGCTTCACTGATGCAAACAGGAGAGGAGGTTGCTGAAGGTTGCTGAGTTGCAGAAGAAGTTGGGGTCGGTCTGATCAGCCGACGTCGGCGGGAGAGCACAGAGAAGCAACCGACGTCGGTCATATATCGGCCGATGTCGGTCACCTCCAGGCGGACAGGGACCGGCGTCGGTCGCCTGTGTGGTTCGACTGCGAGTTAATTACGGGCAGTTGGTTGACGAACCAAGTGTTTGCATGATGAGCGCTAATTTTAGACTCATAGCTGCGGATCTAATTATGGTAATTAGATGTCTAATCATTGTTTGGATGAGATCTATATAATAGACTCATGGTTGTATTGGAAAAGTGTGCTAGGGAGTAAGAGAGCATAATTATAAGCTCCTTCTGTGTGTGAGGTAGAGCAATGGTGCGTTCCTCCTAGTGCCACAGTACCAGGTGTGTTGGTGTTGGATTGGAGAGCCAGCTGGGTTCTTCAGGAGTGTAGGATCTTGGTCACAGTTGCATGGCCTATATAGGAGATCTACATGGTAAGTAAGATCGTTGATCTGCAGGTGTATGTGTGTGCAAGGTCGAGGTTCACAGGTGAATAGAACCATTGTTTGATTTGTAGGTGTGCAAGGTCATATAGACAGCAACACAACAGGGAGCAGCATCAGGCATGATCTACTTGGAGTACAGGTGTGTACTCGGATAGAGCAAGAGGAAGGCAAGGGAGTTCCTTCCATAAGTATGGTCTGTTGAATTGCAAGTTGTTTTAGATTCATGGGAGATCTACTTGAAGTACCTTGAGTACTTGTGGAGCACGTGGAGTGCTTGTGGAGTGCGTGGAGCACTTGTGGTGTGCGTGGAGCACGGGAGGTGAACACCAACTCTGTATTTGAGTTGGGTGTTGGGACCTGTGAGAGGGAGAGCTTTGGGGAGAAGAATTACTGTTCACTTGAGGTGTGGGAAACCTCTGTAAGGTGGTGGAGAAGAAGTGGCATCTTCTTTATTGTATTCTTTTCTGTATAAAGTGTTAATACAATTTGTGTATTGTCTCTCATATCATGTGTTATTCTGAATTCTAGTTACTTGATGAATCTGGTTAATTTCCGCATATTAAGTTGCTTGGTTTGGTAATCAAATTGTGTGCTTCTGGTTTATATCCTCCCAACAGATTATGTAGCCGCTTCCCATTCCATTACCATTCCACAAGCAATTGCCATCAACTAAAATAACCATATCATTTACATTCCATCTCCCATAAGTGTTGATTGGGATCAACAGAATCACACTTTGTTGAACTACATCCATGGTGACATAGCAGTTGAAGAAGGGCAAGGAGGCCAATACCACATTCATGTAGCAAAAGCACACTTTCCAATTGAAACTTTTTTAGAGGCACTAGGATACAATCAAAGTTCTAACTCAGCATCTTCTAGTGAAATTTTTTTAGAAGTGGTATAAGACAATCGAAGTCAAATTTCAAATTTTCTTAGTGAAACCTTCTTGAAGGTGCTACAAGAAAATCAAGACAACTTCATTGGTGAAAAACTCTTTGAGGCACCAATAGCTGAGCACACAATTTCTTCACTACTTGATGAAGACAATCAAAGATCAAATCAAAATAACTTCCAATCTATAGTCTAATCAGATGGTAACTACTCTCAAATTCAAAAAAAAGAGAAATTTGGTGGTCCTATTGAGATAACAAGTCTTTGGCCCTGTCACAACTAAAATTATGCCAAATTTAGCATCAACAACATTACGTGTTACTAAAAGTACTGATCTTCATTTGTTTTTCCACCATTATAAATTCCATTATCATCTACCATTCCATTTCACAATCAAACCTACTAGCCATTATTTGTCCTTGTTTACCATCCATGGCCACACTTGCCTTTGTAGAGGCTACAAAGATACCTTGTCTGGATGCTTGAAGGAATCAGAATCAATGACCAATGAAGATCATAAAAGAATTCTTGACAACCAGATCTGTAGGCCATTCTTGATAGAGCAAATATTCAGATAAGGTGTGGGATAACAATTAACATGATTGAGTATTTTGTTTGTATCATTTATTGATTAGGATGTGCATATCCATCTCAATAGGAAAAATAGAATCATGTTCCATTTACCACACCTAGGCCAAAAACATGTACCATACCATTTCACATTACCATATCATTACCCTTATTACATATGCCTATTTTCCATTATCACAGATCCTACCATTCAACCCATCACTTGGGGGAAACTCTCCTACCATTTTAACCCAATTATCAAAACCATCATTATCCTCAAGAAAGACTATGTCATCCTATCATTTCATTCCTATCTAGACCAAAGCCTATTTTTACTCATCTGACCTAATCTTGTTTTGATCTTGGTTCATTTGGTTCTTTCCATACCTTTTGTGAGAGGATTTTGATCAAGTTTCAACAATCAATCCAATTTGTGTTTAAATGACAGTCTATGAAAGTAGTGTGATAGTTGATCTAACAAGACATCTTTCATTTTCCATTTTGTATCAAGCTTGTTTATGTGAGCCTGATTATAACCACCTATGGGCAAATCAATGTTTCACTAGTCTTGCTTTTAATTATAACCACCTATGGGAAAATTAGTATCATTGACCTATGCCATTGTATCCTAGTTATAATCACCTATGGGAAAACTGGGGGCAACACTTGTTTATTATGCATTGCTGCATCACCTTGCCATTATTATTTTCATTTGACTTACCATTTGCCAGATTTGAGAACTTATTGGGTCCTAGTTGGTTTTTCCCTACCTTTTGTGTGGATGGAATTACTATGACTTGAGGTCATTTTAGGACTATGTGGGTCATGCTCAATTCATGTTGAGGTCACCTCAGTCCCCCTTTTCATATGCTCTCACTATTTTGTGAGCAACCTAAGCCAAATGCTCTCACCGTTTTACGAGTAGATATCTTATCATTCTTTAATGAGTTAAGATACCTCAAAAATACAAAAATATTTATCTTGTCTAAGCCTAGTCAGTTATCCTCGATCCATCTTACTAGGGCATGGTCATTTTTAAGATGGTTTCATTTGATTTTGTTTTTAGGCTTTCTATTTATTTGTTTATTTTAGATTATTTATTTGTTTATTTTTTCACTTGCCTATGTGTTTGCTTTCAGCACTATTACCTCAACTCAATCTATATGCATTCATGGGTGATTCCTTGAGCACATTATTATTGAGTCTATCCATATTCATATGTCAACATTGTCATCATGGTTTTTATCATTGGTGCATTGTTTTTAAGTGTTTATTAGATATCGAGAGTCAGTCCTTATGCATTTTTTGGCCAAGTCTTCATGGTGTTCTATCATGATGCCTAACATCACATGCTACAACAAAAATCAGCTTCAATAAGTTCTGTAATCAATGGAGCCATAGAAGTTTCTCCTTGGCACCTTGGTAAACCCTTCCATCCCACCCTTGATTAAATTAACCCATTGGCCATTATAGATGTATCACTACTAATAAGTATGAACATCTCCTCATTGGTAGGTACAATTAAATCATTTCTAATGATCAATATTATTCCTCTATCTATCTCTTTCATCACTTTACACCCACTCATCTTTAATCTATATTCTAGGTTATATCCTTGAGTTATGCTTGCTAATCCTCCCTAATTGGGGCACAATCATCTTTAGCAAATATAGGTCCTCTTAATGATTATAACCACCTATGGGCAAATCATTATTTTGATTTTTATTCTTGATTATAACTAGCTTTGGGAAAATTAGTATCCTTTTTACATCAATGCATGCAAACATTTACTCATTTGGATTAATCTCAACCACAAATTAATTCCACCTTTATTTTTGTTTCTTTTTGAGGGACCATCTATCAACAAATGTGATGGCCACTCCCTCAAGGGGGCATCATCCTAGGCTTCCTAAACACCATTTGGAGCTTTATTCTTCAACCATTATCTTATTTTTGTGATATAGGCCTTTTCTCATTATTTGAGAAGACATTGCTTTTCCTATGGTTTACAACATCTTCCTAAATAGGGGCAAATTATTGACACCTAATCTAGCCACCGATAACCTTCAACCAGGGTTTTGACCAATTTCCACTTAAAATGCACAATTTGGCCTAAAAACACTAAAATACATTAAATGAGTTGAAATTGACATATTCAAATTCCAATTTTGGCTAGAGCATCACTAAATGGGGTAGTGCAATTTATGGGCCAACTAACTTTGATCAGTTCATTTCGAGTCAAAATACCAATTTTGCACGTAGGTACTCTGGATTGCTTTTTCCTATCAAATATATTACACAAGACACATGCCTTTGTTATTTATTTTTGGTAACATCCTAAATGAGAATAATATTCTAATGCATCTAACATTGACTTCTAATTCCAATCAAGTCAAATTTTAGACTAATAACAAGGCATTCTAATCAATTTGAGTAATTTGTGCACAAAGTGCGTAAACATGCTTAAGAGAAAATTAACCCAAATCAAGGCATAATTAATAATTCCATGGAAACTTGTTGAATAATTTTTTTTGGAAATGAATATTGAATATCTACATCATCAAGTGACCTTATTTCTTGGGAAGACATCCCTAGGCCATTAAATACCACAACTATCAGGATTCATGCCCTCCATGCCTCATCAATGCCTTCCATGATGCACCACATGCCTCTTAATTTCCCTTTATTCCAATGTCATGATGAGGATAATTATAAAAATTTAATTAATCCTCAACCACACATCTTAATCTCAGGATGGATGGTTTAGGTTGACTCTAGACATTCTCAAAAATCTATAAATAGAGAGGCCATGAACATCATTTCTAAGACATGATTATACAAAGTTATAATGCATAATTGATTACAAATATTCATTAAACTAGTGTTATCATGCAAAATTGATTCCAAGCTAAGCCAAGCCACAAGCCAAAGGTGCCAAGAAGAGATGAAGGTAGCCAAGCTTCAATTGCCAAGGAATTCATGAGCACAAGCCGAGCAAGCCACTACAACAAGCATTTTGGAGCATCCAAGGGAGGTGAAAGAAGGTTTATTTTGAATTTTATGTGTGTTTTATTCATGTTTATTAACTAATCTCTCCCTAGTGTCTAGGACTATATATGTTATGCTAGTTAGTGTGTTTCTTTCATTTTGTTTTCATTTTGAAACTAACATCATACTAACCATCCTCTCTTGAGTCAAATTATTAGATCATAGGAACTACTCAAAGGACATCTTTAAAAAATCATGTCTATCAAAGTGAGACTCCTTAATGAGTGGGAAAAGATATAGAGACAACTCTATAGAGACTGGCTTGTCAAGGAGATGAGGCTCTTTAAAAATAGGTAAAATATGAATAGGCAACTTTTAACAAATTGACGTTAAATATGAATAAGTAACTTATAATAGGTTGAATTGTCACAAATGGGTATTTCAATAATAAATTTTTAGTTTTGATTCATAATTATTTGAAAAAAATCAATTTTGAAGACATTTTGGTCCTCATAAGATGGCTCTTGAAGAGGTAATGGTTGTTGTTGAGGCTCAAAGATCAAAACATAATTTATAAAGTGGGAAACATTTGGTTTATGATGATCAATGGTTTTTGGTTCAATAATAGACTCTCCAAAGATTAGACAATTAAAGAAAGGATAAAAAATAATTGGTTCATCAAATGGAGGTTATTGTCATAAAAAACTAGTGATGGGCCAAGAATGGTAATGAATAGATGCTTCATAGTTTGGTTTCTCATGAAAACTAGAGGAGGTCTTAAAATGGTAAGCTTCACACATTATAGAGCTTTACTACTAACACAAGCTAAAGGGGGAGGAGGATATCCTAAAATAATGACCTTTGGGTGTTGTGGAGCTTGATTTGTTTGTATGAGTCGAATGAGAAGGAGGATATGCCAAAATGGGTAACCTTTGTGCATGGAATGCAAATTGAAGGAGATGGAGGACATCCTAAAATGGTAACCTAATTTTATAGTAGAGCCTACTTACTTGCACAAGCCAAAGGAGAATATCCTAAAATGGTAAAAACATAATGCTTCTTAGTTTGGTTGCTTTTATAAACCAAAGGAGGAGGTCCTAAAATAATAACCTTCACATGTTATCAATCTTTATTTTTTGCACAAGATGGAGGATAATAGACCAAAATGGTAACAACAAAGTGCTTCTTAGTTTGGTTTCTTGTGTAAACCAAAGGAGGAGGTCCTAAAATGGTAACCTTTATACATTGTATAGCTTGCTTGCTCACATAAGCCGAAGGAGAATAACCCAAAATGTTAATAATGGGATGCTTAATAGTTTGGTTGCTTGTGAAAACCAAAGGAGGAGGTCCTAAAATCATAACCTTGACACATTGTGGAGCTTTCTTACTCACATAATCTGAAGGGGAAGGATGAGGATGGCACACAATAATCAGCATGGATGTAATTGGTTTTCAATAGATAGGCCCAAAGACGACAACATCCTCAAACAAGATGGAGTGCTCATGTCCATCATAAAAATGCTATACATTATAACTAGGGCCATAAGAAACCCTATTTCAAGTATACCATAGTGTCATTATTTTAAAAAAGAGTGTTATCAACATTTCGTAATATTTGTATAATGTTTTACAAATGTTTAAACAAGATATGATGTTTGATCTTATTTTTCAACAAATGACTAAGGTTTCAAAGAGACTATAAAAGGAGGGTGGCTTGGAACTACACACAATTAGAATAATGTGTTCAAAAATTTACTCAAATTTTGGTAAATTTGAAATCGTATATATTGGAAGAGGGTATGATAACTCAAAAATCCAAGGTGAAAACTAGTACACCAAAGCCTAGATCTTTGTGATACATCAATACCATAAAATATAGTTTAAATTTGATGAGTTACTACTAGAAAATTGGAATAAATCCATTCAGATAATGAAAGAGATAATTCAAACCAAGAAACTCATGATGTGAAAACATGCAATAATTCTTAAGTATAAAACTAAAACCAAACGGGCAACACAATTTCACCACATGGTGATAGTGGGGATAATATAAAATGTGTTCTAGGACTTAAATTAAAAGTGATGTAAAAGATGATTTAAGTCCACCAAGATGATAAGTGTGAGTTTGAGTCTATAAAATGGCCCTTAATTCAAAAAATAGAAAATTAAATCCATGTTAAAACAAGTTTAAAATGCAAATGGCAAATCCAGTTTAACACATCAACCCTTAGAACTTAGAAAGGTTAAATTTTGAATGTGAATTATCAATGAAGGACTTAAGATAATTTGGAAAATGAGACTCAAATGGGTATCATACATGCATGAATTAGACCAAGAATGACACAATGTTTATGATGACAAATTTAAACAAGGAAAAGATTAATTTTCACTTGGACAGTGTAACGCCTCCTTGTTCAATAAATTTGGGGACAATGTATTTTGGTTTATGACATTTATATTAACAAGAAATTTTGGCCCAAAACAAGACCAATTAATCTAAGACAAAGAAAAATCAACTATTTAATCATCTTAAGTCCTAAACTGACTAGGTGTGGCAAAGTGGGGTTAACTAAACTAGCAAGTTTTTGAGCATTTATAGATGGATCCCATGCATAAGACTTTCACATAAAAATGTAGGAGAAGAAACACATCAATTAGGTCAGTGTAATATGGATTGTTGTAAAAAGGTCTTGCTTTTTTTACAACCACTACATCTATTGCTTACTCAGTGTAGTGTGATGTCCAACATGATCATCTATACCATGGGCTTAACCTAGAGATAAGAGATGGTTTAACCGATTAAACCACTATCCCAATTGATGATACCAATTTATATACCCCCTCATGAATATGGGTTGAAGACAATGCTAGAAGATCAAACCTTGGGTTAAAACTTCCCTAAAGAACTCGTGGGAGATAATGAAGTCCTCCTCATAAACCAAAATGCAATGAAATAAATGACCAAGTAAAAGAGCTTTAAAAGTTGTTTCCAGATCACCCAAGTCATGTGGGTCTTGGGGAGAGCCTTCACAACTTCTCTTCTACACCTTTGGACTAAGTCATTTTAAAATTAGGTTGGTGCTTTTGATCCCAAAAGTTCCCTAAAGGTGACATATGGGAGAGCATACATGCACAACTCCTTATTTGCTTAAACAAATCTAATTTAGGCAATCAATAATAGAAATTTTGCAAAAATTTAAAGTGTGTTCAATTTTAAAGAGCTAAACAAATTATGTGGTGATGTTCTTTATCCCCTTGGCTTTAAGATGTAAAAACTTGTAAAATTTGTAGAATAATCAAGAAAATCATTTAAGTAACCATCTAAGTGTTTCTTTAAGCACACAAAATAAATGTTCTTAATCCTTTTTAAGCACTTAAAAGAGTTTTAAAAAACTAGACTAAGCTTGTTTAGATCCTTTTTTAAATTGGTCCTACAAAAAAAGTCAAAATTTATCTAGCCTTGAAGCATTTTTTCAAATGGGATAAACAAATTTGTAAAATGAGCTCTCAGGTTTCACGCAGTTCAATCCCTATACTCTGTAAAACCATGATTCAGACAAATAATATTACTACTCAGGTTAACAATCCCATTATTCAGGGTTATAATATTGCTACTTAGGTCCATAATACCATTATTTAGGTTGGGTTAGGTCAAGGTCACAATCCTACTATTCAAGGTTACAATCCTACTATTCGAGTCAGGTCAGGTTGGGTTGGGTCAAGTTGGGTCTAGTCGGGTCAGGTTATGGTGGGTTAGGTCGGGTTAGGGTGGGTTAGGTCAGGTTTGGTCAGGGTCACAATCCTATTATTTGAGGTTACAATCCTATAACTCAGGTTGATAATCTCATGACTGTATGAGTTAAAATATTTTAGGCTAGAGGATAAAATCATGACTTACAATAGCAAAACTGTGACTTCTAGAAAAATGGATTTTTTCTCAAAATTTCACCTTATTTACTTCCACACTTTAAGATCCTTCAAGGAAATGGTTAGTAGGTTGTTTTTAAGTACTTTTTGATCAAATTCATGGGGTGCAATCCCATTAGGCATGATAAAATGTAGATTGGATTACAAGAAATGATTAGTCAAGCATTAGTCAAATAAATCAAAGAAAAATTCATAAAGAGCTAACTAAATCAAGCCAATCTATTCATGCAGGGTTTGCTAATAAAAATAATATATAAATGAAATTAAGTAAACTATTGCCTTCCTAAATGACTCCATTGCTAAAAAGTGTCTCAAAAACATGTTCTCCCCTTGATCAAACATCTTTATCTTCAACAATAATTGTGGAAAACTCCTCCAATGTCTCAAAAACACTCCATAAAACCTAGGCTCATGATATTGAAACTATCTAATTGCATATCCAATGAAGCTAATTTAAATATGAATAATGCAATAATCAAGACACAAATGAGTTGTGGAGAGATTTAAGCATTATAACATTACACAATTTGAGCTTAAAAATGATGTTCATAGCCTCTCTATTTATAGATTTTTGAGATTGATCAGAATAAGTTATGACCATCTATATTGAGATCAAGATGTGTGGCTAAGGATCCATTCAATTTTGGAGGCTAAAATCAATAAATGACATCACAATGATTTTGGAAGAAGGGGCATTAATGAGGCATGAGAGGTATGAGAGGCCTTAATCTGATATTTTATGCATTTATGGCTTAATGGATGCCACCCCATATGATTATGTCACTAGGTGATGTAGATATCAACAATAAATTTACAATAATGAGATATTCAATAAGTTTCATGGAATTCTTACTTAAGATCTTAATTTTTATTAATTAGCTTAAACAAGGTTAATCAAGTTTAATGCAATTCTTTGAAAACTGGTGCACAATTAATAAAAAATGGTCAGAAAGTCATATTACTGAGTCATAATTTGATTGGAGAAGAATTGAAAGGTGATGTTAGATGCATTGGAACCGTATGCCCATTAGGATGTTTCTAACACAAAATAACAAAGGTACATGATGTGTACTAACGAATTAGAAGAAAAGAGTGATCCAGAGCATAAAAAGACAAAATCATCATTTTGACTCAAAATGATTTGATCAAAGTTAGGTATCACATAAAATGCATTACCCCATTTAGGGATAAATTAGCCTAAATCAACACTTGTAAATGACAAGCTTGAACCATTTAACTCGTTTTAGTCAGTTTGGCCTAATTTGGTCATTTAAGTGTAATTCGAGTAAGATTAATAATTTCAACATAAATGGTGTTAGGAATTAGATGTCTACCAAATCAAATTGAAGGAAGAGGTCAATATGACATGGAAGATATAATTTTCTATTGTTCTTATTATTATTATTATTATTTATGTGGATTTACACACAATCTTGCAATATTACTAATTGTTCAAAATATAAAGGAGGTGAAATATAAAGCTCTTGAAAGGAGGACCCTCTTTAGATCATTTTAAATTTATTCCTTAATTTATTATATTACTAATATTAATTGTTATTTTTTTCAAAAAATATCTTTATGACTTATGTCTTTTTCAAGATTAGGACATTATCAATGGAATTGTTTAAGATTTCCTTGAGTAATAGGAGAGGTAAGTACATATTCATGAGATCTGTTTGAGAGTTCAATTAATTTCAATATTCAATTTTGATTTAGTTTTTAAAATATATAACAAGATATTCTATAAAGTTACTTGACTTGGAGTAGGTACTTTAATAATGGAGTTTCCATATTACGATGCCATGCTTAATATCTCCCATTTCCTATTATGTAATAGGCATATTATATCAACTCTTATTAATACAAGGGAAAATATTAAACATAAATTTTAGGCTTGAAAAGGTTTTGGATAATTTATTACCAACAACATAAATTACCAAACAATAAATCCACCAACATAAATGGGTAGATGCAAGATAATTGTTAGAGGGCATATGCCCTATGTAGTACAAAGGACATATGCCATTTGTACTACATAGGGCATATAACCTTTGTACTATATAGGGTGTACTCCCTTTGTAATACATAGGGTATACACCCTTTATACTACATAGGGAATATACCCTTTTTACTATATAGTATGTATGCCCTTTAGCAAAGGGCATACACCCTTTACCTAAATAATTTTGAAAATTTTGTATTCCCTCCAAAAGATGAAATTTCATAGGGTGTACATGCTTTATAAAGGGCATACACCATTTGAAAATGGTATACACCATTTATAAATCATGTACACCCTATGAAATGACATCCTTTAGAGGGAATATTAAAATTTCAAAAAAAAATTTAGGTAAAGGGATTATGCCTCTTGATCTGCATTATTTTGTTGGTCTTTTTGTGTGTACAAGGATATATTCAGTAAAATAAATGTAAGTTTAGATTTTATAAAAATAATATATAAAATTACATTTATTTTAATAAATATAACAAATTAGGGCCAATCTGCATCTTATGAAATCAATTCTAGAGTGGTAGGAGTTACCTATTAAAAGTTATTTTTTCAAAATCCATTTTGGTCAATACTTAGTTATTAAAATTTAAGGATTATAAGATATAATGAGAAATGAAGTTTCGAATCATGTTACATATTTAATATATATAATTTAAGATTACATTCCTACTTTACCTAATTGAGTATACCTTGCCTACTTTAGCTACTTGAGTATGCCCTACCTGAATGAATAACCAAGCCATATCTTGATATTTAATATGCCCTACCTAAATACCAGAGCCGTATCTTGATCTTGAATATTTATTACCTACCTTATTTCAATTAAATATTCCATACATAATTTAACTACTTGAGTATGCCCTACCTACTTTACATACTTGAGTACATGACATACCCAATTTAATATCGAGCCACATCTTGATCTTGAGTATGCCCTACCTAAATACCTGAGCCATATATTATTATTGAATATGTCATACCTATGTTATTTTACTTGAGTATGCCATACCTCCTTTACCTACTTGGGTATTTCCTACCTACCTATCTTTATTTCCCTACCTACTTGAGTTACCTACTTGAGTATGCCCTATCTAATAGAGTATGCCCTACCCGATTAAATACCCGGGCCATATCTTAATCTTGAATACCCACATCTAATCCTTATTTTGTATCTATCTTAACCAAGCCACATCATGAATAAACAATACCCAATTGAATACTTGAACCATATCTTGAAAGGAGTGGGGGAATCATCATGCTTGAAAATCAGTAGAGGGGGCATTATACGATCAAGGGATAAAGGAAAGGGGTCATTATTAAGGGATGCTTGAAAATCAAGAGAGGGAGACTCATCACCTATATAGAGAAAAGAGAGGGGGAATTAAAAAATCATTAAAAATATAGGGGGTATTCTCACTTATATATATAGAAAAGAGTGACTAGGGATGATCAGGTAAAAGTCTTGAAGGTAGATTTAGGTTGAATTCGTACATAATTTATGGAATTTTTATCAATGGGTATATCAATATGAATAAATGATTGGCATATAACATGTGAATTATAGCATATTTTTAGTAATGATACAATCACTCATACATGACATCTGCCACATACCTAGTACTACATGTGGGTATGTAATCAATCATATATGCATCTATCTATAATTTTGATATAGTCACTCATACCAGACTTGAATGTAATTAATCACCCAAATACACTTCATTCATAATAGAAGGAATGAAACACTAGTCAAGAGTCATCTTAAAAATATATCATTCATTTTGAAACAAATTTTTGATAGATTGGTCAAATGATGCATACTTTAATTCTAATCTCATACATGCATGACCTAATTGATTTATTTCCAAACTAGCATAAAGCATAGTCATCTTGTATCATTCCAAACTCACATAAGACACTACCACTACCACAATAACTACCACTACTATTTTGGGTGGAGGGGAATACATTAAAAATCGATTTTATTAGGCTCATATCAAAATCACTCATATCTTTATCACTCCATCATCTTTCATTGTTCTTCATCATCCATAATCACTCCCTCATCAACCCTCGTCATCCCTAATCACTTAATCATCATTCATAATCATCCTTAGTCACACCATCATTGACCCCCATTATCCCTCAACATCCCTAATCACTCCCTCAATGGCCCTCATCATCCCTAATCAATCCCTCATCATCCATCATCATTTATCATCATCTCTAATCATTCCCTCCTCATTTTAGGTTTTAAGTTTAAGGGGTTTTGGGGATATGGGTTAAAGGTTAGGGTTTATTAGAATAATTAATGGTTAAATGGTGTTATTTATGTACCCTTAATACATTAAATTATATTAGTTAAATAATAATATATTTTATTATTTATCATGAGTTTATCCTCATGTAAATAAATAATAAAATATATTAAATGACCTTTAGAGAGGTTGGACCCATTAATGTGGTGGTTGGAAAAGGTCATTTATAATATAAAAATTACCTTGCCTATATAATAAATATTTTATATTGTAAGATGTAATGAAAAAAAGAAGTGAGGGGAAGAAAGGTTGTATTGGGTACTTGTTAGTTTTTCATAATATGAATAATCTTTATGGGGTTTTTACCTCTTCATGAAGTTTTTTCATGGTATATTTATGTTATGGTGTGTTCAACTTTACTCTCATTGTTTCATAGTGAATGTCTTTGCTATTAGTCTCACATCTAGATCTGGTATTCATTTGTAATTGTATTGCTTGTTCTGTCATGGTATTAGAGTTGGTTGATGCATGATCAAATAACAAGATCATATATCAGAGTTTTTGGCTTATGTTCAAGCCTAGATTCATCCATTTTTCAAGCCATGGTATGTTTATGAAAATTTTCAAGCTTCTCCTTCTGTAAGAAGTAATTTATTCTACTTTTTCCTCTCTTAGAAGCCTAGAGATATCAGATCTATGTAATTTTTCATATTTTGAGCCTATTTTCATGTCATAGATCTATCTGAGAATCTAAAAATGGGTTAAAAATGCTTATTTTAGCATTAAATTTTTAAATATTATCTTTTTTTTTCTATACTAATAATCTTTATGAAGGTGGTTGAAGCTCTTTAGTTGTAAATTTGAGCAAATAAAAGCATTTCAAAGCTAGACTAGTCTTGGGCACTATTTTTTAATCTTTTCAAGGCCTAAATATCATAAAAATTAATAAATATTTTATTTTTAAAGTTTTTACAACTTGAAATATATTTATAAATGTTATATCTGTGTTTTTTAGCCCACTAACACTCCTGTAGAAGTATCTGAAGCTACTAGTTAAAGATCCAGTAGTTTGAGTCAACCTGGAGTGCCATTTTTTAGCATAAAAAGTTGAAAATAAGAAAAAAAATTGTTTTTGGGTGTTAAATATCTATTCTGGTCACTCCATTTGCTTAGTTTGGCCATTTCTAAACATTTTTGACCTTCACTTTACTTGATTTAGACTTCTATAGCTGATTTTAATTTTCTTTCCTCCTAAATGGCATTTTTAGCATGTGTGAGCTAAATATTAGTGAAAAATCAGATTTTGGGTAGTAAATCTTAATTTTGATTATTCCAGTTGCTTAGTTTTACCATTTTAAGTAATTTAATCTTTACTTTGCCTGATTTGGTCTCCTACAACTCTTTTTAATTTTTTCTCTCCTCTTAAGTGCCATGTTTTAGCTTGTATGGCCATGGAAGAAAAAAAAAGAATTCTTAATCATTTTTTGAGATTTAAAAGTTAATTTCTTATTTTATGCAATATCTAAGCCTGTTGGATCTTGTAGACACCGAAATCGTGTCTACTCCTTGGTCGTCCTCCCCTCCTCTCCCCTTGGTCCCCTTCGTCCCGTTCCACTTCTAACCATGCCTAACCTATGTCTTATTGATTTAAAATAATCATCCATTTTAAATTAATAATTCCCTCTCTCTCCTTGACACCTCACCCCTCCTAGGATACCTCTCCTTGGATGCCCTCCACTACCCCATGCCAAGTCTTAAATGCCTTAAGACCCCATTTCATTCTCCCACTCATCCTCTCGTCTCATTTAACTCACCTTCGATCATTTTTCCATGACCAGCTAACCTCGACAGAAGGAAGAACAAACAAAAGGCTATTTTAAGCCCTTTTTCCTATTCTTTGGCTGCCGACATCGGTCAGTAGTCAGCTGACATCAGCGGTATTGCCGGCATCGATTGCCTTCAAAACTGCGTTCAGCACCCCGAATGCAGGATCTTCAACAATCTGACCTTTCAATTTTGAACAATCTGACCTTTCAATCTTCAATCTGCCAATCTTTCCAATCCTTCAATCTTCTGATCTACTTGAATCAAAATTAGACCTCTCTCTCTCTCTCTCAGGCACACAACAAGCATCACAGGCTACAAAAGCTCACATTGCAGGAAGTCTTCTGCAACCATTCTGCTACACTCTTTCTCCAGCAAGCCACATGTAAGTATTTCTTCTGTGTTTTTAGTTCAATTATTTAGACTATGTTAGTAATTAGTTTTCTAGTTACTGCTTCTTCTTAACATCATCAACCAGACTGTCAACCAAATCACAACCCAACCTCTTCTCTGGGAGCCTTCTCTCACCCTTATCTCCCTATTGCCTCTGTCTTCTACCTGCCCCCTTTTTCAGACCATACTCTCTACCCTACAGCCCTACACAGAGCATCCAAACAGACCCAGACCCCTTCCAGACCATTCTGTCGACTAGAACCCATCCAGACCCTGTCCAAGGCCATTGCCCCGATTGACGCCGGCCACTAGGCCCACTGCCCCTACCGACGTCGATAGACTAACCGACGTCGGCGACCTTGACCAACTGACGCCGGCAGACTAACCGACGTCGGCGACTATGGAAGACCGACAACAGAATATAGGTAAGCTTTATCTTTATTTCTTTTGTTTAGTCTTTCACCATTTCTTTTCTTTATGAAACATTATTATATTAACAGTGGACTGACATCCCTTAAGGAAGTCTTTGCACTTCTGGGACCAAGCATATCACTTGATAGTCTACCTTATTGCCATCTAACAATTTTCTTGTTCAAGTCTCTTTTTTCTGCAGGTGTCATCCTCCACAGCCAAAGAGGAGTCCCTTCAGTCGTTTGGATAACGGTGCGTAGACCTCATCCGAGTAACATCTAACCCTAGACCATTTTATCTTAGTTTCTCATTTTCTTTTGAATGCGAAAGTGAAAAAACTTGATAGAAACATTTTGTCACACCCAGTGGGACCCTGGAGTTTTCCTTGGGTTCATTACTTTTTCTTCTACAAACAAACTTTTCATATAGGTGCATTAGGTCTCTCCTTGCATCTTTTTCTTTTCTCTCTTCCAAAAGAAACCATTATCAAGGTTAAAAAGAACCCTTCTTTCTTTCTTGCATCTTAGACTAGTCAAAGTCATACTCTTCAACCCTTTTCTCCATATGTCTGCATCCGAACACACATTTCAATTTGGTCTTAAAATACATTACATTTCATTTCTTCTTGAATGCATACTTAGCTCACACATCTAGTAATTAAAACCACATCATGAATTAATCATAGCACACTTATGTTACACAACCTAACCACTTGCACAAATCAAACATCTAAACTTACTTGAGACAAGGTCTGACTAGGATTTCATCACCTAGCGAATACCTTACCCGTCCCATCAATCCCACTTGGACTTCACTACCAAGGGGAAAGCCCACTCTGTTCTCTGGCAGAGGCTAATCTCTAGGGGAATTATATACTAGCTAAGCAAGACCAGCTTATCACTGGGCTCGTGAAGTGAGGGGAGCTTGCTCCTTAGCACCAAGCCATGTACAGAACCTAACACAGATCTTGAGCACTGAAACTAACCCAAAACCAACTTTAGACTACCTCTTCTAGGACCCGTTCTACAAGCCAACCTCCCAAACACATTCTAAGGCATAAGCCAACATGATTCTAAAAGTTGATTCTTAGGATTTAATGCTTAGGGTCTACCTATCTCCATCTTCTTTTCTGTCTTTATTTGGTTTTTTGAGCTAGTGAGGACGTTTTCTTCTTTTTTTTCAAAAACTTTCAAATTCTTTGAGTTTATGGAAAACACAGTCACCGACATCAATTTTACCACCGATGTCGGCAACCTTTCTTCACCGGCATCTGTTATCTGACCGACATCGGCAACCTGTTCCACCAACATCAGTCTTTCTACTGACATCGATCACTATCTAAACTTTTTTCCCAAAACAACAAGCTTAAAACCTGGCTTTCTTGCTGTCCAACACACCTTCTAGTTTTTTGGAGCTGAAGCACATAGTTTTTGAAACCTGAACCTTTTACCTTGAATGGTTTTGACACGTAGTCAAACCAGGACTTTTTTTGACCATGCGAGGCAACAACCGCTTCCACTTTCGCCTTCCATAACTAGTCCTTTAATGGAGTATCATTCAGAGACTGAACGAACTCCTCCTCGACCAACTCTGACCCAACCATCTATTGTTCCCAAAGGGGATCAAAACTTTGAAAGGTTCCTTGACCTCAATGTCAAGGCCCTTCAACATTATCTCATGAGAAGCCAAATGCGAGACTCTTCAGGCAACCCAGTCTATGGGATGCCAACCTCCTTAACTGAAGTGGTAACGATATCGACAACGTCCGCTACCCAACCCATGGCCACTCCGGCCTTTACTTTGACCATCAACTCAACCACGACTAATATTCAAAGTGTGGCTTCTCCTTCTATCTCTAGGCCCACTTCCATCGGGGTTTCGGCCCCTCATCAACTGCAGACTATTCAACAAAATTCTACCCCTTTCCAAAATCTAGTTGTCTCCATCCTGCCTACTATTGCATCTATCAACACAAGAGTAACTACCTACCCTTCAACTAGTGCTGCCACCCCTCAACCACCTTTGGTGGCCCCTATTCAATTTGTGCCCTCTAACTTCATGGCACAACCACCCCTGGCTTCCACATCTATCCCAATGACTAGTTATCAATACGTTGCGCCCATACAAGTGCAACTGACTACGTCATATGCCTCTTCTAGCACCTTCCAAGCACCTTAAAACTTAGGGGGCACCCCATCTGCCAATTCGTTAGCCGATCTCATCAAGATACTGATGGATAAAATGTCTAATCTTGAGACCTCAGTTTTGAGTTCACACAATGTCCTTTCATATGACCAAATTTGTAATGAACCCATCCATCCCTCTGTCCCAATCTGACCGTATCCCAGTCAGTGGGAGCTTCCTAAGTTTACTCATTTCTAGAGTAAGGAAGACCCACAACAGCATCTACGAGCATTCAGACATGCTTGTTATCTTGTAGCCCATGATGATGTGTTACTGCTACACACATTCCCCATGTCACTTTCTGGCCCTGCCCTCGATTGGTACAGCTCACTTACCAGTCATTCTATCTTTTCTTTCACTCAACTAGCCCAACTTTTTATTTACCACTTTTCGATCAATATCACTAAAAAGGTCTCCATCACGGACCTCTACTCTATTAGACAATTCGATGATGAATCGATCGCCAATTTTGTCGCCCGATGGAGAGGCCTGATCAACCAAATCTCTTTCCCTTTGCCCTAACCTGAGCTCATCAAGATCTTTTCTTGAGCATGTGCCAGGCACATCTCATCCACCTTGTGGGTTCAAACATTTTACACTTTTGATGAATCTTTCACCATGGCCCAAAAGCTTAAACTCTGTGCTATTGAAGAAAATAGGTTCAAATTACGTAATACCAACGTAAGAGCCAATGACCCTTCTTCCAGACCTTCTTCTTCCCACTCCAAATCCAAAGGAGTGACAAACACTATGGTCGTTAGATCACCATCCTCGACAATGACCGACCAACCCCAACCCTCCACATCTCAAAGCATCACCAAGCAATTCCAACAACGCTACATACAGCGTCAATACACTCCAATTAGAGAGTCATATGCTTCTGTGTTGGAAAAACTCATCAAGCAGGGGGTCCTCAATCTCCCTCCAATCCAACCACCTCAATTCAACCCTTCAAAAGCCCTCCCTACATGGTATAGGGAGAATGACTTCTGTCACTATCACCGCATCCAAGGCCATGACATAAATAACTGTCGAACCTTCAAGAACATTGTCCAAGACATGATAGATAAGGGAGACCTCATCTTGGACAACCTGAATGCGCCACCCAATCAAAGCATCGACATCTTCAGACAACCCTTTCCTAACCATCTTCCTAGCCAAAATAATGTCCAGACCATGGCCGATAGCTCCCACGAGCATGATATACACACAGTTAACACGGTCTCGCCTCTTGTCCCTGACCAACCTCCTCCACAGGTAGAAGAGCTTTCTTCTCCTATTCGTCCATCACAGGTAGAAGAGCCTTCTTCTCTTGTTAGTTCTCCATTGACCTCTCTTATATTGGAGGATGCTTCGACCATACCAATGCCATTAGCCCCACCTTCATCCTTCCTCCTACCAATGGAGGACCATACCCTTCCTACTCCTCAACCACAAGTAGAAGGCACCATCATCACTGCCCTCTATCCTCTTGAGGAGTCACATTATCCTATTCCTTCTCCACCAAGAGAAGACCCTGACTCTTCACCCACTTCAATCGAGGAACACCCAGTGACGGTTTTCTCTTGCCTCTTCCCTGAGATCACTACATCTCACTCACCTCCATCCACATCTAAACCCAAACCCACGTAGGCATCCACCATGCCAAAAGAGATTAAATCTCTTGGTGTTCGCCCCATATCTAACCTTGCCTCGCACAATAGTGGCCCTCAAACCAAACCAAAGAAGGCCACTAAAACACACCAGAGAATTCCTCCCCCACCTTCATCATTACCTTCAATTTTGGGCCCGCATCCATCTACCTTAATAGGGGTGCTTCCTACTCCCGTACCTCACAGAGGCAAATTGCCTCCATTACTCTCTCAACCCATCAAACATATATTTCCTCCAAAATGACCAATGCCTCCTACGCCTCCAAAACAAAAGTCATCAACCCCTACTGCAACAAAACATGCATACCCATTGGTGGGTTCTTATGCCTTGCTGTTATGACAATTGTTGCAGTCTTCTCACATCAGTCTCCCACTTCTTAAACCATACTAATCTCTTATACCAAAACTACCCCGGTTCGATGACACTAAAGTTTGTGCATATCATCACACGTCGGGACATGACACTGAGCATTGTTGTGCCCTCAAGGTTGTCATTCGCCAATGCTTGGAGAAAGACACCCTTCTTCTTGACCACATTTTCAACAAACCTTCAAAATCATCCCTTGCCTCCCAAACCTCCTCATTGTCCCACTCATCAACTCTTGGATCAAGACCATCTTGGTTTGACAACACTAAATTTTTTCACTATCATCACACACTGGGACATGATACTGAGCGTTGCTCCACTCTTAAGGCTGTCACTCATCAACACCAAAAAAAGGATACCCTTCTCATCAAGGACCCTCTTGACCCTTTAACCAAACCATCGACACCATCACATGCCTCACAAACATCATCACCTAAATTGAGATCTCCACACAAGACTATGGTCCCTCCACCGCCTTTAACCCCCTCATTCAAAATCAACAAAGTCAACTTAACCAATAGCCCACCAACCCAAAAGGATAAAGGGAAAAGACATGTTTCTATCCCTTGGATATATCCATCTACCAAGCCTTCACCATAACCAAAACCCAAGATTACTTTCTTGGGCACATCTTGACCAGCATCCTCAAAGACAATCCCTGACTCTATGGTGAAACAACCTCACCACACGACCCTTGTGAAGGTGTCTTTGTATGATCTCATACAAAACTCTCCATAGCATCATCAAACTTTGATCCAAGCCTTACAATCAATGGAGGTCCAACCTGATGACCCCCAACCTCTGACCACTTTAATCAAATCATTACCAACCATTGCCTCCGTCACTATTCATGATTTTGAGATTCCTGCCTCCAACTTGGCAGATCAGGATCTCACCCTCTCCAACTAAATCTATCAAACATTCTCCTTAGAAATTGGGGGAATTTGACCTTACCCTGACTATCATGACCTCGACCAAACATCGACCAAGTATTGCCCAAACACCGACCTCGACCAAGCCTCAACCAAGTCTCGACCAAGCCTCGACCAAACCTCGACCAAGCCTCGACCAAGCCTCGACCAAGTCTCAACCAAGCCTTGGCCAAGTCTCAACCAAGCTTCAACCAAACATCGACCAAACATCATCCAACTAGACAATAACCAAATATCAACCAGCCAAGCATCGACTTAGCCTTGACCAAACATCAACCCTCGACCAAACATCAAACAACATATCAACCAACTTCATGTCCAACATCGACTAACACATGACCAATTTGGAAAGAAGTAAATGAGGTAAGTTTTCTCCTAATTGGCTCAGACCTTACATCATCATGCACAAGCATGGATTAGGGACTTATCGTCTGTCTTCTCTTGAAGGCCGACCAGAACCTGAGCCCTCTTAATGCCTTGCATCTGTGACCATTCTACTATTATTCAAGTACTCATTCGCTTGAGATTTAACTTGAGCTCATCCCTTGAGCAATCCCTGTCCTCTTAATCCTCACTTCTTTCAATCCTATTCCCCTAAACAAATCCTATATACCCCTTTTATAAAGTATGGATGCTTTGTTCTAATAAAAGGGAGCCCTTCAACTTCTATAGTCTTGTCCATGACTCAAAATTCTATCAAAAATAAATATTGATGTCAAAATATCCAAGGTCACAAAATCTAAAGGCAGACTGCTCCCTCGAAGGATAGTTGTACTATCATTGATGTAGCTAATAGACTGCTCCCTCGAAGGACAGCTATTCAAAGCCCTTAAATGTATAAAGCAAAAATATAGACCACTCCCTCGAAGGATGGCTATGACTAAATCTCACTACAAACAAGAACTCTCTTAGAAGCTTCTCGCATCGATCAACTTCACAAATGACCACAAAGCAAAATGACATCTCTATGTAGACTTCCCGCATTGATCAGTCTGCTCAAAAAAAAAAAAAAATAGTCATGGACTTGACTTGTATTCGTCTCAAGGTCTCCTATAAAAAGGGGAAAAGTTATCCCTACTCAAAAGGGTTACCCTATCCTCACCTATCACATCACCTACTCAAGGGATTTCGAGCTCATTTTAATGTCAAAGTGATTGGATTACCTCTCTAACACAACCAATGGTCAACGACGTGATGCATGAATGGGGCTTTTGTTTCTAAAACCTCCTACCTATGCTATCATTATGGTCCGTGTCAATGAAAGAGCAATGCACCTTTTACTTCTTATCCATACCTTGGTCACAATCCAACCAAATCATTTGCCAACCAAACCCAACCAAACCAAAACTTTTTCAGCCCTGTCACATGACATAGTCCATTTCACACAAGTTTCTATGGACACCAATACACATGGAAACTATCGACCACCCAATTTATGTCAAGCATAAACCATTACTTGCTAAAGCATAAATCATCTCAATTCATTTTTAGCATACATCATGACTAATATGGAAAATTTATAGGGATGAAAGACCACTTAGCCAATGTTACAGAATACACCATCACACAACGTGGAAAAGGCTGTAACATCATCTTACCCTCATCATTTAACCTCGACCAAACCAATCATCAACCATTTTGCCTCTTTGTCTGAACTACATTGGTGTGAGGCCCTAACAACAGGGGTTATGTAGGCAACACTCAGTCGACATGACGTCTTCTGGGGTTAGCTCGACCACATCCATTTATTCATCTACCTGATGGACAAACTATTTTATCTTTGACCATGACTTGACCTCGACCAAAACAATCCATAACTTTGACCCTTTTCCTCCCTTTTAGGGAGAACTACATTGGCCTGAGGCCCTTCACATAGGGGCTATGTAGGCAGCACTCAGTTGACATGTGGTCTTCTGAGGTTAGCTCAGCCATTCCTTTGTCCATCATCGACCCCAACCTTGGAGATCACGCATATCTCCTCTAACCACGACCACTTCCAAGACAACATTGCCTTGGTTGTTTTTTGCATGTATGCTACCTCACGAATGGTTAGCAAAATTGTCTGTAACCCATATTTTGACCCTCACAAGTATAGGATCGCGAGCAAGTTGATCCACACTACTTGTGACATTTTCCTGTTTCCAAAAGCACTTCCTGAGCCTGGGATACCTGGAACATGATGACCATTAGAGCTATAGCTTGGATCGAATAACCCAATCAGCTACGACTAAATGTTGGGGCCCAGTTATTTTGATTTTGACACTCCTCAACCCTTAACCTGTGACAATTTGACCTGACCACCTCGTGAAGAGGTATGTGTGCAATCTCAACTATTGCAGCGTTCACACTCCATCTTCACCATCTCCATCCACTCTCTGTCAAATCATCACCCGATATCAGGTTCCCTTCCCTCGACTCTCACTTTGAGGGGGAATACCTCATCCATAATCGGGGCAACCAACCCTCCTATTTTTGTCTTGCAGTTCACTTGAACAACCAACAAGACAAAATCAACCTTATCCTATACCTGGGGCAACCTACTCCTATTTTTGTCTTGCAGTTCGTCAAAAACAACCAACAAGATAAAAAGGGGCAAATGTAGACACCGAAATCATGTCTACTCCTTGGTCCCCTTCGTCCCGTTCCACTTCTAACCATGCCTAACCTATGTCTTATTAATTTAAAATAATCATCTATTTTAAATTAATAATTCTCTTCTCTCTCCTTGACACCTCACCCCTCCTAGGATACCTCTCCTTGGATGCCCTCTAGTACCCCATGCCAAGTCTTAAATGCCTTAAGACCCCATTTCATTCTCCCACTCATCCTCTCATCTCATTTAACCTGCCTTCGACCATTTTTCCACGACTAGCTGACCTCGACAAAAGGAAGAATAGATAAAAGGCTATTTTTAGCCCTTTTTCCTATTCTTTGGCTGCCGACATCGGTCAATAGTCGGTAGACATCGGCGGCATTGCCGGCATCGGTTGCCTTCAAAACTGTGTTCAGCACCCCGAATGCAGGATCTTCAATAATTTGACCTTTCAATCTTGAACAATCTGACCTTTCAATCTTCAATCTGCCAATCTTTCCAATCCTTTAATCTTTTGATCTACTTGACTCAGAATCAGACCTCTCTCTCTCTCTCAGGCACACAACAAGCATCACAAGCTACAGGAGCTCACATTACAGGAAGTCTTCTGCAACCATTCTACTACACTCTTTCTTCAGCAAGCCAAAGGTAAGTATTTCTTCTGTGTTTTCAGTTCAATTATTTAGACTATGTTAGTAATTAGTTTTCTAGTTACTGCTTCTTCTTAACATCATCAACCAGACTGTCAACCAAATCACAACCCAACCTGTTCTCTGGGAGCCTTCTCTCACCCTTATCTCTCTGTTGTCTCTGTCTTCTACCTACCCCCTTTTTCAGACCATACTCTCTACCCTGCAGCGCTGCACAGAGCATCCAAACAGACCCAGACCCCTTCTAGACCATTCTGTCGACCAGAACCCATCCAGACCCTGTCCAAGGCCATTGCCCCAATCGACGCCGGCCACTAGGCCCACTGCCCCTACCGATGTCAGCAGACTAACCGATGTCAGTGACCTTAACCAACCAACGCCGATAGACTAACCGATGTCGATGACTATGGAGGACCGAAAGTAGAATATAGGTAAGCTTTATCTTTATTTCTTTTGTTTAGTCTTTCACCATTTCTTTTCTTTATCAGACATTATTTTATTAACAGTGGACTAACATCCCTTAAGGAAGTCTTTGCACTTCTGGGACCAAGCATATCGCTTGGCAGTCTACCTTATCGCCATCTAACAATTTTCTTGTTCAAGTCTCTTTCTTCTGTAGGTGTCATCCTCCACAGCCAAAGAGGAGTCCCTTCGGTCGTCTGGATAATGGTGCACAAACCTCATTTGGGTAACATCTAACCCTAGACCATTTTATCTTAGTTTCTCATTTCCTTTTGAATGTGAAAACAAAAAAACTCGATAGAAAGAGATCCATTTTTAGACTCTAAGAACAACAAAAAGGAATTCTAAATTTTTTTATCTCACTTGGGCACCATGTGCAACTTGGTAAATTCCAACAGCCATTTTTTGAGCTCAAAATTAAAATTTGAAGGTTCTATATGCT
Organism: Torreya grandis; assembly: GCA_037957365.1. NCBI lineage: Eukaryota > Viridiplantae > Streptophyta > Pinopsida > Cupressales > Taxaceae > Torreya > Torreya grandis. The sequence goes on from JARHVA010000415.1 coordinate 2,509,831, forward strand.
TTGGAGGGCCATTTTGAGGTGGTTCCAAACTTTACAGAACCCTTTTGGACCTCTTATAGCTCCTACAAGCTCCTTTGCTTCCTTCCATACTCCATAGTTTTATAATAGTATTTAAAAAAAAAAAGCTTTTATTTAAATTTTTTATTTCACCCAAGCAGTGGATCCCACATATGCCATTCAATTTTTTTTTTAAATTTTAAATAAATGCTTGCATTTTATTATTTTAATGAAAGTATTTAATTATTGCTTATTTATTTTTTAAAATAAAATAAAAATCAAACTAAAAAAGGATTAAACATAAGTTAGTGCATTTACTATGTTAACATGTTTAGTGGGTGAGTTGGCTAGCTTTATTTTGTTAAGTACACTTACATGAGAGAGGTCTAGAGTTCAAATCTCCTCAATCTTCTTTTTTTGACCAAATTTAGTTTAGTATTATAATTATTATTTTTTTAATGCGCATGATTATTCATGTGGGAACATGTGCCATGTGCGACATTTTGTTTGACTTTTGACCCCATCTACTGCTTGTAGACCATAGTCATCTAACCAATCAATTTGTAAATTTTGGCACATTCTAGACATATAAAGAAGGCCTTTGAGTTGATTTGAAACCTCTTTTTGTTGGTTTTACATTAATTTGGTCAAATAATACAATTTGTGACACTATTTATGACACTTGTGTCCACTTTTATGACACTTGCAACTTTTACCCTTGTTGTAATCATTTGTATTTTTGAATTGTTTTACAATCAACTAAAGTGGCTAGTGTTGTTTACTCACTAGAATATGCATTTATTTCAAAATCAAGTATAAAACATGTTAAAAATTTGCTTTCTAAACCTTTTTTTTGGTTTAATAGAAAACACAAACTTGTTGTGTCGACTTTAAAAAGAAGAAAAAATATTCATGAATCAAATTTTAATATGAATTATTTTTAATAAGATATATAATGTTTGGTTAATTTAGTATGAAATTATAAGTGAATTTATTATATGTGTATCATATAACCTTCTTGTTAAATTTAACAGGCTTTTGTAAGCTTACATATATTCCTATTGAATATCATATTAAATATTGATCCAAAAAATGTGTGCAATAAAGCTAACCCCTATTTACAAATATTTTTTTGGTATTTTGATTTATCTAACCATTACTATAGACACCAAAATCTAGCCACCAGTGACCTCCAACCAGGCTTTTGACCAATTTTTACCTAAAGTGCATAATTTGGCATAAAAACACTAAAATGCATTAAATGATGTGAAACTGACATATTCAAGTGCTGATTTTGGCTAGAGTATCATTAAATGGGGTAATGCAATTCATGGGCCAGCTAACTTTGATCAGATCATTCCAAGTCAAAATGCCAATTTTGCACTTGGGTGCTCTAGATTGCTCTTTCCTATCAAATCTCTTGCACAAGACATATGCCTTTGTTATTTTTTGTTGGTAACATCTAAAATGGGATAATGGATCTAACGCATCTAAAATTGACTTCCAATCTAATGCAGTCAAATTTTAGACCAATAACAAGGCATTCTGATCAATTTGAGTAATTTTTGCACAAAGTGCTTAATCATGCTTAAGAGCTAGTTAAACCAAGTTAGAGCCTAATTAAGAATTTCATGGAAACGTGTTGAATACTTGCTTTTAGAAATAAATATTGAATATCTGTATCATCAGGTGACCTCATTTCTTGGGAAAACATCCCTAAGCCATAAATGCCATAAATATCAAGATTCATGCCTCATCAATGCCCTCCATGCCTTTTAATTGCTCCTCTATCCCAAATATTGATGAACCTATTTATCAAATCTATTTAAAAAATTAGATTAATCCTTAGCCACACATCTCAATCTTGAGATGGATGGTTCAGATTGATTCTACCCATTTACAAAAATCTATAAATAAGAGGCCTTACCACATAAATTAAAAAAAACTTAATTTTTGCAAAGTTACCATGTCAAATTGATTCCAAGAGCTCTCACATGTTAAATTTATGATGCCAAAATATTGAGCCAAATTAAGCCAAAGCCATAAGGGGCCAAGGAGAAGAGGATATAGTCAAGCCTCCTTTGATGAACACTTCATGAGCACAAGCCGAGCAAGCCACTACAACAAGTATTTGGAGCATCCAAGGAAGGTGAATGATTCTTGTTTTTCTTTACTTTTTAGTTGTAATTTTTATTTTTTATTTATTAAGCTCACCCTAGTAACTAGGCCTAGAGATGTATGCTAGTTAGTGTGTTTTTATCAATTTGTTTTCATTTTGGGACTAACACAATACTAATCACCTCTCTTGAGTCAAATTTCTAGTTCACATAAAGGAACGTCTAGTGGGACCTGAATAGCTTCATAAAATTGATCACAATACTCCCTCAAGGAACTCACTAACCTTTGTTATGCAAAATCTTGGAGTGAGAGACTTAAAAGATTAAAAAAATTAAGTAAAACATATTTTTTTGTAAGTGGTGGATTCAACTAGACATAGTCATGGGATTATCCTATAACTCACGATATTGTCATTTAGACTCATGGTATTGTGCTTAGCTATTTTTATTTTAGACTAGATTTTTGTTTTTGTGTAGGGTTAACAATACCACTACTTTAAAAGTCTTGGGATTACTCTACAAATCACGGGGTTGCTTAATCGAGTCATGATATTATCTAATTATTAGCAGTTAAGTGATAATATTGTAACTCATGAAGTGGTGGGATTATCTTGCTACTAACAGGATTGCCAAACCAAGTCATGATATTATGACTAAACCATCTATAGTTTATAATACCACAAATTTTAAAGTTATGAGATTGTCTTGCTACTAACAGGATCAACAAACCAAGTCATGATTTTATGACCAAATCACCTGTGGTTTACAATATCACAAATTTTAAAGTTTTGAGATTGTCCTACAAGTAGCAATGTCATCATTCAGAGTCACAATATTATGACTAAATGGTTAGTATTAGTTACACTACCATAACTCTTAAAGTTATGAGATTATCCTACAAGTAACGGGATTGCTTTGTGGAGTAGCAAGATTACACTATGCAAAAAACTTAAGACTTCATTTTTCAAAGTTCATTATATTAAAATAAATTTAGCTTCAAGGCTAAAGGACATACTAACTTTTTCATTGTAGGACCAACTTGAAAAATTGCTAAAACATGTTTAAATCATCTTTTGTATGCTTTAAAATGAACTAGGAACATTATTTTAGTGATTAATATAACATTTATGTGCTTAAGTAAGTTTTTAGCATTTGATTTCAAAGTTTATAATTTTAAGACCAAGGGGTCAAATGAACACCACCAAATCTTTCGTTTGGGCTTAAAATTAAACACACTTGTTAGTTTTGTTTTCATTATTTCAATTAGCACTTTATTTTCAAAAAATACAAGGACGTTATGTGTATGTTCTTCCATTTTTCCCCTTTAGGGAACCCTTGGAATCAAAAGTATTTTCCTTATTTGCAAATTGTCTAGTCTAAGGCATAGAAATAACACTATCTAAAACACTCCTCAAAAACTCGTAAAAGTATTGGGTGACCTTGACAACAACCCTAATGCCTTTCTATTTTATGCTTTCTTTATTTTCATGTAAACTTGGCTTATGAGGGGGATGCCGTTACTTCCCATGAGTTATTTAGGGAAGCTTTGACCCAGGGTTTCACCTCCTGGCACTAACTTCATTTGTCTTTATATTATTGTTACACATAGGACATAATGGCACTTTGGACATCGTACTACACTAAGTGAAGAACAGGATGTAGTGGTTGCAAAAAGGACTAGACCTTTTTACAACAAGGTAAGTGATACGAACCCAAAATTTGTGAGTTTTTCCATTGATTGACATGAAAGTCATTGTGCAATTGATTTTCCTAAAATGTTTAGAAACTTGTAGATCTTAAACAAATCCCCACTTACCATGGAAGTGTTGTTGGTGCAAGGTGTGCTTCAAGGTTCATGTCGCAGTACTGTCATTTGAGAGAAGGGGGGTGTAAAAACCTTACTATATAATGTGCATTTAATTTTGGATGAAAACTTAAAACTTCTTTCAAATGATGTATATTGACAAATTTCAACAATACCAAGTAACTTTATCAGTTTAGGATCTAAGAGAGATTAATTAGTTGGTTCTGTCCTAGATTAAAGTCTTGTTTGGAGTCAAAACTTGGTGTAAACAAATGATATAAACCAAAAAACATGGTCCTTATTTTCCTTTGAATAAAGAGGTGTTATGTTGCCCATGTGAAATCATCAATTTGCCTTGTTCAAAGTTCATCAAAACTTGAAGTCATATCATCCACTTTGGCATAGTTATGCTACCCAATTGAGTCTAGACCTTTGTCAAAGATGTTTAAGTCCTTCATTTATAATATAAATTTAAAATTTCACCTTTATAAGTTCATAGGGTTGATGTGTTAAGTGGGTTCGCCATTTGCACTAAACTTGAGGGAACTTAGGTTTAATTTTCAATTTGGGTTGAAAGCCATTTAAGACTTACGATCGTTATCACCATTTGATAGATTGAATTCATTTCATGCTAAAAAATTGCACTTTGAGTCTATGCACCACAATATTTTGAGTCAAGAAAGGTAGTTTTATGCTGTCAAATTTATGAGAAATTATCTTTGCCTTATGGAGTTTTTGAAACAAGCATTTTGTCACATCTTTTGGGTAGTCTAGCATTGCTACGCTGGCCAAAACATTTTAGATATTGTTTTATAGGCCCTCTTGCATAGATTTCAAATTTGTTCCTATATTTTCAAATCAATATGAGTATACTTTTGTGAATCTTTGTCTAGCACAGTTACACCATTCATTTTTGTCTAGCTTATTTGTTAAAAGAACCAAGTTTTATACCATTATTTGTGAGAAAATAAACTATCTCTAAAATTCCTTTTGTTTCATACCTTATACCTATTTGATCAAGTCCATGTCCAAGAATCAAATGCCTAATGTTTATTAGAAGTGTTTCAATTCTGTTAGATTAAAATTTTTATCTATTTTCAAAGTCTAGCTTTTGATGTTGTTTGGTCAAGAGTCCTAACGCATACCTTGTTTGAGCCTAGATTTTGACACCATGTTTAGCCAAAAGACCTAATAAATTTTTATTTTCTAGATTAGACTGATTTGAAACATTTCAACCTTAGCATTTGGAATTTTAATTTTGTTGGTTGAATATTTTGTCGATCTGCGTACTGATAAATAAAATAGGTCTGATCATCCAAAGTAGGAAGATTGGTCGGCCAAATGCGTAGGTTTACCACATCAAAAAGGGACTAATCTCTCCTCTCATCAAGGGGAGGTTCCCTATAGATAAGCTATATATATATATATATATATATAAACAAAAAATAATACTAAAGGGTAGGATAAATCATCCATCTCTCTTTTTTCAGAGATGATGCGTGCAAATCAAAGGAGAAATCTTAGGAATAATGACAGAAAGCACTCCTTTTAGAAGTACCATATAATAAACCACAAGAGTCTTCCTGGTAGTAATTACAAAATGTAACCAAGGTCATAGTTACCAACAAATTGAGATGTAGCACAAAGTCTCCACCTGAATTACCCAAGAGTGAGATACGAAGGACAATGAGGGCACAAAGTCATCCCAAGGTCCTTTGCATAGAAACAAAAAGAAAACACACTAAAGGCAATTGTGGGTGCACAAAGTCTCTCCACATTTGGCTTTAGGATGCCTTCCTATCTACTTTCACTAATTTTGCTTATTGAATTAAAGGAACAGAAAATATATTAAGGAAAAAGACATAAGAACAATTTCCCCAACAACAAAGATATCACAACACAAATTCTAAAAATTCACTTGATTTCTTATTCCAATAACAAAATATGATCAACAATCTGAGCTCAAAGTCTCAGTAATACCTTTCAATTTGGGCAGAGTTTTGTTTCTGATAATCAGAGAGAAATAGATCCACAATAACAAGAGAGTCCCTTATATAGCCTCTTCAAAAAGGACTTGGGAATAGTAACACATCATGTTAAATTAAATTTTGTTAAGAAGACATGATGGAATTTATGGGCATTTACCCATTTGCTTTTCTCAATGTAGATAAATGGGTCACGCTATTGAAAGTTTGCATCTTTCAATATCCACCTGGCGGTCTACTTCTAGAAACATATCTGATGTGCAAATGTTTTTGGTTATTCCTACCCTTTATGCTACTCTCAAAAATTCTTCCTTTTAGCCTTGGCCTTAAAGCCTTTGAATGCACTTAGGTCTGTGCTTAAACCTACAAGGATCAATGGTTATCTCATTATTGTGACTTTGACATCTGTGGGCACGTCACTTTCCTCAGCAATTCCTTCTACTTTGTCATTTGATCTTTCCAAGAGGGGACTTGCCCTTTAGGGCCTTGAGAAATAGTCTACTTTAGGTTAGGAAGAGCCCCCTACAAGGGTATCTACCCTTCGAGTGGTCTTCAGATGGCCTTTGGGCTTCTTTCTTTTGATGGGCTTTATCCTTTATTTCCTTCAGACAAAATGTCTGAAGGAATTCCTTTGGGCAATTTGTCTGAAGGAATTCTTCTTTGTTTGTCTTTCTGCTGAGCTTTGCTTTGTTTTTTAGGTGAATTCCTTCAGACAAATTGTCTGGAGGATTTTGCTTTGTCCTTTGCCTTGTTCATTTTCCTGAAGGAATTCACTTTGTCTATTTTGCTGAGGGAACTTTTTTGAAGGAAATCCCTTTGCTCTTTTGGCCTTTAAATTGGTCCATTTGCCCTCTTTATGCCCTCTAAAAGGGTTATTTGAGCTCCAAATTAGCCTTTTGGGTTTTTAAAATGGTTCTTTTGCCCCTTTCTGCCCTTCGCAAGGGCTATTTGTCCCTTGGAAATTTGCTTTAGTCGATTTTATGTGAATCTCAAATTGTGACACATGGCAGCATCCGCTACTCTTAGAAATAAAGTGAAATGAGGCTCGAAAGATGACATTCTATTAGGTTTTTGTTTCCTTAGTCACTTTTGCCATGGAAATTCCCTCTGCAAGGGCACTTGTGTCTTTGACACTTGGGGTACTCATTTGAACTTGTCGCTTGAACCGATTGATTGAACCAACTTTGGTTCAATGGTTCAATGGTTCATTCCCTTGTTTCTATTGACCACTTGAACCAAGATTCTTTGAAACAAGCCTCATTAAACCCATTGAACCTTGAACCCGTTGAACCTTTGAACCAAATTGAACCCATTGAACCTTTGAACCAAAGTGGTTCAATGGTTTAACGATTCAATGATTCAAGCATCAAAAACTTGTTATTTTGATTGAACCTGCCTATAGAAGCCTTTGAACCTATTGAACCATTAGTCCATCACTTCCTTTTTCTTTCTAGGTTCTTTGATCTTCATCACACTGGTTGAACTTTTGAACCTATGAACTCGTTAAACCCTTTGGTTTAAGGTTCAATGGTTCAATCAGTTCATTATGTTGGTTTGGTTAAGTCCTTTTGATCTTTTTGAACCAAACACGTTGAACCATTTGGTTGTTGAACCTGCGAACCAAAGTGGTTCAATGGTTCAACGGTTCAATGGTTCAAGCCTTCTTCTCTTTGATAAGTGTTTTAAAGCCATTAAACCTTGAAGTGGTTGAACTTTGAACTTTGACAAATGCGCTTAAATCTTGTTGCTGATGTTGAACCTTAGAACCCATTGAACCCATTGAACCTTGATGGTTTAAGGTTGAGCGGTTCAATGGTTTAATCCTTTCTTAGAAGCTTGTTGATGAACTCTTTTGGTTGATCCTTGTCATTGAATCAACTTTGAAATCACCTAAGTGTTGAGAACTTGCTTCTTTCCTGTAGAGTCCATAGAAATCAACCTGTGAAACCCATAGAACTTAGCCTACAGAGTCCATAGATTTTCTTCCTGCTGAGTCCATAGATTTAAGCCTGCAGAGTCTATAGATTCAAGCCTGTAGAGTCCATATATTTAAGCCTATAGAGTCCATATATTTTTGAGAATCTTGAAAAATGAGGAATTTGAATGCTCAAAAATTTTTTTGAGAAGGGAAGAGATTATTTTGGTCTGAGGAACCAAAATAGTTCACATGTTGTCCCAAAAAATGAGAAGTCTATTTTTGGGGACAACAGTTGGCTCCAGTTGAGGAAATTCTATCAATTATAAAAAAGAATTGAAGGGAGTAGAATCTAGAATCTCCAGTGTATTCATGTGTACCATTGGGATATAGAGTCATGTTATCCAGAAATGGAAGGCATCAAAAATGGAAATAAACAAAACAAAATAAAATTAAAAACTATACAAATATACATATGTATAGATGCAATGATTTGATACTTCAAGAGTTGAAGTGTTTCAGATGCTGCCTATTGTGAGGTAGAGAAAAGAGTGTGCCATCTTGATATTTTAGTAGAAAGCTATTTTCACCATTGTGTTGATGAATTATAAATGGGCCTCTCCAAAGGGAGTCAAACTTTCCATGCATCCCTTTTGGTTCTCTCATTTTGTCCCACAACAAGACTTGATCCCCAATCTAGAAATCATGATTTTTGGCCTTTTGGTCAAAGATTTTCTTTACCAGACTTTGATGAGCAGCAATTCGGTCCACCACCATGGTTCTCTATTCATCTAGCTCAGTCAAGCACATGATTCTCTTATCAAGAGAGCTTTCATATGTCCGATCTTCAATTGCCTTTACCAATTTCAAGGCTTGCAATTCTAAGGTGATTGGTATTTTATCATTGATACTATAAAGAAGTTGAAAATGAGACATACCAATTGCCCTCTTTGGTGTAATTCTATATGCCCATAGAGCATCAACCAATGCTTTATGCCATGTCCTTTGATTGTCATCTGCTAGCTTCTTGATGATAATTACCAGGTTCTTATTGCTTGATTCAACTTGTCCATTCCCTTATGGAAAATAATAAGAAGAGTGAGAGAGTGTAATTCCATAATAGAAATATAATTGTGTAATCTCCTAGGAGGTGAAACAAGCTGCATTTTTAGTAACAATTTTGGTTGGAACTCCAAACCTGGAAATGATATTCTCCTTGAAGAAATTGCATACAACCTCTGAAGTAGCATGCTTAGTTGGGATTGCTTCTACCCATTTGGTGAAATAGTCAGTTGCTATAATGACACAATCATGTCCAGTGCTTGAAGATGGGTTTATAGTCCCAATAAAATCAATCCCCCATTGCTGGAAAAGTTCTTCTATGATCACTGGCTTGAGAGGTAAGGAAACTAACTTAGGTCTTCCAACAGATTACTGGTAGAGTTCACATTTTCTCACCCACTTATATGCATCTTGGAAAAGAGTTGGCCAGTAATACCTGGCTCGTAAAATCTTGTGAGCAGTTATAGGAGCAAAAAAATGTCCTCCACAGACTAGATTGTGGAAGGATTTCAAAAGTTGGCTTTGTTGCTCTTTGTCTACACAGCGAAAGAATACTCCATCTATGCTACTCTTGTACAAGCCATTATCCCAAAGGACAAAATTGGTAGCTTTCAACTTGATAGTCCTTTTTTTATAAGATAAATGAGCAAAACATTCACCATAAGTAAGGAAATGAGTAATACCTGAATACCACTCATTGGTAGTGGAGATAAAAGGGACTGTTGGTGTGTCTTCCACTTCATCTTCTACATGTTGTGTATCTTCTAGCTCATTGTCAGTAATTAATTGGCATAGGCCTTTTCCCCTGACCAGCTTTATTGGCTTGATGTCTAGATAAAACTCTTGGATCTTTGCAATCCAATTGCCTCTTTTTGTGCCAAACTCCTACTGAGTTAATATGGACTTGACTGTAGTGTCAAGAACTAAGGCAATAGTGTGTGAATTTAGGATATAAAAGTGAAAATGTTTGACTGATTTCACCACTGCATAAGCATGCTTCTCTACATTTGAATACTTCATCTCATGGGTTTTAAGAGGGCAACTCATGAAAGAAATAAGAGATTCCATACCTTCCTTGTCTTGTTGAATAAGAATTGCTGAAAGCATGTGTTCAGAAGCATAGTTGTATATGATGAAATCTTTATTGTAATTTGGACAAACCAAGGTAGGAGTGTGGGAGATGGCACACTTGATATCTTGAAATTCTGACTTGCCTTCTTTAGTCTAGCTAAAGGTGGTCTTCCCTTTCATCATGTTCATAATGTGTCTAGTCTTCTCAACAAATTTAGGGATGAACCTCTGTAAAAAATTCACTTTTTCAAAGAAAGAGTCAACAAAATTTTTAATTGTAAGAAAATTAAGCTCTTGAATAGACTTGACTCTGTCTGAGTCAATATTTATGCCTTCTTTAGACACAATGTGCCTGAGGAGTTTCCCCTATGTTACTCTAAAAATGGACTTCTTAGGGTTCAAGGAAATACCATTCTAGCGGCAGCGCTCTAGCACTTATTGTAAGTGGCGTACATGATCAGAACGGTGCTTTGAAAAGATGGTTAAGTCATCAAGGTATACCACTATGAATTTACCCATATCATCTTTGAAATCTAGGTCCATTGCTCTTTGAAAGGTGGCACCAGCATTTATCAAGCCAAAAGGCATTCTTCTATATGCAAATGTACCCCAAGGTGTGGTGAATGCAGTCTTGTGTTGGTCTGCTTCACCAACTTCAACTTGATTATATCCTGAGAAGCCATCTAGCATTGATAACATCTCTGAACTTGTCACTATTTGAAGCAGTTGATCCATAATTGGCAAAGGGTAATTATCTTTCAAAGATGACTGATTCAGATTCCTGAAATCTACACAAATGTGAATTTTTCCAATCTTCTTCCTTACAGGAATTATGTTTACAATCCATGTGGAATGATGGATTGGGAAGATGATTCTAGCATTTAACATTTTTTATATCTCAGATAGAATAGTACCTGATATTTTTGGATTGTACTATCTAGATTTTTGCTTATAGGGCATTGAGTCAGCATTGAGAGGAATGTCATGGCGAATTTCATCAGGTCTAAGAGACTTCAGGTCATTATAAGAATATGCTAAGACATCCATGTATTGACAGAGTAAAGTGGTGAACTTGAATCTTTCTTCAGAGGTGCAACGCTTACCAATGTTAACCATTTTGAGATTTTCTTTAGTAGTCAGATTTACTTGATCGAATCATTGAGAGAAGCTTGAATCTATTTGCTGTTGTTTGATGAATCTATCATGCTTGTCAAATAGTTTCTCAAGAGAAACTAGGCCTTTGAAAATTTTATTTCTTTTCAGCTATAAGAATTCTTCATTTATATCTGAACTAGATTCAAAGGCTGATTCATACTTTTGAGGTTCACTGCCTTCAAAATGTAATTATTCAAAATTGTTTTTTCATTCTAGGAAGGCAATGATTTGATGATCATCATTGAATAATTTCCAATGATCAACATTGTTAGGAACACTTGGTCTACAGATTAACTCAATAGTATACCTATCTTCTTTGAAATCTGAGTGAGGAACTAAAAGAGTTCTTGAAATAGCAAGTGCATCAGCTCTATATTAGATTCCCTGGGTATGGCATAAATGTTGAAAGCATCAAAGCTTTCAATTTGGTCCCAAACCAAGTTGTGATAGTGGCGTAATATTTTATTCTTGCTTTGGTATAAGTTTCTCACTTGATAAACCACTAATTCAACATCCCCTTTGGTATGAAGAAACTTGATGCTTTTATCTTGAGCAGCCTTCAATCCAAGTAACAAAGATTCATATTCAGCCATATTATTAGTGTTGCTAAATTGAAATTTGTAGGATGAAGGAAACATATCTCCTTGAGGAGATATCAACACAATCTCAGCTCCTAAACCGGTAGAGGAACAATTGCCATTAAATTCCAAAGTCCATACCTCATCAAATACTAATTTTTCTTTAGACTTTTCTTCATTAGAGAGAGAGGGTCCTTCATTTGTATTGCAACCTACTAGTTCTTCTGCTATTCTAGTTAATAATTTTTGGGTTGACACTTTCAAGAATTTTATCAGATGTTTCATGCACTTTGTCTGTAGATAAAAAGTAGTTACCCATACTTGAGGATTCAAAAAGAATTTGAGCTTCAGGGGCTAATGTTTGGGTTACCACATATTTTGCCTCCTTTTCAGGGAGTAACCTCTTCATTACACCTTTGACAGAGATTCTTACCTCAGACACATCCATGCTTAGTTCTCCTCCCATGTCCTTACAAAAATTTCATCCAAGTAAAATGCCATAGGATGCTGGGATGTCAGTCACCAAGACATTCATCTTGATTCTCTTATCTGGAAAGGCTACAAATGTAAATTAGACATCTTTGATTTGCCCCAACAATAGTACTTGCTTGTTTTCCATGGAGAAACATCTCCTAAATGTCTTGGTTAGTGTGAGGCCAAGATATTTAGCTACTTTAGTAGGCATGACATTGTTAGATATGCCTGAGTCTATAATACAATTACTTAGCTTGTGACCATTTATTAACAGGGAAACATAGAAAGATTCTATTTTCTCAAGGGCAGCTAGAGGAGTAATGACAAGATTATTTAGAATGGGCATGTTCTTTGGGGAATCATGAGTTACTTTTTTAGCTTCTTGTCTTGTAGGGACAGTTTGGTTCTTAACACATTGGACCAACTTATCTAATTGATCAGGATTGGACTACAAATATTCAAATTCAGACATTTATATTTTAGTCTTTTTGACATGATCAATTATGTCAAATGGCTAAATTGAGCTAGGTACAGAGAAAGGTATTTCAACCTTTTAGGTTTTAGGAGGGATAGGAAGAGGGCTAGTTTGTGAAATTGAAGTAGAAGGTGAAGGTGAAATTGATGTACTTACCTTTTAGGTGATCACCAGATCCTTTGACTAGAAAGATAGAGTGGTTCCATGCTTAGCAATTGTAATTGTTGGTTGAGGTTGCTCCTCTGTCTTCCCTTTATCAGCTTGTTGGACTGATTGGTTCTTAGACCTAGTAAACACTGCATATGATCCATCAAAAGCTTCTCCTTTACTTTTGGGTTCATCTTGGTAGTTTAGGAAATCAATGTGGGAGTCACCAGCTGATTCTTCTTGATTTTATACAAGGATATCAATGTCATTTTCTTGATTCAATTCAGACTGGAAAGAGAACTCTGATTTTGCTTCAAGATATCCCATTGCTAAATTGGTTGGAAGAGCTTCAAGGGCAAGATTTATCTGTGGGGGAGGAAGATGATTTTGTTTTCCTTGATTCCTGACAACATTGCCCTGATATGACTGATTTGGAAATGTCCTTCTTGACATATCTCTATATGAAGGAGCAAAAGACATTCCTTGCACCATTTGCTTTTTGAGAGCAAGCAACTCATTTGCCAATTCCTGCACCATTGGATCTATGGTGCTTGAATATTCAAAAGATGATGAGGGTCTATTTCTATTTAGATCTCTTCTTATCTTCCCTGCTAAGATGAGATCATCTTCTACCTCAGTGGCCAAATGTTGAGCTGTAGCAAGATCTATTTGACCAGCATGTCTCAAAAGAAAACTTACTTCAGGTAACTAAGAATTAATGAAGAATCATTTGAGATTCTCAGCTATAGGTCAAGTAATTATAGGAATTATGTTCCTCAATTTGTCAAACTTGGCTATGAAGTCCCTCATTGGTTCATGAGGATCTTTTTCATTTGTGTAAGTTGAGCCAGGATTGTATGTGCATCTTCTACATGTTTGAATTTGGCTTCAAACTTAGCTTTGAGGGTATTCCAATCAAAAATTGACTGAGCTTGTAGATGATAAAACCAATCTATAGCACCACCTTGTAATGTTTCTACAAATAACCTGACTACTACATCTTCAAATTCTACTCCAATTACGCCACAGGCTATGCTGAAGGCTGCAATGTGTTCATCAGGATGAACTTTCCCATCACCATAAAATTTGGGAAAATTCTTCCTTGAACTGTGTGGAAGCTCATGTAAAGGTGGAGTAAGATTGAGAGGACCAAAAGAATTACCCCAGGGGCCTTGAAATGCCATTATATGACTATGAAAAGGAGGAATAACAAATCTCAGAGGGGTAATTATTTGCAAAGCTTTATCAACAGCAGAAGTGGATACTTCATTTGGCAATGGAGATCTAACTTTAGTAGGAGGAAAGCACTTGGTTCATTGGAGGTGAGATGGTGAAGGAAATAGATAAAAATTATTTTGCTCTACCAACTCGAATATAGGGTCAACAATACCTTTATCCCTTTGGCTTCATGTATACTTTGAATCTACCAGATTGTGAAACAAAAATAGAAAAAAATTGACCTTGCTTTAGTTTGAAGCTTGAGGCTTTAAACTACACGTTATTTTTTAGTTAGTGTGGAGGTGAATGGTAAGGTTATAATAATAATGGGTAAAACATAGAAATGGAATGGAGTCTATAATGGATAATGGTAGAGGCTGATTTCATATAAAACTTGAGGTTTTAGAATGCACATAACTATATCCCCAGCGGAGTCGCCAAAAACTATTGGTTGAATATTTTGATGATCAACGTACTTATAAACAAAATAGGTCTGATCATCCAAAGTAGGAAGATTGGTTGACCAAATGTGTAGGTTTACCACATCAAAAGGGGACTAATCTCTCCTCTCATCAAGGGGAGGTTCCCTATATATATAAACAAAAAATAATACTCAAGGGTAGGATAAATCATCCATCTCTCTTTTTTTAGAGATGATGCACGCAAATCAAAGGAGAAATCTTAGGAATAATGACAGAAATCACTCCTCTTCTTTCATAAGTACCATTCAATAAACCACAAGAATCTTCCTGGTAGTAATTGCAAAATGTAACCAAGGTTGTAGTAACCAACAAATTGAGATGTAGCACAAAGTCTCCACCTGAATTGCCCAAGAGTGAGATACGAAATACAATGAGGGCATAAAGTTGTCCCAAGGTCCTTTACACAAAAACAAAAATAAAACACACTAAAGGCAATTATGGGGGCACAAAGTCTCTCCACATTTGGCTTCAGGATGCCTTTCTGACTACTTTCACTAATTTTGCTTATTGAATTAAAGGAACAAAAAATATATTAAGGAAAAAGACATAAGAATAGTTTCCCCAACAACAAATATATCATAACACAAAGTCTAAAAAGTCACTTTCTTTCTTATTCCAATAACAAAATATGATCAACAATCTGAGCTCAAAGTCTCAGTAATGCCTTTCAATTTGGGCAGAGTTTTATTTCTGATAATCAGAGAGAGATAGATCCACAATAACAAGAGAGTCCCTTATATAGCCTCTTCAAGGACTTAGGAATAGTGACACATCATGTTGCATTGAATTTTGTTAAGAAGACATGCTAGAATTTAGGGGCATTTACCCATTTACTTTTCTCAATGCAGAGAAATTGGTCATGCTATTGAAATTTTGCATCTTTCAATATCCACCTGGCGATCTACTTCTAAAAACATATCTGATGCACAAATGTTTCTGGTCATTTCTACTCTTTACGCTCCTCCCAGCAGTTCTTCCTTTTGGCCTTGGCCTTAAAGCCTTTAATTAAATTACGTCCATGCTTAAACCTACAAGGATCAATGGTTATTTCATTGTTGTGACTTTGATGTTTGTGGGCACGTCACTTTCCTTGGCAATTCCTTCTGCTTTGTCATTTGATCTTTCCCATAGGGGACCTGCCCTTTGGGGCCTTGAGAAATAGTCTACTTTGGGTCAAGAAGAGCCCCTTGCAAGGGCATCTGCCCTTTAGGC
Source organism: Torreya grandis (assembly GCA_037957365.1). Taxonomy (NCBI): domain Eukaryota; kingdom Viridiplantae; phylum Streptophyta; class Pinopsida; order Cupressales; family Taxaceae; genus Torreya; species Torreya grandis. The sequence continues at coordinate 2,525,523 of JARHVA010000415.1, forward strand.
AGTCTTTAGATGGCCTTTGGGCTTCTTTCTTTTAGTGGGCTTTATCCTTTATTTCTTTCAGACAAAATGTCCAAAGGAATTCCTTCGGGCAATTTGTCTGAAGGAATTCTTCCTTGCCTTGTCTTTCTACTGGGCTTTGCTTTGTTTTTCGGGTGAATTCCTTCAGATAAATTGTTTGGAGGATTTTGATTTGTCCTTTGCCTTGTTCATTTTCTCAAAGAAATTCACTTTATCTATTTTACTGGGGGAACTTTTCTGAAGGAAATCCCTTTGCTCTTTTGGCCTTTGAATTGGTCCATTTGACCTCTTTCTGCCCTCCACAAGGGCTATTTGAGCTCCAAATTAGCCTTTCAAGTTTTTTCAATGGTTCATTTGCCCCCTTTCTGCCCTCCGTAAATGCTGTTTGTCCCTTGGAAAATTGCCTTAGTTGATTTTATGTGAATCTCAAATTGTGACACATGGCAACATCTGCTGCTCTTAGAAACAAAGTGAAGTGAGGCTCAGAAGATGAAATTTGGTAGCATCCACTGAGTTCTATCAGGTTTTTGTTTCCTTAGTCACTTTTTCCATAGAAATTCCCTCTACAAGGGCACTTGTGTCTTTGATGCTTAGGGCACTCCTTTGAACTTGTCACTTAAATTGACTGATTGAACCAACTTTGGTTCAATAGTTCAATGGTTCATTACCTTGTTTCTATTGACCACTTGAACCAAGATTCTTTGAAACAAGCCTCGTTGAACCCATTGAACCTTGAACCTGTTAAACCTTTGAACCAAAGTGAACCCGTTGAACCTTTGAACCAAAGTGGTTTAATGGTTCAATGATTCAAGTGTCAAAAACTTGTTATTTTGATTGAACCTTCCTGTAAAAGCCTTTGAACTTGTTGAACCATTCGTCCATCACTTCCTTGTTCTTTTTAAGTTCTTTTATCTTCATTGCACTAGTTGAACTTTTGAACCTATGAACTCATTGAACCCTTTGGTTCAAGGTTCAATGGTTCATTCTATTTGTTTGGTTAAGTCCTTTTAATCTTTTTGAACTAAACACGTTGAACCATTTGGTTGTTGAACTTGTGAACCAAAGTGGTTCATTGGCTCAACGGTTCAATGGTTCAAGCCTTCTTTTCTTTGATAAGTGTTTTGAAGCCATTGAATTTTGAAGTGGTTGAACTTTGAACCTTGACAAATGCGCTTAAATCTTGCTATTGATGTTGAACCTTTGAACCCATTGAACCCGTTGAACCTTGATGGTTCAAGGTTCAACGGTTCAATGGTTCAATCCTTGCTTAGAAGCTTGTCGATGAACTCTTTTGGTTGAGCCTTGTCATTGAACCAACTTTGAAATCGCCTAAGTGTTGAGAACTTACTTTTTTCCTGTAGAGTCCATAGATTTTCTTCCTGCAGAGTCCATAGATTTTCTTCCTACAGAGTCCATAGATTTTCTTCCTGCTAAGTTCATAGATTCAAGCCTGCAGAGTCCATAGATTTAAGCCTGTAGAGTTTGTAGATTTTTGAGAAGCTTGAAAAATGAGGAATTTAAATGCTCAGAATAAATTTTGAGAAGGGAAGATATTATTTTGGTCTGAGGAACCAAAATCGTTCACATGTTGTCCCAAAAAATGAGAAGTCTATTTTTGGGGACAATAAATTTTTGGTTCATTTACTTAATATTTTTTGTGTAAGGCATGTAACTAGACACTTAACGTTAGCTTGTGTTATCATAAATATTTGTATAAAACTTTTGATCCTTTTGATGAATGTAGACCAAGTTGGAACATCATTTTTTTTAGATAGTGTCTTTTTAGAGTTTAAAGACCTCCCTTTGTCATAAAACATTTACTATCGATCCCAACATGTATTCTTACACTCATAGTGGACTCATGTACAATTTGGGGATTAGTAATGTGGTTGCGTAGGAAGAAATGATGCAAGACCCCTATGTAGATAATATTGATTATGAGATGGATTCGTATCCCTCTTATAATACTCAATTAGGGGCATAAATCCAAGATCTATTGGCTAAATATTTGGTTAATACACCACCTTATTCAGATCAAGACCAAGAACAAACTGCATAATACCTAGCTACAATACCTATAGCTGATGAACCATTTCTACAATAGTCATGCTCTACTACTATTCCTTCTACATATCATCCATCTTTATTTGAGCATCATTTGTTGGAGAACAAAGATGATATTTTGGTTTGATCCATAGAGGTAGAGGCCAAGTTTCTGGCAGACTTCCCCCATGAGAATTTTCCAAGCCTAGTAAGAATGCCCCATAACATAATATATGATCAACAAGCTTATTCTAGAAATCCTTTAGCTCTAGTCCAAACAACATATCAGGAACCTAATATTCCTAACAGAGGCAAAAATCTCATGGAAGACCACTTTAACCAAATGCAGATGGTATATCAAACCTACCTGAATCTAGCACATAATATCAATTAGATGACCATGGTGAGAAAACCTCTTATTGACTTAGTTCCTTCAACAAGAGTTTTGATAGAGTTAACTATTCAAGACAATTAGAGTTTAGACCCATTCATGTAAAACACTTTAGTGGACAACTTACTTCATATTCCCATTATTGAAGAAGTGTCTTTTATTTCTATGTAGAATAATGAGCCAAATATAGTGGACAATATGGAAGCAACGTCCAATCCAAATCAAAGTGGTACTAACACACAAACAACTAGTCAACAACATGTATGTGTAGTTAATACCACGAGTGGATATCATACCAAGGAATATGAGCTTCTGCACCCCAACCTTCACCACCTACTTCCCAACCTCAACTAGCTACTTCATCAAGTGTGCAACTAACGAGATTAGGTAGTCAACCAACAACCAATGTCATGCCTCAATAATATAATATGATAAATCCTACTCCTTCTCAACAAAGGATGAGTAGTATTCCACAAAAAATAGACACAATCTAGTGTATCAATGCAATAGAGGCCAAATGTATTGCCACCTCAATAAGGGAAAACTAATGTTCCACTTCGTTAGGTAGTGACACACATACCTCCTCAATCATAGACCAATGTGCCAATTTTAAACCAAATGATGAATAACCAACAACATGTAAATATTGGTTAGCAATAGATGATGAATCCCCAAAATGTATCCACTTCCCAACAGGGATTTATGCAACAAGGAGGCTCTAATGTTTATCATGTACCTATTAGACAACAATTGATTCAAAATGTGCCATAAGTTCAGAGATAGGGTCTTGGTCTACAAGTTCCCACTCAACAACAAGGTTTGATTATCCAGCAACATGTCCCTTTTCAACCATAGCAGACACAATATAGTTATATCCCTCTATCCCAACCACAAAATCCTTCAAGTCAAACCTTCATAGCCAACCCAAACCAAAATATCACACAACCAAATGTGCAATTCAAAGTACATCCTAATCCACATATGTATATTTTTGGTCAATTTCCCAACCAAACCAATGTACCCCAATAGATAACTCCATCATACCTTGGTCAAAGTATCCCACTTATGTCCTCCCAACCATCTACCCAAACTAATGTTCTCCCTCAAAGCAATGTTCCCTCTAGTTTCCTAGCCCAATAATTATAACAAATGAAGGATGCAATTGATACCATTCAAGATGGGAAATAGACTAAACATTTTAAGTTAGATGACATATGTTATTATCCTTTCAACATGGAGTACTTATAGATACCATTTCGTCCAGGATACAAAAAACCAAAATTCAATAAATATAAAGGGAAAGGTGACCCTAAGGCCCATTTAATTGAGTTCTTTATCGCATGCCAACCAGTGGCATATAACAATATATACCTTTTATTGTTGTTTCTAAGAAGCTTAGCTAGACAAGCATTGGAGTGGTTTTTAAAGTTTCCCAATAATTCAATAACATATTTTGATGATCTTTCTGATAAGTTTATGCAACACTTTTCCTATAATCTTGAACATGAGATTTCATTGGTTGACTTAACACAAGCAAAACAAAAGGCTGGTGAGAGTTTTTCAAGTTATCTACATTGATGGAGAGCCCTTACAAGTCAACTCACCCATAATTTACCAAATAAAAAATTAGACATTGTGTTTACTAAAATTTTTCATAGTGAGATAGCTTATCATTTGGAACTATAATGTGCACATAATTTTAAAGAGATCATCAACATAGGATTATTGATTGAGCAAGCCCTTATTAATAAAGGGATCATCAAGCTCACATCAACTAACTATAATCAAGGTACCAATTAAGGAAGTGGATAAAACCAACATCCAATCCAAGTGCAAGCATCACAACCAACACAGGCTAATAACCAAGATAGACCAAAGTAATTCAACCACAATAGGAATGTTGTGGGTAATGGAGTAACTGAGTCACAACATGTCTAGATAGTGCAAACATCATTTTCACCACCTTTGTAGCTTATTCCTACCCAAAAACCTCTCTAAATAATGTTGCAAGCACAACAACCAAGACCTATGCAACAAATACAATAACCTTTACCATTGCAATCCCCTCCTCCAAGGAGAACTATGCCTATGCATCATGTTTTTAGTAACATGGGAGAGCCCACTATGTCTATATTTCTCAAACTTGCCACTAATAATTTTATTAGTTGGGCTATACCAAAGCATTATCCACAAGGCATTCCTTATCCTGATTGGTACCATGAAAATGAATTCTATGAATATCATCAAGTCAATGGGCATAATCTATGAAGATGTGTAAAAATTAAGCATTTGATTGAGAATATGATGGAGAATGGGGAGATAACATTGGATAATGGTACTTCCACCTCTAATCAAACTCTTGAAATTTATCAAAACCCCTTTCCTTAACATAACACACAATAACAATAAAAAATAACAACACCGGCCGGTGCAACATCAAAATCAATAGTATCAAAATCAAAGGCCAAACCAATAGATCAGTAGAATCAACAACATAACTCACAACATTAGAACAATGGAAGAAACCAAGGTCATAATGGTAATAAACAATAAACCTATCATGTAGTTGTACATGACTATAATAGGGTTGTCGGTCATATTGAAGGGGGTAGCATTAATACCATCTCCATTAATCCTAGATCGAGCACTAATCAATCTAGACCATTAATAAATAATACCACTCGATCAAATTACATGGATAATCATTCTTTAACCTACGACTATACATAAGCAAACAAGAAAATTGAGACTCCCACTTTTAGACCATATACTGATAACTCACCCTTGCCACATGTCCACACACAAGTGCACTAGCAATCAAGACTTATCCTATCTGGTTCCACACCATTCCCAATATTTGTTAGTAATTATGGTCCAACATCTAATCTTGATTGTGTAATCAAAACTTAGAATTCAAAGATTACTATCCTAGGTCCACAACCATCTACCACTTTGCTTGTTATCCAACCAACCGTTTAGCCTCAGAATAAACCATTCACCATTGACCAAGGCAAGAAGTTTGATATTGTGGAATAATTGAAGAAGAAACCAACACATATATCTATTCTAGATTTGTTGTGAATGCCAAAAATCCACACAAACATTTTAAATGAGTTTTTAACCCAATCCACTGTTGATAGTGACATATCCCTTGATAAATTTCAAGCTTTGGTTGGACATCTAGTTCCAGCCCAACAAGTCACATTCAACCATAACAATATGTCTTCCCTTGGCCTGTTTTATAATAATCAATTATACATAGAATTTTATGTAAAGTGGCATAAAGTGAAATGTGTCCTTATAGATAATGGATCATGCCTCAACATAGTGTCTCTAAATCTCATCAAGCTTCTTGGGTACACAATGGTAGATCTCCAGCTAGAAATGATAACTATCAAAGCCTATGATAATCAAGAGAGAGAATCACAAGGCACAATTAACTTACCAGTTATTATTGGGCCTTTGACCCATGATAAAATTTACCATGTGCTTGATCTTGATTTTTCATATAATATGCTTCTAGGTAGGCCTTGGTTACATGAGATTTATGCAGTCCTGTCAACACTGTACCAATGTATCAAGTTTTCCCACTCAAGGATGGAAGTGAATATTCTAGGAGATTTACACCCATATGAACATTGCAAACATCTTGAGGCTGAGTTTCAAAGATACAATTACCAATTTAGCATGAATCCAAGTTCCAAGTAAGATAAAAATAAAGGCCATACTTATTGATCCTCGACAGGATAATTGTATAGATCCTAATACTTTGGATTCCATTTCCCACATGCTACCTCCTTAAGCTTCAAATCATTTCACCATTTTAGATAATGGCCTAGGGGAGTATGTGACCCATGATACCTTCCATATTTTCAATCTTACTTAGAATCCAAATACCTTTGGATGACCTAAAAATACCCCACACATGCATTGGAAACAAAAGAACAAAGATAAGGGACCTGTCATGTTTGTACCGACGTCTAGCCTAGAACCAAACCCTCTTAAAGGGGATGAATCATGGTTGTATAATGACAACCAAGATGATTGTTATAAAAGTAAAAAGTATCTTTTTCCTAATAGGATTATGGAGCATCAAGATTATGAAGGAAGAGGCCTCTGACTAAATCAACAAAGAACCATTGAACCAATTTACATGACTAAATACAAAAGACCTTACAGACTTGGATTTAAATTGATTAGGGGTAGTTCCACATATCTTATTCAAGTTCTATCATTGATGACTAGTGATGATGATGCTAACAATGAAGTAGAGTTTGATCATAGCCTCACATTTGATGACCTAAATGAGACTAACCTATTCGATAATAATGTCATTTGTACCCTTACCCTAGTCATTCATCACAACCCATTGCCATTATACTATCTCCAACTAATAGATTAGGACCAACAAGAATCTAATTTTTCGATTGATGAGTTTCAAAATGATGAGGCATTCTATGACTTTTTAGGCCTTAGAGACATCGTTCTATTGGGAGATCATAAATTAGGATTCTTAATTACATTAGATCCTGAGGCTTATTTTGGATAGTGGGTGAACACCCTTAGCCAAAAGAAAATAAATAAAACATTGAGGTCATAAAGTGAAAACCTATTTGAGGCACTTTTTGACTAGGGAAAAAGTAAAGATAAAGGCCAATCTAGTGGTGAAACCCTGTTTCAAGTGCCATTAGATGAGGGTTTTCATTCTTCTTTGAATTTAGATCAGGAGGCCACCAATGATGAACTTGACTATGGATCCAAGTTCAATTTTACACAAGTATTTGATCAGATTCTTCAAGAATTTTCAATTATTTTTGTCACATGGCCAGATCTCCCATTGGGAGACTCAAATTCATCATGCCTAGGAGACATTGAAGAGCAAGTCCTAATAGAGGACCTTGATATAGTCCAACAATTCAAGTCTTTGCCTACTATCCTAGAAGATGGTTTGACCCTTCTAGTTGAAGATACAATGGAGATAAACATCAAGATTCCATCAGACCTGAAATGGATAAAATTAGGCATGTCCCTCACTAAGGAGGAACATGAAGTCTTTACATCTATATTGAGAGAATATATATATATATATATATATATATATATATATATATATATATTTACATGGGCTTATTCTGACATGCTGGGTTTGGATCCCACCTTGGTTCTACACCACCTTATGGTCAATCCTGATGATAAATCGATAAAAAAAAGCTACATAAGATGCATTCTCACATTACTATCTTGGTAAAGAAAGAGTTGGAAAAACTCTTAGAAGTAGGATGTATCTAGTCCATTGACTACTCAGAATGGATATTTAATATTATACCTGTTAGCAAAAACCCTAAAGGAATCAAAATTTATACTGATTTTTGAGACAAACAAAGCTTGTCCTAAGAATGAATTTTCATTTCCTAATATTGATATGATTATTGAATCCACAATAGATTATGAAATGCTTTCACTCATGGATGGCTTTTCAAGATACAATCAGATCAGAATAGCACCATAAGACCAACATAAAACATTGTTCACCATTCCACGGGGAAAATTTTATTATTAGTTAATGCCATTTGGTATTAAGAATGATGGAGCTACATATCAAAGGGCCATGACTATCATACTCCATAATATGATGCATGATATTGTTGAAGACTATGTCGATGACATATTAGGAAAATCTAAGACTAGGGTCGACCATCTAACAGTGTTATGTAGGATATTTGAAAGATTACAAGAGTATAAAGTCAAACTCAATCCAAAGAAATGTGTGTTTGGATTAACTTTATAAAAGTTACTTGGCTTCATCATGTCTCATAGAGGCATTGAAGTTGATCTGGCCAAAGTCCATGCTATAATCAAGATGCCATCACTGACTAATTTGAAGCAGATCTGTAGTTTGTAAGGCAAGATCTAGTCAATTTGATGCTTCATCTCTTAGTTAAAAAATAAGTGTCATCCATTTACACATCTTCTAAAGAAGGGAGTCGCATTTCATTAGGATGACCACTACTAAACAAATTTTCAACAAATCAAGGACTATCTAGTTAATCCACCTATTTTTTTACCTCCTATGTTAGGAAGGTTGTTCTTGTTGTATCTATTAGCTACCGATAATGCCTTGGGGGCACTTTTGGATCAAAATTATAAAAATGGAAAAGAGTATATAGTATACTACTTAAGCCATACCTTGGTCACATATGAACACAATTATGCACTTATTGAAAAAGCTTGTCTAGCTATGGTCTTTGCAACTCAGAAATTATGCCATTACATGTTGAAAAATAAGACCATGGTCATTTCAAAAGTAGATCCACTCAAGTATCTACTATATAAAATATATTTGTAAGGTAGAATGGCCAAATGGATCAGGCTTCTTAGTGAGTTTGACATCGAGTATGTCAATCAGAAGGTAATCAAAGGATAGGTCCTTGAAGATAAACTTGATGAAGCACCCTTTACAGACACAAAACCACTCAAATTTCATTTTTTTGATGAATCCATAATGACCATTATTGACACACATATTGAGGAAAAACACTAGAAGATATATTTTGATGATTCATTTATTGCACATGGATCAAGGGTAGGCCTCTTATTTATTATACACCATAGGGAGATCTAACCCCTAAATCATTTAGAATCAATTTTCTTTATATAAACAACATGGTTGAGTATGAAGAACTTGTCATATGAATTTGACAGGCAGTACATTGGAATATATCTCATCTCCAAGTTTATGGTGATTCTCCGTTAATCATCAATCAAGTCACAGACCTTTTTCAAACCTAGTTTCATATAAGGCTATGTTCGATACCCTAAAACAAAAAATTGCAAATATCCAATTTGAGCATATACCAAGGGCTAGTAATATAACTGTAGATGCCATGGCTACTATTAGCTCTCTAATTCAACAAATAGACAAAACTAGAGAGTATCAGTTCTTCATCGAGAATTTGGTCACACTAGCTCATGAACCTTCAATTATGGAAATAATTTATGATATTGTTGGTCTTAATTCTATCTGGTACTCAGACCTTTAAAACTACCTTCATGACCAAGTTCTACCACCTAACCTATCTCAAAAAAAAACCAAAGCCTTTATTCATCATTCTAATCATTATACGCCTACTTGGATCCACCTTTTACCAACACAGTTTTGATGGAAATCTACTTCATTGTTTAACTTTAGTATAGTCTACACTAGCATTAAGAGAAGTTCACAAAGGAGTATGTGGAACTTACTTGAGTGGCGTAGTCCTATCCAAAAATCTCTTATGTATTGGTTATTATTGGCCCATGATGGATGTAGATGCAATTACACATGTAAATAAGAGTGACAAATGTCAATAACATGCTAATCTGATTCATGCCCCAACATAAACTCTAAAAATGATGTTGACACCATGGCCATTTGCTACATGGGGACTCAACCTCATTGAAAAAATCAACCCCATTTCATCTGATGATCATAAACATATCCTTACCACCACTAAATATTTCACTAAGTGGGTTGAAGTTATACCTCTCACTTCAATGACTAGAAATAAAATTTCCAAGTTCATCTTCAACCATCTCATTTTACACTATGGTATCCTCTTTGATATTATATCTGATAATAGAGGATCATTCAAGAACAAGGATGTTGACAAGATATTTATCAAATATAACATCACACAACATTTTTATATGGTATATTACCCTCAAGGTAATGGCTAGGCTGAAGCATCAAATAAAAACATTGTCAATACTCTCAAAAAGATTGTCAATGATGTTGGTCATGATTGACACCTACAATTATTCTCTACCCTTTGGGCATATTATACCAATCATTGTAATCCCATAGGAGCCACTCCATACTCACTTTTTTATGGTACTGAAGCCATCCTTCCCATTGAGGTCAAATTACCTTCACTATGAATATCTTTCAAGCATGTCCTAGATGATCATGACTATCAAGTAACTCACTTGCAGGTACTAGAATTACTTGATGAAGAATGCATAGATACACTCAACAATCTTCAAGTATATTAGAATCAACTCAAAAGCCACTACAATCAGTGTGTCAAGTATAAAACATTTGAACTTAGTGATCTTGTTCTTAAAGAAAACCAAAATAATACCATGGTTGAGAAGAAGTATAAAGGTAAATTCAAATAAAATTAGATAGGACCTTTCATCATTAATGTAGATTATGGATCAAGAGCATATAGGCTTGCCACACTAGATGGAGATAAACTTCCTAAGCTGATCAATATTATTCACCTCAAGCAGTACTATACTTGAGTTCTAAGGTGTATTATCTATAAATACCATTTCAATGGTGTCATTTTATCACTATTCTTATTTATACAAATATCATTCTTATCTATCCTCTTAGCCGTATCCACTTTACATTTTTGATCTGTTGACCAAACGTGTTTTAAAACTTAGCTCATTTGACCTTGGTTTTTTCCAATCATTACACATTTTTAGCACTGAGGAATCTAATCACTTTCATCAAATTTTTCAAGTACTTCAGATAAAGATTGTATTTTGGAGCAGTATGACAGAAGTTTTGGTAGTTACAGCCTTCATTTGTTGTTCCTTTCTTATTACCGGTCTTACTACTGATTATAACTACCTTTGGGAAAATTAGTACCATTGATCCATCCCTTTGTGTTCTAGTTATAACCACCTATGGGCAAACTAGGGGCACCATTTATTTATTGAGCCTTGATGTACCAACTTGCCACTTCTTGTACCATATTATGCCTTTTTACCAACTATGCTTGTTTTGTTTGAATTGACTGCTACACTAATCAAATTCCTCTACTGTAGGGTAGAAATATAGTGACTTGAGGTCCTACTTTGGGACTATGTAGGTATAACTTGATACTTTTTGAGGTCAGCTCAATCACCCTTTCCACCATGCTCACACCATTTTTTGAGCAACCTAAGTTTGAACTCTCTCACCATTTTGTGAGCAACCTAAGTTTTAAAGCTCTCATTATTTTGTGAGCACCCTAAGTTTGCATGCTCTCACCATTTTATGAGTAACCTAAGGTTGAACACTCTCATTTTTTTGTCAGCTTGAACCATTTAGTGTCTTTTAATTCTTTACCAAGTTGAGATACTTCAAAAAATTCCAAAAACATTTCTAAAATTGTTAGAAAAAAAACACTGACCACTTTTTTTCCTTAAGGATTCTGGGAACCCTTACTAAGTTATAAGCAAATCACTTGTTTCTTAGTTTCCCCATCTTTTTTGGCCTTTTTCTCTCATGCACTTACCATTTTTTAAGACCATTCCTATTCTTCTATCACATTTATTCTGTTTGTTTTTATTAGTTATCACATTCTTCCCATTCCTTGGGAGAACTACATTTGACCTAAAGTTTTTTATTGGATATTACATCCATGGAACTATGTAGGTAGCATCCACCTACCTAGTTCATATGGAGATAGATCGACTACCCATTCCATTTATTTTATTCACACATTTTGTTTATTTACTAAGTTATCACCTATTTCCTAGGGACAATATTTATATGGTTTTTATTGCATTGTTTGTTTGTTTATCTTTGCTTATTTTGTTTGTTTATCTACCTATTTATTTACTTTCAACATTTTTTCCTTGATTTGGTTTGTGTTTCATTAGGTGATTCCTTACCCACACTTATACTCAAATCCATCCATATTCATATGTTTACATTTTCATCATGGTTTCTATCATTGATGCATTGTTTTTTTATTGAGTATTGATTGCAAGAGTCAGTTCTTATGCATATTTCAGCCAAGTCCTCATGATATTATACCATGATGCATACTAGCACATGCTAAAACAAACATTAGCTTCAATAAGTCTATTCAAATGGTGGCATCGATATCTCTTCGACACTGACATTCTGATTCAATCCCAATCATATCCCAAATAGAGTAATTAACCATGAAAGAATTTCAACCTTTATTAGTTTGGATGAGCATCTCCCTACTAGTAGGTTATTCTAATTTATCATTACCCTCTATGTTATGTTACCATCATCATTATCCAATCAATCATGTTTTCCATAATTGGGGTCCAATGCTTATAACCACCTTTGGGTAAACCATTGCATACCATCCCACCTGCATTTCTCAAAGGTTATAACCGTCTTTAGTTAAATCATTGTGTTGTCATCACTTTACATTTTCCACCCATAAAAGGGCATGTTATTATCTTGTTTGTCTATTTTAACTGGGGCAGTTCCATCTTCTCAATGATTATAACACCTTTGGGAAAATCATTGTGTTATCATACCACATTGCCACTATTGGGGTACAATGCTTATAACCACCTTTGGGAAAACCATTTTACATCATCCCACTTGCATTATCAATGATTTTGACTACTTTTTCAAAATCATTGTGTTTTCACCCCATCATCTTTCCTTTCTTTGGTCCCCTCATTTTTCTTCTTTCTTTTTGAAGGACCGTTTGCCAACCTTTCTTTGTGCCAACCGTTCCCTCGAGGGGGCATCATACAACTAGTTTATCATCATTATAGTTATATTCATAAAATACCTTTTCATTCTTTGAGAAGATGTTACTATGCTTATAGTTTGTAATGCCTTCTTAAACAGGGGTAAACTCTAGATGCCTATATCTAGCCACCAATGACCTCCAACTAGGCTTTTGACCAATTTTCACTTAAAGTGAATAATTAGGCCTAAAAACATTAAAATGAATTAAATGATGTGAAACTGACATATTCAAGTGTCAATTTTGGCTAGATTATCATTAAATGGGGTAATGCAATTTATGGGCCATCTAATTTTGATCAGATCATTCTGAGTCAAAATGCTAATTTTACACTTTTGTGTTTTAGATTGCTCTTTCCTATCAAATCTCTTGTAAAAGACATTTTCCTTTTTTATTTTATGTTGGTAACATCCTAAATGAGATAACAGATCCAATGCATCTAACATTGACTTCTAATTTTAATCTAGTCAAATTTTAGACCAATAACAAGGCATTATGATCAATTTGAGTAATTTGTGTACAAAATACTTAATCATGCTTAAGAGCTAGTTAAAGCATGTTAGAGACTAATTAATAATTCCATGGAAACTTGTTGAATACTTGTTTTTAGAAATAAATATTGAATATCTGCATCATTAGGTGACCTCATTTTTGGGAAGACATCCCTAGGTCATAAATACCACAAATATCAAGATTCATGCCTCCCTTACCTCATCAATGCCCTCCATGCCTCTTAATTTCTCCTTTATCCCAAATATTGATGAGCCTATTTATCAATTTTAATTATAAAATTGGATTAATTCTTAGCCACATATCTCAATCTTGAGATGGATGGTTCAGGTTGATTCTACCCATTTGCAAAAAATTATAAATAGGAGGCCTTACCACATGAATTAATAAAAGATTAATTTGTGCAAAGTTACCATGTCAAATTGATTATAAGATATCTCACATGCCAAAGTTAAGATGCCAAAATATTGATCCAAACCAAGCCAAAGCCACAAGGTGCCAAAGAGAAGAGGAGATAGCCAAGCCTCCTTTGACGAAGACTTCATGAGCACAAGTTGAGTAAGCCACTACAACAAGCATTTAGAGCACCAAAGAAGGTGAATGATTCTTATTTTTCTTTACTTTTTAGTTGTGTTTTTCATTTATTTTTGTTATTAAGCTCACCCTAGTAATTAGGTCTAGAGATGTATGCTAGTTAGTGTGTCTTTATCAATTTGTTTTCATTTGGGACTAACACAATACTAATCACCTCTCTTGATTCAAATTCCTAGTTCATAATTACTAAGATATATATTTCATAAGATGTAGGTGTTTCTTCCATATTTATGTAGGATCCATACTTGGGTCATTAGAAATTAGCAAAGTGAATACTTTAGTATATAAAAGGAACTATAAATTTTGGTTTATATTTCCTTTGATTATACTAATTTATTTGGTTGTTGTGATGATAACCATAATATGATGAGTCTACTTTTGGATATGTGTTTTGTTAGGTTGTGGAGCTAAAAGCTTCACTAATGCAAACAGAAGAGGAGGTTTCAGGAAGGTTGCTGAGTGTTAAAGACATTGGCGTCGGTCAGGCCAATCGACATCGACAGGGTACAGACAGAAGGCAACTGACGTCAGTCAAAATCCGGCCAGCGTCGACACCCCCCAGCCAGATAGGGACTGACGTCGGTCACCTATGTGGTTCGAGTTGCGAGTGTTATAGGCAGTTAGCTAACGAACCAAGTGTTTGCATGTCAAGAGCCAAATTTAGACTAGAAGCCGCGGATCTAATTATTGTAATTAGATGTCTAATTATTATTTGCATGAGATCTATTTAAGAGACTCATTGGTTGTATTGTAAAAGTGTGCTAGAGAGTAAGAGAGCAATTTATATAAGCTCCTTCAGAGAGAAGAGAGCATGGTGTGTTCCTCCTAGTGCCACAGTACCAAGTGTGGGTGCTGAATTGGAGAATCAGTAGGGTTCTTCATGTATGTATGATCTTGGTCATCAGGTGAGCATGGCTATTTTAAGAGATCTACATGGTAAATAAGATCATTGATCTGTAGGTGTATGTGTGTGCAAGGTCTAAGGTTCACAGGTTTGCAGAACCAAATTGATTTGTAGGTGTGCAAGATCAGATAGGACAACACAATAGGGAGCAGGATCAGGTGGGATCTACTTGGAGTACAGTGTGTACTCAGAAAGAGAGTAAAGAAGAAGGCACAAAAGATCCTTCCATAAGTAAGATCGTTTGAGGTGCAGGTTGTTACAGGTTCAGGGGAGATCTACTTGAAGTACGTTTGTGTACTTGGAGTGCATGGAGCACTTGTGGAGTGCGTAGAGCATAGGTGTACTGGTAGTAGTGGATACTGGCTGGTTGGAGGTGAACACAAACTCTGTGTTTGAGTTGTGTGTTGGGACCTAAGAGAGAGAGCTTTGAGGGAAGATTTACTGTTTATGCCCTAGAGGTGTGGGAGCCCTAGAGGTGTGTAAGGAAGAAGAACTATGGCAGCCTTCTTTGTTGTATTTCCTTCTGGAAGAGTTTTAATACAAGTTGTGTATTGTCTCTCATATTCTGTGTTATTTTTGAATTCTAGTTACTTGTTGTTTCTAGTTTAATTTTTGCATATTAAGTTGCTTGGTAATCAATTGTGTGCTTCCGTTATTTTCCCAACAAGTGGTATCAGAGCTAAAGTTGCAGGGAGCAGGTTTTGTGTTTGGTTACAGATCACTCTCAGGGGTTTTTGATTGAGTGGGAGTAGAGCAATGGCAAAAGAAAGTAAGCTACGAATGGAGGAATTGAAAAGCACGAATGGTCACTTACGGTCTTATGGAAAGAAAGAGTAGGGAAAAGAATATTGTTGGTTGGTAGCAGATCAGCATGAAGGAACTGAAGATGTAGATGTTGCAGGTGTTGTTGCATAGGATGCTCTGGGAGGTTTCTTGGATAAATTTGAATCTTGGTTAATAGATTCTATTACCTCTTTCCATGCAGCCCCAAGGAGAGGAGCTGGTGAGCCTTGTCAAAGAATTGGCAAAGGGGAAGTTAAGCTGAAATTGCAGGTGGCCAACACATGGGTGTTGAAGGAGGTCATGCAAGTCCTAGGATTGGAGATGTGGCTAATTTCTTCAGGAAGGTTGGGTGATGAGAGATGCAAAAGAACTCTCACAGCGGATGCACTTGAATTAGCTGGTGGTAAGAAAGCAGGTACTCTTTATCTACTTGCTTATATTACTGATTCTTCTTTTGTTGCAGAGACGTGGCTTTGTAGGATTGGTCACATGAGCAAGAAAGAGATGAATGTTCTTAAGAGGAAGACTGATATATTTGACAAACTTAAGAACTAGAAAGCCTTGGTGTTCTTAGAAGAGGTGACAGATAGAGACCAGTGGATGGGGCTGGATACTTTTGAGCAGGGCAGTTTGGACATGGGTAAAAAGTCATCACTCAAAAGGGAACACAGGTACCGACATCGGTCAGGGGGAACTGCCATCAAATAGACAGGTGCTGATGTCGGTCATGTGTAGACCGAATCTGGTGATGTTGGGCAGGGTAAGACCGACGTCGGTCAAGAGGACCAACGTTGACAACAGGAGACACTAACATTGGTAGAGTTGGTAGTCAGGACAAGTGCATGGAAATTGATGTCAGTCGGATGCAGACTGTGTGGTGACTGAGGTCAGTCACTGTAATAGATTTTGGGTAGATAGCAAGCTGTCAAGGAGTCTCAAATGCCCATATGGAGGACTGAAGGTGGTAAGTAAGCCTCAAATTCATTGTTCCTCTCCTTTATACTCGTTGCTTACTGCAGAGCAGGAAGGATCCAGGAAACAATGGAAGCATGGCAAGAATATGATGAAGAACCAAGCGGGAGATTTGGTAGGGTTTCCAGCCAGTATGAAAGCATAGAGATGAATGGATACCTTAGTTGAAGAATAGAGAGAACAGACACATGAGACAGAAGACCAGGTCATATGGTCTTGAGGAAGCTGCAGGATAGTGCTACAAGTTTTGACAGGTGGATGACAAAGCATGGCTTTAGTCAATGTCAGGGTAACTACTGTGGTTTGTCTTACCAGGGGGATGATGGTCATGACATTATCTTGTTACTGTATGTGGATGGTATGTTTGCTAGTAGGGTTGTACATACAAGGTTTTGTTGAGCTAAGGGTAAGGTTAGTTTAGTGGCATGTTATGAAGAATTTGGAGCAGGGAAATTCTTTGGCATGGGAGACATGGGAGATCACTGATTTTGTCTCTAGTGGGAGCTGATGTGAATTAGGTGTTGGTGAGGTTCATTACGCAGGATGCAGAACCAGAGCACACTAAGGGCTGGATAGTTCAGTGTTTGAAATCACATGAGGTCTGTTATAGACCTGAGTTTTCCCAAGTAGTGGGAGCTGTCAGAGAGTTAGGAGCCAATTCAGAGAAGTGGGTTCTCAGGGATTTGAGAGGGACCAGCAGTAGGGATTCATGCTATGTAGGGTCAGGACTTCACTACATGGGTTTTTAGGTTCAGATGTGGCAGGGTACTCGGATGACAAGAGGTGCACCACAGGTTGTGTGGTGGGTGGTCTTCAGGGTTGAACTTAAAGAGGGATACAAGCTAGGAAATAGATTAGATGAGGTACAGGTATAGGTACAGTGTAGCTGCTTATCTCCAAGTGGGAGATTGTTAGGTTGTGGAGCTAAAAGCTTCACTGATGCAAATAGAGGAGGAGGTTTCAGGAAGGTTGCTGAGTGTTAAAGACACTGGTGTCGGTCAGGCCAACCAACGTCAATAGGGTACAAACAGAAGGCAACTGACATCGATCAGAAGTCGACCGACATCAGCACCGCCCAGGCAGACAGGGAGCGATGTCGATCACCTGTGTGGTTCAAGCTGCGAGTGTTACGGGCAGTTAGCTAATGAACCAAGTGTTTGCATGTCAAGAGCCAAATTTAGACTAGAAGCTGCGGATCTAATTATTGTAATTAGATGTCTAATTATTGTTTGCATGAGATCTATTTAAGAGACTCATTGGTTCTATTATAAAAGTATGCTAGAGAGTAAGAGAGAAATATATATAAGCTCATTCAGAGAGAAGAGAGCATGGTGTGTTCCTCTTAGTGCCACAGTACCAAGTGTGGGTGTTGGATTTGAGAATCAGCAGGGTTCTTCATGTATGTATGATCTTGGTCATCAGGTGAGCATGGTTATTTTAGGAGATCTACATGGTAAGTAAGATCATTGATCTGCAGGTGTATGTGTGTGCAAGTTCTAAGGTTCATAGATTTGTAGAACCAGATTGATTTGTAGGTGTGCAAGATCAGATAGGACAACAACACAACAGGGAGCAGGATTAGGTGGGATCTACTTGAAGTACAGTGTGTACTCAAAAAGAGAGCAAAGAGGAAGGTAGGGAAGATCCTTCGATAAGTAAGATCATTTGAGGTGCAGGTTATTACAGGTTTAGGGGAGATCTACTTGAAGTACGTTTGTGTACTTGGAGTGCGTGGAGCACTTGTGGAGTGTGTAGAGCATAGGTGTACTAGCAGTAGTGGATATTGGCTGGTTGGAGGTGAACACCAACTCTATGTTTGAGTTGTGTGTTGGGACCTAAGAGAGAGAGAGCTTTGAGGGAAGCTTTACTATTTATGCCTTAGAGGTGTGGGAGCCCTAGAGGTGTGTAAGGAAGAAGAACTGTGGCAGCCTTCTTTTTTGCATTTCCTTCAGGAAGAGTTTTAATACAAGTTGTGTATTGTCTCTCATATTCTGTGTTATTTCTGAATTCTAGTTACTTGTTGATTCTGGTTTAATTTCCGTATATTAAGTTGCTTGGTAATCAATTGTGTGCTTCCGTTATTTTCCCAACAAGTGGTATCAGAGCTAAGGTTGCAGGAAGTAGGTTTTGTGTTTGGTTACATGTCACTCTCAGGGGTTTCTGATTGAGTGGGAGTAGAGCAATGGCAAAAGAAAGTAAGCTAAGAATGGAGGAATTGAAAAGCATGAATGGTCACTTACGGTCCTATGGAAAGAAAGAGCAGGGAAAAGAATATTGTTGGTTGGTATCAAATCAACATGAAGGAACTGAAGATGCAGATGTTGTTGCACAGGATGCTCTGGGAGGTTTCTTGGATAAAGTTGAATCTTGGTTAATAGATTCTGTTACCTCTTTCCATTCAGCCCCAAGGAGAGGAACTGGTGAGCCTTGTCAAAGAATTGGCAAAGGGGAAGTGAAGCTGAAATTGTAGGCGGCCAACACATGGGTGTTGAAGGAGGTCATGCAGGTCCTAATCTTGGAGATGTGGCTAATTTCTTTAGGAAGGTTGGGTGATGAGAGATGGAAAAGAACTCTCATAGAGGATGCACTTGAATTAGCTGGTGGTAAGAAAGTAGGTACTCTTTATCTACTTGCTTATATTACTGATTCTTCTTCTATTGCAGAGACGTGGATTTGTAGGCTTGGTCACATGAGCAAGAAGGAGATGCATGTTCTTAAGAGGAAGACTGATATATTTGACAAACTTAAGAACTGGAAAGCCTTGGTGTTCTTAGAGGAGGTGATGGATAGAGACCAATGGATGGGGCTGGATACTTCTGAGCAGGGCAGTTTGGACATGGGTTTTGATTCAAAGGAGCTCACAGGTAAAAAGTCATCACTCACAGGGGAACACAGGTACCAGCATCGGTCAGGGGGAACCACTATCGAATAGACAGGTGTTGATGTCAGTCATGTGCAGACCGAAGCTAGTGATGTTGGGCAGGGTAAGACCAACGTTGGTCAAGAGGACCGACGTCGGCAATAGGAGACATTGACATCGGCAGAGTTGGTAGTCAGGACAAGTGCATATAAACTGACATCAATCAGATGCAGACTGTGTGGTGACCAAGGTCGGTCACTGTAATGGATTTTGGGTGGATAGCAAGCTGTCAAGGAGTCTCAAATGCCCATATGGAGGACTGAAGGTGGTAAGTAAGCCTCAAATTCATTGTTCCTCTTCTTTATACTCGTTTCTTACTGCAGAGTAGAAAGGATCTAGGAAACAGTGGGAGCATGGCAGGAATATGATGCAAAACCAAGCGGGAGATTTGGTAGGGTTGCCAGCCAGTATGAAAGCACAGAGATGAATGGATACCTTAGTTGAAGAATAGAGAGAATGAACACATGAGATGAAAGACCAGGTCATATGGTCTTGAGGAAGCTGCAGGATAGTGGTACAGGTTTTGATAGGTGGATGACAAAGCATGGCTTTAGTCAGTGTCAGAGTAACTACTATGGTTTATCTTAGTAGGGGGATCATGGTCATGACATTATCCTATTACTGTATGTGGATGGTATGTTTGCTAGCAGGGTTATACATACAGGGTTTTGCTGAGCTAAGGGTAAGGTTAGTTCAGTGGCATGTCATGAATAATTTGGAGTAGCAAAATTCTTTGGCATGGGAGACATGGGAGATCACTGATTTTGTCTCCAGTGGGAGCTGATGTGAATTAGGTGTTGGCGAGGTTCATTACGTAGGATGCAGAACCAGAGCACACTAAGGGTTGGACAGTTTAGTGTCCAAAATCACATGAGGTCTGTTATAGACCTGAGTTTTCCCAAGCAGTGGGAGCTGTCAGAGAGTTAGGAGCCAATTCGGAGAAGTGGGTTCTCAGGGATTTGAGAGGGACAAGCAACAGGGATTCATGCTATGCAGGGTCAGGACTTCACTACATGGGTTTGTAGGTTCAGATGTGGTAGGATACTCAGATGATAGGAGGTGCACCATAAGTTGTGTGGTGGGTGGTCTTCAGGGTTGAGCTTGAAGACGGATACAAGCCAAGAAACAAATTAGACGGGGTACAGGTACAGGTTCAGTGTAGCTATTTATCTCCAAGTGGGAGATTGCTAAGTTGTGGAGCTAAAATCTTCACTGATGTAAACAGAGGAGGAGGTTTTAGGAAGGTTCCTGAGTTTTAAAGACACTGGCATCGGTCAGGCCAACCAACGTCGGTAGGGTACAGAAAGAAGGCAATCAATGTCGGTCAGAAGTTGGCCGGCGTCGGCACCCCCTAGGTAGATAGGGACTGATTTTGGTCACCTATGTGGTTTGAGCTGCGAGTGTTACGGGCAGTTAGCTAATGAACCAAGTGTTTGCATGTCAAGAGCCAAATTTAGACTAAAAGCTATGGATCTAATTATTGTAATTAGATGTCTAATTATTTTTTGCATGAGATCTATTTAAGAGACTCATTGGTTGTATTGTAAAAGTGTGCTAGAGAGTAAGAGAGCAATATATATAAGCTCCTTAAGAGAGAAGAGAGCATGGTGTGTTCCTCCTAGTGCCACAGTACCAAGTGTGGGTGCTGAATTGGAGAATCAACAGGGTTCTTTATGTATGTATGATCTTGGTCATCAGGTGAGCATGGCTACTTTAGGAGATCTACATGGTAAGTAAGATCATTGATCTACAGGTGTATGTGTGTGAAAATTTTAAGGTTCATAGGTTTGCAAAACCAGATTGATTTGCAGGTGTGCAAGATCAGATATGACAACACAACAGGGAGCAAGATCAGGTGGGATCTACTTGGAGTACAGTGTGTACTCAAAAAGAGAGCAAAGAGGAAGGCAGGGAAGATCCTTCCATAAGTAAGATCGTTTGAGGTGAAGGTTGTTGCAGGTTTAGGGGAGATCTACTTGAAGTATGTTTGTGTACTTGGAGTGTGTGGAGCACAAGTGTACTGGCAGTAGTGGATACTGGCTGGTTGGAGGTGAACACCAACTCTGTGTTTGAGTTGTGTGTTGGGACCTAAGAGAGAGAGCTTTGAGGGAAGATTTATTGTTTATGCCCTAGAGGTGTGTAAGGAAGAAGAACTGTGGTAGCCGTCTTTGTTGTATTTCCTTCTGGAAGAGTTTTAATAAAAGTTGTGTATTATCTCTCATATTCTGTGTTATTTTTGAATTCTAGTTACTTGTTGATTCTGGTTTAATTTTCGCATATTAAGTTGCTTGGTAATCAATTGTGTGCTTCCGTTATTTTCCCAACATGTTTATGTTTGGTGTAGGTTCTATCACTTGGAGCACTTCATGTGAAAGTTTCTAAAGAAGCTTTGTGGCTATGAAGGATGATAGAAGAACATCATGTGAAAGTTATTCATTATACCAACCTTATTGGTGATATTCAAAATTTTATAACTTTAGTGGAAAATCTAATGCAACACTAATGAACTAAAAACTATTTAAGTTCATTCAATCTTGGGCCTATCAAATCTACCATTGAGGGGGAGTGTGTATGATAATGCCACTTTTTAAAAGCCTTGTGGGTCATCTATTTCCTTATATCTCTCTATACTTCTTCCCATTATAAAGAATTTTAATATATCACTTTATGTGAT
The DNA here is from genome assembly GCA_037957365.1 of Torreya grandis. Taxonomy (NCBI): domain Eukaryota; kingdom Viridiplantae; phylum Streptophyta; class Pinopsida; order Cupressales; family Taxaceae; genus Torreya; species Torreya grandis. Next base: position 2,547,828 of record JARHVA010000415.1, read on the forward strand.
TTTGGTAAACTTCATATGGAAGTCTACATTATACCCAACACATAGTAGTATGGATGTCTTTATGTTATAAAAGACTCCAATATGTTTGGTTGATTATTCAAGAGAAATTATGGGATGTATTCTCACTGTGGGATATAGTCTCATGATCATGCTAGCCTAAAGTCACTCTAACTGATTTAGGGTAACATAACATAATTCCTTTAAAGATGCCTATGGTGACATAGTGCAAAACCTTTAGGTATCTATGGGTGTATAATGTAATTCCTTTAAAGGTGATTATGTGATTATAGTTACATAGTGTAATACCTTTGGGTATCTATAGTTGTATAGTGTAATTCCTTTAAAGGTGACTATGTGATTGTAGTTACATAATGTAATACCTTTGGGTGTCTATAGTTAAATAGTGTAACACCTTTGGGTGACTATGTTTACATAGGATAATTCCTTTAAAGGTGACTATGGCATGATGAATGATGTTTCCTTCAATTATTACCTCCTAAAACTCATCATGTGGATGGTTCATGGAGTGTAAGTTCATTATGTTATTACCTCTTAAAAATCACCATGTATCCCCACTTAACATTAAGGGGGAGTATTGGAACAATTAATGGTTAAGTAGTGTTATTTATGTACCCTTAATACATTAAATTACATTTGTTAAATATTAATATATTTTATTGTATATCATGAGTTTATCCTCATGTAAATAAATAATAAAATATATTAAATGACCTTTGGAGAGGTTGGATCCATTAATGTGATGGTTCAAAAGACTCATTTATAATGGATAGATTACCTTGCCTATATAATAAAGAGTTTATATTGTAAGATATAAAGAAAAAAAGAAGTGAGAGGAAGAAAGATTGTATTGGGTCCTTGTTAGTTTCTCATAATATGAATAATATTTTTGGGTATTTTACCTCTTCATGAGGTTTTAACACGTTATATCTATGTTATGGTGTGTTCAACTTTGCTCTAATTATTTCATGGTCAATTTTTTTGCTATTAGTCTCACATATAGATCCGGTGTTCATTTACAATCATAATTGCTTGTTCTGTTAGGGTTTTGGGTTTAAGGGTTTTAGGTTTAAGTTTTTTAGAGTTTATGATTTACAACTTAGGTTTTAGGGGTTAGGATTATAGGTTATGGGTAAGGATTAGGGGTAGGGATTAGGGGTTGTGGGTCATAGTTTAGGGTTTACAATTTTGGTTTTTGGTTTTTAGGGTTTAGAAGAGTATGGGTTAGGGTTTAAAGTTTATTATTTATATTTTTAGGGTTTAAAGGTTTAGGATTTAAGATTTAGGCTTGGGGATTAAAATTAGGTTTAGGGGTTAAGATTTTATGGTTTTTGGGATTTAGGGTTTAGGTTTATAGGGTGTAGGGTTTAGCGATTTAGGGTTTAGATTTTGTTCAAGGTTTTGATATTTTGGATTTTGGGTTCAAATGGAGTTTGGAGTTTTTTGGTTTAGGGTTTGTGTTATAATATAATTTCATCCTAATTTTGGTTTATTACTTTCCTGTTCCTCACCATTTGTAGGGTGCCACTTTATTTGTAAAATGGGTGCTTATTATTATTAATTATATGATAACAAGGCCTTGTCTATATTTCTATAGATTGAGACTCCTTTACCCATTGGGGAACCATAAGATCCCCTATTTTGACTTGTTTAAAGGTATCTTCAGAGGTATAAGGTGGATTGATAACTAGGATTAACATTGAGGAATTTATTTGGATAGGAAAGTGGAGAGGGGGTTAAGCGAAACTTATAATGCTTACATCATTCCTCTATGGTGTGGTATCCACCATGTATTTTGTTTATCCTAAAGTTATTGAAATGGTCATAGTGGAGGAATGAATAGGATTAGGTTGTGGAATTGACATTACTAGTTGAAGGGATGACCTTGAAAGGGATCACCCAATCTAAGAGTTAAGCCAATACTAGATGTATCCATCAATAGAAAATAGAAACTATTAGTGGGATGATTGGTTCCCCATATTTATGGGTCATTAAAGGATATGGATTGAAATTCATTAAGAGTCTAGATCTATAGTAAAGTGGATCACTAGATATATAGATAGGTGGTCACCAACATCTAGAACCATGTATAATCTAGATAATATAATCCAACATCTAATCACAGTACCCATTATACGTAAGAATGGTTTTCAAGGATTAGAAATAATGATACTTGGACATAATTCATTACAAGGGGAAATTATACTTTCACTATGATAATAGAGTTGTATGTGAAATGGTTCTTAATATATATTTATTATTTGTGAACTCTAATAAGCTAAGATGTTAAAAAAAACACTAGCTATTATCCTAGTAATAGGTGGTGTTTAGGGGTTCCATTGTGCATATAAGCCCTATTGTGTTTTAAAATTTACAAGAACCTTAACCCTAAACCCTAAACCCTAATCTTAACCCCTAAAATTTAAACCCTAAACCAATAAACGTATAAACCCAAAAAATATAAACTCAAAACACCAAACATAAAAACATAAATCACAAAATATCAAACCCCAAAACCCCAAAACCCCAAACCCCAAACCTAAAAACCCTAAACACTACACACTAGACCCTAAACCCTAGACTAAGACACAAGACATAATACCCAAGACCTAAGATTGAATACCTTACACCCTAAACCCTTAAACATTTAAACCTTAATCATTAACCCTAAACCATAAACCCCTTAAACCATAAACCCTAAAAATCATAAAAATCTAAAACCCTACAACCCTGAAATCCTAAATCCTAAATCCTAAATCCTGAACCCTAAACTCTAAACCCCTTAAAATATAAACCCAAGATCCTAACATCATACCCTAAATACATATACTAAACCCCAAAACCCAAACCCCATAAACCTAAAAGCTTAAACCCTAAAACACTTAAATGATAAAACCATAAAAATCTAAACCCTAAAACCATAAACCCCTTATCCCAAAAAATTCAAACCCTTTAATCCTTAAATCATAGAACTTATATCATAGACTACTCTAAAACCTAAATTCCAAACCCTTAAACCCATAAACCATAAATGATAATACTAAACCACAAACCCTAAAACCCTAAAACACTAAACCCTAAACCTCAAAAATTAAATCCATAAATGTGAAACCTTAAAACCTACCCTAAAATCCTAAACTATAAAACCCTCAAACATAAAAATTCAAACCCTAAACTTCAAACTCCTAATCCATAAAACCTTAAAATTTTATTGTACAATTCTTAACCCTAAAACCCAAACCCTTAAAAGTAAAACCTAGAAACTTAAACCCTCACCATAAAACACTAAAATCTTTAACCCTTAAAAGTAAAACCCAAAACCTTAAACCCTCACCATAAAATACTAAAATCTTTAACCCTTAAAACCCAAACCCTTAAAAGTATTTAGGGTTTTGGATTTAGTGTTTGAGGCTTAGGGTTTAGAAATTGGGTTTACTATTTATGGTTTAGAGGTGAAACCTAGCTTATCAACTAGTGCCTATTGCTAAGTTATTTGCTTTATATTTGGGTTACAAATGTTGAGCAAAATGGTTAGATCATTTAGATCTTATCATGTTTGTGAGTTATTCTTAAAGAATGTTTTAGGCTGTGAGTATACATTATTAGTGTTTATGATGCTAAATTTGATCTAGCACATTTGATCCTTTGTTGAACTCTTTGTCTTTTTGTGGGAATTATGATGGAATGTGGGATTTGTCTCCCCTTCCACTATGATGATTTCATTTGTAAATTTCTCTAAAACTTGGTTACTAGTATGTTTAGGTTGAGTGTGAATGTTGTTATATTAGATCACACATCTCATAGAGGCTTCCAAATATATGTTTGATTGATGTGCTGATGCTAATAGTGGCTCAAAATGATAGAGTGGTTTAGGGTTTAGGTTTTAGTGTTTGGGGTTTAGGTTTTAGTGATTAGGTATGGTGAGGATTGATGGGGAAGTTATTAGGGATGATGAGAAATAATGAGAGAATGACTAGAGATGAATAGGAATGATGAGGTTAGATGAGGGTATGATTAGGGACACTAATGGCCATTGAGGGAGTGATTATGGATGATTAGGGATGATGAGGGAGTTTAAGGTTTGGGTTTTAAGGTTTAATAATTAGAGATGATATATAATGATGGAATGACTAGGTAGAATGGGGGATTAATTAATGATGATAAGGGATGATGGACATTGATTTAGGATAATGAGGGTCTATGATGGAGTGATTAGGGATGATTAGAGACAATGAGGGAATGATTATAGATGATTAGGAATAATTATGTTTGATAAAGGTATGATTAGGGTGTGGATTTTAATGATCAAGATTTAGGGTTTAAGGTTTATGGTTTGGTGTTTAGGGCTTATAGATTTGGGTTTAGGGTTTAATTTTTAAGCATGTTAAGGATTAATATTTAGGTTTTAGAATTTATTTTTAGGTCTAAGGGTTTAGGGATTAGGGTTTTGGGTTTACAATTTAGGGATTAGGGCTTAGGATTTTGAATTATGGGTTGGATTTTAGGATTTAGGGTTATCATTTTTGTGTTTGATGCTTATATGTTAGGTTTTAGGGATTGGGGTTTTAGGGTTTAAGGTTTATAGGTTAAGGGTTTCATGTTAGGGGTTTAACATTTGGGTTTTAAAGTTTAAGGTTTAGGGTTTATAGTTTAGGTTTTAGGGTTTAAGGTTTATGGTTTAGGTTTTATAGTTTATGGTTTAAGGTTAGAGGTTTAGGCTTTAATAATTTAGGGTTCATGGTTAATAGTTAAATGTTCATAGTATAAAGTTTAAGGATTAGGGTTTAGGGTTCAAGTTGTAGTGTTATGGATTAGGGATTAGAATTTAGGGCTTATAATGTAAATTTTATGCTTTAAGGTTTAGGATTTATGGTTTGTGGCATAAGGTTTAGGGTTTAGGGGTTTGAGTTTTGTGGTTAGGGTTAGGGGTTTTGTGATTAGGGTTTAATTTTTTAGTTTTAAAGTTTTAGGGTTATATTTTAGCATTTGGGGTTAGGATTTTGGGTTTTTGGTTTCACACTTAAGGTTTAGGGTTTTGGTCTTAGGGGCATGGTTGAGGGTTTGGAGTTTATAACTTAGTTTTTATTATTTAGGGTTTTAGATTTAGTGTTTAGGGAGTAGGGATTAGGGCTTAGAATTTAGGGTTTAGAGTTTAGGTTTTGGGGTTTATGGTTTCAAGTTATGGTTTCAGGTTAAAGGTTAATGGTTTAAGGATTTACACTTAGTGTATAAAGTTTAGGGTTTGGGTCTAGAATTTGGGGTTTAGGAATTAATGTTTAGGGTTTATGACTTATGGATTATGGTTTTAGTCTTGGGGTTAAGAGTTTAAGGATTAAGTGTCAGGGTTTAGGTTTGGAGATTAGGATTTAATATTTAGAGTTTAGGGGGTATATTTTGGAATTTAAGGTTAAGGGCTAAGTTTTAGGGATTATTTTTTGGGGTTTTGGGTTTAGGGTTAGGGGTGTAAGGCCTAGGTTTCATAATTTAGGGTTTATTATTCAAGGTTTTGGATTTACATCTTATTATTTAGGGTTTTGGATTTGGTATCAAGTTTTAGTGTTTAGGGTTTGGGGTTTAGGGTTTAGGATTTTATGGATTGGGGCTTAGAGTTTAGGGTTTGGGATTTATGTTTAAAAGTTTAATATTTAGGATTTAGGGTTTAGATTTTAGGTTTAGTGTTCTTTATTTAAGTTTCAATTTTTAGGGTTTGGGGTGAAGGGTTTAAGTTTCAAAGTTCAAAGTTTAGTGTTTTTAATGAAATTACTTAGATGATTCACAATAATAGAATTATATATCACAGAATTAAGAGAAGAATAAATAGATCCACAATAATAATTTTCAAAAGAGAAAAATAATTAAATATTACGATTGAGATAATTTGATGGGGTAACTTCCAAAACAATGTAATAAGAACATAATTCATAATATGATGATCAAATACTAAACACTACCTCCTTTATATACTCTATCTAGCCAAGATTATTCCATACACTGACCATACTAAGAACTTAGAGAAATAAAAAATAATAATATGAAGGTGTATAAGACACAAGTCGGCTACACATATCCAAAAACACACTATAGTTTAAGGGAATAATAGTGTTTTGGGTTCTAGTGTTCATGTTTTAAGGTTTAGGGTTTATGATTTTATGGTTTAAGGTTTATGGTTTTGGGTTTGAGGTTTTATGATTTAACTTTCAAGGTTTAGGGTTTAGTCCTTGGGGTTTTGGGATTAGGGTTTAGGGGTGAAGGTTTTGGGTTCAGTGTTTAAGGTTTAAGGTTCATAATTTTGAATGTTGTGTTTAGTGTTTAAGATTGAGGGTATAGGGTTAAGGGTTTATGGTTTAGTGTTTAGGATTTTAGGTTTAGGGTTTGGGATTAAGGGTTTACAATTTAGGTTTTATGGTTGAGGGTTTAGGTATAAAGTCTAGGGTTTAAGGTTTTAAGGTTTTATGTTTAGGGTCTAGGGTTTATGTATTTTTTTTGGGTTTATGGATAATGTATTAGGGATAAGGGTTCAAGGTTTAGGGCTTAGGGTTTAGGTTTCAGGTATATTATTTAGTGTTCATGGTTCTAGGTTAATGGCTTAGGGTTTGGGGTTTAGGATTTAGGGTTCAGTGTTTAGGGTTTAAGGTTTAATGCTTAGGGTTTGGGGATTGGGGTTTAGGGTTAATGTATTAGTTGTAAATGGAGTGTAATAAAGTGATTTTCATGCATGTATATTATGTACTATATCATGACTATAATAAGATGCCATGTATAAGTGATCATATACCTACATGTAGTACTAGGTATGAGTAGATGTAATGTATGAATGACTTATCATTATTATATATGTGATATAGGTTGCATGCTACAAGATAGTAATTTATGCATATTGATATACCCATTGATTAAAATACCCATATATTATTTAGGAATTCTATCTGAATCTACCTTCAATCCTTTTATACGAATGTCCCTAATCACTCATTTTTCTCTCTATATATGAGAATGCCACCTATCCTTTTCCCCCTTTCCTTTCAAGTTGTGGCACAACCAATGCCCCCTTTAATTTATCTATATAGGTGATAATTCCCCCTCTCATAATTTTGAAGAATCCCTTGATAATAACCCCTCATTTATCCCTTGATCCAATAATTTCCCATTTAATGAATTTCAAGCATGATAATGCCGACCTCCTTTCAAGATATGACTCAGGTATTTCATTGGGTATCAAGTATTCAAGATATGGCTTAGGTAAAATAGATAAAATAAGGATTAGATATGGGTATTAAAGATCAAGATATGGCTCAAGTATTCAATCAAGTAGGGAATACTAAATTAGGTGAGGAATACTCAAGTAGGCATGGCAACAAAGATAGATAGGTAAGAAATACTCAAGTAGAAAAAGTAGGTAGGGAATACTCAAGTATAACAAGGTAAGTAAGGAATAGTTAATAGCAAGATATGGATCAGGTATTTAGGTAGGGAATAATCAAGATCAAGATATGGCTCTAGTATTGAATTAGGTATGGCATGTACTGAAGTAGGTAAAGTATGAAAGGCATAATCAAGTAGTTAAATTAGGTAGGGCATACTTAAGTACAATAAGGTAGGTATGAAATAGTCAAGATGAAGATATGGCTTGGGTATTTAGGTAGGGTATACTAATTAAGATCAAGATATGGCTTGATTATTCAATTAGGTAGGGCATGCTCAATTAACTAAATTAGTTAGGGAATACTCAAGTAGGTAAAGTAGGCATGTAATCCTCAATGGTATAGATCTATTACATACATAACATTATTTTAAACTTCATTTATCATTCTATCCTCCAGTCCCCAAATTATAAAAACTAAGTATTGACCAAAATGGATTTTGAAAAACTAACTTCTAAATGGTAACTCCTATAGATCTGTAATAATTTTAAAAAATTACAAAATGGCCCTAATTTGTTATATTTAGTAAAATGAATTTAAAGTATATGAATATAAAATGTATTATAAAACTAAATCTAAAATTAAACTAAATATTTACCTAAATATATAGAGTTTAAACTCACCAAATAAAGTAATAACCTATTGTAACTGAAAAGGCATACACCCTTTGAACTGCAAAAGGTGTATGCCAATTAGGCTCAGGACCAACCTGAATAATATTTGCAATAGTTTTTAAAAACATAATGGCATATGACCTTTTGAAAAGGGTGTATGACCTTTACAAAAAAAGTTTTATTTTTTTTCATTTTGTCACCCAACTTTGTGCATCCACCCAAATGCCCAAACATGAAATCCACCTAAATTTCAAATTCTAACAAATAATCCAGTTGTCTTAATAACTTACATGATAACCAAATAGTAAGAGATTGTAAATGAAACTTATCTCCAAAGGAAAAAAAGAACCCTATACTATTATAAATAAAAAATATATTAAATATTCACTATTTATTTTTAAAGAACTTAATTATTTGATTTGGTTAAAACACATTCAATATCTACTAATTATTGTTATAAACACATGTAGGATGGAAATGTTCCTCTTCATTAACATTGTCGATACATGTATACATGAATTTAGGATTTTGAAATGTATATTAAAAAATTGACTCTATAATAACATCACTAAGCTCATATAAACTATGTTTTCGATTAAACATATTACTCTGTTTTTAACCTTGCAATACTTGAAAAACATAAAGAATATGTAAAATGAGAAAAAAACTGAACCATTTTTTTCTTGAACTATTATTGTAACTTAATTTAAGTTTAGCATTGCATAAAATATGAAAATATTTATCTTACATCATGTTACTTATTAAACATAAATTCACACCAATAAAAACTCCAATAGTCATTTAAAAAAAAATTAGCTCCAGTTTTTTAATTTTTCATTATTTAATTATGTGTAGGTATCTAAATTTTATTAAAATGCCTTTAAGAAAATTTTAATGTATAGATCTAAAATTTAAAACTAAGTAATTAGTGGCACTTAACTTTTATCTTTCGATTGTCTTAATGATTCTATTTGGCTATATGACACCTATGTCTAATTATTTTTTTAATTGAATTTCCATATTATAGAGATATTAATCCCATGCATTAATTTTGGATTTTTTATGCCTTGGGTCAAATTCACAATTTATGCTTAGTATCAACTATCAGTATTGACCTAAGATGATAGAAGTGACCTAAGAACATTTTAAATTTATTTTGGGCACATTTCACTTTATGACCATTTTTTGAGAATGGCTGTGTTTATTTTGGAAAGAGTATTTGCACCACTAAGTCCTTAATTCAAAATTAAAGGATCATATATAAAAAGTCACTATAAGTTATTTTATGATAAACACTTTGCATTATCAAGATATAGACAAGATTACATAGTGCACATAGTAAATTAATAGAGTTTAATTTGGACTTTACAAACTATAATTTATATTTTCATTCTTATACCAAGGGCAAGACATGACAAAGATATATTATACCTTCATCTAAAATTACACACATTCACATTAATAGAAGAACTACATTTGATTTTAAACCCTATTAAGAATATTATAAATATAGTTCAGTGTTTGGTAAATCAAGGGAGATTAACCAAGATTAGTCCAAATCAATCCTTTTAGACCCATTTAATATCAAATTTCTTATGTATAACTAGGGTTTGATCATACGAGTGTATCAATATGATTCCAAAGGTGATAAAATGTATAAATAGGCATTACAAACATAGGTGCATCTTCCCAAAATAAAATATGATATTTTTGTGTGTAGGTAATAATAAACAACGCAAGTCAGCATTGATTATTGACACTGAACTAACTTGTCAAAATTGATTAGGAGACAATGATCTAGAATTATCCATACACAAAGCATTCACATATTCCAATGATGTAAAATTTAGACAATGAAAATTTAAAATAATGTGATAATCAAAGAGCCTTCTTACATATTTTTATACATTCATTATTATATTTAGTTTTTGCACTTTATCATAATTTAAATCAATTTTAATGAATGATTATGTATATTTTACAAATATAAATTAATTAGTAGTCTACTAGTTTCTATCTAATTAGGGGTTTTAAAAAATAAATTAGGGTGATTCATATTGTTGAACTTGTACACAAATCAATCTATGTCAAAATATTAGATCTCGATTAGGGTTTCATCCTTCTAGGGTTTTATATTTTAGCCACATGGTTTTATTTTCAGACTTGTATTCTGATTATTCTAGAACCATAGTATCTCCATGCTTGCTTACATATTCTGATTAAGCCTTTTATATATCTCAATATTTTTTTATGACCTAATAATTTTGAAATGGAGATTCAATTAGAAATCCATAGTAGCTCTAATTAGGTGGATTTATTATTATTTATCAACTCCATCCCTTATGTTTATGATAATGAATGGATAAATAGTAAAAAAATGTGTGATTAATGATGCTAATTATGTAGATGAGGAATACACTTATCGTGAATATTATTATGATTATGGATATGCTTATAATTATTAAAATTTAAAGGATTTTTACAATAGTGAAGAATAAAATAAACACACTGATAATGAATTATAAGAGCCTACCTTCCATACTTATTATTTATATTCTTCTCTAAAACATACACTGGAATAGGAAGAATAAAATAATAATAAAATTCAAGTTCCTAACATGTCAAATAAGAACTTCATCATAATCCTTACACATGGTCTAATAGAAGATTTGGAGAAGACCTTATTCAGGTTAGGCTTGATAGAGCCCTTATTTCTATGGATTGGATTTTGAGTCATAATTTCCATCTTTCCTCTCAACCTAGAATTGGTTTAGATCATAACCCTATTATGATCTCAATTTTTGTTCCTTCTAAACCTGGTCATACTTTGTTCAAGTTCCAAAAAATGTGGTTGGATCATCTTAAGTTGAAAGATAGGATACAAGATTAGTGGAAATTAGAGGTTGAGGGAACAACCTAGTTCTATTTCATCCAAAAACTTAAAAACATCAATAAAAATATCAAAATCTAGAATACGAATGTTTTTGGAGACATCTTCAAAAAGAAACAACTGATTAAAGAGGACTTAGTCTCTTTAGAACAAAAAGTAGCTACCACAAGTATGAATTTTGAAGATTTCCAGTTGGAAAAATCTCTTCTCTCTGATCTCCATAATATTTATGCTCATGAAGAATCCTTTTGGAGATAAAAATCTAGGGCCTTATGGCTTAAGAAAGGTGACCATAAAATTGATTTTTTTCATTTGACTACCCTTCACCATAGAGCTCATAATAGAATCTCTGAGGTCTCTTTTGGAGATGGATCTATCACTTCAGACCTGAATATTATTAAAAAAGAGGCTTCATCTTTTTACAAAAACTTGTTGAATGAAAATACCCCTTTTGCTGAGGAGGCTACTATTTCATTGTTGGATTCAATTCCCAATAATCTTCTCTCAGAAGAAGATTTAATTAGCATTACTAAACCTACTACTCTTGAAGATTTACAAAAGGCTATTTTCTCCATGGAAGGAGACAAATCACTAGGTCCTGATGGATTTTTGGCCTTATTTTATCATCACTTTTGGGATATATGCTCTAATGATCTTCTAAAAGCCACTAATGAATTTCTTCGGATGGGTAACCTTCTTAAAGAGATCAACAACACTTTCATAGTGTTAACTCCTAATAAAATTGGTGCCAAGCATTTTAAAGACTTTAGACCCATTAGTCTCACCAATGTACTATATAAAATCCTTACTAAGGTCTTGGATTTAAGATTGTAACCCATCTTATCAGTCTTAATTTCCAAACAATAGGGAGGCTTCATCAAAGGTAGAATCATTCAAGATGGGGTAGTGGTGGTTCATGAGACTATCCACTCTATGGAAAAAAGTAAAAAGGTAGGAATGCTATTCAAATTAGACATGAATAAAGCCTTTGATAGAGTGTCTTGGGTGTTTCTTGATAGAGTCCTAGAAAACTTTGGTTTTCCTTCACATTTTAGGAAGATAATTAATTATTGCATTTCTACTCCCAAAATTTTTGTCATCATTAACGGCTCTCCAGTGGGATTCTTGTCAAGTAGCCGAGGTATCAGACAGGGCCCCCCCATATTTATCCTTTTATTTATTATTATGGTGGACAATCTTAATCATTCCATATCTAGAGCCACTTCTGTAGGGATCTTAATGGCTTCAGGCCCACCTCTTTAGATCTTACTTTTCCCATCAACAATTTATTGATGATATAATTCTCCTCCTACTAGCTACCATTATGGAAACTAAAATATTAACACTTATCCTTAAAGTGTATGAAGAAGTTTCAGGTCAACAAATCAACTATGAGAAGAGTTATTTATTTTTCTTAAACACTCCAAATAGGCAAAGGAAGATTGCTCAAGTTCTTGGTTGTATGATTAAATCTCTACCTACTACTTATTTAGGGCTTCATTTTGGTATGAGGAAAGTTTCTATGATATTTTGGAACACTCTTATTGATAGATTTTAGAATAAAATTACTAGTTAGAAAGGGGCTATTCTCTCTAATGTGGATAAGTGTTTTCTTATTAAGAGTACTCTACAAAATCTTCCCATTTATAACATGTCCATGTTCTTTATTCCTTCAGTTGTGTATGATATTATTAAAAATATTTAGAAACACTTTTTATGGAATGGCACTAAGCCTAAGAATATATTTCATCTAATATTTTGGGATAAGGCATGTTCCCAAAATAAAATGGGAGGCTTGGGAATTAAAAACATCAGGGCCATGAATGTGGTTCTTATCTTTAAAATGGGTTGGGGACTTCCAAAGGATGAGTAACTTTGGACCAATATTATTTGAGCAAAGTATCTAGGTCATGAATGTTCTCAAAACTTTCTTTTTGAGGAGAATCTTCCAAATGGTTTTGTTTTTTGGAAAAACATCATCAAAATTAGGGGCTGCATTGAGAAGGGCTCTAAATGGAAACTTGGGAATGGAAAGGATATTCTTTTCTAGAAAGATAGATGGGATAATTTTCATAATTTTAAATATAACAACTCTTAATCTCAGTTAGAAACCCTTTTCTCTTACCATACATGTGTCAAAGTGAGTGATTACATTTGCTATAGTAATGAAAAGTTCCAATGGAAGGAACTATCTATTATTTCATCTTGTAACAGGCCTAAATTGAAAGATATGGTGACCTCTATTAAATATATTGTTAAGACTATTCAAATCATCTAGCTTTGTCCTAAGGATGAATTTATTTGGGTTAACTCCTTTGATGGTTCTTATTATGTTAAGACTAGATATCAGATTTTGTCTAAAGAGATTCTTACTGATTTTGACTGGAGTAGGATTTAGTTTAAGGAGCTCACCCCAAAGACTAATCATTATTTGTGGTTAGTACTCAATAAAAGGATTCTCATTAATGATAACCTTATTAAAATAGGTTTCATTTTTCCTAGCATGTGTTGCTTATGTAAAAAGATGTTGAAAACATTCATCATCTTTTCTTGCATTTTTCTTATGCTAACAAGTTGTGGGGCCTTATTTTATTGAGATTTGGTGTTTCTTGGTTATTTCCAAAGGATATTTTATAGGTTTGAGAGAAATTAAATACTCCTTTCAAACATATCATTCTTATAATATTATGGAGACTTATCTTCCCTCACACACTTTATAGGATTTGGAAGGCAAGGAATGCAATCGTTTTCAGGGATTACAAGATTTCCTATAAAAACCTTATCAAAGATGTATTTATTGATGAAAACGATAATTTTATTATGTTAAATCCTCATAAAAAGCATATTTTCCCTAAAGATGAGGAGAAAATACTCTCTTGTTGGAACATCATTATCAAAGATATTCAAATTAGAACTCCCTCTATTGACAGATATATTATTCAATGGATCCCTCCTCCAACAAATTGGTACAAACTAAAATTTGATGGAATGTCTAATGGAAATCCAGGAGTAACAAGAGGATATGGGATCATTAGGGATCACTTAGGCAATCTAATTATTTCCTATGCAGGTCCTATGGGTATTTAATCCGACCACTATGCTGAGGCACACATTACTCTATGGGGGATCAGGTTGGTAAGATACTATCATATCAAAAATATTATCATTGAATGGGATTATTTGAATATTATAAATCACCTTAAATTTTCTCATCTATCTAGTTGGACTGTTAAAGAATTTATTCAAGAGGCTATTAGCATTTTTGAGGTCTTTTCAATTCATAAATTTGTCATATGTATAGAGAGCATAACCATGTGGTAGACTCTTTTGCTAACATGGGGGTGTATAATAATCATCTTCAATTTTGGTATGCTCATGATTGAATTATTCATAAAACTAAAACAATAATTATTAAAGAAGGGGCAATTGGTTATGTTTAGCTGGAGTAAAGATGACTTGATCTCTCATTTAAAGGATAATCATTCTTTAGATCACACTCACTCTCATAATAATTTTATTTATTGTCAGTTTTGGGTTGAGTAGAGGTGGTTTCGGGGTAATCTGTTAGCTTCTCTTTATGTGACCTTGACCCAAAATCCTACTGTTGTCATCATGGGTGGATCTCCTTGTCATGTTGAGCCAATCTATGACTCAAATTGGAGGGTGAATGAAGACCTTTGGAAGATTTTAAATGTGGGAGGATTATCCAATTTCATTCAAAGGATCAAGGGGCATGGCAATCAAATTTTGATCAAGTTTACAAACAACTAAAACAATATGAAATTCATTTATAGAGGTAAGAATCTCTCTATCATGGAAGAGCTCATTGCCTCTATTACAGGGCTCAATAAGGATGGTCTAAAATTTTATAGAACAAATTTGACAAGGCTACAGAGGAGAAAAGGATCTTAGAGGGTTCCTTGATTAATGCCTTGGAATTTTTTAAATATGGGATTATTCATTCCTCTCTCCCTGCTCCTTTTGATGAGGTGGCCTGCATGTTGGTTAGGTTTGTCACATTGAAAGGTAGGTTAAAAATACTGTTGCTTCATCACCTTGTCCTCTTAAACCATTTCCATAAAGGCCCTACAGTTAGTTTTCCTTATTACATCTTTCAATCTTTGGAGGCTTTAATTCTTGATTTTTAGGCTCACAAGTGTGGCCTACCCCTTCATGAAGGGGTTATCTTTCTCTTACATCCCCATTGCAACATTATCATTGCTAATAGTTTTATTCCCCTTCCCCTGTCTGAACCTCCTTATCGGAGTAGGGTTAGGTATAATAACCACATCCTTCATTCTTTTCCTCTTCCCTCTCTTAAGAGGGTTCTCAAGAGTAGAAACAAAGATAAGGTTTTATAGCCTAATTCTCATAGGGGTAAATAAATTGACATAGTTGAGAGTCTTCTTCACATGAGGCAGGATGATATGGACTTTGGTCCCTCTCATCCCAAGGATCCTAGGCACAATGGTCAAATTACATAGCTTGAGGAAGAAATCAATGATCTCAAGAAGGAAATCACTCAGATCAACAAATTTAGTGGAAAGGGAAAGAAGAAAATGGACAATTCCTCCTTATTCAAGAACAAAATAGAATACATTCTCAAGAGAATGAAATACATGAAGGACACGATAAACAAGATTAGGATCAGGCAAATGGATCATTTAGACATTCACCAAGCCTTTCTAGAGTTTATTGAGTTTTAAGTGAAACAAGTGTGCACCATCATCACCTTACATTTGGGTTTGTGTAAGGGAGGCAATAAAAAGACTCTGGATCTAACCACCATTGACAAGATAGAACCTTCTCAAATCACTAAAATCAATCTATTTAACACTTTGGAGGGATTGAAGAATAGTTTTAATAAGTTCACTAAGTGATTTGGCTCATTCTAACTCCTTGTTTTGGATGATCTATTGCTACTCGAGCATTGACTTGGTTCTATAGAGTTGCTATTGAATTGCTGCTTTGGTACCCTTCACTGACAAGTTGCTCCCTTCTACTATTATCTTTTGTTTCTTTTGGTTTTTGGAATTTATAAAACAAGGGAGCTATTCTCTCTTTTATTTATGTCCTCTATTATACTCTTTCTTTATCTGGATTTTGAGCCTTCTTGTGTTTTTAAGCTTCCTTTCTTTTCTATCTCTTGAGCCTCTTTTTCTAGGTATTGTCCCTTCAAAACTATTTACCAATAATAATTAAAAAAACATGTCAAATAGGATAAAATATGAAGAATATCCCTTTAGAACACCTCATTTTTCTCTAACATTTTCCACTACATTTCATCTCATTAGCCGTTGTAAAATACAAAGGCATAATTCCTACATAGAAATGGAAAAAGCACATGAAATTACTTCTCTCTCTACAAATGGAAAAACAATGTGATATTACTTCTATATCTAGACTTAAAAAAGGAATGTGAAAATAATTCACTCTATAAATTAAAAATGAATGTGAAATTATTTCTCTATAGGAATGATAAGAATGTGAAATTACTTCTCTAAAAATGCTAAATGATACAAACACATATGGTGATTATTTTTTCTCTCTTGGAATACAAGGTCAAAATATTTGTTCAATTGAGATTTTTCTTGAAACAAAATGTGATGAATCTCCATGAAATGAAAATGCCATTATGTAAAATGATACATATTTATAATGTGAATCTAGGGTAGACAATATTAAACTTGAATATGATGACTCTTTTCAATCTATTATTAGTATAAAAAATATTATTTCTACACCATCTTCATGCATTCATAATATTGTACCTATGGATACCTATAATAGCAAGATGAAACCATTGAACAAACCTTGTAAGGATATCAATATGACTTCCCAAGAATTCATTTCTTTAATGTATCCTTTGGGTGATTTGCAACACAAAATGCACCATCTAACCTTAGAAATAAAATCATATCATGTTTAGGTTGATTATAGTGTTATATATGGGAACCCAATTATACATAATATTCTAAATGCACCATTACCTATAAACTTCCTCATGTCAAAACTTTGTATGTTTTATGAAATTATTTAATGTTATTTACATCTCAAAGAATTCATATATTCTATGGAAAATTATGATGTTAGTTTTTTACTTCAAATGTTTCCAAAAAGTGCAATTGGAAATGCTTTGTATTGGTTTTTATTTCCACCTAGTGTGTCTTTACAATCCTATAATAAGTTATAATAGATATTTTTAATGTCATTTATTTAAAATAAGAGACTAAGGGTTACATATGAACATTTTATCTTTGGTCCTCAAGGAAAATCAAAGCCATTTTGTAATTATATTTTATGATTCATGACTTGTATTCACTGAGTAACATATCAACCAATGGATTTGGATTTTTTTTTAAATAGGGACCTCATTTATACTCTCAAAGTAAATCTAATTTATTAAACATGTGATTCATTTCAAGTTCTTTGATATAATATTCTTACAATAGATAAGGAATTTTTTCTTTATCCAAATCCTAAGAATACAAATGAAGACATTAATTTACAACAAGATTTCCCATACAAATAATCCAAATCAACTATTCCACTTCTAAGGCAAAGATTCTGATCAAGGAAAATCAAATTAATGTCTTAAATAAAAGGAAATTATTAGTTTAAAAATAAAACCCAAAATAAATAAGCCTAACTTCAATAAGTGGTAGCCACTCAATTTTGATAGTTTTAGATATCAACAACATGATATTATACATATATTATTGGATAAAAATTTAAACACTCTAGCTACTAAATACTATCATTATCCTCATCTTATTAAAAAAGAGAAATGAAGTCCATTTTATGTTTATCATGGTGTTAATGGGAATTGAGACAATTATTGTTATGCATTATGATAAAATATTACACAACTCATTGATAAATGGGTTATTACATTTGGAAAAGTTGACATATGATCAACAAGGTTCCATTCTCTATCTTCTTCTACTACTCATTCAATGACAATTAGGACATCATAGGATGTTTCTACAAAGGAACCAATATCATATCAGACATATAAGGATATTGTTTCTAGGAGAAAATATTATTTTAGTTCATATTATACCATGACTGATATATTCCATGATGTTCTCATTATATAACTAGTCATCACTTTTCTTATTAGATAAGATCCTAGAGAATGCATAATAGTGGATGATAAAGAATGGCATAATTCAAACACATGTATATATTCTCCTAAACATGTATACCAAATGTGAATCATGTTGACATAAAATATAAAGCTTTGACTACGTATGTTTTATGTTATTCGAGTTAATTCCAGTTAAAATTAATGTGATGTAGATGCTAGTATTAGCTAAAATCATTTATCTTTTTCATTCATAAACATAAATAAGTAGGTGAGATTATTCACAGTAATCAATACATAATACATAGTAATTCCTTCTCTAACTTCTCTTTATTTATATCAATATAATAACAAATGATTACAGGTTTAGCATATCTCTCTATTATATACTGCCATATTATTTACTCTATTTCCATGATTTACTATGCTATTACAAATATCATTATGCTTTGTAACTCCTTAATTCATTTCTCTATTACACTTCAACTCTTCTAAGCTATATATATTTATTAAATTTCCATGTTATATATAATAACTATATAATTCCATAATCATGTCTATGTGAGACATGCATTTTATTCAATCAAGTTGTCTTGTCTTACCATAAGGATTAATATTTACCATGTTGCCAAAGTCAATACAATCCTCTGTCCTATCAAGCTAGAGATGTATTCAAATACTATAGTAAAGTTGAAAAGTATGTGGTAGTATGGTTTGGCCCTAAAATATTGAATAGTACTACCAACATTTTCCCAACTTTTATAACTTTTTCCCTTCCCCAAGGTAACTTCCAAATATATTGATAGGTACAAAAAAAAACTGCCTAATTTAATATCAAAATTAGATTCTCAAAATTTGGATTCATGGTGTGGATTACCCTTCCTTGGGTAAAATTTTTCAATATTTTTTCATAATTTCCTTAGCAAAATTTTTTGAGTTCAAAATTATTTCCTTTTCCACTACAATTTTATTGTCGATCACCACACTTTCTTTGCCTACCATCACTATTTATTTCAAATTTGGAGAGTTCTCTAGTATTTTTAGGTATGCTTCATGTCCCTTGATTTGGACTTCCATTTTATCCATCTAAGCATTCAACCTTATTCCATAATCCTCCATGTCCTCAGGTATAAGTATGATTTGAGATTAATTTTATATTTATTGTCATAAAAAATTATCATTTTGGCCCATTCTACTTTAGAGGGAATGATTTGAGCTCTAAAACTAGTAGAGGAGATAATTCATTTTATTTATATCTCCTCAAAATCCTTCTTTGTGTCTTGGTTTTATAGGGGTAAGCTAATTGAGTAGACAAAGAAATTAGTTGTATCTTCCATTGCTTCTTGCAATTTCCCCACCTACTCTTTGTATTCCATCCTTTTAACTTGATTTTATACTAATAGTGTCCCCAATGATTCCTTCTCATATTTTTATCTAGTGTTAAGTTTGATTAGGGTCTTGTACATTGTATCTCATGCATGACTGATGAAAAATTCCATAGTTTTATCCAACTATTTCTTTATTGTCTAAGTTGTGTCTAAATCATACTGCAACCTAGTGGTGTTTAAATAAGTTAAGTATTTTTTTAATACCTTCTTCCAATTTTACACACCATATCATCCAATCTACCATAACACTCTAATTAAAAGTTTATCCAATGGTTTAATTCTCTATTATGTGAATTTCTATATGGATACTAGAATCTATCCTTCTATATAAAGTTGGATGAAACTTGGTGGAACCATGATTGTGGATTTTGTATATTTGTGTCTTTCTAACTATACTATTATTCACTTTAGTGGGTCCATAGAAGTATTTATACTACTTTGAATTGAGCCTACATCTCCTTGGGTGATCGACAATGATTTTTATTAGTGACCCCTTTTCTTGCAAATCCAGTAGAAGGGATGCTAACCTCCTTTCCCTTCCCCTTTCTTCCTATTGTGAATTTTATTTTTATTCCTTCATTTTCTTTTTTATTTCCTCTTCCTTTCTCTTATATCCCCCATTTATCTTTTTCTTCTTCCAATTTATTTCTCTCTTCTTCCTTTGTTTTTCTCTTTTATTCCTTGTATTTATTTTTATCCTCCTATTCTATTTTATTTTTCTTTTCCTCTTCTTCTCTCCTTTTCTCTTATATTTTTACTCTATTTTACTCCTTTATTTATTTTCTACTCTTCTTTGGTTTTTATTTTATTTTCCTCATCCTCCCTCCTTTTTTATTAGTTCTATTTCTTTAATTGTTTTTCTTATTCATCTTTTTCTAGCTTATCCTTTTCTAGGATTTGTATATCTTATTGGGTAGCTATCTATACAATCTCATTTATCTTTATTTATTCCTCAACTAGTTAATTCTAGCTATATCCTTTTTTGGGTTGCAACATCTTCTAGTTCTTTCAAAATTTGGAATTGTCTTTATTTTTCAGTGTTAGCTACTAAATCACTTTTTTGTTTAGTCTTAAGCTTGGTCTATTGGAGTTATCTCAACCTCTATGTATCAGTAGGAGACATAGTTGATTCCTCACTACATTTTTTGAGGGCCTACTCTTGGTATTTATCCACTATCATCTAATCTTATTTACTTTTTCCTTTTGTTTTTATTATTTTTTTCTTTTAGATAGGTAGGGTGTCCTACTAGTGTTTCAACTAAAGTGAATGGACTGAGTTCTATATTATTTATAATTTTTATAATTATTCTATGTTGACCCTCCACATTTGCATCCTTACAAAAGTTTCACAAGCTAGGTATGGTTCCTTTATTTGTGCACATTCTAATTAGTATGTTCATATGCGAAACTTCTACTGTGGTGTATTTTTCTATACTAATATGCATTTATTCATTTTAGTATTCCTTAGATGATTTTGTTTCTTTATATGTTACAAATGTTTCCTATAAACCCTTTTATTTTACCATCTTTTGATTTTTCTTTCCTTTCTAAGGTGAAGAATAGCATTTGTCCCATTGCCAGATATGTTGTGGGAGAGGATTATTGTTATTCTTCCACATAAATTTTTTATTTTAGATTTTTTTAGAAGTCCCCTCCCCCATTTTAGATATATTTTATCTCAAATAATATGAGGGAGTACTCTTAGCTACCATTTATTCTTAAACCAAGACCTCACTAGTAGTAAAATCCTTGACTAAAAATATGGTATTCTCCTCCTTTTGTTCCTGAACTAGTTATTCTAACCCTAGAATTTATTTTTTTAGATGTGATGATATAAATAGTGTAAGGTTTATCTGATGTGTTCTTGTATATACCTAAAATGGTAGTATTTTTGATTTAGGGGTTACCTCTTTTTCCATATACTGAGAACTAGCCCTACTTTACTCATGAATTGTGCCAATCTAGGGTCCTTCGATAATCCTTGAGCTCTAATAAACACTACCTTAATATGCTTGTCACGAAACTCATAGAGAAGAAGTGGAAATGGTGTAACTTTCCTAGTGAATGGTTCTATGTAAAAATTATTGGTATCCACTATAACTTTGAAATCTATGAAATATTTATTAATAATTTATTTAGAGATTTGAGATCTATTAGCTACTATGTTTCTAATTGGTGTATTCCATGCAATAAATTGTCCTAACCCATCCTATATTGTAGGCATAACTTATAATGCATTTTTTAATTTGTGATTTTATTGGGTTATTAAGGTCCCAATGACCTAACCCTTGATGGAATAGAATATTTTACATGAAATACATGGATAAAACTAGTAGGAGTGAGCCGTAGTAGAAATTATGTTACCTTTTTAAATCTTATGGAGGTTATCTTATTACTACTCACACATTTTGATGGCCAAGTCGTATTGGATCCCAATGATTAACCATATCCCAAGTAATTTTCACACTCCTTGTAATCACTAAATCATGCATATTTGTATAATACACTTTCTATGCAATTGGTTTTTATCATATCATATTTTAGGTTATTATATATTTTTTTAATTAAGAGGGCTTGTAGATTAAAATTTGTGCATGTGAGCTTGTCCATTGATTTTGTGATAGCATTTTTATTCCCATCATTATTGTAAGTGTCATTCCATGAATTCATCAACCTAGTCATAATAAGGTTGACACCTGGTGTTATATGGTAGGGTCAATCTAGATACATGAAACCATCATGTTCCCTACTTAGTAATACATTTGTAGTGCTTGTCATTATTGGACCCATAATTTTAACTAAGTATTTTATCTTTTAGCGTAGAGCTAGCATGGTGTAGGAAGACCATGGCATGGAAGACAATGGTGCATAATACCATAATGAGAGAAGACCCAGTCAAAGAAGAGCCATAACAAACATGAAACCCAATGATGTAGGAGTATCACTACCAATGTAAATAAGTGATCTAGTTACATGTTTTGAGTCTTTGGGAGGTGGTCAAAGTTATATAAGGTTTTTAGGAGTATCTCAAATTTCTAGTTTTGGTGTCAATAAAGTTATAACATGCATACATGGACTCATATAAGGAGTCACCTTAGTGGGTAGTTAGGTAGTTTTGTAACATATAAAAGAAGTTGAGAGTTAGTTATGTCAATTTCTTGGGTTTTGTTTTAGATATATGTACTTTATGTGAAAATTAAATTCAAGTTATGAGAATATAGAGAAGATTAGGGGCTGGATTCAAAAAGAAAAATGTAAATACACCCCATGAATTTGAATATACATTTATTTTTTAGATAGTCTATTGGTAGACATTCATAAGGTCTATGCATGATATAACTATGGATGAACATAGTTATCTAATGCAAGAGATAATCTAATGTGATGGTAAGTTGTTTCAGTATATTGGTTAAGTTCATTACTTTATGTTTAATGAGTTTTTCACTTATGATTGAGAGAACTTGATTTAGACCTTCATATGCCCTGTATTTATTGACACTGTATTTTCAAATATGAAGTATTCAAAGAGGATTTTTTATTTGTAGAAACATTGAAGAACATATTAACTAGTAGCACAATATGATATTTAAGTGCTTTATATAATGGTATTCATCTATTTTGTTAAGAAAATTCTAAAGTATTCCTCGTAGACGTTGTATCTCTGTGTAAATGTTATATGATTTGACTGTAAAAGAATAAACATAGGTTGGATGACAATAATATTGGTGATACTTATGAATTTAATGAGTGAATGTTTTGTGTTATTAAGGTGATTCATATATTTGTCACTTTAGCTTCATAAGTTTTGATTTATTTCAAATAAACTTACTTGCATTCCTAGTTTTGTTAGTATTCTATGAAGAGGACTAAGAAAGAATCTTGCTAAGAAGAAATGTTGGTGAGTTATTTGCAGTTTTAAACACAATAAGGATTTGAGTTGTAATTTGTTATTTATTCTTTAAAAATATTGAGATAACTCATATATTTGAATTCATATATGATTCCTTGGTAATGAACTCAATTCCATAGGTGACTGTGTAACAAAACACAATTTGCAGGAAATTGAATGTACATTGAGTTGAAGTTGTCAATAAAATCTTGAAATGGTTGGAGAAGGTGTTGATGATTTTTGAAGGCATTAATAAACTCTCAGATAATTTTAGAATAACATTTTTAGAATGAAATACAACCAAGAGTCTCATGCAAACTTGTCACTAAGTATACAATCGATATAAAACTTAAAGTCACCGAGCATTAGTAACCACAAAGTGAAATATCCTATTTTGGAAAATTTCATGGGAGGTAGTTAGATAGTGTAGATCAATTAAAGTGGCATGAAATCCATTATATAAATCACAATCACAAAATGATCCCTTTCGAGCCACTCAAGCAGCTTGTAACTTAGTTTAGGGTTTATATATTGAAATGAAGTTTTTATGAATTTTAGCCACCAAAAGTTATGAATTTTGGTGATAAATGTGAAATTAATATAACTAGGTGAATCTAGGGTTTTAAATTCATTTTCAAATGAAAAGGTATGGTTTTGAATAGACTATTTATAAACATGGCACTGAAAGAGCACACAGGCCTAACCTAAGGCCTTAAGAAGAAGACAAAGGTGGTTTAGGGACAAAATCATATAACGAAACTTTGTAGAGTTAAAGATGGTAGAAGGTAAATGTAAAGTGGAGTTTCATAAGTTTGCAAAAGAATGATTCTGAGAGTCTTAATTACTTTGTATGAACTCTTGAAGTTTCAAATCATAGTTAAGGAACTATATATGAGCATAATAGACATGAACCAAATTTAAGCCAAGTCTTTATAGCTATAAATCAAGTGAAGAGGTGAGAAGTATGCAAGGTACCAAGTTAGAAAAAAGAATTGGAAATAAAAGACAAAAAAGGAAGCCATTATACATAGGTAAGATAAGAGGTAATGAATTTATTATTGTTTTCATATAATCAAGACAAATACCAGAAGCCCTTTGCATCAGCCAAGAGTAAAGGACTCAGTATATCAACAAAAGACTTGGGGAATGAAAAGGAAGTGGGAAATGATTAAGGATAAATTCTCAAGGACATAATAGACTTTAGTCATACATGTGTTTTTCACTAGCTCATATGAAGGACATTTAAACATAAGGATCTAGTACCAAATGAGAATATAGGGGCACTAAGGCTTGGGTCCTTAGGAAAAAACAATCAAATGACTACCATGACTCTAGTCTACTAGAGATCATTGGTTAGTCACCAAAGTGTCATAAATAATGTAATAACTTAGTTGGGAAAAACAAGTATAAATACCTCTGTGTAGAGATTTGAATGATGTTGAACATTGGTATTATGTAACGAGCGATTGTGGTTATATATAAATTATAGAAGTTACTATTAGTTTTGATGTTATGCTAAAATTATTAATTAAGTTGTAAAATTGAGTTATCAGTATGTTTTTAATGTAATATTTGGTTTGTGTTTGACTATAATAAATAAAATCTACATTATATGAACTTGCATAATCAACACTTTGAATCTCATGGTTTTTATATTCATAATAATGTTTTATACATAGTTAAAACAAAGTCCACAGTTGTGTATTTCATTTTTTATGTAATCAATAATTAGATATATGAATGAACACCATTTTATGATAAGTGTGTTACTGCACAACATAACCCATAAGAACTAGTTTTTTACTATATGCTTTAGATGAGCATGCAAGAGTTTAGTCTTGCATGAAATGTCATCACATTAGCTTAATGGGAACTAGAAACTTCAACACCCTAATTAAAAGTTGATAGAAAACCCAAAATTTTGGTTTCATTATCAGGACCCTTAGCGCTTGTTGTATAATAATGGAAAATGCTCAAATGGTTATCCCTTGATAATAATGAACAATGGATTACCATGGTTGAGGATAATTATATAATCCCCTATATTGAACTAAGAGTTTTTGCATGTGCATGGGCTAAAAAACATTTCTACAACTCTTTATATGAATCTTTCTTTGTCAAAGTCCCTACTCATTTGCATGTTTGGCTTTCATCTTATGCTCAAGATGGGTCACAAAATTTTAGGAGTTAATCTTGGATGATAGAGTGTTAGAAAGATTTAACACATTTGGGAACATCATGGACATGAGATATTAATATTTTGTGGAGGGGTGTTGAATAGCTATATCTTGGAGTATGCTATAATAACTTACTCCTATCTTGAAGAAACAAAGTTCCAATTTCTTCAAAAACCACGTGGTTAGTATATTATACATTTACCACTATAAGTAAAGAAAATGTTTATTGATTATGGCCTTGAAACTCTATGTATGGAGGGATAAACCCATACTTGCATGAGTAACATAGTTGGGAGGGGAATGTAAGGGTGTTGGTGAAGGACTGTTGGTTCATAAGGTAGCTAGTCAGTGGGATTTGTAAAATTTTAAATATAATGAAGCTCAATAAAGGATTATAGGTGGAAGCAGAGTATGAAGGGGACATGAGGACTTAGGAAGTGATGTTAGGATCCATAGAGAAGTGGAAGAGTATAAAGATGACTCACCAAATTTTAGACCATGACCAACATCAACTTTGTTATATGTGGAATAAATTAATCAGATAGTGGAGATTGAAGAACCATATTTAAACCAACCCAATTCCCCAACCATAGTATGAAATCATGCTTTTGAGATAGATGATTTAATTATACATAACTAGGATACAGATAGTATAAAGTTAGAGACTAACCCCGTAAATGAAACTATTGTCGAGCAAGTCTTAACTCATAGTGAATTGACACTTTCTTTTCCTCTTCAAATTAATTTCATAGCCCAACTTGACATGCCTGGTGGACCCAACATCATTAGTGGGTAGAGCACTAGTACAAGCATTATAAATAAATCTATTACCATGCCCAATATCTCAAGTATTACTTCTTGAGGCACGGGAGGTGGACTAGGAGGTAGAGCAAGAGGAAGTGGTGGGCTTCCACTCCTATGAACAAGACTTGGAAGTTTTCAAAAACCACCATTACAAGTACCTAAACTACTAACTATGTATTATTAAATGATGTTTCATTTAATATTGGGGTATGAAGAATGCTGTAGAGCATGTTCATAAATGTGAACTCATTTGGAGGGCACATGGTATAATCTCTTCTGAGAGAAAATCAACATAGTTTACAAGCACACTTTTAGAAAGAACACACAAGTGGTATATGAAGTATGAACCTTAATGAGCATTAATTGACTAGGAATAGATTAAGAAAACATTTCTTTAAGAGTTTGATATTCCATAATTTGAGCAATAAAGTATTTTTATGCTAAAAGATATAAAATAAGAGATAACTAAAAGTGTATGAGAGTATGATGCATATTTTAAAACACTTTTGTCTAAGATTTCATTTGAGATTAATGCTACTCAACATGCCCAATGGTTCATTGGAGCTTGTTTCTTCCCTTTATATGAATGCCATCTTAAAAGGCCTTTACCAACCCATGTGAGGCCCTAAAAGCTGCCCTCCATGCTGAAGTTATTGGTAGCATCAACACAAGAATCAATCATTTTATGGAATCTGAAATAGATTTAATGGCATCATAATTAGAGAAGTTGACTAAAAACATTGATTATGACACTTGTAGTAGTCTTTGGTGTACCAATTATGAGTCTTAAGGTCATAATAGAAGCAAATTCCCTCAAAATAACATCCACACTATACTAAATCATTCTTATGAAATTTTCCATGAAGAGCATGATGTCTGCTCTTATCATATATTACAATGGGATACACATTCTAAAGTGTCTAATTACTATAATATATCTGATGCATATACCCATGACACAAATTATTATTGCTTGATCAATGATATACATGAGGCATGCACACATGGTACACATCAAACATCTATCTCAAATAATAAAATTAATGGTGGATATCATGGACAAGGCTATAGACAAGGTTGACGAGGTGAAAGTTTCCCACCATGAACATGTTATAAGTGTGGATCTCTGAATCACTATCATCAAGATTGTCCAATCTATCTAACATGTGCTTTTTAAAAAAAAAGAGCATCAATTGGAGGAATGCCCTGATTTATACATAAACATCACAAAATAAATAAATGAAAAAGTTGCTAGTATGATTTGCATTGAGAAATCACACTGGCAATTACACTCTAGCACTCGATGGCCCAATAGGTTATTATCACCACATGTAATGGAGGATAGTCCCAGTCTATGTCTATTTTAAATATTAAGAAGATACAATGTGAAGAGTCTCATAAAATGAAGTATCCTAATGCAAAACAATATAAATACATGCTTCAAGATACTATGACCTAGGTATAAGAACTCTAAGGGGAAAATTATTTTCTTAAGGACTGAGAAGCTACCTAACATGTTGATCTACAAAAAGACACAAAAACCTCAAAATATGATGCAAGATGATTTCCAAGAACTTTGAAAGTGCTGCTAGAAGAAGATATTGTCCTATAATTGAGTAATTAGATTAAACATTAGGCACCAAGGCCAACTAAAGATCATCGATTGAACCATGCTCAATGAAAAGATACTCATGTTCCTCCTAGCCATCAAGAGGACAAGGAAATACTGGTGAAGGTTTGCATTGATGGTTGGGTGATTTGAGACATTCTAGTCGATACTAATGCTAAGGTTAATATACTCATAAAGGATGCTTAGAAAAAAATGGCTAGCCCAACATTAAAACCATCACCTCAAATGCTATTTATGGCAAATAAAACTGGTGCTCTACTAATTAGCATTCTTAAAAATGCAACTATCAATATCCTTGGGGTACCTTTCAAGGCTAAATTTGAAGTTCTTGAATTGGTTGAAGTTGATGATTTTATAGCCTTATTGGGTCATCCTTGGTTCTATTAAAATAATGCTTATTTAAGCTTTACAAAGTGATATATTAGTTTTGAAAATATTGATCAATGAATCATCATCCCATTGGACCAACCACATGGTCCCCCATATGTATAAATTGTTAATGCATATGAGGATATTCATCATGTCTACAACATCACAACAAGAGATGATGATCATCATGATCCTATTCTTTATGGAATTCTTTGATGGATGGATACATAGTCCCTTTTTGATAATACAGGTAATGCTTGTAATTGATGGGCCCATAATGACTATGACCTCATTGGAAGAGTGTGTGGTTCCATTATCAATAATGAAGGCATTCTATGCTAGTACCAAAAGCACCATATATTTATTCATCTTATTACTAGACAAGTCATGTGATTACTAATTATGGACATACCACTATAAATTATTGATGAAGCTTCATGGTTTTAGGGGTAAATGGAAGTCTACAACTTCATCCAATGATCAAAGCCTTCTATGACTTTGATACTAATCATATGCATTAAATGGTTCACCTTTTTTATGGCATGGCTGCAATATGATGGAAAATTCATAATGATCAACTACTTCATTAAGACTAAGTACACTCAACTTTACATCACTAGTTTCATCATTACAACTATGTCTGGGGTAAAATCAACTATAATAGAGTCTAAGCACCATAACCACACCTAGAAGCTGGTGAAACCAAGTGGTTGGATGAAGAATCCTTCTTGCTAGAGTACCTGTGGGTACATTATTTTTATGCCACTTTATGCACTTGGGATAGAACATTGTATGTTCATGAAGAACAACATTTAGGTACCCATTTATGGCATTTGTTGAGAAATAACATGGTATTAAATTTGTCTTACTCATCCCCAAGGATGGACTTGAAACTTACACTCTAAGTCATGCATCAAGTAGTTGTTGGTGACCCTAGTCTTGTCAAGGATTGCCTATGACATATACAAGGTGTACTAGAAGAAATCTTGGTTATTTTTAATGATCCATCTATCTAACCCTTCCCCATACCAAAACCTATCCTCAATCAGGAACATCATGAATAAACTCACAAAGGAAATTAAAAACAATTGTTTCATATTGATGAAGATGAAGGCTCCAAAAAACTTGACCCATTGACAAATCATTTCAATGTCCCCACAGACTATGGCACTCAAACTATTCATGATACTAGTCCTGATACATACCACCCATACTCAAAACCTCTTCAAACCATCCAACACAACATTGGCATGGAGGAATCACCAAATATATCTACTATGGGTAACTACTGGTCTAATATTGATATTTATAAAGTGTTGGAGTTTCTAAAAGAGCACCAAGATGTTTTTCCAAGGAATTATAGTGAAATGAAAGTTGTTCATTCATTCTTATGCAAAATGCATATCAAACTAGTTGAAGGTGCTTGCCTAGTCAAGAAACAACTATATAGGATGAATCTAAATTTATGTCCATAGGTAAAAGAGGAAATTAAAAGTATGTTATGCACTGGAGTTATAATTCCAATTGATGAGTTTGAGTGGTTCAACCCCATGGTAATAAGCATATAGAAATATGGGCACATTAATAAAATTTGTGTTGATTACTAAATACTTAACAAATTTTGTGTTACCAATCCTTTTCTAATGTCATTTAAAAAATAAATTCTCTAAGGTGTTATAGGGTGTGAAATTTTCACTTTCATAGATGGATTTTTTGGGTACCATCAAGTCCAAATCACAAAGGAGGATTGACCTAAGATTATAGTTTATACTAAGTTGGAGTCTTTCACATATACCATCATACCATTTGGGTTAAAAACTACACTCATTTTATTCTCTTGTATAGCTATTGAGGCCTTTAAATACTTCATACATAAATTCCTTCAAGTTTATTTGGAGATTAGATAGTTTACTACCTGATGAAATACCATTGTTCTAATCTAAGGCTTATGCTTGAGCATTGCCAGGTGTTTCAAATTTCACTTAATTTAAATAAATTTCTTTTTAATACACCATTTTATATTGTCCTTGGTCACATTATATGCCAAGATGAACTTCTGGTAGACCTCACTAAAGTTGGTATTATCCTACATCTACTAGTGCCAACATCTCAACATGTTGTTCATAACTTTTTAGGTCATACTGGGTAATATCAAAAATTTATCCAAGGTTATGCAAGAATTACCACACCATTAAGAGAACTCTTAAAACACAATGAACACTTTATTTGGAACTGATCTTTCTAGGAAGCCTTGAAAGACAAGCTTTTCACTACACCGATTCTCCAATTCCTTGATTGGACTAAACCATTCCATGTCTAAGTTGATGATTTTGGTATGGCCATCAGTGTGATACTTGTATAGCCTAGAGAATGTCACCTTGATCACACCATTAACTTTACAAGTATAAACAGTACTCTGGCTAAGAGAAATTATAACATAATAGAGCACAAAACACATTCCATGGTTTATGCTTTACAAAATTTTTGATAGTATTTATTGGTGACTCCTTTTGTATTCTATACAAACCATGAAGTTTTGAAATATCTAGTTAATAAACCTAGCTAAATAGCTACATCTACCATTGGATTGTGTTATTCCAAGAATTCCAATTCTCTGTCATGGTCAAACGAGGTAAGACCGATTATATCCCTGACCATTTTTCTAGAATTGAGTTTGGTGAATCAACATGAGCTATTAAGGATAACTTACTTGATGCACAACTATTTTATGTTTCATGTGTTCCTAAGTGTTTATAAGATATAACAACTTTATTAAATACTAGCATAATGCCAGATCATTTGAGTTTGTAGGATAAGAAGTAACTAGCTCTCCATATTGCATCATTCCAACTCGTTAGAGGGGACCTATACAAGTTTGGACAAGATGAAATATTTTGACATTGTGTCATGAAACACGATCATCTTGAAGTACTCCATGAATTTCATGAAGGAATTACCGACATAAACTATGTTGGTAAGGCTAATGTGCACAAAGTTTTGTTCACTAGACTATGGTGGCCTATGCTTTTCTAAGATGCCAAGCTGCATGTCAAAAAATGTGATATTTAATAGCATGTGGGGAAAATGAACTATTAAGATGCCATAAAATTACATCCGAATATATCCCAAAAACCATTTTAGAAATGGGCCATTGATTTTTGCATCCCCATCAACCTAGTCAGACAATATACAGGTTCCCACTATATCACAACAACTAATTATCTCACACACTAGGCTTAGGCCACATCAACAAGGGATTATACTATAACAACCATCATGTGATTCATATGGGAGCATATTGTAACATAATTTAGTTATCCATTAAATTTTATTAGTGATCATGGTACACATTTCCTCAATGAGACTATCTATGTATTACTCAATGAATTCATGATTTCCCATCACAAAACAACATTGTATCATCCCCAGACCAATGGCACTGTTGAAGCATTCAACAAAATCTTGGGCACAAAAATTAATTTTTTTTAACATTATATGCATCTACTAGGATGATCAGGTGTCTACATTATTTTGGGCTTACTGGATAACTTACAATCACCTCAACAAAAATACACCCTTCAATCTAGTGTTTGGAATTGATATAATTTTTTCATTTGAATTATTGGTACCTTTTCTTTGCATTGCATGCATTGGATAATTAGATGATGAACAATCATTGAAAGCATGTTTGGATGCTTTTTTAATATTGGATGAAGCATGTTTACTTACTCATTGGAGTCAAGATGTGGAGAAATGCAAATAGAAGGCATGGTATGATCACCACCTTAAGCATAAGACATTTACCCTAGGAATGCAAGTTTTACTCTTTGACTCCAAGTTTGTGTGCCACTCTGGGAAGATTTGTTTTCATTGGGATGGTCCTTTTATTTTTCATAGTATTCAAACTACCAAATCATATCATTTAAAAATATTGGATGGCCAATTTCTTCTTGGTTATTACAATGGTATCCATCTATGCTCGTATTTCTCCACTTAAAGTTTAGTTTCAACTGTATCAATAAGGTGTATGCCATTAATTTAGGATTTATTATCTTCAATAAAGTGTTGCCTTATTTACATGCCCCTTTCTATTATTTAATTTATTTTTGTAATTTAGTACTTATGTTTTCATGGAGGACCACGATGCACATTTAGTGTGGGGTAAGGGGTGTTACATGTGTTAATAAATGGTCCATAGGAATGTGTGTGCAAGAAAAGATGTCTAAGGATAAATATTCCCACCAAATGGTATGAATATTCAAATTATTTAATAGTTATCATGCACTTTGAAAAAAGTGTGGGATAAGATGTACCATTAATATAAATAAATAGTGGCTAGGATAACCATGTCAATATCATGTCATGATGATACCATTAATTGCATTTATGGTAAGAAGTGATAGTCAAAGAAAGGAAACCATTAAATTTCATTGATTGTGAGAAGTGATGTTCGAAGAGAGGTGGGGTAGTAAATGCAAGTTGCCTCCTTGAATCTATAAAATGACATTTGGGGGATCATTATAAACTTTACCTTTCCTTTGAAAGTGATTTTATAGAGATGAAGAGTGAGCAACCAAGTTTAGATGATTCTAGGACAAAGTGGAGAGTATCTATTTCCCATTTGTTAATTATTAATAAGGGTATTGTTTGAGTGATCAAGCAGAAGATAGCTAAACTAAAAACTTGTCGAAGAAATTTAGCGATTATAGATTGTAGAGGTCAACATTATCCATTAATGGGCATTGAAGTAGGAGAGTCAAGGTACTTCCATAACAAACATTTATTATTTTGGGAATATTGGATGGTCATGCCTTAACCTTTAGGATCCATAAAGGGTGATATGGCTTAAGAAAAATTCTTAGAGAAGTGAGCCACTACCAACCATTCCAAAGGAAGAGGATCTAAGTATTGGGGGAAATAGTATTAATCAAAGAGGAAACACTCAAGGAACAAAGTGACCACATAGAAGGTGAAGAATTAGGAATGGCACAAAAAACTAAGAAAAAAGCATAAGTGTTTCCACCTCCACTTTTGATGATAGAGGAGAACTAGCACCTAAAAGTGGTGTTATGCAAGGAGATTTGGGTATCAAATGTACCCACCTATACCATTTTCAACAATAACCACTGCTAATCCAGAAATGTGGTTGAGCTTTAGAATGATTACTAAGTCGAGTGCCAAAACACCAAGAGTGAACTAGTGTATGATTTAAAAATATTTAGTGCCTTGAAATTTGCAAGGCTCTTTTAGCTTTTTAACCTCCCATAATTTGGAAAATTGGTAGAGGTAAAAAAATTTCTACTTTCACAAATCCATAAGGACTATATCTAATTTTATGGGCACCACATGAAGATTAAATCTAAAATAATCAACAAGGTATTAGGGTTGTAATGCTCTAATGTAAACCTGAATTTGATTTTGAGGACTTAGATGAAATAGATAAGACTACAATGGTACTTGAATACTGGAAGCAAGGCCATGCCATAAACATTAATAACTTATAAGACCCTCCTCTTAGAGTATCAACACACATCATTATGACCAAAGTTAGAAGTATTGATTGATGGAAAGAGGTGGATATGGCGCACCTATATATCACCAACCAGGTAATTGAGGATCTAAAGTACAACTAGGCAACGTATTTTGCCAAAAAAATTATAGTAGATGTGGAGAGGACCCATCAAATACCTAACCATAGGTTCTTATAGGTTGTATTTATTTTATTGATGGTGTTTGATGAAATTGGTGTACTTTATTACATGTATGAATAACATAAGTGGTTGTACTCACCAGAGCACAAGTCCCTTGTGGAACATGCAAGGTGTTCACATGCCCCAATTATATCACTCCAACTTTTAAAATTAATATGAATTCATGGTATGATGGATTAAAGGAAGCCTTTGGAAATGAATCTTGCATTCCAAAGGACTTACCTGTCTAGGTTGGCAAATAAGCCAAATTTGCCATCAAGCAACATTTTTATTTGGTATGTATTAAGATGTCCCCCTTTGAAGATCTCTTTACTTGGTTGAAGCTACCCTATGCTATCATAGTGTTGTACTTTATCAAATTGGTGAACTATATTTATGACATGCAAACCCTCACCCTAGAATATGAATGAATTAACTCAAATATTCACACTCTCCACAAAATGTGTGGTTATCCTAGAAAGAAACCATATAGAGAAAAGCATGAGATTGAAAGAACTGACATCAAGGTTTGCCAAACCATGGTTGGGAAAACAATTAATAATTTATTATATATGGTGTGGCTTTAGTACAAAGCTTCAGGAAGAACATAGAATGAAAGAGAAAAGCTTCCTCTAGTACCACCAATTGATAAGAATAAGTGTATCGAGTATGATGCCAACACAAGTTTGTAATCAAAACCAATAAAAAGGCAAAAGAATACCCAAGCACCACCACTAAGGGTTTCACCACCAAGGGCATACCCACGAAGGAAATCACCATCAAAGGCTTCACCCAAAAAAAATACATTGATAAGAGAACTGGGGTGTTAAACACAATCACCATGAACCACTCTGTTAGAATAGGAAGAACTTGAGGGTGACAAGGAAGAAATGGAGGAATAAAATTCTAAAAAAATACCCTCCCCTATGAAATAGGAGGATAAAACCCTTAAAGAGTCATAATTGAACATGGAAAATCCACATGGCAAAGAGAAGGATGGTTTTGATGAAAAATAAATAACATGGACATGGAAAACACTTCATTGGTACCTAATATGGATGTTGAGATCGTTGAGTGGGATCCCCTCAAAGGGAAGTAACCAACTAAATCTAAATTTAAACCACCTTTGGTCAATATAACCACCAAATTGTGCACCCAATACCAGATAAGAATTCTTGATAGGTTACTTTATTTATACTCCTATTTCATCCAAATGATGTAACTATAGACACCAGGCATTAGATGTCATTTTTATTGGACATGTACAATGAAGAATGCTATTTTAAAATACCCCTGATAACATAGTTTTGGATTCTAAAGCAATGACACTGCCCACTCCTATTTACATTGATCCCTAACATATTTTTCCTCTATAAACTAGCAATGTATTTTTGAAAATGGCCTTTGAAGTTGCACAACAAAAGGTGCTTTCAGATTAGGATACCCACACTACAAATCAAAAACATGGCCAATTGGTGGAGATGTATGATAAAGAAGTTGCTGCATAGAAGACACTTGAAGAGGAAGTGGTCATGCTAAAACAACAATTAGAAAGAGCCAAAATAACCAAAGTTAAAACTTTAAATTTATGTAAAGCTATTTTGGGATAGGAATGAACATTTGTAGATGGGGTCCCTTTATAGGGAGAAGATGTTGATAAATTGGAGATCCTTGTAAATCTCCTATTAATTTAGTATAAAGAGTAGCTCGTGCTTAGAAATGAATTATTATGGGTGATTGAATAGTTTGCCAAAGTAGTGGAAGTAAATGGGCATGCCTTATAATGGGTTGGGGAAGTTATCCCCATTTTGGATGTTATTTTTGAGAAATTGGCATGGCCAATAAAATTTTGGAGGCTCAACTCCACACAGAGGAGTCTCAATGACATTAATTGGTGGATGCCACCCTATTAATAAAATACTACATTGAATGTACTAAGGCATTCAAGGATGTCAAAACTATAGAAGAAATAATAAATTCATATCGGTAACAAATAAATTCCAACTTTGTAGTGCTATGAGGATAGGTTGTGAATCAGGTCACTACACTTGAATAGGTCCAAAAAGATACTTTGACATCCCTAGGCCAATTGGTCAATAAGGTAAGCGAGTGTCCCGATCAACCTAAAGAGACTAAAAAGTTGAAAATGGCGATCAAAGAACTAACAACTAAGCTACTCAACACCTTGTCACATTAGGAAGGCATCAAGAACAAGATTGAACAGGTTAGCCCTGAATTTTTGGTTGAGGTTGGGACTAGTGCTTAGTTTGAGATGGACAAATAGTGTAGTGTGGGTTGATGTTGGAACCATAATTTTGACTAAGTATTTTAGATTTTAGCACATAACCAACATAGTATAGGAAGACCGTGACATAGAACAAACTTGGTATGAGAAGACCATGATGTGGAAGATAATGGCATAGAATACCATGGCACGAGAAGACCCCATTAAATAAGAGTCATAATAAATGGGGGACTCAAGAGTGAAGGAATTGGTATATCAATGAAAGACTTGGGGAGCACAAAGGAATCAGGGAATGGTTGAGAAATTATCAAGGATAGAATAGGGTAAGTGCACAAAGTTGGGGTACAAAAAGTGGCCTACCCATGGACATGTTTTTTCTAAAATTTTAGAAATCTGAACTTTTGTAGATAATTTGAGATATCTACACTCCAAATTTGAAGATGGTGTAAGAACATGAAATGTAACATTTTGAGTCTAGTTTATAAAACATTATTTTAAAAAAAATAGTTAAGTATTACTAGGTAAAACATCTAAAATATGAAGATGAACTCCTATTCTTTTCCAAAAAACATAGTAGATAGATGGCCATGCTGCACACTATTTTTTGTGTAGCATTTAATATTATCTGAAACCCTTAGGGGAAAATTTAGATAAGATTTTGTAGTAGGTCACCTATATATTTTTTAAATGAGTACTTTTTTATGAATTTTTCAAGTAAATAGATCCTAAAAATTGACATAAAATGGATAGTCATCCATGTGACATGCCTAACTACCTAAAAAAAAATCAATTTTTTTTGAATGTGTAGAATTAGGCCTAGTTGGTTACCATATGACTTTTTTTTCACTTGGATCAATGAAATAAAAATGACATGAACATGTATAGGCATGCATGCTTATGGAATGTAGTGGCCTAAAAAAGTCATAGTTAAAAATCAACATAGTTTGAAACCTTAAATTAGTCCAAAAATCATAAATATCATATTTTTGGAAAGAGGAGAGAATGCTCGTCAAGACAGTATCAAGTTTTTGAATTTTCATGTTGAAATTATAAGTGTATTTGGAAATCAAAGTTGAAATTTATTATTTATTTTCATACCTTTCAAAAATTGATTATACATTGACAATCCAAGCCTTTGGCTCAGGAATCCAAGCCATTCCTAAGCTAAAAGGTGCAAGAATTAACTTCAAATTCAAATACTGTGATCACATTAATAATGCAATCACATTAATAATGTGATCACATTATTAACTATGTTATTAACTCAATCACATTACTTAATAACATGATCACTTTATATAATCTCAACATGCTAAAACCCAAATACGAGCCATTAGGCCTAGTCTTAAGATCAAATATTGGTTGATTAAGATTTTTGATTGGGACCAATGTTCTTGTCAAGAATTGATAGCATTGAATGATAATTGGAGATGTATTAACCTATGAATCAATTTATTGTTCCTTTGATCCCAATATGGTGTGCAATCAGGCTAATAGATCCCAAATTGACATTAGATGGACATTATTTCCTTGGATGGAGCTTGGTTGGCCCCAATTACGTATCAAACTAAACTACATACTTGGTTTTATATAATATGGTGTGCAATTAGAGACCCAATTGACATCATATGGATATAATTCCTTTCTTAGGGCTCATTTAAACCTGATTGTGTATTAGATTGAACTAAATATTCAATTATTTTAATATGGTGTGCTATCAAAGCCCTAATTGACATTATATTGAAGGAATTCCTTGCACGGGGACCAATTACTCTTAGCTATAGATTATACTAAATAAAATACTTGATTGGTTAAATATGATGTGCAATTAAGGAAAAATATTCATAATGGACATTAGATGTGTTGTCCCCAAAAATGAGTGACATTTTTGGGACAACCTATGAACTATTTTAGTTCAACAGACCAAAATCATCTCTCCCCTTTTTAAAAATTATTCTGAGCATTCGAATTCTTCATTTTTCAAAGATTTTATAGTAATCTACGGACTCAACATGCTTGAAATTAGCAAACCCAATAGGTTCAAAGGCTTTTGCAGGTGAGTTCAATCAAAAGAACAAGTTTCCAACACTTAGTCATTTCCAGGATTGGTTCAGTGCCTCAGTTCAACCAAAAGAGTTCAATCGGCAAGCTTCTAAGCAACCATTGAACCATTGAACCTTGAACCAAAAAGGTTCAAGGGTTCAGTGGGTTCAAGGTTCAATGTCATCGGCAAGAGTTGAGCGCATTTGTCAAGTTCAAAGTTTAACCACTTCAAAGTTCCATGGCTTCAAAATACCTAGTGAAAAATGATGCATTGAACCATTGAACTGTTGAACCTTGAACCATTTTGGTTCAAAGGTTCAATGGGTTCAATGACCAATTGGTTTAATGTGTTTGGTTCATAAGATCAAAAAATACTTAGCCAAATGAAGAGATTGAACCGTTGAACTAAAGTTGGTTCAATCAACAAATTCAAGGGGCTGCCCCAAAGCCAAAGAGCTAAGTGCCCTTGCGGAGGGTAGGCAACATTGGTTCAAGGGTTGAAGAGAAGACATAAAAGATAGAATTCCTTCGGATTTGTTCAAAAGCCGATAGGGAACATTTCCTTCAGACTTTTTATCTAAAGGAAATTATTAAGTGAAAGAGCCAATATAATTCTTTCAGAAGTATTTTCGTGGGAAAATGACTGAGGCAAAGCCCGAAGGAATTATTTTGGACTTTTGTCTAAAGGAAATAAGACTGACCAAAGGAATGCTCAAAAGGAAAAATCCTGAGAGCAGAGCGCTCCAAGTGTCATCATCCATGTGATTGCTAGATTACATGGTGTTGTCCCCAAAAAATGCCACTCATTTTTGGGACAACCTACGAACTATTTTGGCCTTGCACAAGACCAAAATTTCTCTCTTCCCTTCTCAAAATTTGTTCTAATCTTTCAAATTCCTCTTTTTTTCAAGCTTTCCAAAAATCTACGGACTCTACAGGAAGAAAATCTATGGACTCTGCAGGCCAAGTTCTGCGGGCTTCACAGGTTGATTTCTATGGACTCTACATATATGTTTCTACATACTCAACATGCTTGAAATTATCAAGTTCAACAAGTTCAAAAGCTTCTACAGTTGAGTTCAGTCAAAAGAACAAGTTTTTAACACTTAGTCGTTTCTAAGATTGGTTTAGTGCCTCAGTTCAATCAAAAGAGTTCAATCGGCAAATGATAAAGGACAAAGGCTTGAACCACTAAACTTTGAACCACTTTGGTTCAAAGGTTCAATGGGTTCAATGACCAAGTTGGTTCAACATGCTTGGTGCAAAAGATCAAAAGGACTTAGCCAAATAACGAAGAACGAGTCGATTGAACCATTAAACCGTTAAACCAAAGTTGGTTCAATCGACAGGTTCAAGGGGTTGCCCCAAAATGAAAAAGGCAAGTGCCCTTGCGAAGGGCAGGAAACATTGGTTCGAAGGTCAAAGAAAAGACAGAATTCCTTTGGATTTGTTCAAAGGCCCAAAAGGAACAATTCTTTTGGACTTTTATCCGATGGAAATGGCTAAGTCCAAGAGACTGAAAGAATACTTTCGAGAAGATTTTCTTGAAAAAATGTTAAGGCAAAATTCCTTCAGACATTTTGTCTGAAGGAATTCACCCGATGGAAAAAGCTTGCTAAAGAAGAAAGAACCTGCCAGGGAAGCTGAATCCCGAAGGACAAGTACCCTTGCAAGGGGGCACTTGGCGACAGAGAAAGGACCGTTTTAAAAGCCTGAAGGGACACCTTCCCTTTAGGACATTCCAAAGGCTAAACAAAGATGTAGAAAAGAACTTTAATAGACTTAGACAAAAAGGGGCTTCAACAAATGAATCGAATGAACCAAATGAATCGAATGAACTGAATGAACCATTGAACCGTTGAACCAAAAGGTTCAACGGGTTCAAGGTTCAAAGGTTCAACCAAAGCTTAGAAAGATAAAGGAAGCAGTGTTTGAGCAAAACACAGAATAAACCAATGAATTGATTGAACTTTGAACCAAAAGAGTTCAAAGTTCAATGGTTCAACATGGTTCAAAATTTCAAAGGCGGCCTCAGTCAAAGAAAAAGTGGCACACAAGTGGTTCAACGGATGGTTCAACCAAAGGGCAAAGAAGTGATTGAACCAAGAAGTGATAGAATAAAAGAGACAGAATGAACCAATGAACTGATAAACTTTCAATGGTTTAATGGGTTCAAGGTTCAGCGTGAATCAAGCGATCAACTGAAAAGAGAGCCCAAAGACTCAAAGAGAGAAGATCGATGCAAAGGACCAGAAATGTCTTCAAAAGAGTTATTTCCAGTAGGTGGAACAGTGGATCGAGTAGACTTTTGAGCACACCAAACCAA
Organism: Torreya grandis; assembly: GCA_037957365.1. NCBI lineage: Eukaryota > Viridiplantae > Streptophyta > Pinopsida > Cupressales > Taxaceae > Torreya > Torreya grandis. The sequence continues at coordinate 2,588,419 of JARHVA010000415.1, forward strand.
GGACGTGGCCTATTTTCTTCCATGAAGTAAAGACAAATATGCAAAGGACCAAATGGTCCATATTAAGGAAGAGACATATCAGATGAAGGGACATGCCATAGTTATGGCAGCGCACTATTCTCAGCATGGTCTCTCTAGACAAAACTGGAGACACATTGAAGGTGCTGACTGTAGCATGGGTTGTCCCATGGAAAAAGGTGCCAATCCTTGGGTAGTTGCTATAAGTTTGTATTTTCTCTCATTTGTAAGGGAGACTTTTCATTTTATAAGAGAGAAACTCTACCCATTTTAAAAGAAGAAGACTGAGATTTGAGCTCAAGTTGTAATTTCATTTTCATTTTTATCTGAATGAGAAAGCAAGTTTTTCATAGACTTTGTGCTATTCTAACTTATGTCATTTTAGAAGATCATTCTTACATCTGTCTTCTGAAGGTGTCCTTATTCATTTAATTTGGTAAGCAGAATTAGTGAAGGTAATAGGGAAGTGTCTTGAAACCAATTGTGAGAAGACTTTGTGCTCTCATACCCAATTTTGCCTCTCAGGCAAAATCTCAGTCACCTCATACACCTGCTTTACAGGCCAGTCATTTCAGGTTGCAAGGTCCACCTTCAGGTTTTGACAGCGCCGTTGCAGAGCATTGGTCATGAAAGGCAGCGAAAGGGAGAGTCTTCAAACATCCACGAGAGAAGAGAATAAAATGGAGTGTTCAACACTTAGGCAAAAAAGAGGGCAGAAAAAATGCAGAGGGCGGCAAAATTGCCGCCCACTACAAGGGCGGGTAAAATGAGCTCACCTACAAACATGCAGAGGGCGGCAAATTTGCCGCCCACAACATGAAAAGGCTGTGACATCGGCCGACGTCGGCAATACTACCGTCATCGGCATCTTACATAGGCCGACGTCGGTAGAAACCGCCGTCGGCAGCACAACGGCAGGCGCAAAAGTTGGAAAATCCCAGCCCAAGGGCGGTGAAATGGAAAACCCCGCCCTATGGCGGCGAATTGAAAAAAGTCCTGCCCTATGGCGGCGAAATGAAAGTCCACCCATGGCGGCAATACTGCCGATGTAAAAGCCTGCCTTAGGGTGGCGACAAATCGACGTCGGCAAGATACTGCCGCCATCGGCAGCTTATCACGCCGATGTCCGTAGAGAATCCTACTATAAAGTCAATGCAAAGGGCAGGCAAATTATGAAGCCCATGTACAAGGGCAGCAAAATTCACCTGCAGTGCACAAGAAAAAACCCGCCCAGCCATCGGAGGAGAAGACCAGCACGCAAAACGAGGCAACAAGCATGGTCTTGGCAGACTTGTGATGTCATCAATAGTGTTTTTCACACTTTCCAATGAAACTTCTCTTGGCTCTTCTGCTATAAATACAGGGACTTAGTCATTTTCCAGGATCTTCCCCACTTTTGTAAAGAGCACTGCTCTCAAATTTTCCACCTGAATCAATAAAAGACAGTTTTTACCTCTATTTGGATGGATCTTTCAGTGTATGCATTGAATGTTAATCTGTGTCCAGTCATTGTCTCTTGATGCTCTCACAGGTTCAACACCAGCAAACCTGTGATCTACAAAGTGCCACTGTCTGCTGCTGCCAGGAGTAGAGTTCTATTTTGGAGGTATAGAACAGGTGAGGTCACTTACAGTGTGTGTTTCTCAGCACCTTGGTGAGTCCCTATTTCTTGTGCTTTCCATAAGAACCTCCCTGTCATCCCAGAGACCTGGTCTTTTCTGCCAGATCTGAGTGTATGTATGTTTTTCCCTGATCCTGAGTGTGGATGTGGGAAGGTCACCTATTTTTGGTGTATCACCTCTTTTAGAGTAGGCTGTTTTTTTCATGCTTTTTCTCTCCCTTTTCATCCCCCCCAGTATATACCTATATACCTATATTTTGCGCTACCTGAAACAAACAAGATACATCAGAGGGAACTAGCCCATATCTAGAGACTCTCCTCTCCTGCTTCGCCATCCCACAGGTGAGAGAGGGGTTTCCATGTTGCGGGGAGAGGGCAAGAATCCATTTTCTTGCCGAAGGGTGCACTTTCCAGCGTCAACAGTTTTGGCACGCCTGGTGGGACTGTAATTTTCCAAGTTTTTTAATGCAGTAAGGTTTCAGGATTGATGCTGGTCCTGTTACAAGAATCAAGTTTCTTCAGCATCTGGCGACTCTGAGTTAAATCCACTGGTTAAGCAGTCTGGTGCCACCAAGAATCATCAATTTCTTGTATGTATACTTCTTTTGCACAAAATCATGGATTTTGTTCTCCTTCATATAATATCGATCAGGCTCAAAATATTTATGGAATCCCCTCAAGTAGCTCTCCTAGTTGCCCTGCAACTATAAGGGAGATGGCATTGGAATTTGAGAAGCAGACAATGGAAATCGACAGGCTGGAAGAGCAGTACAAATATCAGCAGGTGCTGATGTATAAAGAGGAGTGCTTGTCTAGGCAAACACAAACCTTGCAGTCCATGAAAGAGGAGGTAAGAAAATGGAGAAATCCATCTATCCAAGGCAGCCAGCCTTGCGTACCCCCTCCTAACCTAAAGAAAACCCCCTCTTTTGCACCAAATCCATTTTACCAAATTGCACTTGCTCACTCCAGCTCATCAAGTACCGCTGCTCCCAATCCCGTACGCCTGGCCTTTCAACACCAGAGGGCATCAGAACAACCTCCCAAGGAGATCAATCTTTTCAACTCCTTAGATCAGGGTTCTTCCATTAAGAAAAGTACCACCAGCCAGCACGTCCCTCTTCTAGAGGCTCCTCCAACGCGTCAACAGTGTTTTCCTTGCATTCCTCAGCCTCCCCAAGTCCTCCAGCATAGTGTGCAGATTTCGGATTGGAGGAAAGAATGTCAAGGACCAGCCCAGAGCTTTGAAGAGGATCATGCTAGCCACCTCCAGGAAAGACTCTTCCAAGAAAACCTAGCCAGACAGATTGAAAACTTAGAGGCTAGGATGAAGCTACTCCTTGAAAGGGAGTTAATTTTTTTAGACCTTGCAAAAGAACCTCAGGACCTCGTGGAGAACAAAGTTGCTGCCTGTTCACAGGAGCAAGATTCAAATTCAGGGATCCTGAATTGGGGGAAGACAGTGGAATCATGGGGCAGCAAAGAAAAAGAAGAAAAGCAAGGTTTTTCTCAAAACCTTGAAGAAGCTGAAGCTGTGCCTGCCTATGACGATACTGGCAGCCTCCAAGAAAAGCTTTTCCAAGAAGATCTGGGTAAGAGAATAGCAGATTTGGAATTCAGAGAGTTTTCCCTCAGCCAATGTGTGGTGGATGGTTCAGACCAAACATCACATTTCATGCCTGAACACACCCCACCTACACATTTCCAAGAGAGTTATCAGGCCGTGCCTGATATAGATGAAGTGCTAATCAAGTGGAGGGAGGAGAATCATTCGATTCTAGCTCAAGGGCTGCCCCCTCTCTCACATGTTTTCTCCACTTCGTCCCTTCTCGAAGAAGAACCTGTTTTGCAAGAGGCAGGTGAGGAACAAAAGATCCAATCTGCAGTCCTTCAGGAGGCTATTGTGAGCAACAATGAAGAAGAAATTGTCATTGATGCTCCTTGTGAAGACCTTATCAGTAGTGGAGAAGATGCAGGCCTTGCGTATATGCAGATGTTCCAGCAATTCGAGGAGGAACAAATGCATGGTAATCTCTCTTCTCCTCTGTTTGATGAACTTCCTTGCTGTATTGATGAGGATGACTACATGGAAGAACCTGAGAAAGAGGAAGATCAGGAGAATATTTTTGAAAATCTAGAGAGCCTGATCAGCAAAGAGGAAAAGGAAAAGTCCATCTTTTTGGAGGAATGCCTTGAAGAACTGAGCTTTAAACAAGAAATTGAAGTCTTGTGGGATGAACAATCATTTTGTGAGCCCCTTTTAGACATCACCACAGTCAACTTTCTTCAAGAAGGCCACGAAGAAGCAGAGGACGAGTCTGACAGAGTTTTCAAAGAGACAGAAAGAAACAAGTCAGACCATGATACATTGCAGAAGAATTGTGCAGATCAGAAGGCTTACGGTGATAAACTGGCAGCAATTGACTTCTTGGTGAGGAGCACCAATTTCAGGGACCAGCATTTAACAGGCCTCCAGGGACAATCAGAATACGTATATATTGGAGGCATGTTTGAATATCCACTCGGTTCCCAGCCAACTCAGGTGACAGGCAAGAAGAGCAAGTCACCATCTCTCTTTTTCTTCCAGCTACTTGCCTGTCATGATAAGTCTCTTCACCAGGAAGGGGACTTAAGAAATTTTCCTTTCGATCCAGGAGGGATGCGAACATTCCTGGTTAACTGTATATAATAGTTTGTTTTCAGTTGTTTTCCCTGTTTTTCCTAAGTGCAGTTTGCACAGTTAGTTGTTTTTAGTCTTGTGTGTTTCCCTTTGCAGTGGGGGGTAAATTCTGTATTTTTGATTCCAGAATCTTCTGGGCTGTTGTGAACTATCTTCAAAGTTACCATCCGACTCCGCACCCAATGGATATGCAAGGCAACTGGGTTCTAAGCATAGCAGGCACGCTTCCCCTGTGAGTCACCAATTTGTTGACCCAATTTTGCCTCTCAGGCAAAATTTTAGTCACCTCATACACCTGCTTTACAGGCCAGTCATTTCGGGTTGCAAGGTCCACCTTCAGGTTTCGACAGTTTTCATTGCAGAGCATTGGTCATCAGCCTAGTTCGTTGGCATTCACGGTGGCGAAAGACATAATCTTCAAACGTCCAGGAGAGAAGAGAAGAAAATGGAGTGTTCAACACTTAGGCAAAAAAGAGGGTAGAAAAAATGCAGAGGGCGGCAAAATCGCTGCCCACTACAAGGGCGGGTAAAATGAGACCACCTACAAACATGCAGAGGGTGGCAAATTTGCCGCCCACAACATGAAAAGGCCGTCGACATCGGCCGACATCGACAATACTACCATCGTCGGCATCTTACATAGACCGACGTCGGCAGAACCACCACCGTCGACAGCACAACGGCAGGCGCAAAAGTTGGAAAATCCCAGCCCGGTGAAAGGGCATGACGGGCAATGAAAAAAGCCCACCCTATGGTGGTGAATTGAAAAATCCCGCCCTATGGCGGCAAAATTGAAAAAGTCTGCCCTATGGCGGCGAATTGTAAAAGCCCGCCTTAGGGCGGTGAAAATGAAATCCCCGCGTGCAATACTGCCGACGTCGGCACATTACACAAATCGACGTCGGCAAGATTGCCGCCGTCGGCAGCTTATCGGCCGACGTCGGCAGAGAATCCTATATGAAGTTCATGCAAAGGGGCAAATTCACCGCCCAAACAAGGGTCAAAATTCACTTGCAGTGCACAAGAAAAAACCCGCCCAGCCACCGGAGAAGACTAGCATGCAAAATGAGGCAACAAGCATGGTCTTGGCAGACTTGTGATGTCATCAATAGTGTTTTTCACGCTTTCCAATGAAACTTCTCTTGGCTCTTCTGCTATAAATACAGGGACTTAGTCATTTTCCAGGGATCTTCCTGACTTTTGTAAAGAGCACCGCTCTGCAAATTTTCCACCTGAATCAATAAAAGACAGTTTTTACCTCTATTTGGATGGATCTTTCAATGTATGCATTGAATGTTAATCTATGTCCAGTCATTGTCTCTTGATGCTCTCACAGGTTCAACACCAGCAAACCTGTGATCTACAAAACACCACTGTCTGCTACTGCCAGGAGTAGAGTTCTATTTTGGAGGTATAGAACAGGTGAGGCCACTTACAGTGTGTGTTTCTCAGCACCTTGGTGAGTCCCTTTTCTTGTGCTTTCCATAAGAACCTCCCTGTCATCCCAGAGACCTGGTCTTTTCTACCAGATCTGAGTGTATGTATGTTTTGTTTGGTCCTGAGTGTGGATGTGGGAAGGTCACTTTCATTTTTGGTGTATCACCTCTTTTAGAGTAGGCTGTTTGTTTTCATGCTTTTTCTCTCTCTTTTCACCCCCCAGTATATACCTATATATCTATATTTTTGCGCTACCTGAAACAAACCAGATACATCAGAGGGAACTAGCCCATATCTAGAGACTCTCCTCTCCTGCTTCGCCGTCCCACAAGCGAGAGAGGGGTTTCCATGTTGCGGGGAAAGGGCAGGAAACTGCTTTCCTGCTGCTGGGTGCACTTTCCAGCATCAACACTATGTTTTTTTTTTTTTTTTTGTGTTAAGGATTCTGGGGTGACTTTGTGCCCCCATTATCCTTTGTGATATACTCTTTAGGCAGTTGAGGTGGAAAATTTGCATTCTATTTCATCTTGTTGTTACTATGCCCTCTAATTAACTGGTTTTTTATCTTACTACCTAAAAGAAACTCCTACTATTTCTTGCAAGAACACTTCTAAAAGAAGAGAAGTGCCTTCAGTGTTTACACCAGGATTTATCCTTTGTTTGTGAGCATCATTTCTAAAAGAAGAGAGATAGATGGTTTATCCCACCCCTGTGTCTTACTTTCTGCTTATTTATATTGCATATAGCTCCTACGTATCTATAGGGAACCTCCCCTTGATGAGAGGAGAGATTAGTCTCCTTTTGATGTGGTAAACCTACACAACTGGCTGACTAATCTTCTTGTTGTGGTTGATCAGACCTATTTTATTTATCAGTACGCTGATTGACAAAATATTCACCCAACATGTGAAACATGCCACGTGTTCCTTGAAAAGCTTGGTGGAACACAAGTGTCAACATCTACTATCTCTCCCTTTTGTTTTGTAAAGATTGTGGTGGGCCTCGAGTGAGTTGTTAAGGTCAAGTAGAGCATGACAAGTGGCATCATCCATGTGAATCCGAATGAGTCCCAAATGTTTCTATATTGTTTCTAAGGCAGAGTGGAACATACCACATGTCACTTTCTGAGATCAGCATAAAGTGACCAAAGCTTGAACGCGGGCTTGATTGCATTCAAAGGCCAAACTGATAAAGGGAAGAACCACTAATGGAAGAGCATAAAGAGCCAACAAAGTTGAGGATATATCTCTGAGATCTCAAATGCTAGGAAAAGACAAAACCAGAAAGGGAAAAGATAGGCTGAGGGCTCAAATCATAGCAGAAAGAGGGAAAGGCCAAAATGTCTTCAAGGGAGTTATTTCCAGTAGGTGAAATAGTGGGTCAAGTATACTTTTGAGCATGCCAAATCAAAGATGTGACCTATTTTTGTTCCATGAAGTAAAGGCAAAGGGATAACTGTGCAGACACAAGGAAAAGGACCAGACAACCCATGCTTAGGAAGAGACATTTGAGATGATTCAGAATGCCAAAGTCAAGGCCGATGACCTATTCCAACATGGCCCTTACACAGATATTTAAGGCACTCAATTTAGCATGGGCCTTTTTCATGAAAATAAGCACCCAAGTCTTTCTTGGAGTGCTATATATTGTAATCTCTCATTTTATGCAAGGGAGATCTTTTTGATCACAAAAGCAAAACTCTACCCAAATTGAAAGGCGAATACTGAGACTTTGAGCTCAGATTATTGTTCATATTATTTTATCTAAATGAGAAATCAAGTTGTTTCCAGACTTTGTGTTGTCATATCTTGTATCATTTTAGGAGATTGTTCTTATGTCTATCTTCTGAATGTGTTCTTGTTTATTTAATCTAACAAGTAAAATTAGTGGAAGTGATAAAGAAGGTGTCCTGAAGCCAACTACTTTCAAACTTTATGTTGTCATAGTTGTCTTCAGTGTGTGGTTATTTTTTATTTCTATGTAAAGGACCTTGGGATGAATTTATGCCCCCATTATTCTTTGTATCTCACTCTTGGGTAGTCAAGGTGGAGACTTTGTGCTACATCTTAGATTGCTAGTTACTCTGTACTCTATTACCAGTTACTTATCCTACCTGAAAGAACTCCTACTGTCCCCTACAAGAACACTTCTAAAAGAAGAGAAGTGTCTTCAGTGTTTTCACCAAGATTTTTTTTTTTTTTTTGTTAACATCATCTCTGAAAGAAGAGAGATGGATGGTGTATCCCACCCCTGAGTGTTATTTTTTTCTTATATATATAGCATATAGCTCCTACATATTCATAGGGAACCTCCCCTTGATGAGAGGAGAGATTTGTCCCCTATTGATGTAGTAAACCTGCACATCTGGTTGACTAATCTCCCTATGTTGTGGTTGAAGAGACCTATTTTGCTCACCAATTAGCTGGTTGACAAAATATTCACCCAACAATTTTTGGTGACTCTGCTGGGGAAGAGCGCATAGTTTGAAGTCTCAAGCTTCAAGCTGAAGTAGATCCTACTCTTTTCTATTTTTGTTCTACAATCTAGAAACTCCATGTTATACCAAAAGCTAAAAATCTCAAGGTGTTGTTGACCCTGATTTTGATTTGGTGCAGCAGAGTAATTTTGATTTATTTCCTCTACAACCTCACCTTCAACAGACTAGGAGTCTTCTTCCTACCCCTACCAAGTCACCAACACAAGGTAGAGCTTCTTTTTCTACTACTAGAAGAGCTTTGCCTATCCATACTCCACCCATATTTGTGATCCCACTTCTACATAATCAAATCATGGCTCATGGCCCCTGGGGTAACTCTTTTGGTCCACTAAATTTGACCCCACCTCTACATGAGCTTTCACGTAGTTCAAGGAAGAATTTTCTCAAATTTTTTGGTGATGGGAAAGTTCACCCTGATAAACATATTTCTACCTTCAGCATAGCCTATGGTGTAATAGGTGTAGAGTATGAAGACACAGTAGTCAGGCTATTCATAGAGATACTACAAGGCACTGCTAAAGACTAGTTCTACCATCTACAAGCTTGGTCAATGACTGATTGGGACACTCTTAAAGATAAATTTGAAGCTAGTTGGACTTCATTGCCAAGTTTGACAAGCTGAGGCACATGATTCCCATGGTCACCCAGCTGACACCTCAAAATATCAAGTGTTTCTTCATCAACTCATAGCTGCCTAAAGTGAGTTTCTTGCTGAGATGGGCCAGACACTTAGACCTTGCTGCTACTCAAGACTTGGCTACTGAGGTAGAAGATGACCTTATCTTGGCTGGAAAGATAAGGAGAGACCTAAACAGAGGTAAATCCTCTTCATCTTTTGAATACTCACCTATAGCCACCACTGACCCAATGGTGCAAAAGCTGGAAAATGAACTACTAGCCTTGAAAAGACAAATGACCCAAGTTATTTCTGCTCCTCCTAATTGGGATATGCCAAGGAGGACATTTTAGAATTAGGCGTACCAAGGCAATGCTATTAGGAATCAAGGGCAGCCAAACCGTCTTCCTCCCCCATAGATGAACCTTGCCCTTGAAGCACCTCCAACCAACTCAGTAGTTAGATATCTAGAAACTGAGCATGATTTCTCTTTCCAACTTAAGTTTGATCAAGAAAATGGCACTGATCTCTTCACAGAGGGTCAAGAAGAGTCAACTGGTGACTCCCACATTAGTTTCCTAAATTACCAGGATGAACCTAGAAGTAAAGGTGAAGCAATCAAGGGATCATACACAGTATTCACCCAGTCCAAAAACTAGTCAGCCCATCAAGTTGATAAAGAAAAGATAGAGGAGTGACCTCAACTAGTAATTTCAATTGCTAAACGTGGGACCACTCTGCCTTTCCAGCCAAAGGACTTGGTGATTGCTAAGAAGGTAAGTACATCAAACATCCCTACACCTTCTACTTAAAATTTACAGATCAATCTTCCCCCATAAAAACCAAAAGGATGAACTCCCATCCTCTCTTCATAGTCCATTTTAGTCATTTGACATAATTTACCATGTCAAGAAAACCAAAATTTAAATGATTGAATTTGAATTCCTACAAGCCAACCCTGAGCAGTTGTGCAGGTTGGTGGAGTGTGTGAAGAATACAACCATCCCTGCAAGATAAGAGATTAGAAAGGTGACTCATGATCCCCTAAGGAACATGCCCATCTAAAAAAATCTTGTCATTACTCCCCCTAATTCCCCTGGGAAAGTAGATCCTTTCTATGTTTCCCTGTTGATAAATGGTCACACGCTGAGCAACTGCATCATTGATTCTGGTGCTTCAGACAATTTCATGCCTACCAAAGTGGCAAAATCTCTTGGTCTCACACTGACCAAAACATTTGGTAGATGCTTCTCCATGGAGAACAAGTAAGTGCCACTGCTGGGACAGATCAAGGATGCCCAATTTGCATTTGTAGCATTTCCAAAAAAGAGAATCAAGATGATAGTCCTGGTGTCTGACGTCCCAGCCTCATATGACATTCTGCTAGGATGAAATTTTTGCAAGGATGTTGGAGGAGAGTTGAGCATGGACCTATCTGAGGTGAGGATCCCTACCAAATACATCATGAAGAGGCTACTCCCTAAAAAGGAAGCAAAATATGTTGTCACTCAGACATCAGCACCTGAAGCTCAATTTTTTTTGAGTCTTTAGGCAGGGGTAATTATTTTTTCTACTGAGGATGTTCATGTTTGAGCAAATGAAATCCCTATAGGTGGAAATCTAAAAATAGATTCAAATAAGACATCAGAAGAATTAGTAGGGCACAATATAGATGAAAAAGGATCTTCTGTCTCTAATGAAGAAAAAACTGATAGAAGATCAGTTTTTGATGATGTTTGGATCCAAGGATTTGATGGCAACAATTCCTCTATCGGTACTGGAGTTGAGATGGTGTTGATATCTCCTCAAGGAGATATTCTTCCTCTTTCACATGAGTTGTAGTTTAGTAACACCAACAACACTATCGAGTATGAATCTCTGTTACTTAGGTTGAAAGATGCTCAAGACAAAGGTGTCAAACTCCTTCACACCAAAAGAGATGCTGAGCTAGTGGTTTGTCAGGTGTTTGATGCTAACAATCAAATCATGCACTAGACTAAACTATAAGAACAATAAGCTATGGTAGTGGGCCATACTAATACATGCCAAAGTTAGGAAAAAGAACTCTTCACCAAGGGAGCAAAGATTTATGGTTTTTAGATTGGAGACCACGCCTTGCCATGGGGCAAGAAGAGAGAACCAAAAGGAATGCACAAAAAATGTGATTCCTAGTGGAGATTTCCATTCACCCATCACCGATTCTGGGGAGAAAATGGCTTCTTGCTAGTTTATCAAGATGGAACGCCATTTGCTCTGCCTCACAATGGGTAGCATTTGAAGCACTTCAATTCCAGAAGTGTTAGATAAGTTCACCTGTACATATGTATATCTGTATAATCTTTGTTTCTACTTTGTGTTGTTCATTTTTTTTTTAGAGCCTTTAGTTTCGGGTAGCATGACTCCATAGCCCAATGGCATACTTCAAGGCACTAGAGATTCTAGTTTTTGCTCCCCTCAGATGTTCCAAGTTTTCAACTGAAGGAAGTTCCCCAACTGGAGCTAGCTGTTGTCCCCAAAAATGAGTGACATTTTTGGGACAACCTATGAACTATTTTGGTTCAACAGACCAAAATCATCTCTTCCCTTTTTAAAAATTGTTCTGAGCATTCGAGTTCTTCATTTTTTAAATATTTTCTAGAAATCTACAGACTCAACATGCTTGAAATTAGCAGACCCAACAAGTTTAAAGGATTTTGCAGGTGAGTTCAATCAAAAGAACAAGTTTCCAACACTTAGTCATTTCTAGAATTGGTTCAGTGCCTCGGTTCAACCAAAAGAGTTCAATCGGCAAGCTTCTAAGCAACAATTGAACCATTGAACCGTTGAACCTTGAACCAAAAAGATTCAAGGGTTCGATGGGTTCAAGGTTCAACATTGTTGGCAAGAGTTGAGCACATTTATCAAGCTTAAAGTTTAACCACTTCAAAGTTCCATGGCTTCAAAACACCTAGCAAAAAATGATGCATTGAACCATTGAACCGTTGAACCTTGAACCATTTTGGTTCAAAGGTTCAACGGGTTCAACAACCAATTGGTTCAATGCATTTGGTTCATAAGATCAAAAAATACTTAGCCAAATGAAGAGATTAAACTGTTGAACCAAAGTTGGTTCAATCAGTAGGTTTAAGGGGCTGCCCCAAAGCCAAAGAGCCAAGTGCCCTTGCGGAGGAAAGGCAACATTGGTTTAAAGGTCGAAGAGAAGATAGAAAAGATATAATTCTTTCAGATTTATTCAAAATCTGACAGGGAACATTTCCTTCAGACTTTTTGTCTCAAGAAAATTATTAAGTGAAAGATCCATTAGAATTCTTTCAAAAGTATTTTCCACAGGAAAATGATTACGGCAAAGCCCAAAGGAATTCCTTCAGACTTTTATCCAAAGGAAATAAGCCTGACCAAAGGATTGCCCAAAAGGAAAAAGCTTGAGAGTAGAGCGCTCCAAGTGTCATCATTCGTGTGATTATTAGATTACGCAGAACATGCCACGTGTCCCTTGAAAAGCTCAGCGGAGCACAACAAGTGTCAACATCTGTTGTCTCTCCCTTTTGTTTTGTAAGGACTATGGTGGGACTTGAGTGAGTTGCTAAGGTCAAGTGAAGCGTGACAAGTGGCATCATCTGTGTGAATTTGAATGAGTCCTAAATGTTTCTATATTATTTCTAAGGTAGAGTGGAACACACCACATGTCACTTGTTGAGATTAGCAAAAAATGGCCAAAGCTTGAGCACGGGCTCAAATGCATTCAAAGGCCAAAATGCCAAAGGGAAGAACTGCTGATGTAAGAGTGTAAAGAGCTAGTAAAGTCGAGGATATAGCCCTGAGAGCTCAAATTCTAGGAAAATACAAAACTAGAAAGGGAAAAGATAGCTTGAGGGCTCAAATCATAGCAGAAAGAGGGAAAGGCCAAAATGTCTTCAAGGGAGTTATTTCTAGTAGGTGAAATAGTGGATCAAGCAGACTTTTGAGCATGCCAAATCAAGGATGTGGCCTATTTTTATTCCATGAAGTAAAGGCAAAGGGACAGATGTGCAGACACAAGGAAAATGACTAGACAACCCATGCTTAGGAGGAGACATTTGAGATGATTCAGAATGCCAAAGTCAGGGCCGATGACCTATTCTAGCATGGCCCTTAAATAAATATTTAAGGCATTCAATTCAGCATGGGCCTTTTTCATGAGAACAATTTCCCAAGTCTTTCTTAGAGCGCTATATATTGTAATCTCTCATTTTATGCAAGGGAGATCTTTTTGATCATAAAAGCAAAACTCTGCCCAAATTGAAAGGCAAATACTAAGACTTTGAGCTCAAATTGTTTTTCATATTATTTTATCTAAATGAGAAAGCAAGTTATTTGCAGACTTTTGTGCTGTCATATCTTGTATCATTTTAAGAGATTATTCTTATCTCTATCTTTTGAATGTGTTCTTTTTTGTTTAATCTAACAAGCAGAATTAGTGGAAGTGATAAAGAAGGTGTCCTGAAGCCAGCTACTTTCAGAATTTGTGCTGTCATAGTTGTCTTTAGTGTGTGTTTATTTTCTATTTCTATGTAGAGGACCTTGGGATGACTTTGTGCCCCCATTGTTCTTTGTATCTCACTCTTGGGCAGTCAAGGTGGAGACTTTGTGCTACATCTTAGATTTCTGGTTACTCTGTACTCTGTTATCAGTTACTTATGTTACCTGAAAGAACTCTTATTGTCCCCTGCAAGAACACTTTTGAAAGAAGAGAAGTGCCTTCAGTGTTTTCACCAAGATTTTCTCCTTTGTTTGTGAACATCATCTCTGAAAGAAGAGAGATGGATGGTGTATCCCACCCCTAAGTGTTATTTTTTGCTTATATATATAGCATATAGCTCCTACATATTCATAGGGAACCTCCCCTTGATGAGAGGAGATATTTGTCCCCTATTGATGTAGTAAACTTGCACATCTGGCCAACCAATCTCCCTATGCTGTGGTTGAAGAGACCTATTTTTCTCACCAATTAGCTAGTTGACAAAATATTCACTCAACAAGATGGACACAATTCCTTGCATGGGGTGAAAATGCCTCAATTGATATTCTAGATAGAAGTAGTTAATTACATAGGACTTGGTTGTCCGCAATTGTGTATAATATTGAAAAAAATATCAATTGATTTAACATGGTGTAATTAGAGCCCCAAATGACATTAGATGGATGCAATTATTTATTTGGGGATTGAGTGGCTCTAATTGCATATCATATTGAACCTAAATACTCAATTGGTTCAATATGGTGTGAAATCAAGGCTAATGGAACCCAACCAACATTATATGGGCAAAATTACTTGCATGGGTCTCAGTTGGCCCCAGTTAGGTATAAGATAAAACAAAATACATGATTAGATAGATATAGTTTACAATCAGGGCCAATGAAGTTGTAATTGACATTAGATTTATTTATTTACTTGAATGAGCCTTGGTTGGCCATAATTGCATATTTAACTGAACTAAATACTTGGTTGATGTAATATGTTATGTATTTGGGACTAACAGAGCCCCCTATTGAGAGTAGAAGGATAAAATTTCTTACACAAGGCTTGTTTGGACTAAATTTCATATCATATTGAGCCAAATATTCTTTCAATTGAATTTGGTGGATAATCAGAATCCCAATTATTATTAGATGGATGTAATTCCTTACAGAGGGTTCAATTGGTCCTGATTTCATATTGGATTGAATCAAACACTCAATTATTTGAATAAGGTGTGCAATTAGGGCCCTAATTAAAATTATGTTGACACAATTCCTTGGGCAATCCTTGATTGGCCCCAATTATGTATCATCTAGAACCGAATACTTGATTGGTTCAATATGGTATGTAATTAGGGCCAAGTAATATCCAATTTACATTATATATGAATGTAATTACTTGCACATAACTCCTTTAGACCGTATTGCATATCAAATTGAAAAAATACTTATTTTTTTAATATGGTGAGCACTTGGATCCCCCATTGATATCATATGGACAAAATTCCTTACATTGAGGCTCAGTAGGCCCTAGGATCAATATATCCCCAATTAAAATCATTTCTATATAGTAAGATTTAGGTTCACAAGGATGAACTTGGTTAAAATTACATCACTCATTACCATAATTGACTTTGTAGGCTCAATCTATAATGATGTGCGAGATAATTGATCCCAAATTCACATTCTTTACTAAAATATCTAGGTTCAAGGAGCTCAAATTTACCCCAATCACCATCCTGATTGTACCTTATATACCCTAAAACCTAAACTCTAAGCCCTAATCCCTAAATTTCATAATCCCTGAACTCTAAACCATAAATATAAACTCTTTAAACGTTGAACCAATCATTTAAGCCCACATTAACATCATTTAGACTAAGAATTAAGTTCACATGGCTCAGTTTAGCCTAAATCACACCTTTAACATCATTTAGACCAATAATTAAGCCCAAATTTACCAATTACAATTTAGTCCCAATTAACATCCTTTGTAGTAAGAATTAGGTTTGAACATGGCATAGAGTGATTAGACATTAATATATAGGTCCTTAAACCTAAAAGCTATGCCCTAATCCCTAATCCCTAAAACATAAATTGTAAATGCTATGCCCTAATGCCAACTACATGCCACAAACTTATATACCTTACGATATAACTAATTTTATCATGAGATGTCATAAAATGCACTTTTTAAACCTAAGGCTAAAACTTAGCCTTTGGAGCACCAATCTAGCTATGCATCTAAATTAAATTGGGGCTATTTCGAGCCCCTTCAACCTAATTAACCAAAGAGGAGGAGATAGTAAATTTTTTTAATTAAGTACACATTTGAGGTCAATTTGAACCCCTTCAATAGTAATATATGATTTAGGACAAAATCAAAAGATTTATCTTCTATCATGAATTGATCTATTTAGTCAATTTATGAAATTCCCTATGTGATATGGGAAAAATTGGGCCCCTAAGCCAAATTTATGGATCAATAAATTGTATAACATGTATGAAACATGTACATGACATAATTGACCCTAATTTTATCTGAAATGCAAACATCAAGGTAATTAAGTCATAAATAGGTGAATAAGTAGCTCAAATGCTCTTCATTTACCTTAGCATGATTGGACCCTATATTTGATATCTTAAACCCTAAACCATGTACCATTTAACTTTAAACCTAAAACCTATACCATTTACATTAAACCCTAAGCCCTAAGCCCTAAACCTTAAACCCTTTAAATTATAGACCCTAAACCCTAAACCAATAAATTTAGCCCCAATTAATATCCTTTATATATATAGTAAGAATTAGGTTTACACGGATGAACTTGGTTAAAATTGAATCACTCATTACCACAATTGAATTCATAGGCTCAATTTGTGATGATGTGGGGGATAACCGATCCCAAATTCACATTCTTTACTCACAGATATAGGTTTAAGGCTCCCAAATTTTCCCTAATTGCCTACACTATTGTACCTTACATACCCTAAAACCTATACCCTAAGCCTAATTCTTAAATTTCCCAATCCCTAAACTCTAAACCATAAATATAAACTCTTTAAACCTTGAACCAATCATTTTAACCCAAATTAACATCATTTAAACTAAGCATTAAGTTCACAGGGCTTAGTTTGGCCTAAATCACATGACTGATTACCCTATTTGACTAATTTACTTAATCTACATGATGACATTTAGGGTATAATGATAACCCAAAAACACATTTTATAGTCACAAATGGGTCAAACTGATTTAAATTATCCTCGATTATATTTGTGATTGACCTTATGTACCCTAAACCATATATACATTAAAACCTAATACCTAAACCATAAACTCTAAACATTATACCCCAAATTGTAAACCATAAGCTTTCCCTATTTACTAATCGATTTAGTCCCAATTAACATCTTTTGTAGTAAGAATTAGGTTCACATGGCATAAAGAGATTAGAAAAATTATATGTAGGTCCTTAAAACTAAACCCCATGCCCTAATCCCTAATCCCTAAAACATAAATTGTTATCCCTATGCCCTAATGCCCACTACATGTTGCAAAAAACATCCCTTATGATATAACTAATTTTGTCATGAGATGTCATAAAATGTATTTTTTAAACCTATGCCCAAAGTTTAGCCTTTAGAGTACAAATCTACCTATGCATCTTAAGTAAATTGGGGCTATTTCAAACCTCTTCAACCTAATTTCATGATTATAAAATGTTATTTGGGGGTTGATCAGCTCCAAATTACCCCAATCACCATCATGATTGTACCTTATATACCCTAAAACCTATACCCCAAGCCCTAATGCTTAAAGTTCGTAATCCGTAAACTCTAAACCATAAATATAAGATTTTTAAACATTAAACCAATCATTTTAGCCCAAATTAACATCATTTAGACAAATAATTATCTTTTTGATTAACCTTTTGTACCCTAAACCTAAACCCTAAATTGTAAACCAATTTTTTTTCGTATTTATTGATCAATTTAGTCCTAATTAACATCCTTTATAGTAAAAATTAGATTCACACATGGAATATAGTGATTAAACCTTATATACACCCTTAAACCCAAACCCTACATGCCCTAATCCTTAATCCCTAAAATCTAAAATATAAATTGTAATCCCTAATCCCTAAAACATAAATTGTAATCCCTAATCCATAAACCCTATGCACTAATACCTTAATCCCTAATCCCTAATCCCTTATCTATATTAAGTATAACAAAATTTCATTATTTAATAACTCAATCATGTTATTCTTATCATAGGAAACACTCAGTTATCATTACCAATCACTAATCCCAAAGTTTATATTGACAATAACACAATCGCATTATTGTCAATATAAGATTCTCAATACGTTGGATGGGGTAGAACCTTATATAACACATAACATGATCTAGTCATAATTAACATCTTTTATAATAAAAATTAGATTCATGCATGGCATAAAGTAATTAGACCTTCTATACACCCTTAAACCCAAACCCTACATGCCCTAATCCCTAAACCCTAAAATATAGATTTTAATCCCTAATCCCTAAAACATAAATTGTAATCCCTAATCCCTAATCCATAATCCATAAACCCTATGCACTAATGCCTTAATCCCTAATCCATAATCCCTTATCTATATTAAGTATAACATGATCACATTATTTAATAACCTGATCATGTTATTTAATAACGTGATCATATTATTCTTATCATAGACAACACTCGATTCTTATTTCTAATCACTAACCCCAAAGTTTATATTGATAATAACATGATTATGTTATTATAGAACATGATCGCATTATTGTCAATATAAGCTTCTCAATGCGTTAGATTGGGTAGAACCTTATACAACACATAACACAATCAAGTTATTATTATTTTAAACTAAGCTTGTTTATCAATGACTATTTTAAACCCAAATCAAGAATTATGTCCCCATAAACATTCTCTGTGTACTTCTATGAGATATGTTGTACTTGTGTACTTGACCCCACCTTTGAAAAGTTGTGAATTGTCCCTACTGATGGGTGTCAGATCACGTTCAAAGAGGAAGATGTTGAATTAAAAAACACCATAGGAATTAGAAGATTTGAGAGAGAAACACAATCTATGAATGTGAAAACTTCATGGTAGACAATGCACAAACCCTAATATTGATAAACCAAATGCCATAGATAATGAGCCAATTGATGATAATGAATTAGCTAATGATGAAATTTACCATAATAAATTGGATAATGTTGAAATTAACCATAATGAAATGAATAATAATGAAATTGAAAATAATGAATTAGTTAATGTTGGAAGTTCACAATCAAAGTTTGAAGTTTTTTATTTTGTTGATGATGAGTCTATGTATGATGCTTCACCCCCCATGAATGAAGAAAATTTGATGGAAACAAATAATTATGAAATTAACCATCAAGAAAATTTCATGAAAACATATAATGAATAAATTAACAATGAAGAAAATGTCATCCTACCTATAAACAATGAAAGTAATAACAATTTTGAAACACCCTCTCAATAAATTCCACCATTACCAACACCTCCAAGAATTGTGTGTAGAAAAGACAAGTACTTAATTAAAGTTGTTGAAAATATTTTAAAACTAATGCATTAAAAAATGTCTGATCACCATTCAATAATACTGACTCAATAAATTTGGGATGCTTTCTTTCATAATTTGGAGTATGATAGTCAAAGATGTCAATTATTTGTTTCATTTATAAAATTGGTTATGATGAGACCTATAATGTACACATTAGGACTAATAACATCTAACATAGATGATGAAAATAATAAAATTATTGAAAATCTACATTATGCATATCATATTTTAGGCCCAAAATCATGTACCAAAGATTGTAATGTTGCCTGACATAAACTTATAACTTATGCAGTAAGTGACAAAACAAGGAAAAAATGAATGGTTTCAAAAATAAGCTAAACACTTAATATAAATAGAAAAAAAATAATGAAAGCAATTGAAAGACATGAAAGACTTAATGAACTTAATACTAATGAGCTTTGGGCATTCTCTGGTAGACTTCCATGAAAGGACAAGGTTATAACCATTACTCTCAAAGAGTTACTTGCTCAACTTTTGAAAGGCAATACAAGATTTTCGCACAATGCAAGAGATGTTGTGAAAAGAAGAGTTGGTTATCATAACCATGAACTACATGAAAAACATTTATTGGGTATGACTCAAACACAATTGTACTCTAAATTTTTGGAAAAAAACATCCATAAATTTCTATTTGTCAAATATATTTTGAGATAGCAAAACCTTTTTATGTTAAAATGAATCACACATGCACCACTTGTTGTTGTGGGAAACATGTTGAATTTTTAATGTAATATGATGTTATTGCAAGGGAAGAGTTGAAATTTAAAGAGGGAGTTCATTTGATAGATGCAAAAAATGTGGTTAAATGGTGTAATGAGAACAAGTTCATGGTGTTTAACCAAATTCTACTATTCATAGACATTTCTGGTTAATGGAGGAAAAACACTTGGAAAAGTATGAGGATTGTATGAATATAATGGATTCAAGTGACCTCCACTCATTTCATAGCTCAAATGTAAGTTCTTAGACTATTCATATGAAACACTTGGTATGTTTCTATTCTGCATGTGTGGACTCTGTTTGGAATGAGTGTGAGTCACAAGAGTGGGTTGACGATTGGAGTTCCAAACCTCTAATTCCAATCAACAAATATCAGGTTCCAACAACATTGTAACTTAAAAATATGACATCATCAGATGAATTTGACCATGTATATGATATAGTGCATCCAGGTAAAATATTTTTCATTATGTACAATTTATTCTCATTAAATATATCTTCATATTATCACTAAAAATGATTTTTGGTGATACAGGTCATGTTTTTACATTTATTTCAGATTAGGATAACAAAAAAGACACTCATTACTACTTGTGTTGGTGTGTAGAGATAGATAAAAAATTAACTTCCCAAGTTATAGATGGAGAAAACATTGACTATCCCACTGGGTCATTGGTAGTCACTAGAACTTGGTTTCAATGATATCATATAAAAAATTTAGATCAATGGTTTTTTAAAGAGTTTGAAATGCACATGGATATACTTCACTATTCAAATTTGATCTTGCAATGAATATTTAATTACAAAAATATCATGGGAGGCCATTAAACAAGAAACTCTGAAAAGTTTGGAAGTCAGACCATGAAGCTATTCTTGATACTATTAAGGTTAGAATAGATCATAGTGGTTCTTTGGATTGAAATATAGAGGTATGTTGAATTTTCAAATGTAGATGTAATCAATTTTACCAAATGTTTTTTATTTTCTAGTTAGTACATATAAATTTCATTTTTAATTACTTACTAATAATTTTTTTAAGTTAGTGGTGATAGATAAGCTTCTACCTTTCTGTGGTTGGTATCGTCATTAAAAAAAAATATATTATTGATGATAAGAGAAGCTTATGTTTGATGTGATAAAAGCTCAGGAAATGACTTACATGTATTTTTTTATGGGTATTTGAACTTAGGCTAAAAAATGCATTTTTCTTGTATTAGGAAAGGTGTTCTTGAGGCCGAAATGGGTGGTGGGTTGATTGATCAGGCCTAATGGGAGGCCAAAAAATTATTACTATATGATATCCACCATCTGGATGTGTTGGAGGTGTCATTTTTGACATAGGAAGCATCAGAACCAGATTTCTACAACCACAACTTAAACTTTGACAATATTTGTTATCAATGTTTCCACTCTCTGGAATGAAAGTGAAAATGCACTTCCAAGTGGATTTAAACATCATGGTAGTGTGATAACATTTAATTTTACTATCTATATGTGATCAAAGTGATAGATTCACAATTGGAGGTCCCAGAGGTAGAAATGCCAGTTGGAGCTCAAGAAGTTGCTTATTCACTACTAAAAATTTGCATTTTTAGACCCATCACTGTAACTTGTCTAATGGATTGATATCAAAGATTTCACCTGAGTGATCTAGGGGTGTGATTCAAGGTATTAAATAGGTATAGGAGGGATATAATGGTTCATGAAAATGACTTAATTTTTTTATTTTATGCGTGTTTGAAATTAGGTTAAAAATGCATTTTTCTTGTATTGGGAAGGGTGTTCTTGAGGCCAAAATAGGTGGTAGGTTTGTTGATCATGCCTGATGAAAGGAAAAAGACATGGTATTATATGGTATCCACCCCTGGACATGTTTTCAATGTTATTTTTCACTCAGGAAGTATCAGAACTAGAGTTATGTAACCACAACTTAAACTTTGATAATATTTGTTGTTAGTGTTTCTGCTCTCTAAAATGATAGTGACAATGCACTTCTAGGTGAATTTGAGAATCATGGTGGTGTGATAACATTTAATTTTCCTATATACACATGATCAAAGTGATATATTCACAGTTGGAGGCTCCAAAGGTAGAAATGACAATTAGAGCTCAAGAAGTTGCTTGTTCACTACCAAAAAGTTGTATTTTTGAATCTATCATTGCAACTTATATAATGGATTGATCTCAAAGATTCCACCTCAGTGATCCAAGGTGTGAATAGAGAGATTAAATATGTATGGGAGGGATCTAATGGTTCACAAAAATGACTTATAGTTTTCATTTTATGCATGTTTGAACTTAAGCTAAAATAATGTATTTTTTTGGTATTGGGAAGGGTATTCTTGAGGTCAAAATGGGTGGTGGGTTTGTCAATTGGGCCTGACAGGAGGAAAATAAATTGATCCTAGATGTTAATCTCCCCTTGAATTTATTGGAAATATTATTTTTCACTTAGGAAGCATCAAAACTAGAGTTCTACAACCACAACTTGAACTTTGACAACATTTGTTGTTAGTGTTTCTCCTCTCTAGAACGGTAGTGAAAATCTACTTCTAGGTGGATTTGAACATCATGGTAGTGTGATAATAGGTAATTTTCCTATCTAGATGTGATCAAAGTTATATATTAAAAATTGGAGGTATTTAAAGTAGAAATTCTAGTTAGAGATCAAGAAGTTGCTTGTTCACTACCAAAAAGTTACATTTTTGGACTCATCATTGTAACTTGTCTAATGGATTGATCTTTAAGCTTCTACCTGACTGATCTAGGGTAAAATTATATGGATTAAATAGGTATGGGAGGGATCTTAAAATTCATGAAAATGACTTAAAATATTTATTTTATGCATGTTTTAACTTAGGCTAAAAAATTACATTTTTCTTGTATTGGGAAGGGTGTTTTTGAGGCCAGAATGGGTGGTGGGTTTATCGATTGGGCTTGATGAGAGGTCAAGAACCTGGTCCTAAACATTATCTACCCACTTGAATGTGTTTTTGGTGTCATATTTCACTTAGGAAGCATCATAACTAGAGTTATGCAACTAAAACTTGAACTTTGATAACTTTGACAATTTTGACAACTTAAACTAGAGATCATAAACTTAATGAGTAATTGACCTATTGACCTATTGAAAACTTTGAAAACTTTGTTAAATTTGATAAATTTGATAATTTTGACAACTTTAACAACTTTGACAATTTTGACAACTTTGATAACTTTGACAATTTTGACAACTTTAATAATTTTGACAACTTTGAAAACTTTGACAACTTTGACAACTTTGACTTATTGACCTATTTACCTATTAGGTGGTATTGAGTAATTGACCTATTGACCTAGAAAGTGAATTGTTGTGGATTCTTCATTCAGTGTATGTGATTTCATTAGTTTCATGTTATCTATGAAGGTCATTGAGTCCATGAATATGTTATCATTTGTGTAAGGTTGCAGGTAGATGAATGACTATAGGTGGCAACCAAGAAGTGACAGTAGGTCATAATCAAGGAAGGGATATTGGAGTGATTACAATAGATTGGTAAGTTTTGAGTCATCATGATATTAGTTTTGAACATGTTTAACCTATACAAACCTATAGAGAAATGAGTAAGACATATACCTATATACCCTGTTTTGCCTATGACAATCCAATATGAAAGTAAATGGTTATTTCTCATGAAGGAAGTATAACTTTGGTGTATATATATATATATATATATATATATATATATATATATATATATATATATATATATATATATATATATATATATATATATTGAGATTGATAATTTAGGTGTAAGTTTAATTATTGTTTATACAAAATATAATGGTAAAGAATCAACATATAATCCTCTAGAACAAACAAAAATTGTTTATACCCTATTTTGGGTTAACAGTTCACATTGCAAAAGGAAGTAAGAGTTATTTCTTAATATTATCAAGTATGCCATTGAATTTATAGAATTGGAAGATGGTACCATCAGAAAATGATTTTTTTCATCTCTTATAAGATGAATGAGAGATTTGGAATTGAACTAATACTCCATGTTGCTATCATAGACCTGTAGGGTGCCTTGTTGTGCTCAAATAAGATAGAGAGGAGAGATTTTTCTTGTATAAATATATATGATAATGGATATAATGGTTTGTATGGTTGGTTATAGGTGGAAATAAGATAGTGATAATTGGAAAATCCCTTAATAGAGTCCTTGACACTCATTGATAAACAAACCCTGTTATCACAGTCCTAAATAGGACTCAAAAACCTATGTTTTGATGGTTAGAAGAGAGAATAAAGATAAATGAGATGTATAACCTATTTTATAATGTGTGTGGGGTGAAAAATACCTATATTTGGCATTTTGGTCCTTTGAAACTTTGTATAACTCAATATATTTAATTATATAGCCCCTCGGTATGTGTAGAAGTCTAACTAGGGTTTCAAGAACACAAACCCCATAGAAAGAGTTTTAACCCTTAGAAAGTAATGAAACTTCATAATATGAAATTTTTTTATGTATGTAAAAGGAATAAAGTGGGTTTGGTGTTGTTCAAGGCCATATAGTATGGATTTAGTGACTATGGATTTAAGAAAGGGCTAATTAGGCTTAATTGAAGGGTGGTTTACAAAGGAAGTGTGGTCTAGGAGTGGAGTTAGGTCATGAAATTTTACACACACCTGGATTTTTTTTAAAATATCGATAAGAATTGATATATTTATTAAACCAAGATAATTTATTAAAAAAAAGGCTAGAAGCCTAAGGAGACCATTGTGAGACCTATCTGTGGAATTGAATGTCGAAGTGTGTTTGAGTGCCTATAATAGGTTGAGGCAAGTGTGATTTGACCATATAAGAACATATATGACAAATGATAAATCCTTGAGACCTATATCAACTTTTGGTACTTGAAACCTAAGAGGATTGCCTAGTGAGAAGATAGTGAAAGAGTGAAAGGACATTTGTGAATGGAATGTATGAAATGAGTTAGAGAATGAATGTGAGAGGTTTGTAATAGGTCTAATGACACCAAGAAGTGTCTCCAAAGTGTAAAATAATTAGGTACAAAGAGAATAAGGCAATTAAGTCTAAGTGATAAGAGTGTCATTAATCATTTCCACTACACACAATGAAATAACAACTTTAATTTAAAAAAAATATGGGAGATCCGAGATTTATATCATTAAAAAGAATAATTTTTTAATCCTCATTTGTATGTATAACATTAAATATGAGATCTGATAGATAATATTTTGGAAGATCAAAACAACAATTTAAAATAACATAATGAAATAAAAACTAAATATAAATTAGATAGATTACCAAGATAGGCATACAATATAGGCACATGTGTCTAATGTCAATAATACATAGATTGCTGTGATAGGCATACAAAAAATTAAATCTACCAACATAGTATCTAATGTTAGCTGAATGTCATATACACATATACAATACCAAAAATGCATACATTGCCACATAGGCATACAAAAAAGTACATCTCATGTGTAAGACATCCTATTCATCAAATAGCCTCCCTCTCTTTGCCTTCCTCAAAGAATACTCTCCCTAGGATGCTCTGCTAGTAGATGGGAACCCCTCTAATGCCTTAAATTGCTCCAAGGTTCGATTGTGGGTCTTATGCTCATAGCTAGCTTGCAGTTGAGCCTAATCAAATACAAGAATTATTAATAAATTAACATAAAATACATTCAAAAAATTATTAATAAATTAATTTTAAACTACAATAAAAAATCATTTAAACATGCACTTATTGTAAGCTCACAATCCTGCTCAATCTATTTTTCATGCTCAAACAAGTCAATGGCAGGATCAACTATTCGAATAGGCATCTCAAATATGGGAGGAACATGAGAATTTTCGCTACTCATCATCTAACTGGGACTATCAAATGTCATAGAATAACCTACATACATAATACATTTACATAAGTTATATTTTCCCTAACTACACATACTAAAATTATTAAAATAAGTCTCTTTTTACAATTCAAAATTACAAGAACTAATATATATCTTTGTTAGCACCTATGTAGATGACATTACAACAGTAATGCCTATGTTTTTCTTAGCTCGTAGAGATGGAGGAATGTCTACTCCAGCCATCAACTGTTCATGTAAACAAGGTCTCACTTACTTTTATATAAAGTATAAAATTTTATATATGGAAACCAAAAGGATCAATAAAAGCAAGTATATAAAAGATTTGTCTATATAAGTACATGAATGTAATGACACATTATATGAGAGAAGATGACAAGCATGCACATGAAAATACACTTAGATCTAAATCAATAAGCCATTTATGGAAGTGTTAGAGCAACAACCTTGTACCAAAACCTTTAATTGATAAATATAAATATACTTGGGTCAATATCTTCTATTTATACTATATTACATGTTGGACTATATTGTTCCTTGATTTATTACTTATCTAAAAATAGGGGTTTGACTTAGGTAGGACCCTCATAACTACTTCCTTTTTGTATGGTCTTAAAAGGTCATTTGATCTTGTTATCACTTTTTAAGGAAGGAGAATAAAGAGTAGGCATGATTGACAATCATCTCCCATTTTTGAGAAATGATTTGGGTAACCAGTGGGTGGGTTTTAATGCTTATGTTAAATCTTGGCCTAATCACAAGGATGTGTGTGTTGGGCATGACATTGATGATTATAGTATTTCCTCATTATTTATTGGAGATGGTTGTTTAAGTTAATTGATCCCCAAAATACTTTCAGGGTTGTAATAGAAGGAATAATCAATAGAAGCAAGTATCAAGTTTACATAGTAAAACTTAAAGGATACATGGTCTTAGAGATCAACCATTAGGTTTGCAGGTTTATCAAATTATTATAAGAACTTAGGCATGCTCTAAAAGACTATTACAAAAAAATAGACCAGAACCTCCAAGATTATGGAATTAGAAGAAGTATTTATGATCTAAATTTACATGTTAAAAGTGACAATGATAGCATAGTGATACTCATTGTCTATGTTGATGATATTTCCATCACAGGTAACATGGCCACTACACTTCAGCAATTAGAAACTAATTTATGTTCTAATTTTTTCATGAGTAATTTAGGCCTCCTATATTATTATTTAGGCATAGAGTTTTGGAAAATTTATCATATTATATGTACGACAGATAAAAATATGCCAAATCACTTTTGGAAAAGTTCATGATGACTAAGAACATCCATCAAATAAAGCCATAGTTGTTTATTATCTATAGGCAACATTACAAGTGGACTGGTGTGGGATATTTATTACACATGCCTACCATAATATATATATATATACATATATATATATATATATATATACATATATATATATATATATATATATATATATATATATATATATATATATATATATATATATATACACACACACACACACACACATCTATATACATATATACATCTATATACATACATCTATATATGTACATGTATATATATGTATATATATATATATATATATATATATATATATATATATATATATATATATATATATATATATACATGTATATGTATATATATATATATACATGTATATGTATATATATATACATGTATATGTATATGTATATACATATACATGTATATGTATATACATATACATGTGTATACACACACACACATGCATACATACATATATACATATACATATATACATATATATATATACATATATATATACATATATATACACATATATACACATATATACATACATACATACATACATACATACATACACACACACACACACAAACACACACACACACACACACACACACACACACACACACACACATACATACATATATACATATATACATATACATAAACATATACATATACATATACATATACATATACACACATACATACATACATACATACATACATACATACATATATATATATATATATATATATATATATATATATATCGATCTTAAACAAATGTTGGGTGCACAAAGATAGATGGGAAAGAGAGAAAAGGGATTGTTTGTGTTTACCTATATCAAATATGAGGAAGAAAATGCTACATGTGTAGTCATGTCAAGTTTGTGCCCTTATGGTTTTATCTGCAATATGATCATAGGAATTTTAGTTTGCATTATTAAGAAAGTCTTTAGGAAAGAGGTATATGAACAAGACTCCCATTTAATAGGATATTATCACTTCCAAGATAACTTCCACTAGGAAAATGGGTGTATATACACAAGGAATCTTCAAATATTTATGGAAAAATGTGCTTCATGTTTTCTTCATAAATAATGTCCTATCCCTGGAAGCATGGAATAGATTTCTTGAAAAATAGTGTATTGAACTCGAGTAAGAAAAATAAAATGTACCATATGGGTAATGGGTAGAAGATATGAATACAATGTCTACATTCTTAATCAGTGACCCTGCAAGAGCATTATAGAATGTTACTCCCAAGGAAGCATGGTCCAACATAAGACTATTCATGACTTTTATGTTTTAGGTTGTGCTATTTTTGCATTAATTTTTGAGAAGAGAAGTAAATTAGATGCAAAGAGCAAATCATATATGTTTGTTGTGTTATGTCTATTTTTAATGATGCACATTTCTTCTTTTTTACTTTAAACTCCCTTGCTATTATCACTCATTTTCAAGGGTAACACATGGATTTATGTATAATGGTAATGATGACATAATTCAAAATAAGAATATGACTATATTGAGCTTAGCAAATTCATTTTAAATATAGTGTCACCTAGAAGGGTCCCTAAATAAGTGTTAGATTCATTTTATATAAGAATCCTCATGGCATGTGAACTAACTTTATCTAATATTGAATGAGATTCTTCATGGAATATTTTTGGGATTTGCCAAAAGTATTTATATAAATACCGCTGAGCCCATTCTCATAGCTTGAAACTATTGTAAAGAATAAATCAAGGATAAAGAGAGAGAACTTGAAAATAGAGTATGAAAATAAAGAAAAATAAATTTAACTTAAACTTACAAGGTAAATATACATAGAACATAATATTAACTCAAAATTTTACCTCTGTATAGGTAAATGGTATCATCCTAAAAGAGGTAGATGTAGTAGTGGATAAACCAATAATTGGATCTGAATATGTAAATAACGACCATGAAAAATCAAATGTTGTAAATGCTGACAATGATGATGAAGGAAACATCACCTCCTTTGACATAAAAAATGACATATATATTATATTTAATTTATATGTAAATTAATTGTTAGCTAAATTAAATTTTCAAATATAACTTATATTTAACATGACATTTATATAAAATATACCTTAATTTATGTGGTGACTGATGTTTGCATGCTAAAAACTCATCACTCATAGGAATATGATCTAAGCCATCTAAACCATCAATGCCATCATCATCAGAAGGTCCTATGCACATAGCTCCACATGAACTGCAAAGGTGGGGTTAGGGTCAGGTAGGTGGAGTATCTATAGCATCACTCTATGAAATACTACTCATATGATGAATGAGTGTATTGGTGAGTAAACCAAGAGCATGGAGAGTGTCGATCTCCATAACCTACTAAACTATGGAGGGGACCTTAGGCTTAAGAGGATTTTGGATACAAATTTACGCAGGTCGATTAGGTATATGATGTGTAATTCATCAAGCCTACACAGAGCCTTTTCCTCGGCCCTAAAACTCACTAAAATCAAAATAATTGGGAATTTCATTGAGGATAAACTCATTGTAGAGTTTCCTCAAAAAATATAATAGGACCTCATGGTTGTTACATGGTGGATAGTCAAAGACCATCCACCATCGATCCCAAAAATTTGCTATGATTAAGTTATGTACACAATGATGGATAAGAAAACATTTAGTGGTTATGAGAAAAGGGGCATTGGTGGTTGGGTTGACTAATAGGGCACAAAAGGAGGCTTTTAAAATTTCTTTATTCTTGATCTAAAGGGCTGATAACTTGTCAGCATAATATACCCTACAAGTATCCCTATATGAGGTCTATTGATCAATTTGACTCATTATAGAGTCAATTTGACTTAATAAGGTCTATAAGGAATTGACTAACTAGGTACAGTGGAGGTTAGTTGAAGTGGGATCCCTCATTTTGTCAATTAACACTTAAATTTCAATTTTTTTCTCACAATATTGCGAATCAAAACTTCTTGAATTTCAAGGGGTTTTGGGGAACTATAGGAGGGTTTGGTGGAGGGATAGTAGGAATAAGAGGATTTTTTGGAGGTTTAGGAGGAGGAGAAACAAAAGGGTTATGTGGAGGCTTAGTAGGATGGGTTGTTAAAAAAACAAATTATAATTAAAAACTAGGGTAAAAAAATGAAAATTATGAAAATTTAAGGTTAAATAGGGAAGATTTCAATCACTTACCTCTCCTACATGGTGGCATCATTGATCAATAGGTTCATGGGATGAATTTGATAGATTCTTGATACTCTCTGGTGTATTCCACACAAAATATGATCATAGATGTTAGGGGAGAGTGAGGAAACTCAAATGCAAAATGAGGATTTTGCATTCGAGTTTTGATTTTTTTTGACACATAGGTAATATGATTGTGTTATTAATGTGATCACATTATTGAAAATGACAATATCATGATCATATTAATAATGCAATTGCATTAATAAGTGATCAAATTAATAACGTAATCACATTAATAACATGATCATGTTATTGTTTAATATAACATGATCATGTTATCTAATAATGCGATTACATGATCGATAATCATTGAGCCTAAATTCCAATAATGTGATCATGTTAATTAAATAACATGATCATGTTATTGATAATGTCTACAGAATTATCCCTCAAATATGTGCACTTACCCAATAAACTTTAATCATAATGAGTTTCACACCAAACCACATGAAGGAGGACATTTGGCAACAAGGATCCAATACCAAATGAGAATATAGGGATGCTAAGGCCTAGGTCCTTAGGGAAAAATAAGTAAATGACTGCCACAACTCTAAGTCTACTTGATATCATTGGTTGATCACCAAAGTGTCATAAATAATGTAACAAATTGGTCAGGGAATACAAGTATAAACACCCCTATGTAGAGATTTGTAATGCTACTAAACATTGGTATTAATTTAATGATTGATTATGGTAATAAAGAAATCATGAAAGTTACTATTAGTTCTAATGTTGTGATATTATTGTTAATTAAGTTACAACATTGAGTAATTAGTACATTTTTTATGTAATACATGGTTTGTATTTGACGATATAATTTTTATTTAAGGTTATGGATTTTCTACTCTTTTTCTATTTTTTTTCAAAATTGTTTTTATCTACATATCTACTTTTTTCCAAAATTGTTTTTGTGTTTTTTTCCATTTTATTTCAAAATTGTTTGTATTAATTTCTATTTTTTCTTCCACTTCCTCTTTTCCTATATTCTACTCTTCATGTTGTTTCATCTAGGAGAGTTGACATGATAAGAAACTTGGTACTTGGATGTTTGGAATAAGATACCATAGTATCCTCACTTGACTCACCCGATTAGAGGGACAATGTATTCCTAGTGGGGGATAACATGATCAAAAAATAGGTACATGGACATATAGCATAAGGTACCATAATACCATCACTTGACTTGCCTAGATGGAAGGAAAATGTCATCCCTTAAGTTTGACTATAATTTTTCATAGCATTTTACCACTTTTATATGTGATATTTAGTTTCAATTTAGATACATTCACGAACCTTTTTTTGAGTGTATCAAGCATTCTCAATTTTAGTGTGATAAAGTCTAATATGTCCTCAATTACACATGGCCCAATCCATCTTATCTTAAAATTTACCAACTTTTTATACTTTTTGTGATAGAGTAATGTTTTGTCTTTATTGGGTTTTTGGTGTTATGATGATGTTTCTTGGATTAGTTATGGTTATCCTAGACATGCAAAATTATTGTCAACATCATTGACAAGGTGCAAACATGCATACTCCTCAAATCATATTTTTGGTTGATGCTATATTGCTTGTTAACCTAGATGTTCCTACAACACTTTGGTTTGGTGGAATACATTTAAATAATATAAGGTTCTCTCTTTTATGGGGGTTACTTCCATTGTATATTTTATTATCGAGATAGGTGTTCATTTGATTTTTTAATGGGTATCCTAACCTTTTAAAAGTTTTGACATTATATATATTCAAAACATTTCATATAATATTATGTAAATTATTTAATTATGTCCTTAATATTTAATTTTATGTTGATTTCTTAACCTCATTGTAGTGTTTAATCTCTTTCTTCTAATACAAATAATTCATCGTGTCAATATTATTTTTAAGTATGTAAATTTATAGCTATTTTATGCATAGATTGTTATATTGGGAATGAGTACATACACTATTTTTGAAAATCATCCCATTTAAATATTTATTTATTTTTCTGTACTCTCACACTTTTTCAATTGCAATAATTTTAATAGCATTAAGATAGGGGAGCCAACCTAATATAGAGGTTGTTTTTAGCTCAAAACTAATAAAACTTCTAGTTTTGGCACTTTGATTGTGGCACCTAACTCATAGATACTTAGGAAATAAAAATAGTGGCCAGCGAGCCCATTTATAGATAATCCCCATTTTATATTAATTATGATTTATGTGGTTGTTCCAAAGCCCATGTAGTTGAGGATCATACTTAAAACCAACAAGACATTATATTTAAGGAAAAATTCTATTGTTCAAAATAAGATGAAATAAAAAAATGATCAACACTAAAGTGTGAGGCATTTTTAAGGTTAGTATATTTATTTAATTCTAGGCTTAAAAAATGTCATTAAATCCATAAAAGAATAACAAAATATTATCATTATTTAAATTATGGTCCTAAAAATTTCTCCATCAAATTAGAAGTGTAGCTTACAAATTCATGCTTCCACCCTAGATTCTAGAACTAATCATATATTTTATGTCTCATGTTTAAATAAATTCACTAGATTTTTTTTTCAATCTAGTGATAATCACACAAGTAAATCGAATAATGTAAATTCATCATGGAAGGAGAGATGGTTTTATATAAGAGAATGAATCAATTGTGAAACTAAGCCATCTCAAAATTTGTAAATAAATGAAAGAACTTGCCATTGAAAGATGCAATGTAGGAAGAGAAGCAATTCATGTAGAAGCATCCAAATTTATTAATCATCAAGGGAAATAATTTTTAGAAGGGAGAGGGATTGTTACACCCTAAATATTATATCTTTATAATTTTATGGGGTATCCAACTTATAATAAGCATAACTTTTGTCTTTTTTTTGGTTAGTGTCTAGATTTCTCTAAATTGAGTTAGGTTGGTGTAATTAGGATCTTGAGGTTACCTATACCTAATTATATCTATAAATAGGGGTTGATATTCTTTTATAATTGATCATAATTTGAATTTTATATTTCATTTCTTTGTTTTATTTAAATATACAAATTACCTCTTCATAGTGTCTAGTTTTTATTATTGTAGTATATTTTTTCATTTGGCAATTGTTAGAGTTTAGTAGTTACATTAGGTATTTACCATAGGGTAAATACTATTTATAGTTATGTAAGTTAGTTAGTCATAAATTATTGTTTAGATTTATATTGTTATGTAACAATAATGTAACTTATATAGGTTTATTGTTAGTAGTTAGTTGGTTTGTTAGTAGGTGAAAGATTGTATGGATCTCATAATCTCATGTATAGGAAACATAATTCCTATATAATAATTTAATGGAATAGGAAATATAATGTGTGAAATATATTATTAATTTATGTTTTATTCTCTCTATTCTATTCTCTTCATAAGCTTGTCTATTTCATATCAATGGTATTAGAGCAGTCCATTCCTAACCATGTTCATGATGAGAGTCTATGCTCTTAATATTTCTCTCCATGTTATACTCAACATCGAGCATCTCCAAATAAGACTATGTGTATTTTTTGTGAGATCACATGTTACATAATAGTATTATTAGTGTAGGTTTTTATTTTTCCCTATTTATTAATTAGGGAAATTGTATTTCTTGTGCATACATGGAGTTTTCCTACATTTGTGGGATAGGCTAGCTTATGTGGAGGTGTGTGTCATAGATGTGTCATAGGTGTCATAAGAATGTCATAAGTAACTCCCTTGATGGGAGTTACTTCTCTATTCTTAGCACCTTGTCACCACCTTTCATGGAGGAGTTACATTCTATTCTTGGGGTGCCTTGTCCACCTTTTGTGGAGGAGTTACTTTCGTACTCTCCTATTTGTATTTTTCACTTTGGCCATCTCATGCTAATCAGATTTTGGTCTTCTCCATTTTCTCTTGTGCAATTTATCTTATTGTGTCAATTTCAAATTGCTTTAGTGGTGTGCACTTGTTCATCTTGTGTGATCACGTCTCCATTGCATTCGCGTTATCCGGATTCTAGCAACAACTCTCATATGGTATCAGATCCACTCCGGTAATCATGTGTCTGGTTATGCTATTTTGAAATTCTTAGGTTGCTTTCTTAGTAGTTTTTTGTTTAACAGTTACATTTGAGAGTTTTGGTAGAGTTTCTTGAAAACTCATGCAAATTCATACGGAATTCTGTTAAAAAAATTTACTTCTATTGAGTTTCATTATGCTTTGAAGGCATTGACTTCTACATTGAATTTATACGGATTGTACGGATTTTCTCTATTTCAAAGTTGGTAAGCAGGCCGAACCGGTTCTTGTGCTCATAGACAAGCAAATCTCTAGCCGTACGGATCAATAAATACATGGAAGATAAAGCTGTTTACAGATAAAGATCTGCGGACTTGATGCACTTGGGCACCTTTTTTTTGTGTGCAGTGAGGTCGCATAGTTTATGTGTCTTTTCCTGTGTCCTTTCCAGCCACGCTAAGCAGCAGCAGGCACCTCCAGTTCTGCCACACCACTGTCCATCCAGCAGGTCTGCAAGTTTCTTTTCAAGCAAAAAAACACTGAACTGCGCTTTTTTTTTTGTGAGAAAATTCTGCCAGGACTGTCTTTTTTGAAAATGGTGCTTTGTTTTTTCTTGTATGGCATCCCTTTTCTTACACCTGGCGCTTCTTTTTCTGCACTTGTTTTGTCTCTTCTGTGATAAAAACTAGCTGGAAGTGTTAACTCCAGCAGTCTATGTTGAAGTACTACAATTTGCATTGCGTTGGAAGAGTTGAAGGGTGCATATTCATTGGTGAAGCCCTGATTTCATCTTCTTGGCAGTGCCTATCAGGTCTTAGACATCACACAATAGCTATCTCCCTTTCTCTTATTAAAAAAAATTAAAAAAAAAACCTAGCTGGAAATTCATTTTTGCCTTACTAGTTTTTTTTACTAAAAGAGGAAGGTAAACTTGCTTTCACGCATACCGAGACAATTGGTTAAACTTGATTTCACAAAGACCTTTTTATTTTGATTCCTTGTCCCATTTCGAATCCAATGAGTGGTTGGAAGGCTACTTTCTTCCCCATAACAAGCATTTTTTTAATGTTTTAGTGTTCTTTTTTATAAAAACACTAGTTTACGAGAAAATTGTAACTTTAAAATCTTGCAAATGGTAGCTCAATTTTGGGTGCCATTTTTTGCAAAAGTGCTTGTAATTCAATTCTCCATAGTGTAGATTTATTATTTTTCAAAAAATGCACTAGTTTATAAAGTGCCAAAATTTGGGTCTCCCAAGACGCATTTTCGGCTGAGTCTGACGACCTGTTTGCTTTAGTCTTGCACTGATTACTCTAAGACGCATTTTTGGTTGAGTCTGATGTATTTTGAGCATGCACTTGCATATTGGGGGGGCTCAATATTTTGGGGGGGGGTGTGATTGCTTTCCACAACTTGCAAACTTTACTTTCATTCTCCTTTCTGCATACATTCACAACTTGCAATCAACACAACTTCACCTAATTTTAGCTAAAAATAGATTATTTTCAACTCAAACCTCTAACACCCTTTAACTATCATGAATGGAAAGTTAAAATGTCAATCATTCTTAGAAGCAAAGGGTTGTATAGGATCACAATGGGTACAGAAGTAGAACCTAACACAGATGCTAAAAAAATTAAGTGGTAAAACCATAGTGATAAAGCCTTTGGATTACTGAGCTTGTCTGTGTCTCCAAAACTTCTCTTTCACTTAGAATCTTCTCAAACTCCTAATGACATATGGGACACCTTAGAAAAGTTGTTTGGGAAGCTTGATGAGATGAGAGGTCATGAGCTTGAAAACAAACTCATAAGTCTAAGTCCTAGCAACTTTGACACCCTACAGGACTTCTTCACTAAGTTTAAGGCCCTTAGATTGCAATTGAAAGAATGTGGGATAGAGAATAAAGATGATCAACTCATTCTTTCTATTCTCGCAAAGTTAGGTCCAAGCTATTCAGTCTTTGTCTCCACTTTCCATGCCACTAAAAGTGCCCTTGGCACTGCATGGAAAATGCCTTCGTTGGATTCATTCATTGCTGACTTAACTAGTGAGAAAGATAAGCTAATTTAGATGGGCACAATGAAGTCTACTCAACCCCAAGCTTTGATAGCTGGAAATGGTAAGGATAAGACTTCAACAAAGGGGAAGAAGAAAAAGAACAAGGACCAAGAGAAGAAGAAAGAAAACACTAATCCTGCCAAAAACAACACTGAGTCTTCCTCTTCCAATGCTAAACCTAAGAAGGAGAAGGTTAAGTGTGCCTATTGTAAAAAGACATGGCATGATGAACATAAGTGCATGAAGAAACAAATAGACAACCTAACTCATCTTCTAGAGAAGAACAACATAGGTGTTCCAGAGTCCATCAAGCAGAATTCATCTACCCAAGATTCTACTAAGGCAAAAGGCAAGGGTAAGGAGAAAGAAAAGGGCAAGGCCCTTGTAGCTACAATAGCTTCCTCATCTTCATGGGTCATTGAATTGGGTGCTTCTCACCACATGGGCTCTTCACTAGTTGAGTTTTCATCTTTAGAGCATTGTAGCATGACTTCAATTAGTTTGGGTGATGACACATCAATTTTCGTTGCAGGGAGAGGGTCAGTTGAAATGGAAGGAGGAACATTCAACAATGTTCTAAGTTTTCCTTCTCTTTCAACCAATCTCCTATCAGTGTACCAAATCACTCACATTGGTCGGGGCATGAGAGTTGAGTTTTCACCAGATTTAGTGTCTATCAGGGAGTTGCATAGTGATACTATAGTGGCAGTGGGAAGGGCAGATCACCAAGCCAGGTTATACACCTTTTCACATTTTGCATCAGATTCTTCTCCTACAGCACTGCTGACTCATTCAGATGGAATTAGCAATTTGTGACATGAGCGGTTTGGCCACCTTAACTACAGCTTTCTTGAGCAACTTTGCAAAAATGACATGGTCATTGGCTTGCCTCATGTCTAATTTTCAAAAGGACTTTGTGAGGGGTGCTCCCTTG
This sequence comes from Torreya grandis, assembly GCA_037957365.1. Lineage (NCBI taxonomy): Eukaryota > Viridiplantae > Streptophyta > Pinopsida > Cupressales > Taxaceae > Torreya > Torreya grandis. Next base: position 2,625,605 of record JARHVA010000415.1, read on the forward strand.
GGAAGCATCCCGAAGCAAAATTTGACAAAGGCAAAGCTTGGAGGGCTTCACAACCTTTGGAGTTAGTCCACAGTGATGTATCGAGACCCTTTCCCAAACCATCTTTCACAAGGGCCAAGTACATCCTCACTTTCATTGATGATTTCTCTAGGTACACTTGGATATATTTTCTCAAACAAAAGTCTGAAGTGTTTGAAAATTTTCTAGACTTCAAGGCTCTTGTTGAGAAACAAAGTGAGAAATCCATCAAGGTTCTTCGAACTGATAATGGAGGGGAGTATGTCAGCATCAGGTTTGAGCAATTTTGCACTGCAGAGGGGATTGATTTGTAGCGCACAGTCACCTACAGTCCTTCATAGAATGGGGTTGCAAAACATAAGAATAGATTCTTGAAAGAGATGGCTAGCTGTATAATTCACTCCAAATCCTTAGTACCACAATACTAGGCCGAAGCCATCAATTGTGCTTGCTACATTTAGAACAAGGTTCCTCACAAAGCTTTGAAAGGGATAACACCCTTTGAAGCTTGGCATAAAAGGAAACATGATGTTGAGCACCTTAGAGTTTTTGGATCCCCAGCCATGGCTCGCATTCTGAAGAAGAAACACAAATCTATGGAATGCCAGCTCGAGCCTTGCATTTTTGTAAGATATCCAGATGGTATTAAGGGATATCACCTTCTAGATCTAGTCACTCATGAGTTGTTCATCGAGAGAAGTGTCCATTTTCAGGAGAGTCCTAGAGACTCAACACTTGACACTCTCCCTCATCGGATCTACTTCTTCATGATGATTCCTCATCAGATTCAGATCAACCACATCAGGTTCTTGAGCCAGAGTCATATTTTTCTTCTTCGAGTTTAGACAGTGAGGATAGTGATGCAGTGTCATCCACCTCTAGTCAGTCAGAGGATAAGGAGTTAGCACCTGACTCACCCACTTCTGGGCCACTTTGGGCCAGACAGACACTTGAGAGTGCTGGCACATGGGCAGGAGACCCTACAGATGACAGACGTACTAGGGGGGATTTTTAAAGAGATCCACATGCCTTCTTTGCTTCAGTTTTGGATCCACAGTCTTTTCGAGGCATCGAGGGTACCTGAGTGGGATAGTGCTATGGAGGAAGAATATTCTTCCTTAATCAAAAATCACACTTGGGATTTGACTTCGCTTCCTAAGGGAAGAAAGATGGTTTGATGTAAGTGGATATATCAGATGAAGTTTGCAACAGATGGGTCGGTCAATAAGTACAAGGCGCGATTGGTCACCAAAGGTTTCTCACAGGTGGCAGGCATTGACTACTCAGAGACCTTTACACCCGTTACAAAGATGACTTCTATCTGACTCACCTTGGCTATTGCCATAGCACATGGTTGGGATGTGCATCAGATAGATGTGAAGAGTGCCTTTCTTCACGGAGACCTTGAGGAGGAGATCTACATGGAGCAACCGCCAGGATTTGTTCAAGATTCTTCCTTAGTATGCAGACTTAGGAAATTATCTATGGCCTCAAACAGGCCCCACATGCCTGGTATGCCAAGATGGATTCCTTCCTTCTCACAGTGGGTTTCACTAGGTGCCATTCTGATCCTAATGTCTACTTCTTGTGGCAGGATGATTCGCTTCTGATTTTGGTTTTATATGTTGATGACCTTTTGATCGCCGGGAGTTCTTCATCGGCTATTACAGCGGTGAAGGCATCTCTTCAAGATAGATTTGACATGATAGACTTGGGTTTGTTGCACTACTTCCTTGGCATCGAGATCTCACAGCTAGATTCAGGGATTTCTCTTGCACAGCCTAAGTATGCTCTCAACTTATTGGCACAATTTCACATGGCTGATTGCAAGCCATCTTCGACTCTCTTTCTATCAGGAGTCAAGCTTGAGACTGATTGTTCTTCACCATTGGTTGATGCCACTCGGTATCGACAACTTGTTGGTAGTCTCATCTAATTGACTCACACCAGGCCTGACATTTCATATACAGTGGGACTTGTCTCTAGATTCATGCAGGAACCCCATGAGCTGCATTGGAAAGCAACTAAGAGGATCTTGCATTACATACAGGGTTCACATAGATATGGGATTCACTACAGATTTAGCATAGAGGTTGACTTGGTTGGATATACAAATTCAGACTGGGCTGGCGATTCACAGACTCGTAAGTCCACTTTTGGTTACAGTTTCTCTCTAGGTTCAGGTCCTATCAGTTGGTCTAGCAAGAAGTAGAATGCTATTGCTATATCATCCACAGAGGCAGAGTACAGGGGAGTTGTTAATGTAGCTACTGAGGCTATTTGGCTTCAAGGGATTCTTTCTAAGTTTGGCATTCCTATCAGGTAGCCCACCATCATTTATTGTGACAATCAGAGTACCATACAAATTTGCAAGAATCCAGTTCAGCACCAGTAGACCAAGCACATAGAGATTCACATGCATTTCATTTGGGAGCTTATTTATAGTCAGGTCATTGACTTGATATTTTGCCAGTCTTCAGAGCAGGTTGTAGACATCTTCACCAAACCTTTCACTGAGAGCAAGTTCATTCATCTACGAGCTCTTCTTGGGGTGCGGTCTACATCTGCAGCAACATCATCTTCAGGGGGGGCCTTCTAGCCTCTTCTTTTCTTTTATGTTTCTCTTTTGGGGGGGAGTTTTTTCCTACGGGTTTTCTCCTTTTCTCTATCTTATGGGAGATTGCATTTGTACATGGGTACCTCATCAGGCCTAGTTGCTAGGACCCATTTTATATTTCCACACTTCCCACCTAAGCTGTGCTTATGGGCGGTATTAGTGTAGGTTTTTATTTTTCCCTATTTATTAATTAGGAAAATTGTATCATACATGGAGTTTTCCTACATTTGTGAGATAGGCTAGCTTATGTGGAGGTGTGTGTCATAGGTGTCATAAGAAATTCATAAATAACTCCCTTGATGGGAGTTACTTCTCTATTCTTAGCACCTTGTCACCACCTTTTATGGAGGAGTTACATTCTATTATTGGGGTGCCTTTTCCACCTTTTATGGAGGAGTTACTTTCATACTCTCCTATTTGTATTCCTCACTTTGGCCATCTCATGCTAATCAGATTTTGGTCTTCTCCATTTTGTCTTGTGCAATTTATCTTATTGTGTCAATTTCAAATTGCTTTAGTGGTGTGCACTTGTTCATCTTGTGTGATCACGTCTCCATTGCACTCGCGTTATCTGGATTCTAGCAACAACTCTGATAAGTATATTATTATCCTAATCATTCACCACCATTGTAGTCAATTTCTTGGCCTATGTCTTCCTATGTGGAGTGGTCTGATCATTTAATGCATTTTTGGAGTCCCAAGATGCTTGAAACCAAATTTGATCATTAGTATGTCTCCTATCATATAGATTTGTAGTGTTTTCTAATGCTTTTTAGAGCATACAAATATATGCATTTTAAGATTTTGTGCAAAAAGATTTTCAAAGTTTTCTACCAACATTTGGATCTACCCGACCACATCAATCTAGTCTGCCATTGAGTTATTGATCATTTCATCTTCATACATAATTCTATAGCATTATTCAATCCATTCAATGACATAACTATTATAATATGCCAAGAATTGCTTTTCAGCCACTTGGATCTGTCTATCATGTGGTTCATGTACAATCTTCTTTGGCTTACCATGGAGATTAGCATCCCAGGTGGAACATTCATGGAGAATCAAATTTTATTTGATCATACTTTAATATTTTTACTTTCATGGTCAATAGACCTAGATCTCCTATCTACATGCACCATCAACTATACTTTCACATGTAATCCATCTTCTAATAAGTCATGTTTCATATGATTCATTAAATTTGTGTTTTATTCAATTCATATTTTGTGATGAGCTACTATTATATACTCATGTCCATCACCAGTTATGCAATCTACATTCATTTTTCTACTTGCTATTGAAAACTCCATATGAAAATCACTAGATCTGTGATTGCATACAATATTCTATCTGTTTATTTGCTCTAAAGGTTTAATTTTTCTTATGGTATTTATCCAAACATCCATAAAAGATCATGGTCTACAAACATGCATACAAAAGTAAATGATTATGGGGGGTTCTAATTTCTATGGAAGCAACCAATAGAGACCCTGCCAGAACCATCAAAACACATGCTAACTCAATTTCTTGAGTAAGCAAATTCATAAGTTGGAGGTCAGAGGCAATAGAGGAAGAAGGCCATTCAATCCTCTCGTAAGACACTAGTGATGAGGCCATTTTGCTTTAGTGGCATTTTATTTTAGTTTTATGGATTTCAGTTTTGTTAGCTTTTCAATGTGGTGTGCAAATAAGAATAGATGTTATAAATTCCTATTCATTTGTGAATATTACTCATGTAAGATTTTTTTTTAATAAACATTGTAAAATATTGATCAAATAATATTGTAGAAATCATAAAGTGAAGGTTTTTGGTAAACCAAGAAAGTTAATTGTGAAAGGTTATTGGTATACCTGCAAAACCAATTGGGTAAGGTTGTTGGGCATAACCGGGGAAAACCATCAGTAGATAAGTGTGAAGGATGAGCATAAGCATAAGTTTTTTTTCATACCTGGATGGTGGCTGTATCCATCCATTAAATCCACTTGTAAGAATACATTCTTTTAGAGAAATGTGCATTGGCACATGATCATGAGCACATAGAGGTGGCACGCTATAATAAGAAGAAAGAGATATATTTTACCATGTAAAAACTAAGGGGGGAATGTTAGAGTTATGTATTTACATTAGGTATTTAACATAGGTTAAATATTACTTGCATATATGTAAGTTAGTTAGTGATTTATTATTGTTTAGAGTTACATTTTTATGTAACAACAATAAAACATATATAGGTTTATTGTTAGTAGTTGGTTTGTTAGTAGATGAAATATTGTAGGGATCTCACTACCCTATGTATAGGAAATATATTTCCTATATAACTATGTAATGGAGTAGGAAATTATAATGGGTGAAATATATTATTAATTTGTATTTTAATTTATCTATTCTATTCTTTGCATAAGCTTGTTTATTTCATATCAGTAATGTCTTATCATTATCTTTGGATTTGTTCTTATTGTTACATTTCACTGTATTTTCTACTATTATTCAAATTTTAATAGTTTATCCATCAATATCTCTTAGGATCTAGATTGAGAAAGATAATATAATTGAAATGGTTTATGTATATACAAGAGAATAAAAAGTGTTTAAAATATGTGTATACTATTATTTAAATCTACTTTCTACTTCACATCTAATAAATTTGGATGTTTAAATGTTTGAAAAAATAAATTTAAATATGAGTAAAAAAGATATAGTTTCTTGATGATTAAGTTTTCTCTATTATTTTCAATGATTTATCTTATTTTTGTTTGATTAAATGACGAATGTTGTTTATAAGAATAAAAAACAGTCTAATTATAATCAATCAAAGTTTATAATACATACACATCCTCATATAGGAAGTCATCAAATCAAGTGCATATAATTTTGTATATATATATTTTTTTCCACTTTTTTAAAGGAGATAATATTGTCATTGAAAAAGGATATTCTACACAAAACTACTTATTGATATGAAATTTCCACACTTGGTTTTGAAAAAGTATATTGAAATATGAATAAAAAAGATATAATTTCTTGATGATTAAGTGCTATAAAATATTTTAAATGTTTTATCTTATTTTTATTTCATTAAATAATGATTTTTGTTTAAAGCAATGAAAAAAATTCAATTTTAATCAATCAAAATTTATCCTTGTATATAAATAATACATACATATTTATATAAGAAGTCATAAAATCAAGTACATATAATTATGAATATATTTTTTTAAAATAAAAAGATAATATTGTTATTGGAGAAGGGTAATCTGTATTTATTGATGATTAGTTATTGATAGGAAACTTTTATGTATGCATTTTTAACAAAACATATTTAAATATGAATAAAAAAGATATATTTTTTTGATGAGATATATTTTCTTTCTAATTAAGTTTTCTTCAATAATTTGTTATATTTTAATTTTAATAAATGATGATTGTTATTTGAAAGAATGAAAAACAATCCAATTCTAATCAATCAACATTTATTGCTGTATATACATAATACATACACATCTTATAAAAAATCATCAAATCAAATATATATTTTTATGAATATTTAAAAAAAAAGATATAATATTATTATTGGAGAAGGATATTCCACATGTATTAATGAGTAGTTATTGATAGGAAACTTCTACATATAATTTTGAGGAGACACATTTAAATATAAATACAGAGGATATATTTTCTTGATATGATAAGAAACTTCTACATGTGATTTTGACCCAATATATTTAAATATGAATAAAAGAAAAAAAATTTCCTGATGAGATATATTTTCTTGATGATTAAATTCCAGGAAACTTCTACACGTGGGTTATTTACAAATGGTTTTGACAAATAACGTATTTAAATATAAGTAGAAAATATAATTTCTTGATAGCTTATAAATTTCTTTTACACGTGAAATGCATATATAGCAAGTACCTAGCCAGAGAAGCCACAAGGAGCTGCTAAAATGGATTAAGTGTTTTCTATGAATGCTGGCCAAGGAGAGTACAGTTATGCTCAAAATTCTACTCTTTTTCAGGTTTTATTTTTATTTTGATTGTTAAACACATTTCCTGCTATGCTCCAATCTTGTGTGCAAGTTTATAATTTGTCCTGGATTGCAGAAGCAAATACTATTGAGCACAAAACCTCTGCTAGAAGCAAGCATCAGATCCTGGAAAAACACATTTAACTGGCAGACAATACATATTGCAGACTTGGGGTGTTCATCTGGACCAAATACACTTTTCATCACTGAAATATTACAACAGCAATCCGTAACAAATATGTCAACAGAGGAATGAGTACTGTTCCGGAGTTTCAGTTTTTTTACAACGACCTTCCTTCTAACGATTTCAATTCCCTTTTTAGTCTTTTATTAGCTGCTTCACCTCTGGAAAGATCATGGGGTAATTTGGTGGCCGGGGTGCCCGGCTCGTTTTATACCTGCCTGTTTCCGAACAATAGTATCCATTTCATCCATTCCTCCACCAGCCTCCATTGGCTCTCTCCGGTACCTAATTTAAATTTTTTAAAATTGAGTAAGTATATAAATTGAGTAAATTTATCCAGTACTCACAAAATTGTTGGTTTTAATTGAGTAACTAATCACAATTTTTTTAATATTTAATATTTTTTGATATCAAATTTGTGATTCATAAAGAGTGTAGATCCATTAAGCTCAGACATTTTAAATACATACAATTATTTTTATCAAAGCTATATTCTCATTGAATATATGCTATGTGATTAGGTTCCACCAGAGGTAGAAGATAAGAATAATGAATGCTGGAATAGAGGAAGGATCTGGATCTCTGAGCAGGGGCCAGCTGGTGTTGCAGATGCCTACGTTGCACAATTTTAAAGAGATTTCAACACATTTTTGAAAACACGGGCAAAAGAGATGGTGGTGGGAGGTCGGATGTTTTTGGTTCTTCTCGGTCGTGCAAGTGCAGCTAAAAGATAGCAGGCAAACTTGTTATGGGAGACTCTTGAATGTGCCATGATCGAGTTGGTTTCTCAGGCTTTCTTCGTTTTTTGATCGTCTTGTCATATAGATCATGCCTACTACATCAGTTGTCGTGATGTTTTCTTTTGTTTTGTGATATCTTGTAAGAGTGATAGAGTTGGTGTCTCAGGTCTTCTTCATCTTTTGATCATCTTGTCATATATGATCATGCTCACTACATCAATCATTGAGATGTTTTGTGATATCTTGTAGGGGGTGATAAAAGAAGAAAAACTAGATTCTTTCAACCTTCCATCATATTTACCCACTACAGAGGAAGTGAGGAGTGAAGTGTTTATAGAAGGCTCCACTGTTGTGGGGCTTGAGATGGTGACTGGATGGTTCTCCAAAGTTTATGGAAATTATGATAATGACAAGGAAGCATATGCAAGATTAGTTTCAAAAAAACCAGAGAGGTATTCGAGGGTCTCATCTCAAATCATTTTGGAGACGGGGTGATAAATGATTTTTTCGATACATATACAACGCTTCTTGCAAATAAAACAGAAAAAATCATGGAAAACTGGAAGCACACTCAACCAATTATGTCTTTGACACTAGAACGAAGTTGTATTTGAACCTGAATCAAATAGACCATTGGTAGAAGTGGGATTTGATAGGATAATTATAAACAAGGTCAAGTTGCTGTTAATCAATCAAGCATTTGGTTGAAATCAAATAAATTAAACGAATATTGTTTTACACAATCAAAAAATGAATATTAGTCTAGACCCAATAGTTTTGCAAGGATAATAAACACGATCTTGGGCTCTGATTAGGTGCTAAATTTACAGCCCATATTGTTTATCATGAATTTTTTAATGATGTTTATTATAATAGTTTTTCAAATCTTAATTTTAGTTAAAGTTGGAAAAACTTTTATTATAATTTTTTATAGATTTTTTTAGTATTTAAAATTTCATATTATATTTGATATGGTTTACCAAAAAATTAATTGTATTGTGCAACTAAAAAACACAAATACATTAGATAATCATCAAATTTAATTTATGGTCCTTGTCTAGAAAATGATTTTATTTTTTTATATAAAGTACTTAATATACTTTGAAAAGTGTTTTTAAAAATATTTGTTAATTCTTAAAATTTATAACATGAAAATAACTAGCAATTATTCTAGAGGTGCAAGTTACATCAGAAGAGATGATGTAATTTTCATTTTTGATAAAGCAAAGGTTTGTAAAGTGAAAGAGTGTAAATGGATGCTTACCCCTATAATCTCCTATAAATGAAATTTCAAACAACAATAATTTTATATTCTTGGTGGAGGAGATGGTGAAAAATGAGGTTGTATGTTTCTTCATACAATATTGAACTATTTGAAGAGGAGATATTTTGTTTCACAATGAGAATGAACAATGGTGAAACGTTAGGTAAGGACAAGGCTGTACAAAGTATTAAAGAGATTAAATATTTTATGGTACACTAGACGATGATAATAAAAGATAATGACATAATATTTTAAAGAATGGACTAAAAAAAAATCAAGCAAATACATGTACAAATCTTATATACATATATGAACCTTTATAACATGTCATTTTATAATATATAATATATTAATCCATTATATATATAAATTATATTAAATGTTTTAGATTTGTATATTATACCTAATATAATAATAAATTAATTATAATTATATATATATAAACTTTATTCCAAACAAAATAGTAAAAAAATACATCTAAAATTATCCTCAAATAAATGGGTTATCAAAAGTGGGCCTGGGCTTGGTAGCCCACAAAACCAATATTAGTAGTAAAATGCCAAGATGCAATAGTTTTAAATTTAAACCTTGAAGGAAGCATTTCTGCCTCAACCTACAACCTCGAAGTTCATTTTTACCCAAGGGGACCATTTGGCTATCTATCACATTTGTTTATTTACTCTTGCTCCATAATTGAGGTTGAAAGTGGAGGATCATGCTCACTACATCATTCGTTGTGATGTTTTGTTTTGTGATATTTTGCAGGGGTGATAAAAGAAAGAAAAGCTAGATTCTTTCAAAACCTTCCATCATATTTACCCACTACAAAGGAAGTGAGGAGTGAAGTGTTTACAGAAGGTTCCTTCACTGTTGTGGGGCTTCAGATGGTGATTGGATGGTTCTCCAAAGTTTATGGAAGTTATGATAATGACAAGGAAGCATATGCAAGATTAGTTTCCAAAAAAACCAGAGCGGCATACGAGTGTCTCATCTCAAATCATTTTGGAGAGGGGGCGGTAAATGTTTTTTTTATACATATACAACGCTGCTTGCAAACAAAACGGAAAAAAACATGGAAAACTGGAAGCACACTCAACCGATTATGTCTTTGACACTAGAACGGAGCTGTATTTGAACCTGAATCAAATAGACCATTGGTAGAAGTGGGATTTGTTGAGGATAATTATAAACAAGGTCAAGTTGCGGTTAATCAATAAAGCATTTGGTTGAAATCAAATAAATTCAACGAATATTGTTACACAATAAAAAAATGAATATTGGTTTACACCCAATAATTTTGCAAGGATAATAAATACCATCTTGGGTTCTGCTTAGGTGCTAAATTTACGGTCAATCTTGTTTATCATGGATTTTTTAATGACATTTATTTATTTGCAATTCTCTTTCAAATCTTAATATTGATTAAAGTTGGAATTTATTTAAATAATTTTTTTTATAATTTTTTTGAGTGTCTAAAATTTTATATTATATTTGATATAATCTATCAAAAAATTAATTATATTTTGTAATTAAAAAATAAAATTATATCATACAATCATCAAATTTAATCTATGATCCTTGTTCTAAGAAATAATTTTATTGTTTTCACACAAAGTAGTTAATATACTTTGAAAAGTGTTTTAAAAAATATTTGTTAATTCTTAAAATTTATAACATGGAAATATCTAGCAATTACTTTAGAGATGCAAGTTAGATCAAAATAGATGACGTAATTTTTATTTTTGATAAAACAAAGTTTTGTAAAGTGAAAGAGTGTAAATTGATAATTATTCCTCATTTGAAAGTGATGAATGCTTACCCCTATAATCTCTTATAAATGAAGTTTCAAGCGATAATAATCTTATATTCTTGAGGGAGATGATGGTGGAAAATGGGGTTGTATATTTTTTCATACAATAATGAGCTATTTAAAGAGGAAATATTTTGTTTCACAATGAGAATGAACAATGGTGAAGTGTTTGGGTAAGGATAAGGCCATACAAAGCTTTAACATGATTAAATATTTTATGATACATTAGGTGATGATGGTAAAGGATACTGACATGATATTTTACAGGATAGACTCAAAAACATTCAGGGAAATACATTCTACAAACCTTATGTACACATATGAACCTTTGTAATATGTCACTTTTATAATATATAATACATTAATCTATCATATATTTTATATATAAACTATAAAAATATTATATTAAATGTTTTAGATTTGTATATTAGACCTAATATAATAATAATGAATTAATAGCATATATCCCAAACAAAGTAGTAAAAAAATACATGTAGAATTAACCTCAAATAAATGGGTTATCAAAAGTGGGCCTAGTAGCTCACAAAACCAATTTTGGTAGTAAAATGCCAAGATGCAATAATTTTAAATTTAAACCTTGAAGGAAGCATTTTTTTCCTCAACCTAAATAAATCAAATAATATGAAGTGTACAACTATGGTTGATAACACAAACAACCTATCATGGGGATAGGTAATTAATTTAGTTGAGGGAGAGTTCCTTCAGGGTACATATTTTGTCTTCATCTAGTACTTACAAGAAATCCTTACCTTCGTTGAAAATGAAAGCTTCCCTGGCAAACCCATTTACAATGGTGTTGTGCTTTTTGAACATGTGGTTGAAGATGAGATAATAAAATGTGTAGCCCAATTCTTTTATTTTCTAATGAAGTGAGAGATAATGATGCTTTTGCAACAAGTAAATCCATTCATCAAATCACAACCAGCTTGGAATTTGAGTAAATTACCATAAAAAAAAATTCATAATCAATGGTTATGCTGAGCACAGTGGAAAACCCTTGAAGCTCCAACGTTGTTTGTGTGTAGTCTAGTTCCTTACTTGGAAGAGATTGACATGTTCTTAAAAAATAAAAATATTTTTATTTGCACTATGGCTAGAATTCCCACATAATCACCATCACAAAAGTAGTGTGGCAATGTAGGATCCATGACCAAAGGAGGTATAGTTCACTATACATTTCTATTTATTTTCAAATGCATTGGAAATAAGGCATAATTTAATTTGCAGACTGTAGAAATGGGAAAGGAATTTTTATCTAAGAATATAGCCTCAATCTTGGTAATCTATATTATCCAATTAATATGAAGTGGAAGTGTGATCAAAATTTTGAGGATTACTCTAACATTGAGTCACCTATCATAGAAGTCAGCCAAAGATTCTCCTTATGAAGAAGGACAAGCCCCCATGGATTTAGTAGCATTCTATACCTCATATGTGAAGTGGCAATGTAAGAAAAATGATTAATAGATTCAAAACATTCTTGACATGAGAAGCAAATACTTGGGCCAACCCATCCCCTCTACAAGAGATGTTCCAATGTTAAAATATAATTGTGTAAAGAAATACAAATAAGAATTTTTTATTTGGAAGTGTCCCAAGCATCCACAATCCCTTCCACCAAGGAGTGATTTATTCCTCTCATTTGTATAATATTTATATGTATCCCAATTTTACCTAATAAAATCCACCATTAGCATTATGAGCCTAGCATAATTTTCCTTCTCGATCAGTGAACAAGATAATATTTGAAATAAGACTTGATTTATATTGTGCCCAAAGTAGTGATTCATGTTTAGCAAGACCAAGATCCTTTGATGTCTTCCACCTATACCTTTTTTCGACTAAGGATGACTCATAGGCATCAAATTACTAGGAATGATTTTTTTATTGTAGACTAACCTTCAATACATATGGAATTTTTTTTCCAACAGAGATACCTAAAAGCACATCTCTACCAATGTGAATCTAAAAACCTTCCCTAGGATCCCAAGTAAGATATCTCCCAATGATGTCAAAACTCTATATGATAGCTTTCCAAAAAAGTGAGCCTTCAAAATGCCTCTTGGGGTGCATACAAATCCATTTTAGTATCGAGTGGCTTAATGTATTTTTGGTATAATATCCTTTTCCATAACTCCCTTTTTGTGATTAAGTTCCCTACCCCTTTGGCTATTAGTGTTTTTGAGAAGATGCCAAAATCCTTTAATACCCAACCCCCAATAGACTTTGGTTATGAAATAATGTTTCATTTGATTAATGGTATGTTATTATTCTTCTTGTTCCCCAACCATAAAAAAATTAATCCAAAGTTTCCTAATTTTACTAAGAATCATTCATGGAAGAATTGTAAAGGAGATCTAGTTGATTGGAATGGCCTTTAGATATTTTTGACCAATATCAACCTATCAGCTAGATAAATCTATCAATTGCATTAAAGAATGATGTTGATCTTAAATTCAAAAAGCCACATCCACTCTTTGAAAAGGTAGTCATTTTCAAAGCTCCAAGTGTTTTATGAATTCATTGGAAGGATGGATGGAGAAGGGTATAAATTTGTGGATCATATTCCTAGTGGCTAAGGCAATATGGTATAAGTAAATAGAATATTTTTTCAAATTTATATCCATCCCCATGGCTAATGATAAGAGTTTTAGGATCTTATCCAAACATTTGGCTTCTAGATTAGAGTTGTTCCTAAAGATGAGAATGTTGTCTTGGAAGAGAATATGTATGAGATATGTATCCATAGCAATTTTTATTCCCATTAAATGAACACTCAGTGCTCATGGGGATTGTGATGACTCAATGCTTCAACGTTGACAAGAAAAATCAGAGGAGAGATGGCATCCTTGTTGAAGCCCATGGGTAGGGGAGAAGAAGGAAACTTAGGCATTAAATAGAATAATATGTGATACTAAATGGTAGCAATCCTTAATCCAGTTAACAAGGAGTCATGCAAATCCAACCTATGTGAGAATGATCCAAAGATAGAGCCAATTTTCATGATCAAAAGCTTTAGGGAAGTCAATCTTAATAAGGAAGGCAAACTATGTTTTGGTTTTTATGGTATGTAAAGCTTCTTAAGTTGTACCAATGGCATGGTGGATGAGTTATTTGTCTAAGAAATTCAAATGGTCAACAGATATATGATTAGAGAGTATGGTTTTGAGGTGGGCATGAATTATCTTAGAGATAATATTATAAATGCAATTACATAATGAGATTGATTGATAGAGCTCAAAACCATGTAGGTTGTCATAATTTGGAATAATATCAATAAAATTAGAGTTAAAAGCAATGTTAATTTCACCAAAGATTTGATATTCCAAGATACAATCAACAACAGGTCTTTATATAAGAGATTTGAGAAGCCCAGATAGAACTCCACCGTCAAAACATATGGACTAGGTGCCTTTCCCAACTAAAAGGAGAGAAGGGTTTTGTGTAGCTTCTCCATAGTAATTAGATGAAAGGGGATTAATTTTGCTATTCACTCACCCAACCATCAAAGAAGGTGTCCACCACCATGATATCCCTGACATTTTCCCTAGGAGGCCACGTCCTCTTTCTTTAATCCTATACTCTTTCTGACAATAGTGTCTTCTTTATAAATATATTGTTCCAATAAACCTAGTGCTCAAATCTAGAGATGAATAAACTATAGCCACTCCACACAACTTCCAATCAAAAAATTAGCTTTTATAAATCAAGGAAGTACAAAACATAAGCTAAGTGTTTCTCTACTCTCTTACAATTATTTAACATACTTGTCTATTTTTTTTTTCAGTTAGTTCTAAAATTATGTTGTCTATGTTAACCATCATTGCATGGAAGATCATTATACCATGGTCCTAGTCTTAATTTCAAGTCTAATTGAATTATAAACTACCACAAAGGTGTAGTATAAAACATTTCCTTCATGTGTTGTGGTGAGTTCATATGTTCTCATAGTGTCTGACTATATTAAACACCCATTGAACGAATTGGGCCTCCTGACTAGACTAAAATAAAGTAGTAGGTTTGAATGATTCCACCCAATTCTCATTAGTAAGTGAGAGTTCACTAAAATACATTCTAAGATTAGGTAGCTCATCTTTAATATATTTGACGTACTTAATGATACTCACATAATGTACATCATACCATACCACTATATACCATACCACTATGATATATTTCTATTTGAAAAAGTAAAACTAATTGATTATTTTAACTAAATATGTGTCTGTCATGTAGTTCTTATAACATAGTTCTAAAACCTTTTCCCAAGTGATAGTGGGCATGCCCAAATTTCACAAGTTATCTTAATATTCCCACCAAACGATGTATTCATAAATTAGTTTAGCTTTATCATTAGTAAAAAAATATCCCAACTCAAAGCATCATTAAATGCCAACTAACCATGCTTCAGCCTCACTACAAAAGATTTCTCCATTCAAATGAGAAAGTATTTTCTTATTCAAATCATGAGTGATCCCATATAAACCTTTTTGTGTACTAGCAATTCCATGAGCTCCCTAGTGGGTACTCTCCCACGTAATGGACTAAGCTTTGCCTACCTTGGTGAATAGTATGTAATTATTCATGAATCTATTATTATTCTACCTTAGCCATCTGCTTTTATATACGAGGCATCATATCCTTGAGGGCTGTAATAATTTTAAGTATCTCAAGATCTATTAGTCTAGAATATATAATCAACTCTCTATCCAAACAACTCTTTAGGGAATAATACTTCTATTTCAGGTTCATTCTCAATTCCATGTCTTGACCTTCCACGTGTTAGGACTGATAACAGATGGTAAATAGACAAAATGGTATTAATTATTTTCAATATGCAACCTTAATTATTTACATAGTCATGTAAGAATTCATAAGATTGTAAGAGTTGTTTGTATGAACCAATCAACGAGATTAACCAAAATGAACTCTAAAAAATCTAAATATACTTAACAATATATATAACTAAATTAATGTTAAGGGAGTGTCACATAGTTAAAAATGCCTTAAAAATATTTATTCAAATATTAAATTAAATTATTAATTTAAAAAAAAATATAAATTTTGGATCAATCAATTCAATAATCTTTTTTTAATCTAAAGGAATATAGAAGAAAATGATTTGGAATTATGACTGTGAAGCCACCAAAAATGTTTTCTACAATTAAAATTAGCATATTATACACCACGGTAATGATTAAATGATATTGTTCCATACAAAATCCCATTCTATGAGTTTTATAATGAATGATAAACACGATCAAAGTCTATTCAAATCGATCAAAATTTATCAGTATATATACATAATACATAATTAAATTCTCTTAAACAATTTATCATATTTTAGTTTCAATAAATAATGATTGTTATTTGAAAGAGTGAAAAACCATCCAATTCTAATCAATCAAAATTTATCGATGTATATACATAATTTATACACATTCTCATATAAGAAGTCATATAATAATAATAATAATAATAATAATAATAATAATAATAATAATAATAATAATAATAATAATAGAGAAGGATATTCCACATTTATTGATGACTAGTTATTGATAACAAAATGGAAGAAATCATGGAAAAATAGAAGCGCACATAACTGATTATGGCTTTGACACTAGACCAGAATTATATTTGAACCTGTATTAAACAGACCATTGGTAGAGGTGGGATTTGTTGAGGATAATTATACACAAGGCAATTTGTGGTTAATCAATCAAGCATTTGGTTGAAATCAAATAAATTAAAGGAATATTGTTTTACACAATCAAAAAATGAAAATTGGTTTACACCCAATAATTTTATAACGATAATAAACAAGCATGTCATCTTAGGTTTTGGTTAGGTGTTAAATTTGAAGTCAACTTTGTTTAAGATGATTTTTTTTAGAGGACGGTTATTTATTTGACAAATCTTAATATTGATTATAGTAGAAAAAGAAAGATTACAAATAATTTATTAAAAAAAATTAAGAGATTTTTTGATTATTTAAAATTTTATATAGTCTAACAAAAAATTTATTGTATTTTATAATTAAAAATATAAATATTATTCTATAATTTTTAAATGTTTTGTCTTATTTTTATTTTATTGAATAATAACTTTTGTTTAAAATAGTGAAAAAAATCAATTTTAATCAACCAAAATTTATCAGTGTATATACATAATATATACACATTTTTATAGAGAAAGTCATTGAATTAAGTACACATGCGCACACATGCACACACATACAAAAAAATCTAAAATCGTTATTGGAGAAGGATATTCCACATTTATTGATGACTACTTATTGATAAGGAACTTTACATATGGTTTTGACTAAAAGTATTTAAGTATGAGTTAAAAAAAATATAATTTTTTGATGACTAAATGCTCTCTATTATTTTCAATGATTTTTTGTATATTAGTTTCAATAAATGACGATTGTTGTTTGAAAAAATGAAAACCAATCCAATTACAGTCAATTAAAATCTATAATATATATACATAATATATACATATCCACATATAGCAAGTCATCATTTCAAGTACATATAATTATAATTTTTTTATAAAAAAAAAATTGAGATGATATTGTCATTGGAGAAGGATATTTTTTCAAAATAAATGAGATAATATTGTTATTAGAGAAGGATAATTTGCAGTTATTGATTGGAAACTTCTACATTTGGTTTTGATAAAATGTATTTAGATTTGATTAAAAGAGTCATTTTGTTTTTGTTTTTTGGATCATTAAGTGCTCTCTATTATTTTCAATGAATTGTAATAATTCAATTATTATTGTTTAAAAGAATGAAAACCAATTCAATTATATTCAATCAAAAAATATGTGTATATACATAATACACACATTTTCGTATAGGAATTCATCAAATCATGTACATATAAATATGAATATTTAAAAAAAAAAAAAAAGATAATATGATCATTGGAGAAGGATAATCTGCATTTATTGATGACTAATTATTGATAAGAAACTTTTACAAATGGTTTGGACAAAAAATATTTAAATGTGAATAAAAAAGATAATATGATCATTGGAGAAGGATAATCTGCATTTATTGACGACTAATTATTGATAGGAAACTTTTACAAATAGTTTGGACAAAAAATATTTAAATGTGAATAAAAAAGATATATTGTCTTGATGAGAAATATTTTATTGATAATTTGGTTCTTTTTAACAATTTATCATATTTTGGTTTCAATAAATGATGATTGTTATTTTAAAGAATGAAAAACAATCCAAATCTAATCAATCGAAAAATATTATTGTATATACTTAATCTATACACGTATTAATATAGAAAGTCATCAAATCAAGTACATATAATTATGAATATTTTTTCTTAAAAAAAGATAATATTACTATTGGAGAAGGATAATCCGTATTTATTGATGATTAGTTATTGATAGAAAATTTTTATGTATGTGTTTTGACAAAACATATTTTAATATGAATAAAAAAGATATAATTTCGTGATTAGATATATTTTATTTTATTCATAATTAAATTCTCTTCAATAATTTGTCATATTTTAATTTCAATAAATTATGATTATTATTTGAAAGAATGAAAAATGATCCAATTCTAATCAATAAAGATTTATCATTGTATATATATAATACATACACATCTTTTTATAAAAAATTATCAAATCAAATATACATATTTTTGACATTTAAAAAAAAAGATTAATATTATCATTGGAGAAGGATATTCCACATTTATTGATGACTAGTTATAGATAAAAAACTTCTACATATAAATTTGACGAGATGTATTCAAATATAAATACAATATATATATATATATATATATATATATATATATATATATATATATATATTTGATGCAATAAGAAACTTCTACATGTGATTGTTAAGTTGTGGAGCTAAAAGCTTCACAGGTGTGCAAATGTGGAGGTTACTGAGTGACACAGTAACCGACGTCAGTCAGGCCAATCGACGTCGGTTATATTCAACTACAAAGTAACCAGCATCGGTTATTGTCAGCCGGCATCGGTCAGACAAAAATCGATGTCGATCATCTCCAGACAAACAGAGATCGACGTCGATCGTCTATGCATTTCAAAACTGTTCTAATTTTAGATGAACAATTAGTTTGCATGTAAATACTAATTATAGTCTTGAGTCTGCGTTTCTAATTATTGTTTGGTTTGGGATCTATTTAAGAGACCCATGGGGCTATATTTTAATTAAGGAAGAAAGACTAAACGATTAGATCCTCAAGTGTAAGATCTAGAAGGTTTGCAAGAGTGCAAGATCAGAAAGATTTACATGGTAATATCAAGTAGGTTTGCAAGAGTGCAAGACCAGAAAGATCTACAGGTAAGCAAGATCAATAAGATCTATTGTGTGAGAGTAGGCAATAACAACTATTGGGTTGATTGTCACTGGAGGGAACAACAACTCGGTATTGAGTTGATTGTTGATTGTAATTGAGAGAGAGAAATTTTGAGGGAGAATTACTGTACACCCAAGAGGTGTGTGGAAGAGTGAGATTTCTTCATTGTATTTCCTTTTGAAAGAGTGTTAATACAGATTATATTATTTCTCGTATCGTCTATTCTTTGTTGTTTCTGATTTCTAGTTACTTATTACTTCTGGTTTAATTCCATGTTTAGTTGCTTATACAAAGGTAATCAATTGTACTACAAGGAGGATCCTAACAGTTGGTATCAGAGCTAGGATCACTAACAAGTGGTAGAGCGGGTTAGTGTTTGTTGATTACAGGTTCACTCACAGGGATTTTTGTTTGAGTGGGAGTAAAGCAATGACAGAAGAAAGTAGACTAAGAATGGAGAAATTCAATAGCAAAAATTATCAATTATGGAGGATGCAGATAGAAGATTATCTATATCAGAAAGATCTGTACTTACCATTGGGTGGGGTTGCAAGCAAGCCCACAGATATGCAAGATGAAGAATGGAATATTCTTGATAGAAAGGCTCTTAGATCTATAAGGTTGAGCATGGCATCATCTGTGATTTCCAACTTATCACAGGCAAAGACAATGGTAGAGTTAATGAAATCTTTGGCAAATTTATATGAAAAACCCTTAGCTTCAAATAAGGTATTTCTTATGAAGCAATTATTTAATTTGCAAATGCAAGAAGGTGGATCGGTATATAGTCATCTTAGTGATTTCCATGGTTTAGTAAACTAGGTAAATTCAGTCAAAATAGTTTTTGATGATGAAATTAAGGCTCTCTTAATCTTATACTCTTTACTTGAAAGTTGGAATAGTTTGGTAATGGTAGTTAGTAATATTGCGTCTGCTTCAAATATCTTGAAAGTTGATGATGTTGTTAGTGTAATTTTGAATAAAGAAATTTGCAGGAAAAGCATAGGGGAAACATCAGGTAATGCTTTAAGTGTTGAAAGCAAGGAAAAACAAAGAGAGAAGAGCAAGCAAAAAAATTAAGGTCAAAGATAAGCAGTAGATCCAAATCCAGAAATGGAGGAATCACCTGCTGGAATTATGGAAAAAAGGGCATGTAAAGAAAGATTGTTGGTTGGTAGAAGATCAACATGAAAGAAATAAAGAAGCAAATGATGTAGGTATTGTTGCATGAGATGCTCTTATATTTTCTTTGGATAAAGTAGAATCTTGGGTTTTAGATTCTTGTGCCTCTTTCCATGTAACCCCAAATAGAGAATTTTTTCATGATTATGTCCATGGAGACTTTGGAAAAGTTTATTTAGGGAATGGTAAGCCTTGTCAAATTGTTGGCAAAGAGAAAGTGCAGCTAAAATTGTAGACTGGCAACATATGGGTGTTGAAGGATGTCATGCATGTTGCCATCCTGAAGAGGAGTCTAATTTCTACAAGAAAGTTGGGTGATGAGGGTTGCACAGTAACTCTCACAGTGAAATCTTGAAAAATTTCTAAGGGTGCACTTATATTAGCTAGAGGTAAGAAAGTAGGTACATTTTATTTATCTACTTGTATTACTAATTTTTCTTCTATTTTATCTAATTCAGATGTAGATGCAAAGATGTGGCTCTGTAGGCTTGGTCACATGAGTGAGAAGGAAATGCATGTTCTTAAGTCAAAAGGTAAGCTTTCAAATTTGATAGATCTAGATTTTTGTGAGCATTCTATGTTTGGAAAATAGGTGAAAGTGAAGTTTCTCAAGACTGGGTCAACAAAAAAGAAGCACATGTTGGAGCCCATTCACACAAACATGTAGGGACCAGCTTAGGGAGCTTTTATTGAAGGATCACAGTGCTATGTTTCTTTCATTGATGATGCTACAAGAAAGGTATGGGTTTATTGCATAAAGAGGAAATTTGATGCTTTTGACACATTTAAGAAATGGAAAGCCTTGATTTTCAAGGAGCAAGTGATGGACAGTGATCAGCTCAAGAGGTTGAATAATTTTGAGCAGGGCAATGTTGATTTGGACAAGGTTATGATCCAAAATGAGCTCACAAGTAAAAATTATCACTCACAAAAAAACACATACACCGACGTCAGTCAGGTGAGAACCGATGTCGATCAAGTAAGAATCGACGTCGATTTGGTGGAGACCAAAGTCAGTGATGTCAGGCAGGTGGACACTGACATCAGTCAGGGAACTGACGTTGGTGATCAGGTGGAAATCGACGTCGGTCAGGTGAGAACCAATGTCAGTCAGGTTGGTCAAGAGGAACTGACATCGATCGGGTGCAGACCAAGAGATGACCGGGATCGATCACTGTTAGAATGAAATTTAGGTGGATAGCAAGCTGTCAATGAGTCTCAAACGCCTATGAGGAGGTCTAAAAGGGTAAGTAAGCCTCAAATTCATTATTACACTTCTTTATACTACTTGTTGCTCACTGATGGTGGAAAACTAGAAAGTTTTGATGAGGCAATATAGGTAGAATATAGGAAACAGTGGGAGCATGGCATGAATGAGGAAATTAATTTCTTGACAGAGAACCAAACGTGGGATTTGGTTGAGTTGCCAGCTAAAAAAAAAGCACTGAAAAACAAATGGATTTATAGGTTAAAGAAAAGAGAGAATGGACAAGTAAGACATAAGGCCAGGTTATATGGTCTTGAACAAGCTGCAAGACAATGGTATTTGAGGTTTGACAGGTTTATGACAAAGCATGGCTTTAGTCAATGTCAATGTGACCATTGTGTTTATTTTACTAGATTAGATAATGATAGCTACATTATCCTATTACTGTATGTGAATGATATGCTTGTTGCAGGTTCACACATGCAAGAGATTACCGAGCTAAAGGTAAAATTAGCTCAGACATTTGTCATGAAGGATTTAGGAGCAGCAATCTTTGGCATGAGTATTTCTAGAGACAGAAAAAATCATAGGTTGATTTTGTCTTAAGAGGATTATGTGAATAAGGTAGTAGAGAGGTTCAATTTGTAGGAAGCAAAACCGGTTAGCACACCTATGGCGGGACAGTTCAAGTTGATCTTAGAATAGAGTTCTAAATCACATAATGAGGTTGAGTACATGGTATGTACTAGACCTGATATTGCCCAAGCAGTGGGAGTTGTCAGTAAGTTTATGGCCAATTTAGAAAAGAAGCACTGGAAAGCAGTTCAGTGGATTCTCAGATATCTGAGAGGGACCAGCAGCAGGTATTTATGCTATGCAAGGTCAAACACTTCTCTACATGGGTATGTAGATTCAGATATGGCAGGTGACTTGGATGGTAGGAGAAGCACCACATGATATGTGTTCACTGTTAGTGGAATGACGGTTAGCTGGATTTTAGAGTTGCAGAAGGTTGTTGCAGTCACAAAGGCTAGCAAGGAAATGATTTGGATGACTCGGTTCATGGAAGATTTAGGAAATGAGCAAGAGAGTTGCAGATTGTATAGTGATAGTCAAAGAGCAATTCATTTGGCAAAAGATTCAGCCTTTCATTCAAGAACCAGATATTTACAGCTTAGGTACCACTTCATTCAACAAGTATTGGAGGATGGACAGTTGAAGTTGGAAAAAATCCATACGGATAAGCACCTTGCAGATATGTTAACAAAGCCAAGAACAAAAGAGAAGTTGAATCTTCATTTAGATTTTGTTGGTTTTCAAGATTGAGCTTGAAGATGGAGAAACAAGCCAAAAACAAATTAGTTGCTGTACAGGTATAGGTGCAACTGTTTACCTCCAAGTGGGAGATTGTTAAGTTGTGGAGCTAAAAGCTTCACAGGTATGCAAATGTGGAGGTTACTGAGTGACACAGTAACCGACATTGGTCAGGCCAACCGATATCGGTTATATTTAGCTACAAAGTAACCGGTATCGGTTATTGTCGGTCAGCGTTGGTCAGACAGGAACTGACGTCAGTCATCTCCAGACAGACAAAGACCGACATCGGTCGTTTGTGCGTTCTAAAACTGTTCTAATTTTAGACGGACAGTTAGTTTGCATGTAAAGACTAATTTTAGTCTTGAGTCTACGTTTCTAATTATTGTTTGGTTTGGGATCTATTTAAGAGACCCATGGGGCTGTATTGTAATTAAGGAAGAATGACTAAATGATTAGATCCTCAAGTGTAAGATCTAGAAGGTCTGCAAGAGTGCAAGATCAGGGAGATCTACATGGTAAGATCAAGTAGGTCTGCAAGAGTGCAAGACCAGGAAGATCTATAGGTAAGCAAGATCAAGAAGATCTGCTGTGTGAGAGTAGGCAACAATAACCATTGAGTTGATTGTCACTGGAGGGAACAACAACTTGATATTGAGTTGATTGTTGATTGTAATTCAGAGAGAGAACTCTTGAGGGAGAATTACTGTACACCCAAGAGATGTGTGGAAGAGTGAGATTTCTTCATTGTATTTCTTTCTGGAAGAGTGTTAATACAGATTGTATTGTTTCTTGTATCACAAATTCTTTGTTGTTTCTGATTTCTAGTTAATTATTACTTCTGGTTTAATTCCGTGTTTAGTTGCTTATACAAAGGTAATCAATTGTACTCCAAGAAGGATCCTAACAGTGATTTTGACTTAATATATTTAAATTTGAATAAAAAAGATCTATATTCCTGATGAGATATATTTTCTTGATGATTAAGTTCCAGGAAACTTCTACACGTGGGTTATAAGGCACTACATGTGATGCGTTATGGAAATTTTTACAAATGGTTTTGATAAATAACGTATTTAAATATGAGTAGAAAATATAATTTCTTCATAGCTTATAAATTCCTATACACGTGAAATGCATATATAGCAAGTACCTAGCAAGATAAGCCACAAGGAGCTGATAAAATGGATAAAGTGTTTTCAATGAATGCTGGCCAAGGAGAGTACAGCTATGCTCAAAATTCTACTCATTTTTATTTTGTTTGTTAAACACATTTCCTGCTATGCTTCTATTTTATGTCTAATTTTATAATTTGTCCTGGATTGCAGAAGCAAATACTATTGAGCGCAAAACCTCTGCTGGAAGCAAGCATCAGATCGTGGAAAAACACATTTAACTGGCAGACAATACATATTGCAGACTTGGGGTGTTCATCTGGACCAAATACACTTTTCGTTACCGAAATAATCACAACAGCAATCCGTAACAAATATGTCGACAAAGGAATGACTAATGTTCCAGAGTTTCAGGTTTTTTATAACGACCTTCCCTCTAACGATTTCAATTCCCTTTTCAGTCTTTTATTAGCTGCTTCACCTCTGGAAAGATCACGGGGTAATTTGGTGGCCGGGGTGCCCGGCTCGTTTTATGCCTGCCTGTTTCCGAGCAATAGTATCCATTTCATCCATTCCTCCGCCAGCCTCCATTGGCTCTCTCAGGTACCTAATTTGAATCTTTTTAATTAAGTTTATTCAATACTCACAGAATTGTTGATTTTAATTGGATAACCCATCATAATTTTTTTAATATTTAACATATTTTAATATCAATTTTGTGACTCATAAATAGTGTAGATCCATTAAGCTTGGACATTTTGAATACATACAATAATTTTTGTCGAAGCTATATTCTCACTGAATATATGCTATGTGATGATCAGGTGCCACCAGAGGTAGGAGATAAGAATAACGAATGCTGGAACAGAGGAAGAATCTGGGTCTCCAAACAGGGACCTGTTGGTGTTGCAGATGCCTACTTTGCACAGTTTCAGAGAGATTTCAATGCATTTCTGAAAGCACGGGCAAAACAGATGTTGATGGGAGGTCGGATGTTTTTGGTTCTTCTCGGTCGTGCAAGTGCAGATAAAAGAGAGCAGGCAAACTTGTTATGGGAGACGTTTGAATTTGCCATGATCGAGTTGGTCTCTCAGGTCTTCTTCATCTTTTGATCATCTCGTCATATAGATCACGCTTACTACATCAATCGTCGTGATGTTTTTTATTTATTTTGTCATATCTTGTAGGAGTGATAGAGTTGATGTCTCAGGTCTTCTTTATCTTTTGATCATCTCGTCATATGGATCATGCTCACTACATCAGTTGATTTGGAGAGGGGGTGATAAATGATTTGTTCCATACCTTTACAATGCTGCTTGCAAACAAAACGGAAGAAATCATGGAAAACTGGAAGCACACCCAACCGACAATGGCTTTGACACTAGAACGGAGTTGTATTTCAACCTGAATCAAATAGACCATTGGTAGTTGTAGGATTTGTTGAGGATAACTATCAACAAGGTTAAGTTTCGGTTAATCAATCAAGCACTTGTTTGAAATCAAATAAATTAAAGGGATATTGTTTTACACAATGCAAAAATGAATATTATTTTCCACCTAATAATTTTACAATGATAATAAACAAGCAAGCCATCTTGGGTTTTAGTTAGGTATTAAATTTGAATGTCAACTTTGTTTATGATAACTTTTTTCATGACGATTATTTATTTGATATTAGCTTTCAAATCTTCATATTAATTATAGTAGGAAAAACATTTATTATAATTTTTAAAATATTTTTTTAATATATAAAATTTCATCTTATATTTTAAACTGTATAAATTAATAATTATATTGATAAATATGTATTTATTTAAATGATTTTTGTTTTTTATATTTAAAAAATAATTTACATTTAATTTTGGAGAATGAATACAATAAAGTTTACAAATTTAAATACAAGAAAAATGATTTATAATTTTTTTATATTATATATTCAATAAGTTTTAAATAAAAAATAAATTGAAATTTAATTTCGCAATCTATTTTAAAGTTTTATATGTTATATTGACATTAAATTTATATATATATATAAACCCAACCAAATAGTGACATTAATTTCATATTAGTTTTGTATTAAAAAAATTAATCTCTATGTAAAAACATAATTTGTAAGAGAAATCTTACCATTGCATTTAAAGCATACTTCAATAATAGATTTATATACATAAGTATGGTTTTCATGGCCATTATTCTACATCCATTGAGATGTATATAATGTTTTTAGCTTGTTCTTGACATAAATAAATGAGCCTTCCATTTTTTTACATGATAAATGGTTTTCATTAGATGTTGGAGATTAAATATTATTATGATTATTTATGCTAATGTATGATACATATTGGTGCAACTATTTCAAAAAAGTTTGAGGGTGGCGACATGAATATATTGGGTCACTCAAAACCATGTAGTATATAAGAAAGTGAGTGGTCAATAAATTGAAACAATGATTTGAATTTCTTTTTTATAATAACAATTCTATTATACAAATATTAATTTTATTATATAAAATGCATTTATTTATTTTTTATTTTTTTAATAAGTATTAATTTGTATATAAAAATACATAAGTTCTCTTAATATATCATAAACACAAAATAATATTTTTAGTTTTAATTTTTTTAATTAAAAAATAAATAAATATGAAGAATAATGTTTAACAGCACACCCCACCAAAAAAAATTAATCCTTGTCACTTATTTTAAACTCTCTTACGTAGAATACCATAATTGAACTATGTTTTTTGGTTTAATGGGTAGTTATCATAGGAGGCTTGCATCTTTTTTAAGTACTCACCAGTTGTTTCGCGTGCATTGAGGACCTGAAAGTTTTCTTGTGAAAAGGTTGCACAGATGTCATATTTGGCTCTTATATGTTCCATAAGAAGTTGCGGCTCCGTTACAATTTCATGAAAGCTTGACCTGCCTGGCTGTCCCCCTTATGAATTTTCATCTAGTATGTTTGCCAAGACTCCTAATCAGGGACTTTTTCCTGCCTTGTTTCTTGTTTGAAACATTTCTAGTGGACGTTTTCTCTAAATACGAGATAGAAAATGGATTATATGGCTCAGATTTCCTTCCACACCTGGCAAGTGCTGGAGTGTGAGAAGGAAACCTAGATTTGCCTCCAATGTGTCTAGATAGACAACGATGAGAGGTGACTCGAGCTCCCGCTTAAACTTTGAATTTTTATTCTTTGTGAGGCGCCTAAGTTCAAACACCTTCACCAGATCAGTTTTATCATATTGCCTGTAGTTATGAGTCTTCCCCAATTGATTTGTGTGGTTGATACAGACTCCAAATATTTTTTAGCTCCTCAGCCTTGTAAGGTGGATTGGTGGGGAAATCTCTTTGACTAATGTATTCAAAGGTAGAGAAAGTAGACGTTATAGGCACAAGATCATAGATGATAATCTGATATCATTGGCCAAGATTGCAGAGGTAATACCAGTAACAGTGAGTGCATGGTGGACTAGAGAAATCAGTGGTTCATCTGCAGGAAGACATTTTCTCAGGTCGTCCTTAGATATCACAACATTGGTAGGAGGCAGGCCTGGGGAAGCAACGAGAGATGGTTTACGATTCGTCATTGAAGTAGGGAGGGAATCTAAGAAGAGCCGAATGCAAAGAAATAGCATGGGATGGAATGAACGCGTAATGATAAGATGGATGGAGCAAACAAAATAAAAGTTTTTCCATATATGCACAGGTCGAATGAGATAAAGCGTGTCAAAGTGATGTGGGGAGGCCGAGGAGCATATGATTAATGATTAGAATGAAGACTACCCTCTTTTTTAATGACGTCTCCTAGACTTGCGAAATCGAGAAGATGAATGCTTTCAACTAGACTGAAGGTTTTTAGTTTTGAAGCTTAGGCTCCCCAAATAATCCGCTTCACCGTTTGTTTCTTGGAAACAATGGTGGAACTTCGTCTCCTCCAATTTAGTGAGAAGAGAGAACGCATTTCTAAGAAGTGCACCTAGTTTCCAGTTCAATATTGCAATCTTTATTAGAGAATGATATTCCGAGTTACGAATCACCATCAATTAAATTATTAGTGAAGCCCCTTGAATATACTAATTGTAGGCCTTGTGTAATTGTTGTGTATTTCGCTTGATTGTTGGTACTTCTTGGAAGGTAAGAAAAGGATGCTACTAGAAATGATCTTAAATGGTCTTTTAGGGTGCAACCTACACGTACTTTGTCTGTGTTCCATTTGAATGATTTGTCGAAGTTCATTTTTATCCAAGGGGACCATTTGGATATCTATCACATTTATTTATTTACTCTTGCTCCATGAATGAGGTTGAAAGTGGAGAATGACCAATTCCTGAGCAAAAGAGATTCATGTGCCTGTAATGTGATTTTTTTGGAGGCGAGTTTTAGAGTCATCATTCTATTATTTTTTCTTCAAGTTTGTTCTTGAAGCATTTCAAGTCTAGAGGGGTTTCTTAGAAATATCCTTTGATTCCTTTGAAAAAATATGTTCCTTTGATTCCTTTGAAGAAATTTGTTCCTTTGATTCCTTTCAAGAAACATGTTCCTTTGATTGTGAGAAATTTTTTCCATAGAGGTACAAGATTTGATTGAGATGGGGATGGAAACATAGAAATAAGCATTTGAATAGATGGTGGGGAGATCCATGAGAGAGAATCTGTTTTAGAACCCATAACCAGATTCTTCTGCTCCACAGGGAGCGAAGGAATAGATGTTCTACTAATTCTGACATGGCCTTCTTCTCTCAAGCTGGTCAAATGTGAGGATTATGTATTGAAGGGCTAGCCATGTGAATGCTCCTGCCTTGGGGAGGTGGTTGTGTGACCAAATTTTCTTAGTTGGGCATTTGGGATATTTTCTGGATTATGTTTCCATTAGAATTGAGTAACCTGATTTTATTGTGTTGCTCCACTGTTTGAAGGGGCCCAGATTAATTTTTCTGAGAGGTCTACTGGGATTTTTTTTCTTTCTTTGGGTGATTCATCTAAGGTTCCTCTAAGTGTAAACCAATATTTCTAAGGTCGGCTATTGTGAGAATGGTTGGCTAGCTTAGTCTGAGTTTTCATCCCCACTGAACCTTTGCCAAAAACATTTTTGTCCTGAATATCTTTCTGGTGGGAAAGGGCTGGGTTGCCATTCCAGGAATACTTGGGTATGGATGATAGGAGAAATGTTATCTGGGGAAATCGATGTTGGTATGCCATCATGATATTGGCTGTGTTAGAGGATATGAAAATGGGAAACTACATAAAATTGATAATAAAAATGTAAGCTCTATGTTCTGCCATAAATCTGCTAGTTTATATCTTGGGCATGGATACCGTTAGTTTTATAAAAATATGATTTGATTTATTAGGGAATTTCCCTAGGTTGAAATCAATGCTGATAAGACCTTATTTGGCTGGGTGAACATGTTTTTTAAAATAGGGTAATGTGATGAAAACTATGTGTCCTCCCCAATGTGAAATCTATGACTGAATTAGAGCAGGCGTAGGTTTAATGATAGAAACTAACAGTCTAAAAATTGCTTATAAAAAACACACAAACTCAAACAACATAAAATAAATGGATTTCAACAAAATAAATTAGTTTTTATTATAACAACAAAGAGCTAATAGTTCATAGATCAAACATTTAGATTACAAATACACCGAAAGCTTTAATGGCCGTTCTGAGATGGATACATTCACTTTATCAGCTATGGATATTTCTAGAAGTTTTTATACAAACAAATATACAAAACTAAAATCACACACAAATATGATTGACTGCACATGGGTAATATACAGCTGCGTTACATTATATAGAAAATGGCTGTTACAAGTGACTTTCAACAAAGACTGCTCAAAATATTCTAAAACAACGATTAGAAATGGAACTGTCAAATTAGACAGTCAAACTTGGAATCGGCTGGCAAGTTGGACAATCCAATTTGATTACTGCTTGGTGGTTGGTGTAGACTACTTTAATAAGTAGGCGGTGGATTAGAGTAGATGTGGCTATACCACATATTCCAAAATTTAATAGCTTTGTAAATTAATTGTTAATGCTCGAAATTACACCTGGCCCACTATTAATCAGAAAATGGATTTATTTACATTTTGTCATATAGATTGTGTATGCTTCCATATTCTGAAAAAGGCTGTGGGGTTTGGATTTAAACCTGCCAATGGCGATTCCAATCTTATTTCTACTCTTTTGACTATTGATTTTGGCATTTATCTAGTAGGTAATAATAAATAAATTACACTTTCAATGATATAATCCTCAAGGCTTATTAGGAATTGCATTTCATGCATATGATTAATATAATCTTGGCTGTGTCTCATTCAGGTATTTTGATGAATAACTCATATGGCTTTCATACTCTTCCACAATCTGATTATACGTCTTTCAAGGCACTCAAAAATCTGCCCTCAATTATTCTTTGATGAATGTCTATACGTCATCCTTTTTTGAATATCAATCAATCTAGGTTGTGTTCCATGCAATAACCATGCTGATGTAATGATGATGTTCCTGATAAGGAAAAAAAATGTGTTTGATAATAATTAAGGATTTCAAGTAATAAGTGGATGACTTGTCATCTTGATAGCCATTAAGGTTAATATAACGTATGAGACAAATAAATTCAAAGCATGGAGGGGAAATACTATGCAATATAAAATATGAAACCTTATGGTCTTGATTGGAGATTATATAGGTTATTAAGTGTGAAAAATTAACTATAAATATTATTGAACTAAGATCATAATGTGACAAAAACATGAGACATTGATTTGTGTAGGATTAATGTATCTTTATGTTAGTTATGTTAGTTTTTATCTTTGGTTAATGTAATATGTTTTTTTTTATGTTTATTGAGATATTATTGGATTTAAGAAAATATATTACTTAACATTGTGGTGATTTTAATTTGTTTATGATTAAGTGTAAGGTGAGAATTTAATAGAAATAATAAAAGATTCAAGATAAATAATTTTTTTATGATGAATCTTTGACATATTTTTAGACCATTTATTGATCATGTTGTGATGAAACAAAAATAAAAACCTTATTTTACATGACACGGAGCTTTCTCATATTAAATATATATCGAAGAATAAATTTTTTATTCTTTATATTGATGTCATAAAATGATACCCTTCTAGCTCAAACTTCACCTTGGTAAAATTGTAACTATCCAATGGGCATGTTTTAGCTAAAAGATAAATATTATTTATATTTTCCATAGTTTTGAAGGAATTTAATTTGAATTGTCAAAGCATATATTTTTTTATATTGTATTCTATTGGTTAAGATGAGTTAAGAAATAGTTCTCTTGTGTGACTCCATAAATGGGAACATGGGATATATATATTTCTTTCTTAATTAATTTGAATCACTTGTGTATGTGGATTATAAATATTTCTCCTTATGAAACCAGTTTACTTCTAATCGAAAGGATAATCTGTTGAAGACTCCATACAGTTACTCCCATTTAGGAAAAATCTAGATAGATGGATCGATGAGGTAATTATGTTTTCCTCCTTGGCTTGCATCCATCTCTTAGTTGTCAATTGCATTACATAGTCTTGATGATATTTTGGGAAGGGAATACATTACCCTAGCTTTGGTTAAATCTAATCAGATTGATTAGGACCTTGAATCAAATGGACATCCTTTTTTCCGTTAGTCTCAGTAAACTTGTATCAATCTATGTGTTTTATTCCTCTAAATTGAATTATGCTTAGTCGCATGTATTACTTTACTCATGTCCTTGAAGAGCATTTGATCAATTGTGTTACTATTTCAACTTTTCAAAGTTTTTCCTCAAGTTTGAGACCTTAATAATGAATTAAAACTAATAAAATCCTTTCTAATTTCAAACTCAAAGGCTTAATAAAATCCTTTTTTTGATCAATTGTATTAATCTTCAACTTTTCAAAGTTTTTCCCCAAGTCTGAGATCTCAATAATGAATTAGAACTAATAAAATCCTTTCTAATTTCAAATTCAAAGGCTTAACAAAATCCCTTGTGACAGGGTTAAATGATTGAGCAATGAAGTTGACAATTAATATTGGATTACTATCTTGTAGAGGTGGTACATGCTTCCTTATCACTAAAATAGGTGAAATGCTTAATATTCCCAACACATCAAATTGTTATACCTATGGTATTCTAAGAAGGATTGAGTCTCTTAGAACCAATTTTTGTATTATTTTCATTACAATATTTGTACGGCTAAAATCAAACTCCCATGAGTTTCATGAACATATTTTTTGACTAGTGATTAGCATGTTCTTTAAAAAAAAAGTATTATGAAAAAGGAATATAATGATAAGGATGTGCCAAAAATTGTTTTCCTCTTGATATTATCTATAAATAATTAGAATTTATTTGGTTGGTTGTGATGCTATACTTATTTTATTACACAAAACAAATATGCATCCTTATTTATGTAAATGGATACTAAATCCCTAACTTGGTTACATTATTATAGGGAATATTAGCTATAAGAGCATAGGTTGAATTATGTTTATTTGATTAATACTATTAAACTTAGAGAAGTACCTTACTTTTAATTGAATCTAAATCTTAATAAGACTTAGAGGAGTTATTATTATATTCTATAATGGTTTGAATGGTAATACTAGTAAATTTAGAGAATTACCTTACTTTTAATTGAATCTAAATCTTAATAAGACTTAGAGGATTTATTATTATATTCTATAATAGTTTGAATGATAATGCTATTTCTCTATATGAGTTGTTGTCATGAATTGTTGGTAAGGGCCTAAGGATTAAGAGCATGATTAGTGGACTAGTCCTTCCTTGAATGTGATGCTTTTGTGAATCCATAACCATACATAAAATGGGAGTGAGTCTTTTATGTCTACTTTTAATTACTATTTAAAGGTCACTCAATTATATTTGTGGAGATTGATACTAGAAATTGATTTAAATTTTAAAGGATTATGGAATGTGAAAACTAGGTTGTTAAAGGGTCTAAGTACAGTAAATCAGGGTATAAAATAAGTAATAAAATGAACCATTGATTTGTATAAGAATTGACCTAATATGATATTTCTAAAAATAGTAATGAATGAAAAAAATAATTAATTAGCTAGAAACTAACTAAGATGGATCATTTGGAGGTTGAAAACTGGTGTAGAAGTTAATTTGAGTGTTGAAAATAAGATCCAGGTGTTCAAAACGCTCTTGGACAATAACACATTACATTGGATAGTAGTGCACTATGCTAGTGTCATCTCTACCATGCTAGTGTCTTTTATACAAAAACTATGTGATCTTCTATGTCCACCTCTAACTGAGCTTGATATGCCTATACCTGTGTGGATGAGCCCCATTTCATTGTTTTTGATAGATTTGTGAGTAAACCCAAGACTTCCATGTTGTTAGGGTATTTAAAGAGTACAAGTATAAAAAGTGTGATGTTATTTGGGTGGAATGGATATTATCAACACCCCATTATGTTAAGATTTACCTACATACTAATAACTCTAGTGGGGATTAAACCTGATGTAGTTCTCCTAATCTAAGTGATGATGAAAGTGAAATTGAATGCTAATAGGATTATTGGATTTAGTGATTTGACTTTGCTTGAGACTATAAATCTAAGTAATCTAACCTAATGAATGTTGTATATGGCTATATGTAGTAGTAGGGAAGAATAGGGATTAGTGACCTTGATTTGCACAACTATTTTTGAGTTTGTTCATGAGTATTTGCATCTTATTTATATCTAGTGGATAAAGGGATAAACGTCTTGTATTTATATTTATTTGGTGCTTGTGTGAAGTGTGAAATAGGTTTAGGCCAAACTTAAGTGTCTTATGAGTTTAAAACATATCCATTGGGGTTGAAATTAGGTAAGGGACACTAGCACAGTCCTATGGTCACTAACATAATGTACTAATGTCCAAAGAATTGCACTAGTGTCCAGGTGGTAGAACCTAGGCCACTAGGGGCCTAAATCCCTAAGGGAAGGTCTAGGACTGATTTTTAAATGTCTAGGGATGTGTAATACCCATAGTTGGATAAGGGTCAAAAGAAGCCCTAAGATGGGTTTAGGTCTAAGCTAGGGATGGGTGGTCTTTAGTGACACTCATCGAACTCAAGTGACATTTTATATGACTACATTTCCCCTCTTTATTCTATAAATACAATAAGGTTAAATGACTAAGATAAAGGAAAAGGAAGCTTTTCTTAACTTACCTAAGAGACAAAGCCTTTGAATATGGATCTGAGTATGTGAAGCATGCTACATTGCATATCCTATAAATGAAACATGGATGTTTCAATCCTTACTTAAGGAATATCAAAAGAAAAGAAAAAATTAAGTAACGAGATAAGAGAGAGAGGAAAGGAATAAATACACCTCATTAAGTACGTGAACCAATGTAAATACTTGGTGACATTTGGTGTGTGTAACTAGTGATCAAATCAATGAATAACTTAGACTGAGCTAATGGATTGCTCAATACCCATGTATGGGTGGCTCAAGAACTCAATCTAGTTTTGACTTCATCATTTCCATCCCTTACTCAATGGATTGTACACTGTGATTAAATTGGAGTGCATTGATGGCTTGTCCAAACCTCCAATGTAGGTAGATCAAGAACTCAAGTAGGATATGACTCCATCATTACCTACCCATGTGTAGTAGATACATCTATGAATGAAACTATATGATGTAACTAAAATTATGTGGGATGGATTTGGGGACACTCAAAAAATATGAAATGTAAAATATCTAAGGGGCCTTTTGGGCACTCATGAATTTAGCTCAAGGAATACACAAAAATACCAAGCTCTATAGACAAAATAAGGCATAAATATGGTGTGAAACTTGGTGAAAATAGTGTATGAAGTATACAACATAGATAAATACATGGAGATGTCATTCAATCTAAAATGAGCTTTTATAACACTAATCATGTGGAAACAATGTGTTGTATACATGCCCCCAATTCTAATATCTATGCATATGGATTTTAGATTGATTTGTAGTAATATGTGTTTGTGTATATGTTGGTAGAAGAACACAGATTATAAAGCTACGTAGGATATTTTTTGGATATTTATGTGTTATATACTCATTTTGTCATTGTATGGTCTCTTTTGTCTTATCTTCATGACTTGTAATAGGTTAGAATATGAGCAGATTCCACTTTGGGACCAAGTACAAGACAAAGATGAACAGTCATAAACTAGAAACGTCTATATATACTTTTATTTTTAAGAAGAAGAGGTTTCTATTTTTTAAAAGACATCAATAGAGATTATACGGTTATTGTTACCTATATGATTGCTTGTAATGTTCTTTGCATGTGTTCTCATGTTTA
Source organism: Torreya grandis (assembly GCA_037957365.1). Taxonomy (NCBI): domain Eukaryota; kingdom Viridiplantae; phylum Streptophyta; class Pinopsida; order Cupressales; family Taxaceae; genus Torreya; species Torreya grandis. Next base: position 2,660,830 of record JARHVA010000415.1, read on the forward strand.
ATATCTTGGTTACATTCTATCTAAACTATGATGAATGCATTATTTTAGTCTATACACTACTAGTTATTCTTAATTTACTCAATAACATAAAATAATTAATGCTTTTTTATGTCTCTATCATCTAAATTCCTATCTTTTTATGATAAACTATCCTACACACATGAAGTATCTCACAACTATCCTCATCCTTAGCATGATCTGATGTTTCAAGAACATCTATTAAACATGGTGTGGTGAGCATGAAAACTCATTTTTGGAGGGAATTATGCTAAGATAATTACCAGGGTAGAGAGATATTAAGATATAGTTGGACCAACGGATATGTGATTTCATAGAAGAAGAATCAAGAAGGATTGGTTTTATAGTTCAAGGGATCATTTGAGAGCATATTTATAGATAATTTTATGAAATTTTCTAATATGAATTGTCTGAATTAATAGCTAAATGGTTAACATGGTTGGAATATCATTTCTTTAACCCAAGGATAAAATAAACTATAATCTAGATTGAAGAAAAGATAGACCAGTTGTAGAGATTGGAAACTATTTGGACAAGAATGATAGATAATTGGGTTGCTACTATAGTAGACAGATATATAACTGAGTTTGTAGTTCAGGGATACATAGATTTTGAAACTATGAAGGACTTGTTTGTTATAGGAATTCAAGGGAAATTTTTGTAGTGACTACCTATCCTAGTGAAGATGTTGGTTGTAGACAAGGCAATTGTGCCGACTCCAACCAATATGGATTAGTTACTTTGGGCATATGGGTGTGTGTGTGACATGATAGTGAATGATGATTAGATAAATAGACAAGGCTTAAATATTAATCTAAAATTAAGACACGAGGGATAAAGAGTCAAAATAAGATCCTAGATTCAAAACATGAGCTATGACAACAAATAGATGGAGTAAATAGAAAAATACCCAGGTAACTAAGAGTAGAGTTAAGAGTAGTATTAAAATAGATGAAGAATGAGTAGGAAGACATGTTGATAAAAAATAAATAGATGAAGAACAAAGGATGAAGGAAGACAAGATGAAAGAAGAAAAAAAATGCCAATAGAAAGAAATAAGTGACGAAGAATGAGAGGGAGAAGATATATTCAAAGATGAAGATGAGAATAGTGTAGAGGTAGATCATTTAGATGATAGATGTAGTACACAACTACAAGAATGGGTATTACCAAAAGAAGGACATGAAGAAGGACAAAGTTTTAGAGTATTCACATGTTTGATCTTGGAAGGAGAAGAAGTCATAAGAAATAACTATTCACTAAAAGAGTACACATTCCCGTGGCCTAATTTATTATATTCTGGTAAAAATTTTCAACCAGAAAGACATGCATATAGTAGTTAGGAAGGTCCATTTTTAGAACTAATGCATCGATGGGGTACCAAAATTAAAACAACCTTAATTCATAAGGATTTTAAGGCCATAGGATTCATTGAAACCAAGAAGATAAAAGTAGAAAATACAAAAAAGTAGATTGCACAGACAAACTCACCTAGTGCATAGGTAAATCTTTTTAGTGCACAGGCAAGATCACATAGAATGTAGCCTCCCATTGTAATAGATATACAATATATCCCCTTGACACCAATTTATAATATGGGCAATTTAAGAGCATTTATCAATCTAGAGACATATGATGTGTCTGCGAACCCTGAGCAGTACTTACTAATATGTGAGATGAGATGGCAAGATAAGGGTGATATTGATGAAGATATAAAGAAGTGAAAATTAATTGAGGCATTGAATGAAAGAGAAATTGAATTTATATACCATAGAGATATTTCCTGGTCATATCTATAGTAGCTTAAGAAGTGGCTCATCATAGAATTTAAAATAAAAAAATTTACAAGTCAGACTATTCAAGATCTAAAGGAGATTAGGTAGAAGTTAGGAGAATCAATATGCAATTATGATCATAGGTCTCAAATGTTATAAATAAGGTGGAGTTTTCCTTAGAAGATAAAGATAAAGTTGCATGGTTTATCAAAGGACTACACTCTAGGATTAGGTGATAAATCATAGACTCAATATGCTACTAAGGCATATGCTAAAGTTGTTTCTCTTTGGGTGGAGTAAATTAAAGATTAAGGGAAGGTCCCATAATGGGTTATAAGATTGAAAATACATTGTACACTTTTATGAAGAGGATGGAACAATATCATGAAGTAGATAAATCTAAGCTAAATCTATGGTGCATGGAGTGTGGGAAAGAAGGACACCATAGTAAAGATTGTCCTAAGATCTAGATAGAGTTATGTAAAATATGTAGAGAAGTAGGGCATACAACAATGTAGTTCCATCTCCTAAAATAGTATGTAAAAATCCCGTGGAGTTTGTATTGTAATTTTTGTAAATTGTACAATCACGATGAAAATAATTGTAGGGATTTGTAGGAAATCAAAGAATATATTAAAAAGATTATATTTACCATCATTGCACAACAAGTGTCCTCAGTGAAGCAGATGATATTAGGCCTAGAGGTCAATAAGGGTTGTGCAAACAAAGTAGGTCTACAATGGATTCCCAGTTCACCTTAGTACCACCTCAAGGTCTAGTTGGATGGACCCCTCCTTCACCAAGTTGGACACCACCATCACTACAATATTAGTACTTAGGACCTTGGAATCTGAAAATGGCATGAAAATAAAAAAATAGTTGGACTCTACCAGTTATACAACAACAATTTGGGATTAGAGATAATACCGAACATCATCAACATTGGAATATAACACAACATTTAGGTTAGAGAGGAGTTTATCAATCAAATAGAGGAATATCTAGGGGTAGATAAAAATGGGGTTATCAAGGTGGAAGAGGAAAAAATTATCAACACACTCCTTTGTAATGTTACTTATGTGCAAAAATATAACCATGTGTAGTGTAATTATCCTTTGAATTCTTAAAGACAATCTTACTGCACCTATTATAGGGTATATGAGCAACACGATACATAAGACTACACTGTTCTTGGAAAAAAATGAAAAGGTTATTAGGAATGTTAACATGGTGAATGCATAGCCAAACGAGGATGCATTTATGAACATTGGTACAAGACACCATCTCACAAAGCGAGGATTGTTTCCTCTCAAAAAGCCTCAAGACCAAGGAATCTAGAAAGTAAAATAGGATAAATACCTAGACCCATATATATAAAATGGGCTAATGTATGAAGTTGCAAAGATGTTGAAAAATATTCAACACCAATATATTATTGAAGGAGATCTTGCAGCAATAGATGCCCAAATGTATGGTTAGATTGTATACATTATGAGCCAGGATGGAGTTGTTACTATGTTGATAGATTTACTAAAGCTGTTAAGTACACTACACAATGAAGAAATTTCTCCAAACATTACAAATTTGATACATAATTTATTGAAGTGTGCACATATAAGAAAACATAAGACAAAAAACTTGTTTGGTATATAAAAATAAGGAATTCGTTTGATGTAGATGCACAAATCAACATTAAAGTTATAGGATATGAAATTTCAAATGTTGTCCCTCATTTTTGTAACATGATTAACATGATACCTATATCTACATGGGAGGCCATTGGAAAACTAGTTATTAGTTACAACCCAGTGAGTTTGAGCTTAGTAGACCATGGAAGATTTGAACCCATTGGCCTATTAGAAGATGTTGAGATTAAAGTCACATAATTTATCTTGTGAAGTGATATTGAATTCACTGATATTAATACAATAACAACTCATTACTCTACATTGATTGTCAAAAAATGGGCATATGATGGTTAGATGACTATCAATACTATGTAAAATCAGTTATAGGTATACTAGGGAGATAAGATTGTAGTAATTCCTTTAAATAAGGTGAACAAACCCTACATCATTCTAGTTAAACTAGAATCTCCTTATGTCACATAAGAACCTATTTTGATGAAGGTAAATTCTAAGGAGAGGCCAGAATCTCTACGTGCAACCGAGTCTAAATTCTTATATAAGCTTACTAAACTTCAGGTGCAATATTTACTCACTCAATAGTTGAAGACATCTGAATAATAGAAGCTTAAACTAGTAGTTACTTAGTTATTATCACCCCAGTTTGTCAAAGAATATTATGCATCCATGTATGATAAATCCCCTACTCACACATAAGTTGATTTTCTCTATCAAGCAGATGATCATATGCAAGATTATATAGATCCAATCAGAGAAGTCACCTTGCCTTGGGAAATAGATTCATATGTGAGTGGAGACTTAGATAAGCATATACTCAATTGGGATCATGGTGGTTATGAACTCTGGCCTATGAGAATGGTCTTCACCATGGAAAGATAACTTCCTTCATACTATGCAAGCAAGGATATCAATCAATTCATTATGTATCTATGATCAGTCAGTGGGTCTGTGCCTTAAATTATGCTTTAAATGGAGTTGAATCAACATGGTGGATAATTCATAGAGTTGATCAACTTGATTGGGATGATGCATGAAAACTAATTATTAACATATTTCAACTATCAAAAGTAATCAAAAGTAATTACCTTTAATTTTAGGAAGGTGAGTGTCTTGAAATCCATACCCATAAATGTGTTGAGGTTTGGATTGAATATCATGTGGCACCTAAGTAATGGGTTCATGTATTTCATTACACAATTTCCCTTTTACCATTAGCTTGGTATATGCATCAAGAACATAGGAGGGAGACAAAGCATTGGGTACAAGTGTAGAGCAACTTCATATACACTTTTGTGTTTGAAGATGAGAATCTTGTGGTTCATAATGCATTACTCAAAATCAAACATTTCCTATGCCATGGGTTCAAAGAGGATTTAATCACCATGAAAAAGTCTACTGCATAGAAGAACACATCCTGCAATCTCAATACAACACTAAAAAGATATAAAGCTGCCAAGATGGAAGAATAATATCTTATACATCCATTCCACCAAATATAGAATGAAGAGGAGGAAATTGAAGATTTAGATACTGATGGTGAAATCGATTTGAAGGATTTATTTGAACCTAAATAGTTACTAGAACCATTAAAGGATCCAGTCATAAAACCTACTGAAGAAGAAAAGCTATATAACATATAGATTATAGAGTAGGAAGGTCAAAGAATGCTTTAAGGATTTGTTGCTAAGGAAAAGTGCAAAATTTATCAATACCCTATTAAAAATCATGTGGAAAACATCAAAAGCTAGGATATTCCTAAAATTACACATATAGGTGACTATTGGACTGAATTCAAAGTTTCAAAAGCTATGCAAATCCTATGGGATTATCAAGATGTGTTTACCATAAAATTTTCAAAATTCAGAGGAGTAGATCTTTCCCTAGGTGAAATATATATCAAACTCAAGGAGTGTGTTGAAACTTTGGATTGCACCCTTGATAGAAGGCTAACCTTTTGTCTTCCACGTGACATAATGGAGACTCATCTCTTGCCTGTGGGTCTGGAAAAACTGAGAGGAGAATCTCGAGATAAGGGCTAGCTCCCTTTGATGAATTTCTAATTTATTCCATTACATTTGCTAATATATATATATATATATATATATATATATATATATATATATATATAAAGTTGGGGGGTTGAAAAGAGAGAAGGATTACTGAAGCAGAACCTAAGCTAAGACAGTGATGCACCAAATAATTTTGATCTACTCATTTACTCACACTTCAAACCATAAGAGCACATACATAAACTTTATCTGATAAAAGGACTAGACTGCAGAGAACTTAACAGAATTGCTTAATGAATACACATAAAAGATGAACTTACCATAGGTGTTGTACAAAGACACACTGTTTGATAACCCTCTCCTATCTCTACGCTCCAGATATAGGTCTTTTTTGCTACCTACAGGAATGGTGCTTTGTCTATACTGGTATGCTGGTATCAAACCTATGAAAGCATCATGGAACAATGATTGGACACAAGATTAATACTCAGGCACACTCAGAGATATATCCAACCAGATAGAGGTAAAATACTTTTTATTGATTCAAGGTGAAAATTTGGTAGGGCTACACCATAAAAAAATGAGAGATGCCTTTCTCAAATGAGAAGTTACAAATATATATCCTTTTGGAAAAGACTTTGGTGCTTTCTGGAAAATAAATGACCCATGCTGCATTGAGAGCATTGGGAAGAGGAAGCTAGTTGAAAGAGAAAGTTGTGTCAGCTCCAATTTTGACTTTAGGCATTTAAAATATATTAAACATCATATGTGAAAACATGGGCCACACTGTTTGTCTACAAACAAAACCCCTTCTTAAAGATATTCATGCATTTTTCTGACCATTAATGTAAAATGAGGAAAAATAGGTCACGACGTTCACTATTTGTGCTCCTTGATGACCACTTGGTAGAGACTGTTTAAATCTTGGAATAACTCCTTATGCTGACACCTTATTTTGACACTTAGACTACTTTGTTTTTTTATACACTTGGCTCTTTAGGATCCTTTCTTGGCGGGTCGCTAAGTTCATTCTTGATTCTTGTCTTTTTCCAGCTTTGTCTTTTCCTAGTTTTGTCTTTTGTCATCTCTTAGCTCTTTCTGGCAATTTGAGCCCCCCAATGCTATCTTCTATCAATCCTTGGCTGGTTCCTTAGGCTCTTTTCTCAGTGGCCTCTTCATTTTGGCCCTAAGGCCTTTGTATTCATTTGGGTTCACGCTCAAGCATTTAAAAATCAACGTCTATTTCATTATCATAAAGTTAACGTTCATGCACCTTTCACCATTTGAAAGCCAATGGCTATTCCCTTGTCCTTAATTTGACATCTATAGAGACGTCACCAGATGTTTGAACTTGAATGGCTAGTTTGCTATGCTAGATTTTTACATCTTCGAGCCTGTCACCCCTTGGTCAATTCCTTCGGCTTTCCTTCCTTCAGCCTTCCTTTCTCTACCCGAGCCTTTGTATTTTAACCTTCCTAAAGGGAAGGTGTCCCTTTCACAGTCACCAAGAGTCCCCCGCAAGGGCACCTACTCTTTGGGATCCTTTGGGCAGCCTTGGCCTACCAATTCCTTTGGGCAAAATGTCTGAAGGAATTCCTTTGGACATTTTGTCTAAAGGAAATGTTCATTTTGAATGCTCGGCACTTTCTTTTGGATGAATTCCTTCAGACAAAAGTCTAAAATAATTCCTTCAAACTTTTTGTCCAAAGTATTAATCTACAAGATTTTCTTCTGAAAATATTTCTTCAGACAAAATGTCCAAAGGAATTCCTTCAGACATTTTGTTCGAAGAAATTTAGCCTTTGATTTTTCCTTTTATCTTTGCCTTGTGAATATTTCCTTCAGATAGAAAGTTTGAAGGAATTCTTCGCCTTGGTATTTCTTCCCTTTAAGTGATTTCCTACCCTCCACAAGGGTACCTTTGGGTCTGGAATTGCCCTTCTTAGCTTGTTGGAATGGTCCATTTGTGCTTGACTACCCTCTGTAAGGGCACTTGTCCTTTGGGCTTTGGAAGACCCCCTTTGAACCTTCCGATTGAACCAAACACTTTGAACCAAACTGACTGAACCAACTGATTGAACCAACCGATTGAACCAGCTGATTGAACCAACTAATTGAACCAACTGATTGAACCAACTGATTGAACCAATAATGGTTCAAAGTTCAATTTCAAAGTTCTTGGAAAGATCATGCCATTGAACCCTGATGTCGAACCATTGAACTGGTTCATCATTTTGTTGAAAGACTTGTGTAAACTAAATTTGAATTGGCTTAGAATAGAAGGGGAAGAAGGAGTCTGATTTTGTCTTTTAGGACCAAAATGGTCAACAAATTGGTGATTCCCAGGGGAAGCATGCCTGCTATGCTTAAGAAACTAGTAGCCTCAAAGACCATTGGGCATGGATTCAAGATGTAGCTTTGGAAGAGTTAGCAATAACTTTGAGATATCCAAGAATAAATCATGAAGGTCTTACCCCCAAAAGGAAATGAAACACACACAAGATTAAGAGAACTACTAACATGTGCAAAAGTACTTAGGGAAAATAAGGAAAAAATAAAGAAAATATTGACATGATGGAAGAAGGCTCAGTGATAATGTTTAAGATGTATCCCATTAACTGGGATACATAGTTCTTCACCATCCAACTTGGAGAGTTGGAATGCATTGTGATACTTGCACTGAGTGATGACATATGGACTGATCCATAGGGTGCCAAATTTCATGTGCTTTCCAGGCTTATCTCAGTCCTCATCTCATTTCAAGATGATATCTCCTTCAGAAACCTTTTGATGAGGATCTCTTGTCAAAGTGTTTCTTTGTTTGCTATTGGTAGTTGGTCATAGAAGCCATAGCTTGGTCCCTTATTTCTTGAAGTTCCATCAATTCACACAGCCTAACCTCCGTGTTGTTGCCTTCTTCTAACTACAGTTGATGAGCAGGGTCCAAGGCTAGAAATTCAAGTGAAATGAGAAGTCTAGCTTCCCTTCCATACACAAGCTTGTATGGTGAATTACCAACTGCTCTCTTTGGAGTGACCATGTCTACTCATAGGGCTATTTTCAACTTGGCTTGCCAAGTTCTTTGATTCTCTTCCATTGTTATTTTGATAATCCTGATCAAATTCTTGTTGGTGGACTCAACTAGCCCATTCCCTTGTGGGTAATAGTTAGAAGAAGTGCTAAGATAGATGTCATATCTCAATGCCCATTCACTCATTTTGGTCCCCAAAAAGGGCCAATGCATTGTATGATATGATGGTAGCTGGGACTCCAAACCTTGTCACCAGGTTTTCATAAAAATCCAGGACTGCACTTTCATTAGCTTCCTTCAAAGCGACAACCTCTACCCTTCTTGTGAAGTAGTTCATGGTGGTCAAAACCCATTTGTGGCCAGCACTGGAGGGAGGATTGATCATCCTTATGAAGTGTAATCCCCATTACATGAATGGTTTCTCCACCTGAATAGGCTGTAAAGGTATTACAGCTAGCCGTTGTTTTCCATCAAAAAGTGCACACTTCTGGCACTTTCATACCTAGGAATGGGTATCTCTAAATAAAGTGGGCCAAAATTAACCAGCTCTCATTATCCTTGAAACTCTAGTTTTAGGAGTAAAGTGACCACCAGCTGGCCCATCATGGAACTCGGACAGTACCTTATCAACCTAACCTGGGTTTATGCACCTTAAAATCACTCCTGAGAAATCCCTTTGAAATAACACTCCATTGATCAAGACATAAGGGAGAGATTGGAGTCTAAAATATCTCCTCTTGGTCCTATCAAGGCCCTATAGGCACTCACCAGTGAGAAGGAAATGCCTCATGTCTGATTTCTAATCCTTCATGACTGTTGGTTCTTCTGTTGTGGCTTCATCATGAATGAGCAAATTGTCTTCTCTCTACTATTTAAAGTCTGTAGCAAGGTGTTCACATAGGCCTTTTCTTCTTACCAGCTTGGTGGTTTTGATATCCATGTCATATTCCATTACTTTAGTGATCCATCCCACTCTCTTTTCATTCAGATCATGGTTGGTCAAGAAATCTTTGATGTTGTGATGTGGAACCATGAGGTGAATCCTGCTGTTGGATAAAATATGTCTAAATTTCTTCAAGCTCCATATGATTGTAAGACTTACTTCTCCACATATGTATACCTGACCTGAAAACCCTCTAGACCTTGGCTAAAAAATGCAAGCAATTTTTTGAGGTTATCACCATTTGCTTGGGTAAGCATAGCGGACATTACCTTTTCATTCTCAAAGGTGTAGAGGTTGAAGTCTTTGGTGAAGTCAAGACTGATCAAGGTAGGATCCTAGGTGATAGCCTACTTGATCTCTTCAAAACTATCCTTCCTTTTCCCTGTCCACACAAACTTCTCATCTTTTTTCAGTATAGAGGTCAATGGCTTGACTACCTCCGTAAAATTTGGAATAAATCTCCTGATGAAATTTATTTTGCTGAAGAAGCTCTACAGACCCTTCTTATGTTTAGGAAAGGATAGCTCTAGGATGGAGCAAACTCTTTCTTGATCAATGGTCAAGCCCTATTTTGAGATAACATGGCCAAGGAGTTTACCCTCATGAACAACGAACATGCATTTCTTTGGGTTGAAAGAGATACCAAAATCTCTACACCTCTCAAATATTTTTCTGAGATGTTTCATGTGTTGGCCCACCTCCTTAGAGAATACTGTCACATCATCAAGATACACTAGCATAATTTTATTTATCAGGCCTTAAAAGGCCATGTCCATGGCTCATTAAAAAGTGGCACCAGTAATGGATAGTCCAAATGGCATTTTCCTATAAGCAAATGTCCCCCATTTGGTAGTGAAGGTTATCTTGTACTAGTCATAGTCTTGCACCAAAATTTGATTGTATCCTGAATACCCATCCAGGAGGGAGAAACGCTCGCTACCTATCACCATTTGGAGGATCTGTTCCATACTTGGGAGAGGATAATGGTATTTTAAAGAGACTCTATTGAGTTCTCTAAAATTTACACATAACCTGATCTCCCCATTCTTTTTTTGGATGGGAACAAGATTGGCTAGCCAAGAAGAATGTTTGATCAAAAATATGATTTTGAACTCAGTCAGCTTGGTGAGTTCCTTTCGCATGAGAGGCTCAATATTTGGGATGACAGGCCTTTGTTTCTACTTGATGGGCTTGGCACCTTCCTCCAACTCAATGGTATGTTGGGCCAAACTTGGGTTAAAACTCTTCAAGTCGCTATACTCCCAAGCAAAGACATCAACAAAATCTCAGCACAACAAGATGAAGGCTTGCCTTTCATGATCTGTACAGACTTTCCCAAGTGCAAGTAGCTTATTCTTGAATATTTCAACTTTCTCATAGTTTTCCTTATTTGTTGTGATGTTTTCTTTATCATTTTTCAATTGGTCATCCTCGTTGAAGATACTTTGGAGAGTGACCAAGCCTTTGGGAAGTTTATTGTTCTTCAGTTGAACAATTTGGCTACCATACTGCTACTATAGCTTAGCTTGGTTTCTAGTAGCAAACTTAGCTTCCTCTTGCAAGAAGAGTGTTATTTGTTGATCACTATCAAACACTTACCAATTGGTGATGTTGTCAGGCACGGAGGGTCTAATTACCACTTTTAAATGGCATGGAGTGTTGTCACGGCCTATCTCCTTAGGGACGTCAAACTGAGCACCAACTGCTACTTGTCTTTTAGCTTGCTTATTCTATTCTCTAAGAATGGGTGTTACGTTAAAAGCAAGGAAAATCTCTACTAAGTCCCATACACTGTGTTTGTAGGACTTAAGCAAAGAGTTCTTTGTCATATTTTGGCCCCTTAATTGGTTTATGATCAGCTCACTATCTTTGAAAACCTACAGCTCCTTAATTCCTCTTTTCCTTGCCCACTCCAAACCATGGATGAGGGATTCATACTCTGCAACATTTCACATGCAAGAAAATTGGAACCTGAAAGCTGAAAAGTATTTTTCTTGAGAGGGGGAAACTAGCACCACTCCCCCACCAAATCCCAGCTTGCTTCTTGAGCCATCAAAGAAACACTGCCATAAACCTAAGCTCTCTTGGCTTTCTTTCACCAAATTTGGTACAAAATTACCCTCTTCATGCATGAAATTAATCCCAAGGCCTGACTCTTCTATGAATTTGTAGGGATCATGCTCAAAATTGTCACTTCCCCATTCATCTAAGAGTAAGTCAGCAACTCCTTCAAGGGCAGAGGGTAGAGATTGATCTACCTAGAAATCTTCTTGATCAACAATGGCGTAGCTGACATTTGTTGCCTTGAGTGAGTATGGTTCCAAATGATCTCTATGGATTAGCTATGATTCAATTTTGACCTTAGTCCCATACTTGGTTCTAAAAACAAGATAGGACTAGTTTGCTGCTAGGTAACCACCTATTTTAGATGTGAAATCCCTGAACAAACAAATGGAAAAGTAAGGAGGAACATCTGCCACCACCACGTCATGAGGGACCAAGAAGGTTGGAAAGGCATGGAGTGTCAAGTTCAAGCCTCTCACCACTCCTATTGTTTTTGTTGGTGTTCCATCCAGTTGCAGGACTCCCTTAGTCATTTCTTCATATTTGATCCCCAGTTTATCCGCTATACATTTAGGCATTACCGAGGTGCTTGCTCCACTATCAATGATACAATTATGCACTAATAAATCTCCTATGACCAAGGAAAAATAGAAAGGAGGGACCTTTTCTTATTTCTTAACTAAGCCTGATGTGGAAGGTTGCCTATTTGTGATCAAAACATTATCAGCTTTTACTGGGACAACTGGTTCATTAAGCCCATGCAATTCCTTTTATAGCATGTCCTTTTGTCCTGGTATTGATAATAAATCACACAAGGAAATATTTGTGTAGTTTCTTCATCTAGTCTACCACCTTGATCTGAGGGTTGTTCCCTTTCAAATTTTCTTTGGGATCACTTGCAGCCTTTTGAGGTTTAGGCCTAGGAATTGAGGGTACAACTAGTGGCCTAAAATTTGGAAATTTCTGGGTCACCTGTGGTGAAGAAGATGGTGCAGATGCTTAAGTAGCTACTTGAGCTTCTTCCATAGCTCTCCTCTTAGACCTTATGTTAGCTATGACACAATAACCTTGATTGTTTGTACTACCCACATAATTGACTGTATAAAATTCACCTTCCAGGTGATTCATGAGAGTGGAATTGGGATGAGCCAGCCTGCTGTCCATTCCATGTTGTAATGACACCTCAAAACTAGGGAATTGGGTGGCTACCTAATTGTCATGTGAATTCATGTACTAACTCAAAATTTCATTTGTGTAAATAACCTGATCTTGACTATATCCCATGGGTAAGCAATTTGGCTACTCTTGTACCAAATTGTTTTAAATGGGCACCATGACGTTGGACAATGAAGGGGCACCTAGATTATATCCTTGATAAGGTCTAGCCTATGTAAACTAACCTTGTACTTGATTGTAATTCTAGAAAGGGGGTCTATTTAATTGCCCAAACTGCTAATATCCTTGATTTGGTTGATTGCTCTGAGCTTGCTATCTTTTGAGAGCCACTAGTTCATTTGTTATGCTTTGCAACAAGCTTTTTACTTTATGGAGGTCACTGGATAGAGTAGCAACCAGCTTTTCCATGCTAAGAAGAAGAGCTAAGGTAGATGCAGTAGTTTGGACTGGAGGTGGCAATTTAGAAAAGAGTGACATATGAGGTCTAGGGGCTATCTTCCCAGCTTACACTAGGAAATTCTCAGTCACTATAGCTATGTCATAGGCAACATGCAGCACATGTCCTCCCATGGACTATATCATAACAACAATGTCCCTGTTCAATGCTTTCAAATAATATAGGAAAGCATAGCTTGGGGTCAGCGTTACCAGAATGGGGATTCTGTCCCATGTCTTCTAAAAATGAGTATTGAAATCTTGCATGAATTTGTGTGGAGCTCTTTTCATAGTGGTCAGCTGCTCAGGAAGTGAGAGGTGGTCGATCTTCTACCCAAATTTGTTTGCTAAGAGGGTGCCTAATTCATTCTAAGAATTGACTGAATTCATGGGAAAAGTCCCATACTAGTCCAGAACCTTGCCCTTGAAAGACAATGCCATCAATCTGATAGCAATGTTTTCCTCAGTGACATTGTGAATATTATAGAGGTTAGCAATATTTCTAATGTGTTCAATGGCAATAATGGGACCTTCTCCATTAAAGGGAGGCACACTTTTAAGGAATGCCCTTGGGATTAGGTCATAATGTAGGGGATTTAAAGGACTCTGATCATGAAAAGGCACAAAAAGTAAAACCATAGCTATGACAAGATTTAACAGAGGTCTTCTTGTGTAGGTGTATCTTATAGCAGGTCTAGGAAAATAATTTGCTAAATAAGGATGAGTTATTGCAAACCTCAGTTGTCTTTCTGAGTTTAAAGGTAGTTCAACAAATTCAAAAGGGACACCCTTAGTGGCAGATCATGTGGTGACTTTAGGCATAGGATGTCAGACTAACTTATGACCAAATACTGATGTTCTTAATAGTGGAGTCGCCAGATGCTGGAAAATGGTTGATTTTAATGTAACAAGACCATCATCAATCTTGGAACTTTTTTAAGTGTTAAAATTGGTCCCACCGGGTGTGCCAAAAACTATTGACACTATGGATTTCACCCTTGATAGAAGGCTAAGCTTATGTCTTCCATGCGACACAATGGAGACTCCTCTCTTTCCTGTGGGTCTGGCAAAATTGAGAGGAGAATCTCTAGATAAGGGCTAACTCCTTTTGAAGCATCTCTAATTTATTCCATTACATTTGCTAATATATATATATATATATATATATATATATATATATATATATATATATATATATATATATATATATATATATATATATATATATATATATATATATATATATATATAAAGGGGGGGTTGAAAAGAGAGAAGGATTACTGAAGTAGAACCTAAGCTAAGATGGTGATGTACCAAAAAAGTTTGATCTACTCATTTGCTCACACTTCAAACCATAAGAGCACATACATACACTTTATCTGATAAAAGGACTAGACTGCAGAGAACTTAACAGAAAGGCTTAATGAAGACACATAGAAGATGAACTTACCATAAGTGTTATACAAAGACACACTGTCTGATAATCCTCTCCTATCTATGTGCTCCAAATACAACTCTTTTTTCTACCTGTAGGAATGGTGCTTTGTCTATACCAGGTGTACTGGTATCAAACCTGTGAAAGCATCATGGAATAATGAGTGGACATAAGGTTAATACTTAGGCACACTCAGAGATATATCCAACCAAATAGAGGTAAAACACGTTTTATTGATTCAAGGTAAAAATTTGGTAGGGCTGCATCATACAAAAATGAGAGTTGCCTTTCTCAAATGAGAAGTTAAAAATATATAGCCTTTTGGAAAAGACTTTGGCACTTTCTAGAAAATAAATGACCCATTATACATTGAGAGAATTGGGAAGAGGAAGCCACTTGAAAGAGAAAGCTGTGTTGACTTTAGTTTTGACTTTAGGCATTTAAAATATATTAAATGTCATGTGTGAAAACATGGGCCATGCCATTTGTCAGTAAACAAGACCCCTTCTTCAAGACATTCACATGGTTATCTAACCATTAATGCAAAATGAGGAAAAATAGGTCACACCATTCATTGTTTGTGTTCCTTGATGACCACTTGGTAGAGACTATTTCAATCGCTGGAATAACTCCTTGTGCTGACACGTTCTTTTGCCACTTGGACTATTTTGTCTATTTTTGTGCTTGGCTCTTTAGGCTCCTTTCTTGGTAGGTCTCTGAGTTCATTCTTGATTCTTGTCTTTTTCCAGCTTTGTCTTTTCTTGGTTTTGTCTTTTGTTATCTCTTGGATCTTTCTAGAAATCTGAGCCCCCCAAGGCTATCTTCTATCAATCCTTGGCTAGTTCCTTAGGCTCTTTTCTCAACAAGCTCTTCCTTTTGGCCCTAAGGCCTTTGTATTCCTTCGAGTTCATGCTCAAAAATTTAAAAATCAACGTCTATTTCATTGCCATAAAGTTGACATTCGTGCACCTATCACCATTTGAAAGCCAACGGCCATTCCCTTATCCTTAATTTGACATCTATGGAGATGTCACCAGATGTTTGAACCTAAACAACTAGTTTGCTATGCTAGATTTTTATGTCTTCAGGCCCGTCACCCCTTGGTCAATTCCTTCAGCTTTAGTTCCTTTGGCCTTTCTTTCTCTACTCAGGCCTTTGTCTTTTAACCTTCCCGAAGGGAAGGTGTCCCTTTCATAGTCATCGAGAGTCCCCCGCAAGGGCACTTACCCTTCAGGATCCTTTGGGTGGCCTTGGCCTACCAATTCCTTTGGGCAAATTGTCTGAAGAAAATGTTCATTTGAATGCTTGGCACTTTCTTTTAGGCAAATTCCTTCAGACAAAAGTCCAAAGGAATTCCTTTAGACTTTTTGTCTGAAGGATTAAGCCACATGATTTTCTTTTGAAAGGATTTCTTTGGACAAAATCTCTGAAGGAATTCGTTCGAACATTTTATCCAAAGAAATTTAGCGTTTGCTTTTTCCTTTTATCTTTGCCTTGTGAAAACTACCTTCAAATAAAAAGTCTGAAGGAATTATTTGCCTTGGTCTTTCTTCCCTTTAAGTGCTCCCTGCCCTCCGCAAGGGTACCTTTGGGTCCAAAATTTCCCTCCCCAGCCTGCTGAAATGGTTCATTTTGTGCCTAACTACCCTCTACAAGGGCACTTCTCCTTCGAGCTTCAAAAGACCCTCTTTGAACCTTCCGATTGAACCAAACACTTTGAACCAAATGGACTGAACTAATTGATTGAACCATCTGATTGAACCAACTGATTGAACCAACAATGGTTCAAAGTTCAAGTTTAATGTTCTTGGAAAGATCATGCCATTGAACCCCGACGTCAAACCATTGTACTAGTTCATCCTTTTGCTAAAATACTTGTGCAAACCAAATTTGAACTGGCTCAAAATAGTAGGGGAAGAAGGAGACTGATTTTGGCCTGTAGGACCAAAATGGTCGATAGAGTGTGCAAAACCCATCAAGAAAAGGCCACATAAGTTGACTCCAAACATGAATTTAAAAGTAAAGGTTGAACTAGATAAAATACAAGAATAATGTATAATTTATCCTATAGAGAAGGTAGATTTTGTTAGTCCCATGGTAGTACAACCTAATAAAATAGGGGAGATCATAGTATGTGGTGAATATCAAATTTGTAATGATGCATGTGTGAATGATACATTTATAATTGTTAGGATCTTACAGTACAATTGATTACTTTTGTGTAAGTAACTAAACACGGAATTAAACCAAAAATAATAAGTAACTAGAAATCAGAAATAACAAAGAATATGAGATACAAGAAACAACTGAAAACTTGTATTAAACTCTTCTAAAAGGAAATACAATGAAAAAATCACACTTTCTTCCACACCTCTCAGATGTACAGATCTCTTTCCCTCAATATTTCTCTCTCTCAATTACAACCAACTCCAACACTTGGATTGATTCACATTACATGTCTACAAGCTATGAAGATCTAACCCTATTATATAATACTAGGATTCATGAGCTATGCACTCTCCA
Source organism: Torreya grandis (assembly GCA_037957365.1). Classification (NCBI taxonomy): domain Eukaryota; kingdom Viridiplantae; phylum Streptophyta; class Pinopsida; order Cupressales; family Taxaceae; genus Torreya; species Torreya grandis. The sequence continues at coordinate 2,677,885 of JARHVA010000415.1, forward strand.
CCATTAGATACACCTCTTAATCAAAGGTTCAAATATGTTCTACCAAAAATAGAAACGTGGACTCAATACTAACAGTTAATCTTTTCATGCAAACAATTTGTTCTTCCTCAAAAATAGAATTCTGGAATGCACAAGTGACCGATGTCGGTCCTTGTCTGTCTACATATGACCGATGTCGACAGCCTCTGGTCGACTCCTGACTGATGTCGGTGACTGTGTAACTCCAACAACCTCTACATTTGCTCATTTGGTGAAGCTTTTAGCTCCACAACTCAACAATCTCCCACTTGGAGATAAACAACTGCACCTGTACCTGTACAGCAACATCCTCTAGCTTCTCCATCTTTAAGTTCAATCTTGAAGACCAACAAAATTTGAATGAAGATTCAACTTCTCATTTGTTACCAACTTTGTTAACATATCAGCAGGGTTCTTATCTGTATGGATCTTTTCCAGCTTCAACTCACCATCCTCCAACACCTATCTAATGAAGTGGTACCTAAGCTGTATATGTTTGGTTCTTGAATGAAAGGCTGAATTCTTTGCCAAATGAATTGCACTTTGAATATCACTGTACAGTCTGTAACTCTCTTGCTCCTTTCCCAACTCTTTCATGAACCGAGTCATCCAAATTATTTCCTTGCTAGCCTCTGTGACTGCAATGTATTCTGCCTCTGTAGTAGACAAGGCAACAACCTTCTGCAACTTTGAAATCTAGCTAACAACCATTCCACCAACAATGAACACATATCCTGTGGTGCTTCTCCTGCTATCCAAGTCACCTGCCATATCCGAATCTACATACCCATGTAGAGAAGTGTTTGACCCTCCATAGCACAAATTCCTACTGCTGGTCCCTCTCAGATATCTGAGAATCCACTGAACTGCTTTCCAGTCTTCCTTCCCTAGATTGGCCATAAACTTGCTGACAACTCCCACTGCTTGGACAATATCAGGTCTAGTACATACCATTGCATACATCAAGCTCCCAACTGCTGAAGCATATGGAACTTTACTCATGTACTCAACCTCATCATGTGATTTAAGACACTGTTCTTTGCTTAACTTGAAGTGTCCATCCATAGATGTACTTACCGGTTTTGCATCCTGCATATTGAACCTCTCTAACACCTTGTTCACATAATCCTCTTGAGACAAAATCAAACTATGATTTTTCCTGTCTCTCTTGATACTCATGCCAAGGATTTTCTTTGCTGCTCCTAAATCCTTCATGGCAAATGTGTGAGCTAATTTTACCTTAAGCTCAGTAATATCATGCATGTGTGAACCTGCAACAAGCATATCATCTACATACAGTAACAAGATAATATAACTACCATTATCCAATCTGTTAAAATAAACACAATGGTCAGATTGACATCTGCTAAAGCTATGCTCTGTCATAAACCTGTCAAACCTCAAATACCATTGTCTTGGAGCTTGATTAAGACCATATAAGCTTTTCTTCAACTTGCACACAAGTTTCTCCTTACCTTTGACCTCAAATCCTTCCGACTGATCCATATATATTTATTCATCCCAATCTCCATGAAGAAATGTTGTCTTAACATCAAGCTGCTCAAGATGCAAATCCTCAATAGCAACTAAAGACAATACAGTCTGAATAGAAGTCATCTTTACTACAGGAGAAAAAATTTCACTAAAATCAATACCTAGTTTTTGTGCAAATCCCTTTACTACCAACCTGGCCTTATGTCTCATTTGTCCATTCTCTCCTTCCTTTAACCTGCAAACCCATCTATTTTTCAGTGCTTTCTTTCTAGCTGGCAACTCAACCAAATCCCATGTTTGGTTCTCTTTCAAGGAATCAATTTCCTCATTCATGCCATGCTCCCACTATTTCCTAGATTCTACCTGCATTGCCTCATCAAAACTTTTTGGTTCTCCACTATCAGTGGGCAACAAGTAGAATAAAGAAGGAGAATATCGAATTGGGGTTTTACTTACCCTTTCAGACCTCCTCATGGGCGTTTGAGACTCATTCACAACTTGTTGTCTGCCCAAATTCTCTGTCAGTGACCGATCTCAGTCATCTCTCAGTCTGTACATGACTGACATCAGTTCCACCTGACCGACGTCAGTTTTTGTCTGACGAACATCGATTCTTGTCTGATCGACGTTGGTTCCTTCCTGACTAATGTCGGTTCCTGCCTGACTGACGTTGGTGTCTATGTTTTCCTGTGTGTGATTATTTGTACCTGTGAGCTCATTTTGGATCATAACCTCATCCAAATCAACATTGCCCTACTCAGAATTATTCAGCTTCTTGAGCTGATCACTGTACATCACCTTCTCATTGAAAACAATATCACGGCTTCTAATAATTTTGTTAATTCCTAGATTTCACAATCAGAATCTGAAATCTCTAGATCCATAACCAATAAAAGTGCACCGCATAGATTTAGCATCTAGCTTCTTTCTATTTTCTTTATCAATGTGCACAAAAGCTTCAAAACCAAAAACTTTGAGAAATGAAAGATCCACCTTTTTACTTGTCCATGCCTCTTCTAAAATTCCACCATCTAGAGCAGTAGAGGGTCATCTGTTAATTAGGTAAACTGTAGTGTCTACAGCTTCTGCCCAAAAATGTAAGGGCAAACCAGCAGCAACCTCATACTCCGTGCACGCTCCATTATTTTTCTATTCATCCTTTCAGCAACTCTATTTTGCTGAGGTGTCCTTGGAACCATCCTTTCCCTGCATATTCCACTCATAGAATAGTAACTATTGAATTTATTGCTGCAGTACTCACCACCATTGTCAGATCTAAGGCACTTCAATCTCAAACTTGTTTCATTTTCAACCAAAGCTTTCTATTTCTTAAATGTGTCAAAAACATCAGATTTCCTCTTTATGCAATAAAGCCATACCTTTCTTGTAGCATCATCAATGAAAGAAACATAATACTGTGATCCTCCAATAGAAGCTACCTAAGCTGGTCCCTACACGTCTGTGTGAACAAGCTCCAACTTGTGCTTCTTCTTTGTTGACCCAATTTTGAGAAACCTCACTTTCTTCTGTTTTCCAAAAATACAATGCTCACAGAAATCTAGATCTATGCTTTTCAAATCTGAAAGTTTACCTTTTGACTTAAGAACATTCATTCCCTTCTCACTCATGTGGCCAAGCCTACAGTGCCAAAACTTTTCATCTACATCTGAAGTAGATAAAACATAAGGAGAATTATTAGTAATATACATAGATAGATACAATGTACCTACTCTCTTACGTCTGGCTATTACAAGTGCACCCTTGGAAACTTTCCAAGATTCAGCTGTGAGAGTTACTGTGTAGCCCTTATCACCCAACTTTCCTACACAAATCAAATTCCGCTTCAGGATGGGTACATGCATGACATCCTTCAACACCCATGTGTTTCCATTCTACAATTTCAGTTGCACTTTTCCTTTGCCAACAATTTTACAAGGCTCATCATCCCCTAAATAAACTATTCCAAAATCTCCATGGACATAATCATTGAAAAATTATCTATTTGGGGTTGCATGGAAAGAGGCACCGGAATCTAAAATCCAAGATTCTATTTTATTATCCAAAGAAAATATAAGAGCATCCTGTGCAACAATACCTGCAACTTTTGCTTCTTCTTTACCTTCATGCTGATTTTATTCTTTAACTTTCAACCATCAATCTTTCTTTCCATGCCCTTTCTTTCCATAATTCTAGTAGATTATACTTCTTCCATTTCTGGATTTGGATCTATTTCTCATCTTTGACTTTGACCTTGATCTCCCTTGCTTGCCCTTCTTTCTTTGCCTTCCCCTGCTTTCAACACTTAAAGCATTACCTAATGATTCCTCTGTGCTTTTTGTGTGAATTTTTTTATTCAAGATTACACTAACAACATCATCAACTTTCAAGATATTTGAAGCAGATGCAGAATTACTAACTGCCATTACCAAACTATGCCAACTTTTAGGTAAAGAGCATAAGATTAAGAGAGCTTTAATTTCATCATCAAAAACTATTTTGACTAAATTTAACTGATTTAATATTGCATGGAAATCATTTAGATGATTAGATATAGATCCACCTTCCTACATTTGCAAATTAAATAATTGCTTCATAAGATATACCTTATTTGAAGCTGAGGGCTTTTCATATAAATTTGCCAAAGTATCCATTAACTCTATCGTTGTTTTTGCCTGTGATAAGTTGGAAATCACAAAAGATGCCAGGATCAACCTTATAGATCCAAGAGCCTTTCTATCAAGAACATTCCATTCTTCATCTTGCATATCTGTGGGCTTACTTGAAACCCCGCCCAACGATAAGTATAGATCTTTTTGATACAGATAATCTTCTATCTGCATCCTCCATAATTGATAATTCTTGCCATTGAATTTCTCCATTCTTAGCTTAATTTATTCTGCCATTGCTTACTCCCACTCAATCAGAAACCCCTGTGAGTGAACCTATAATCAACAAACACTAACCTGCTCTATACCAGTTGTTAGTGAACCAAGCTCTGATACCACTTGTTAGGATCTTACAGTACAATTGATTACTTTTGTGTAAGCAACTAAACATGAAATTAAACCAAAAATAATAAGTAACTAGAAATCATAAACAAAAAAGAATATGATATACAAGAAACAACCAAAAACTTGTATTAAACTCTTCTAGAAGGAAATACAATGAAAAAATCACACTTTCTTCCACACCTCTCAGATGTACAGATCTCTTTCCCTCAAGAGTTCTCTCTCTCAATTACAACTAACTCCAACACTTGGATTGATTCACATTACATGTCTACAAGCTATGAAGATCTAACCCTATTATATAATACTAGGATTCATGAGCTATGCATTCTCCACCGTTAGATACACCTCTTAATCAAAGGTTCAAATATGTCCTGCCAAAAATAGAAACACGAACTCAATACTAACAGTTAATCTTTTCATGCAAACAATCTGTTCTTCCTCAAAAACAGAATTATAGAATGCACAAGTGATTGACATCAGTCCCTGTCTGTCTGTATATGACCGACATCAGCCGATCCATCACCGATGTCGATAGCCTCTGGTCGACTCCTGACTGATGTCGGTCGATCCTAACCAATGTCAGTGACTGTGTAACTCCAGCAACCTCTGCATTTTATCATCTGGTGAAGCTTTTAGCTCCACAACTCAAAAATAATTCCCTTCATAAATGAAGTTTTGGAATTTTTCATAGGAAGTTTACTCCTTGATAGATGGGTTTAGCAGCTATCATCAAATACCCATTGCAGAAGAAGACATAGGTAAAACAACTTTTGTCATAGAATGGGGATCCTTTGCATATAAGGTAATGTATTTTGGCTCAAGAACAAACCTACAAGTTTTTTAGAGTGGTGGTGACTGCCTTTAAGGATTTCATTCATGACTTCCTAGAATTATATTTAGATTATTAGGCAATCTTTTCTTTATTTAAAGGTCACTTGTCTAAGCTGTGCCTCATGATAGAACATTGTCAAGCTTTGTGAATTTCCCTAAATTAGAAAATGTGTTTATTTTTACACTTATTGGTGTCCTACTAGTTCATGTGGTGTCCAATGAAGGGATTTTGGTGGACTAGGCCAAAATTACAATCATTCTTAGTATGCTTCCACCAGTCAGCTCCCTAGAAGTTCAATCCTTTCTTGGCCACACATGTTACTATCGAAAGTTTATAAAAAGATATGCATCCGTTTCATCCCCACTAGAGTATTTATTGTGTAAAGGTATAAAGTTTGTTTGGAATTTTGAGTGTCAATAAGATTTAACAAAACTAAAGAAAAAATTGGTCACTACGCCTATTCTCATTTTTCCATATTGGATTAATCCCTTTCATGTGCATGTTGATACTTTTGGTATCATAGTCAATGTTGTGCTTCTGTATCTAGGAGATGGTGGATTGGACCATCCCATACATTTTGAAATACAAATTTTTTTTGAAGTAGAAAATAATTACATGATAATTGAAAGGGAAACACTAGCTATAATGTTTACACTATATAAATTCTAACATTATCTTCTTGTGACACCATTTGAAATTTTCAAGTATCATCAAGATCTATGCTACCTAGTCAATAATCTTATGTTTAAAGGACACATTTTGAGATGGTTGGTGTTCTTTCAAGAATTTCAATTTCTCATCAATGTCAAGCCAGGTAGAGAAAATGTTGTGTCAGATCATCTTAATTGCCTCATGAATAAGGAAGAACCAAAATAACTACAAGAAGTTTATCTTGATGCCCATCTATTTTGAGTTTCTGTGATACCTAATAATTTTGAGGAAATTGCTAATTTATTATAATACAGATTATTCCCTTTGCACTACCAAGAAAGAGACAAAAATCAGTTTATCACCAAAGCTTTGCCATTTACTATTATAAATGGGTTCTTGTATCATTTGGGTAAGGATGAAATATTACATAGGGTAGTTATGGCACATGAACACCTGCAGCTCTTATAAGAGGCACACCAAGGAATATTAGGAGGTCATTTTGTTAGATAATCCAATGCATGAAAAAATTTATAGAGTGGATTATGGTGGTTGAACCTTTTTTAGGATGCACATAGATTAACACAACATTGTGATGTATGTCAATGGATGGGTAAGCCACATCAGATGGATGAAATGTCCTTGTAGCCTTTGTTAGCTGAACAACATTTTGAATAGTGGGACATAGATTTGTAGGACCTAATAATATACTAAGTAAATGAAATAAATCTCAATATATTATCATTATGACTAATTACTTTTAAAAATGGGTTGAAGCTACTATGACATCCAACTATGGGACAAAGGATGCAAAAATGTTTATTTATGATAATATTATCACATGGTTTAGATTCCCTATCAAAATCATTAATGATCAAGGGACACACTTCTTGAACAATACTATCAAAGCTCTTACTGAAGAATTCATGATTTCCCATCATAAAATTACTATGTACCATCTGCAAGCTAATGGCCAAGTTGAGGCTTTTAATAAAGTGTTGGGCAATATGTTGACAAAGATTTGCGATGTTAGGAGGGATGACTGGGAAGATCACATTCCTATGATTCTTTGGACTTGTTAAATGTACTATAAGAGGGATACATGTTTTACTCCATTGTAGTTGGTCTATGGGATTGAATCAGTAATGCCTATGGAATATTTGGTACCCAATCTATGAATTTCAATGGTTATGATACTAGGGGATCATGAGTCTCTCATAAATTGGATTATCAAATTGAATAGGATGGATGAGTATCAATGCAAAACATCTTGGACGTAATAAGTTCATAAGTAGAGCCACAATCATAGCAGATAGGAACCTATGACATAAGGAATTTAATAAAGATCAACAAATTTTGTTATATGATAGTCATCTTAGAGCATTTTTGGGTAAATTAAAGATTATATTGAAATGGCCTTATGTTATACACAGAATATCATAGCAAGGAACCATTATTTTGAGAGATATGTAGGGAAATGTTTTACTAGGGTGGGTGAATGGCTGTAGGCTTAAACCTTACCACCAATAGTATTAATTGATCTCTTTATACCAAAAGAGTGGGGTTATGAGTAACATCGAGTAGATTAGGATTTACCATTTCTATATGTTTTCTTGTGTGTTTTTTTTACTATGTGTGCATCTATGTATTTGTATATGATCTCTTCACTAGATTTTAGAACCAGGATAACAAGTACAATATATGACACCCATGCACAAAAGAATATAGGTACATCATTTTTGATGTCACTAGAATCCAAGGAAAATAATTAAGATTTGGAAATATATAGTCAAGTCACATCAGCTAAGATCTCAATCGTATAACTATCAACCCTAAGCAATTAATGCCAAATCCAAGGTTTGATTGATCTAATATTCACCAAATTGGTGGCCAATCAATATCATTAGTCTGCATTCTAGTATGGATAACAAAGAATATAATGGTCTATCTCAATGTATGCACCAATGACTAACTACCTTTATTTCTAGATCAAATAAGATTTTCCACATCAGCATTCACATTCATATCAAAGGGAAAACTCAGCGTAATATTTACATGAAAATCAATAGGCACGAAATCTATAAAGGCACAAAGTTGCAAGCCAAGTCTACATTTCATTCTTGCAAATATTTTATGAGCTAAAGTTCTAGAGTTGAGCTAATTTATACTCTACAAAAAGTAAATAGTTTCTCTTTTCTAGTATTTAGATACCATGGATTATTTTTAGCTCTTTAGAAACTTAAAAAATTATCAAAAGGAAGAAATGGGCATCAACCTTTCACTTTGATAGGAAAAATATGATGATCCATAGCTATTTGATTATCTTTGAGTGGTAGAATAGAATCTCTTTTGATCAAATCTAGTAGATGCTATGCAACCACTTTCTCTTGTAACCCCACATCAATTCCAAAACACAGACATTGAGTGTTTACTTTGGATGCCCACCTTCAGTGATTTGGAAGAGATTTTACAAATCCTTCTCAGCCACTATAATTAAGGCAACATTTACATCAGCCCCTATACCACCATCATCATCAACACCAAATCAATGGCCAGATCTTTAGGCATGTCTATACGGGGTGATTCTATTACTTCCTACAAGATAAGAATGCCTCATATCCTTTAAGAGGTTATAGACCTATATGTATGGGGATATAGAGGAATCCCAATTGAAGATATTAACTATGAACTAGTGTGCATATTGATTGAGTTCATCACATGGATATTCTAGTAGACCACCAAGTCTACTAAGCAAATCCCTAAAGGAGTAGTTAGAATTACACATCACATGATCCACTATAATGAAGTAGTTCAACTAGCTCAAGTATTTTATATAGGATCTGATTATAAATATAAAAAAACTGTAAGACTTCTAGGTAGACCTTCTAGTACTAATTCATAATCTTTCTACTCTATTTCACCTAATGGAAATCCCCTAAAAGAGAGGTGCACCCCAACACTGACTACTGGATAACATAACAATTTTACAATTTGATATGGACACCTGATTGAGATGCCCTAGCACATGAGGGAATTTTAAGACATGGTGGGAGGAGTGTTTGGATCTCATTGCTACACATCCATATGTGTCACTAGATGTCATATAATACCTTATATAATGTGTTATTTTCACCTTGATTCTAAAAGGTGGCTTCATTCACACTCATGAGTTGCCTAGGTCACCATTTGGACCCCTACCATATTTTGTTACCATGGCCATGGAATAGGATAAGGTCACCCAAAAATGCATTCATGTGTTCCATTCCTCTCCAATCCATATCACATGCTATCGTAGTCCCTTCAGCATAACCGCAACCAGAAGCCACAACCTCACAGTAGCAAAAAGGTAAAGACAAGCTCTCCACTAAACAACAACCATCATCACCTCTTCTATAGTGAAAGATGAGGAGCACAAAAATATAGTTCGATGACCCTAAGGTACCTCATATTTCAATCTCATACAACCTACCTCATATGGAAATAGATGATTAGGAGGTTTACCAGGTGATGATCATAGATATGTCAGGTGAATTCTAAGAGGAGGAAGAGAAGGATTTCTTCTTCTAAAAGGTAGTGTGCATGGTTAAAGTGCATAAGAAGGTCCCTCCAATTCTTTGGGTGTAACTACCACCATTCTTTTCATCTATTTTTGTTGACACTATGCACAAAGAGGCTGAACAAATGTAAAAAATGACCCAAATCTTTGAGCAACAACCTTCTACCACTTACATAGTCATCAACGTGTTTGTGTAACTACCTGAAAGTCTAAAAGAGCCTTTGGTGTGTAGACTTAGAATATGATGAGAGGTTAGGGTTTCTCATTCCTTAGAGGAATTCACATTTGGTAGGGTAACTATTGACCATTTTGCCCAACAAGGCAAAAAATTGGTCAACTTCTTCCCCTGCTATTTAAGGCCAATTCATTTTTTGATTTTTGCACAAGTCCAAGAGTTTCTACGGACTCTGCGCTTTGGTTTAATGCCTTTGGTTCAATTAGCTAAGTTCAATGCAGAGTTCAATCGGCAATTCAACCAAATTTGGTTCAAGCCAATTGGTTCATCACTTGCTTCATCACTTGTTTCAAACAAAGGTTCACCAGTGGGTTTAACCAATTGGTCCATTCAGTTGGTTCAACACACCGGTTTAAAGCTTCAATTTCAATGCTTCGGTTCAGTTCAATAGGTCAATGGCTTTCAGTTCATTGGCAAATTTTAAAGGCTCAATTTAATTATGCTTAGCACGCAGCGTTGAACCGTTGAATCGGTTCAATGCTTTGGTTTAACGTGATTGGTTCAAGGGTTGGTTCAACAAGTAGAAAAGCCCAAAGGAATTTGCTGATGATGATGACGTCTCAAGAGCCATCAAATATAAGGAGGTGAATTAGCCGTTGGTTTTCAAAGCGATGAAGGCCACGTGAATGTCGATTCTAACACAGTGAAAGAGCTGTTTGCTTTCAAACCAAACGAGCGCTAACCATGGAAAAGGCCCAAAAATGTAGCAACCCACCAGAAGATCACCCCTGAGGGCTGAAGGAGCCAGAAGAGACAAGGTAGGGAAAATACAAAAGTGCCAAGTGTAGGAGTAGGTAGATAGTCCAAGTGGCAATGGGAGGCGTCGATTTAAGAAATAACTCTAGTAGATGACACAATGCCTATGAATTGACCATTAGAAGGCACAAACAGCTAGCAGTGCAACCGATTTTCTTCATTTCACATTTATGAGTAGACAAACTGTGTAATCACCTTGAAGAAGCAGCCTTACAAGCATACAAAGGGTGCATGCTCATTGATGTTTTAAATAGCTTGCTCTTTCCAATGAGAAGGATGTGAATGGGCCACTTGTAAAAGGGGCACCAAAAGGCCTCCTTTCTTCTCCTATATATGAAGGACTTGTCATTTTTGTAATCATCTTCCACATTTTTAAGGCATAGCCCTGGCAAAATTTTACTTGAATCAATAAAATACATTATTTACCTCTATCTTGGATAGACATTTCTAAGTATGTCTCGAGTGTTAGTTTGTGTTTAGTAATTGTTTCTTGATGCTTTCACAGGTTCGACACCAACATACCTGTTGTCTACAAGGTGCCATTTCTACAACTAACAAGGAGAGCTGTATTTGGAAGTGCAGAAATAGAAGAAATTACTACATAAGTGTGCATCTCACAGCACCTTTGGTGATCTCTATTTTCTTTATTTTCCATTAGAGCCTCCTTGCCATGTTTCTTGTAGCCTAGTTCTTCTGCCAAGTTTCAAGTGTATGTGTGTGTTTGTCTGATTTAAGTGTGAATGTGAGAAGGTCAACTTTATTTTGGTGCATCACCTCTTTAGAGTAGTTTGTTTTCCTGTAATCTTTCTCCCTTTTCATCCCCCCATTATATATCTATATATATGTATGTGTTAGCACTTACTGGAACAAACATGATGCATCAAAGGGAGCTAGCCCTTATCTAGAGATTCTTCCCTCCAGCTTTGCCGGTCCCACAGGCGAGGGGAGTTTCCATTATTGCGTGTGGAAAGGCAAGAGCTCGGCCTCCTGCCCATGGGTGCAATCCACTACGTCAACAATTTTTGGCACACCTGGTGGGACCAACTAGGACAAGTTGTGTCCAAAGAGTTGAAGAATTTTTGGTGTGTTCTTCGACCAACTAGCCTTTGGAGGCTTTTTGAATCAAACACCAATGGTGACTCTGAGTTAAATCAATTGGTTAAGTAGTTCTAGTACTGTACCATCAAGAAACAATATTTTGGTATGTATACCCCCATCGTTTAGAGCCATGGACCCTATTTTCCTTGGCCAGCATGGCTATGATCCTTACCAGCCTTACATTGATCCTTATCAAGTTCAATATGGCTAGTCTCAACTTTGCCATGAGCTATATCATCCTTATGCCCAATCTTCTCAATATGACACTTCTCCTACTCAACCCAGTCTCTTTGCCAATCAACCCATTTCTGCCTTCAAGCGAGCACTGCTGGGATACAAAAAGTATGTAATAGATCTTGACACTAGAAGGGGATGTGGCCAAGAAATTCCTGATCATGTCATCCATCAAGTGAGAAATGCATTGAATTAGGTTAAGAAGGAATGGGCTCCTCTTGAAAGAGCCAATTGGCATAGGCTTACAAATGAGATGCTGGATGTGAGTGCTTTGATTGCTGGATGTGAGTGCTTTGATTGCATATGTGGAGGAGAAGCTGAGTATTTATGAGAGGCAACCTTACCAAGTCTATCAACCTACATGCTCACTACCCCAAGCATCATATCAGTCATATACAACCCCTGCTTATAAGCCAAATCAAGCCTATCAAAGTCCTTTCCCCAATCATGTTGAGGAGAGTTCCAAAATGGCAAATCTTGTGTTTAAGGCTAATCTTGATAGACATATCGAATTGGCAAAACTTCAAATGCAGCAGTCCATTTTGGTAGTAAGGGAAGTGGAATCTAAATCTTCACTGCCCTCTCACATTGTGGCCCCATCAACCCCAAAGGAGATGCCCAGTCTGAATTTCTTGAGCTGGGATAAAGTGGTTGAGTCACAAAACAGCAAGGGGGCGAAAGACATTGTCTAAGAGTGTGAGGTACAAGATGAGGTTAGTCCTTTTCAAGTTCCCCCAACCCTTCTTCAAGAAGCTCCTTGCACTTCATGGCAATATTCATGCACTCCCCATCTCTATGGTGTTTCCCACGAGTTCCAAGAAGTACAAGGTGAGGATTATCTGGCTAAGCGGGTTGAGGAATTAGAAGCTAGGATGAGACTGCTTAGAGAAAGAGAGATGGAGCTTTCAGACCTTGTAGAGGAGCCGACACCAAAAGGTACCCCTTCCACCAATCCATAAGCTAATTTTAATATTGATGAAGTGTTGGTAAAGTGGAGGGACAAAAATCAAGAAATTTTGCCCCAAGGTCTGCCCCCTCCTATTCTGGAGAAAACTCCCTCTTGTATGCCAAATCCTTTCTATCAAATGGCACTTGCTCATTCTGACTCATCCGATGCATCAATTGATCCTACCCTCAATCTCATGCACCTAGCTTTTCAACACGCCTCTTCTCAGATAGCTCTTCCTATACATGAGTAGACCCTCCCAAATCTTCCCCAACCTCCTCAAGTCTTTCAACATGATCTCCCATTTTTGAGATGGAAGAAGGAACATCATGAACCAGCTCAGGACATGGAAAATGATAAAGTTGATGTCTATTTATAGAAGCAAGATTCCAATCCCAAGATCATGAGATGGAAGCAAATAGTGGAATCTTGGGACAGAAAGGAGGAAGAAGGGAAAGGTTTTGCTCAAAACCTTAAAGAAGATGGGGCTGCTCCTGCTCTCGATGATGATTGTGACTTTTGGGAAAGGCTCTTCCAAGAGGATATAGATAGGTAGATTGCAGAGTTGGAATCCAAAGAGAGATTCCTTAGCCAGTGTGTGATGGATGGTTCAGACCCAACAACACATTCCATGTCTGAACACCCCCCACCTACACATCCCCAAGAGAGCTATTAGGCCATGCTTGATATAGGTGAAGTGCTGACCAAATGGAAAGAGGAGAATCATTCGATTCTAGTTTAAGGACTGCCTCCTCTTCCACATGAGTTCATTCATCATCCTTCTACTTCACCCCTTCTCGAGGAGGAACCTATCTTGAGGGAAGCAAGTGAAGAGGAGTATGCTCAGTTCATGACTGATCAGTGAGACTTCGTGAGTATGAATGAGGAGGAGATCAATTAAGTGACATGGAGGAGCATGGACAATCTCTTGTTCATGCTTTGAATGATTTGTTTGAAGTCATTGAGGTAGGCTGCACTGTTCTTCAAGGAGGCTATGAGCTAGATAAGAGTGGAGAAGGCAACATTGGGGTTCAAACAAGCATGCAAGGAGGCTACAGGCCTTCAAATTTATCCCTTTGAGAGGCTGGCGAATCTAAAGATACTTTCTTCAAAATCATCAAGGAGGATGGTCATACCATGGAACCCAAGCATGAGGCAGAAGAGAGCAAGCCAGTCAAGGGTGCGTATCAAGGGGCTTTTAGTGATGAGCCAGTAGCAATTGATTTCTTGATGGGATACACCAGCCTAAAGAACCAATAGGAGGCAAGCTTCCAAGAACAAACAAATTATGTATACATTGGAAGCATGTTTGAATCTCCACTTGGGTACAAGCCAAATCAAGTGATAGACAAGAGGAGCAGGTCACCAGCTCTCCTTTTCATTCAGCTACTTTCCTGGCACCATAAGTATTCTTGCTAGGAAGGGGACGTTAGAAGTTTTCCCTTTGACCCAGGGGGAATAAAAAATACATGGTTAGCTATATATAGTAGGTTGCTTTTAGTTTTCTTTCCCTATTTTCCCTAAGTGCTATTGCACAAGTAGTTTTCTTAGCTCTGTGTGTGTTTTATTTTCCTCTTGGAGTGAATTTGCGTGATTGATTCTATAATTTATCAGAGTTGTTGCTATTTTAAAGTTACAATCTGACTCTGTGCCCAATGGATTTTTAAGGCAACTGACTTCTAAGCATGGCAGACATGCTTCCCCTGGGAGGTGCTAATCTGTTGACCATTTTGCCTAACAAGGCAAAAAATTGGTCAACTTCTTACCCTACTGTTTAAGGCCAATTCATTTTTTGATTTTTTCACAAGTCCAGGAGTTTCTACAGACTCTATGCTTTGGTTCAATGCCTTTGGTTCAATCAGCTAAGTTCAATGTGGAGTTCAATCGGTAGTTCAACCAATTTTGGTTCAAGCCAATTGGTTCATCGCTTGCTTCATCGCTTGTTTCAAACAAAGGTTCACCAATGGGTTCAACCAATTAGTTCATTCAGTTGGTTCAACACACCAGTTTAAAGCTTCAAGCTCAACACTTTGGTTCAGTTCAATGGGTCAACAACTTTTGGTTCATTGGCAAAGTTTAAAGGCTCAGTTTAATTATGCTCGGTGTGTAGCATTGAACCGTTGAACCGGTTCAATGATTTGGTTCAACGTGATTGGTTCAAGGGTCAGTTCAAAAAGTAGAAAAGCCTGAAGGAATTTGCTGATGATGATGACATCCTGAGAGCCATCAAATATAAGGAGGTGAATTAGGTGTTGGTTTTCAAAGTGATGATAGCCACGTGAACGTCAATTCTAACACAGTGAAAGAGCCATTTGCTTTCGAACCAAAGGAGTGCTAACCATGGAAAAGGCCCAGAAATGTAGTGACCTACTAGAAGATTACCCCTAAAGGCTAAAGGAGCTAGAAGAGACAAGGTAGGGAAAAGACAAAAGTGCCAAGTGTAGGAGCAGGCAGATAGTCCAAGTGGTGAAGGGAGGCATCGATTTAAGAAATAACTCTAGCAGATGACATAGTGCCTGTGAATTGACCATTAGAAGGTGCAAATAGCTAGCAGTGCAACCTATTTTCTTCATTTCACATTTATGAGTAGACAAATTGTGTAATCACCTTGAAGAAGCGGCCTTGCAAGCAGACAAAGGGTGCATGCTCATTGATGTTTTGAGCGGCTTGCTCTTCCCAATGAGAAGGAAGCGAATGGGCCACTTGTAAAAGGGACACCAAAAGGCCTCCTTTCTTCTCCTATATATGGAGGACTTGTCATTTTTGTAATCATCTTCCACATTTGTAAGGTGTAGCCCTGGCAAAATTTCACCTAAATCAATAAAATGCATTTTTTACCTCTATCTTGGATAGACATTTATGAGTATGTATCGAGTGTTAGTTTGTGTTTAGTCATTGTTTCTTGATGCTTTCATAGGTTCGACTCCAACATACCTGTTTTCTACAAGGTGCCATTTCTATAGTTGACAAGGAGAGTTGTATTTGGAAGTGCAAAAATAAAAGAAATTACTACATAAGTGTGCATCTCAGAGCACCTTTGGTGATCTCTATTTTCTATATTTTCCATTAGAGCCTCCTTTCCATGTTTCTTGTAGCCTGGTCCTTCTGCCAAGTCTGAAGTGTATGTGTCTGTTTGTCTGATTTAAGTGAGAATGTGAGAAGGTTGACTTTATTTTGGTGCATCACCTCTTTAGAGTAGTTTGTTTTCCTATAATATTTTTCCCTTTTCATCCCCCCATTATATATCTATATATATGCATGTTTTAACACTTACTAGAACAACCATGATGTATTTAAGGGAGCTAGCCCTTATCTAGAGACTCTCCCCTCCAGCTTCACCAGTCCCACATGCGAGAGGGGAGTTTCCATTGTTGCATGTGGAAGGCAGGAGCTCGGCCTCCTGCCCACGGGTGCAATCCACTGCGTCAACAGTAACCATGGCGCAAGAATTACATCATTCTTATTCCTTGACTTTACTTCCACCCAAATGTAGGCTAGTTATTTTGGAGGCACAAAAAAATTTATATTTAGTTCTATGGTCTAGTTGAGTGATTCGTCACCCTTAGAACAAGCCTTAGAGTCTAAAGAGCTAATGATAGATCATATTACAATTGAAGATCAACATGCATTATGGGAGAAAACAACCCACATAGTAAAATGATGAGTCTGATAAGCAGAAAAGAAGTACCAAAAGGATCAAGCCCAACAACATCAAGTTGAACAAGCACGTTATCAAGCTGAGGAAGACAAGGCTAATAAAAAGGATTAGGATGTGGAAGATAAAGGAAAATAGGCTATCGAAGAATAAAAAAGGCATAAAAAACTACCAACACAACAAAGTAGGCACAAGAGGTACACCAGAATAAGGTGGACAAAGAGTAGAGGCATAAAGAGGTTGTACTCACTACCAAGGCCAAAGCTGATGAAGATAAACAACACTAAGATGTAGAGGCCCAGGTAAATAAATCTCTAGAGGATGTTACTCTTTCACAACAACAAGCTAATGAAACTAAAAATAAGAAGAAAGAAGATGAAGATGAAGCCCTACATAGACAACAAGCTCAAACATATAAATAAAAAGTGTGTGCAACCAAGGTGCAGGATGATTTAAAGGTAAAAACATAAGTCAAGACTGAAAAAGACAAGGCTTATATGCTTGAAGAATAGAAAAAGGAATTAGAGCATGCATATAAGTAGTAGGGGGATGAACTGAATAAAAAGAAAGCTATGGAGGAAGAGCTCAATAAGAAAGTAGTAGAGGAAGCCAAGAGAAAATAAGATGAAGAGCTTGCACAACAACTAAAGACTATAGAAGATGCCAAGGTACAATAATAATAAGTTTTTGAATAATAACTAGGTAGGTTAGATCATTCAGTGAAATAAGAAGATACATTCACAATTGCAACAAGTGAGCAATAACTAGCTTTACCTTTGGGAGGAGTCCGGATGTGGAATATTCCAACTATGGGGGATCAATGCACCACCTTCTCACTTCCACTTGAGACCATGCCATGACCTAATCCTTTAGTTACTATAGGAACATTGGAAACATTCCCACTTGAGTAGGAAACATCATTAGATGTTTCTTGATTAACATTGAAGAATTAGTTAGAGGGTGTTGTGGTATTCCAAGAGTCCATTACATAGAAGGCCACCTCTTGGGAGTATGGGGTTGATCAATTTGAGGTCAAAAACATTGAATTGAAGGCTTAAATACATGAAGCTAAAAATCTCATCTAGGATACTTATCTTGAGCTGGTCACTCAAGTAATTAGGGACCAAGTAATGTCCAACCAACACAAACTCAAGACACTTGTCTTTGAGTTAACAAAGGACTAGTGTGTAGTGTAGAAACTCTGCATAATGGGAACATTGGGTTAATATGTTATGGCCAAGGTTGACACACTCATAAATTTATTGGAGGAATATCAAATAAATATTGATACCACTACACTTCAAGATCAATAGGTTGCATGTAGCTTGCTAGATTGGAATCAATAATTGGATTCCACATTAGCCAGTTCTAGTGTAGACTTTACAAAGGCTGTCGTAACCAAAAACCATGGAAAATCACACTAAAACTATGGAGGAGAAGGATATATCACTCCAAGAATCATTGAATACTAGGGATAATGTGTATAATAACCTTATAAATTGGTAGAGTTAATTATTATGTAGTTCCTTTGCTAGCCTCCAAGTGCAAAGACACATAGATAAGCTAGAGCATTTGAGTGGAGAGATTCAGACAGGGGTTTCAAACACCAATTCCACCTTGAGAATAAATGATGATGAAAACCTCAAGCAAATATTGGCTACCATGATCCATTTTACACCCTACTAGATCTAATACAAGAAGTGATGCTAGATTAGAATGCATATAAAATAGATCTGACTCCGTTCACTAGCTCAATTGCGTAGATTATCAATACACCTGCATATAAACTAATTTTTGAGATCCAAGAGATAATCACATGATGTAAGGTTGAATATTCATAGTCTAAGGACTCTTCTGATTAGCTTTCATCTATGTCCATGCCACCACTATCAAATTAAGTACTACACAGATTAAAAATTTTGAAATTTTTTGTATAACATTTTTTTTTGGGGATGACTTAGTAAGAAAAATGGGGCCAGGTTGGTTAAAAAATTGAAAGGTCAGCCACCTAGTTATGCCATCCTATTCAAAACTCATAAAGGGTGGTAGGTTAGTACACTACTTAGTTGAAAAACTGAAAAGTGTGGCTAAGTAGTGCATAAGAGGTGAAAATAGAAAATGGTGCCTTGAGTGATTACTAAAAATCTTACTAGTCCAACCATTTCTTTAGCGCTTGATAAGTTATGCATCTTTGGAGATCCTATGACATTTTCTTGAGATGAGACAACAATTTAAGTGCAAGAAAGTGTTGGTAGAAGAAAATAGATTCTAAAATTGTGCATGATATTTTTTAGATATTCATGCATTATGCACTCATTTTATCATTGTATAGTCTCTTTTATCGTATCTTCATGGGTTGTAATGGGCTAGAATATGAAGAGATTCTAATTTTAGCACCAAGTACGAGAAGAAGATGAACAATCATAGATTGGAAATGTCTACATATATTTTTATTTATAAGAAGAGGGTTCCATTTTTTAGAACAGATCAATGAGATTATTTTGTTATGGTTACTTGTATGATTTTTTGTTATGTTCCTTAAATGAATTCTCAAGTGAAACGTCTTGGTTACATTCTCTCTGAACTATTTTGAATTCATTATTCTAGTCTATACATTATTGGTTGTTCTTAATTTCCTCAATAACGATAAAAAAATAGTGCTTCTTATGTCTTTATTGTCCAAATTCCTGTCTTTTATGATAAAATATCATGCACACATGAAGTATATGACATCTATCCTCATACTTAGCATGTTTTGATGTTTCAATAACATATACTAATAGTAGATCTGAAACTAAATTGGGAGTGATAACACTATGTATGATGCCTCCAATTTAAGTAAACCTGGTATAATTCTATGCAAAATTGAGCATAAATTGATCAAATTTGATAACTTGTGACTAAAATTATGAAAATATGGACTATAACTATTGTGTTCTTCTATCAAATCTGAATTTTCCTATTTTTAAGGCTATTGGACAATAACACACCACACTAATATCTTATAATCTATTTTTCTACCAAATTGACTCTGATCTCTATCTGACTTTTTCCACCATGTTTTCCTAATTCTGAGCTTTGTAATTTTGTGTCTGCATGATGAAAACTATACTTTGAGAGTACTCAGTTGGCCTACTCCCTATGAAAAACCCTTGTGAATTCCCCCTCTTTCAAAAAAAGTTTTTGTACTTGTCCAATAACTATCCTTAAAATAAAGTCTATGCATGATGTGTGTTAGGTTGAAAACATATATGATATCTACATAATAACCCAATTTAGTGTATATACATGAAATAAATATGTAGGGTAATCTAATCATAAGTTGGTAATGTATAATATATGTTAGATATAACATTCACAAGGTTATGAAGATAGATATAAAAAATTAATCATGTGTATGAACTGCACAATCTAAGAATAATATATATAAACTACCTAGGGGGATAGGTCATGATGTCCATCAAGGCACTAGAGGAGGGAGGGGAGATGCATGAAGGCATTCATGGAATCAAAAATTGAGTGTGAAAGCAACAATGAAGAGACAAGTGTCATGGCCATGATGCATACATTAAAGCATACATACAACACACATGAGGCACACAAAGTAGACCAAGGGGCTACAATACAAGGGACATGGGCATATGTCACTAAATTTGATAAAAGAATACATGTACAAATACATTTTAAAATGTACACATATGCAAACATAAATCATGCTGGATTAGAGCCACATATAAGGACATGTTCAAATGTTAGTATACACAATAAAAAAGTCACACACAAGGACATGGGTACATGTCCAAAGCATATATATAATTAAAGGAATTGGAATAGAATTTTATAACATTAAAATATTAAAATTCACTCAAATATATGTATAATTAAAGAGACACAATCAAATATAAACTAAGAAATCTAGAAATGAAAGTATGCATGAACATTTGGTACAAATCCGTATAAGATCAAAGATGTACATAAACTGAGTTTATAGTAGTATTAGTCATACAAAGATTTGAGTAGTATAGAATGATATTTCCTGGTAAAGTGGAAGATGTGTATAGGATGCCCCCAATGGGATAATGTATCAATGTTGAATCCATGTATCTATGTATGTTCCCCTGGTGGGTAGTGTATACAAATAACATTTTCAAACTTTTATCCATTATTGACACTTTGTATCTTGGAGGAACCTATTGAGTCTCAATCTCTCTGAGTGTATGCCTTAAGGGGTGCATCGAGAAAGGGGTGGGCAGACCATCAGTGCTTTGTAATATTTTTGTTCCTTTTTCCACTTGCCATGTACACACTTGTCTCCTAAATCCATTTACCCTAAGCTTGTTCTTCTCAGTTCTACCTATTCCAATCTTTTCCTCCTTCCATTCTTCCTTTTATTTCCTTAACACCCTTTTGTACTATCAATTGTATTGGGTCAGCTAGGTCGACCCAGTACAGTTTAGGGGTATTACTCACTTTCTTGGTTTTTAGCCTTTCGATCGACCTAACACAAACCTAGTGATTTGTCCCCAAAAATGCACTGGGTCAACCCTGTACATCTAATGTTCCATAAAGGATTTAAGGAAAGATACTCCTATATATACAAGGTCATTTCCCACTATTTCATAAGAGAATAATTAGTAGTGAAGAAGTGTGAATGAACATCTACTTATTGACCATTATACTTAAGGAATAAATCTTAGGGTTCCATACTTTATTTGGAGTTATGAATATTTTATTGTGGATAAGTCTTTTGGATACTTAGATAGGTTGTGCAGCCTAAAGATAATTTATCTTGGCTATCCTTACATACCAAAACAATCTCTTGTGAAGCACCTTGGCCAAGGGAAATATTGAGGCTCAGTGGGTTCATCTTCAAAGGAAAGTATTCCTAACTTTATTTATCCTTTGTAAGAGTAGACATATAATGCATTTGTATTCTTCTCCCATGTATTACAATTCCATATACATTGACACGAGTATATTTCTTATAATACATGTTTAATTTAATTGTTTATTTATTTATTTTTAACCCCCACTTTGTGCCACAAGCTGTTGTGTGCACTAGATCAGATTTGCTTTCTTGTTATTAGAATAAAGTGAATGTTTTAAACCATAGGAATCCATTAGGGTTATTTTGAGATTATGTTAGACTAATTTGGAATCCTTCCTATCATGATACGTTGTGACAAGTGATCCCCTAATCAGGTCTAGTGGATCCCTATATTCATCATGCTCTCGCTTAATAAATGTATCCCAATCAGAAGTATAGGTGTGATCTATCTTATCTGATCTAGGATTAATTTATAGACATGATGCATTTTTGATTGCATACATTTTGGTGAACCTAATGTGAACTAACCCTTGTAGGATTTGTTCACTTTTATTTCATTATTTTTATCATCATTTTGATTATATATTTTGACATTCTGGATCAATTTTGTCAACCTAGTTATTTTTCTTTGTGCACAGGTTTCTACGAATAAGTAATTAGATCGACCCATTATAGGTTTATAACCTTTTAGACATATATTTTAACCTACTAGGTTGACCCAATTGATCCCTTATATTTTTATCACTTTTTATCAAGTTCTTGTACAGCTTGATCAATCTTATCGACCCAATTTATAGGTTTCTCAAACATAAGGTTCTTCATCAAAAATATTCCTTCATTGCATCTATAATCCACCAAGGTACCTTTATACTTATTTATTTCTCTTTTATATATTTTATTTCACTATTTTCATTTTTTAGAACTACCCTTGCACAGTTAACTAGATTGACTCTATCGACCCAGTTCTATGTTTTGTGTGATGTCTTAAATAACTAGATCAGCATTGTCGACCCAATTCATTTTTAGACTTTGATTTCGCAGTACAGGTTCAACCCCATCAACCCTATTTTATATTTTTTACATATAGTGTCAACAATATACCTTGTTTCAAAGTTGGAATTAACCTCATATATATTATAAATTAACTCACACTTGTATTTTACTATTGTTTGCATGCTTAGAATAGTTCACATAGTTTAATTAGGAAAATTTTAATTAATCACTTAGTTTAACTATTTATATTTTATGCACACATGGACAAATCACATAACATAAAAACCACTTTAAAATTATATCTATCCTAAGCTAATCTACTTGGATTTCATCACCAAGGGGAAAGCTGACTTGATGCTCTGGTTAAGTATAAAACATGGTTTATGGTATATTACAACTAAGAACCTGATACCCTTATCACTACAGTGTGTGAAGTGAGGGGGTAGGCCCTAATACCAATCCTATATGATTGGCACTATAGTCCATTTCATCCCAGACTACCTGAAACCATTCTTAGATTGGTATCTAGTACCTTTCTCAAAACCAACTTCCAATCACATTAAAATATCATTCTTAATAATCTAATAAACATTTAGGTTGACCAATTAGTTAACTCTTTACTTTCCAATTTTATTTCTTTCTCTTTTTTAAAATTGTGTATGTAAAAAATTTCATTAGTTAGTGTTGGTACAAGATTTTGTTTTTGGTGTTTCAATTGGATTGGCCAATGTTAATCCAATTGGCTATTTGTTTCCTTTCATCACTTACTTATTTACATTACTTGTGAAATTTTATTATTCACTACTTGATATCAAATTTATCATCTTACCTATTTTTATTATATATGTAATCATGAATCTAATGCATTTTATGATTTGAAAAATGGATGAGTAGAAACAAAGATATAGGCAAAACAAGGAATCTACCTATTTGTAGCCTTTGCTCACTATACATGATTGACCCTATCTATCTACAGACCTTTTTCAGCACCTCTTCACTATATAGGATTAACCTAGTCAACTTTGTACTATTTATAGACCATTTTTAATCTTTGTTTGTTGTACAAGATCAACCCAGTCGACCCTGTACTATTTGTAGACCCTTTTCAACCCCTATTTTTTGTACAAGATCGACCCAAGCCCTTGTACTATTTTCTATCACTTTTTATTCCCCTTGTGTGATTATCTAGTCTTGTTTCATCATGATGACATATTTTTATCCTTTTCTCAGTCTAAAACATTACATAATCAAGGATTTATATAATAATCTCATTTAGTTCATTACTTTAGCTCAAACTATCCATTTTTATCCTTCCCCTTCTCCTAAGCCAAAACCACTCACTACACAATGTAATGTAGTTGAGGTCATTCATCCTAATCCTCTTCCTAGTACCAATGTTGGGAATTAACCTATCAATACTAATACCTTTACAACCAATGTTCACAATCTTCTTGTTACACCCATAACAAGATCACCAAGTCTTATCAATTCCCAAAGTAATATGGTTGAAACCACTCAAATTGATAATATAGATGGTTCCCAATTATTAAAAAACCTTTTTGATAATACTATTTACACTCCTCACAATAATTTTAGCTTTACCAAGCTTTCTTCTTCTTCTACCACACTTAAGGCAACTAACACTAATGTTGGGAATCCTACACCTACAAAGAATCCTCCTCTCACAAACACTAACAATCCCCCTTCTATCAACAATAATACCTCTCCTCCAAACACAAATCCACCTATTGATATAAATCAACATATTTCACACATAATTCAACAAATTAACATCATGCAAAGAACTAATCAATCTCAAGTGATGATCATGCAACAACATTTATGCAACATGCTTAGTCAGCCACCTGAAGTCATCATGTCTCATTCAAATCAAAATTATGTCCCTCCTCCTCTTAGAATTCCAATAGGAATATCATCCCTCAACCTCCAATAAATAACAAAATTCTTAGACATATTTAAAATGAACCTTTATCCCCATTCATTGCATCTATAGATATTGGAAACATTTCTCCAACTATCATGTATAATGGGACTAAAGACCCTACTATCTTTATTAAGTATTTTGGTAATATCTATAAGGAATGTGTCCAAACTAACACCTTTACTACCACCAAAATCTTATCCAAAACCTTTGTTGGTGATGCACTTGAATTGTACAACCATATTCCTAGACATTTCATCTCATAACTAGAGGATTTAGTCAATGCTCTAGTGAAGGAATTACAACATGATGACCTTCCTGAAAATTACCTTATCCTTTTCATCAATGCCAAGAAACTTCCTAATGAGTCTGCTCATACTTTCATTAAATTATGGAATTATTTTTCTCATAAAGTGGATCATAACATGAATGATGACACTCTTTTAAATCTATTTTTCACTGCTCTTAAACCTCCCCTTTAATACAAAGCTCATATCTTTTCACCTAAAACTCTAGAAGAAGCCTTAGACCAAGAAAAAAGGCAAGAATTTCTTATGACTCAATTTGAACCATCTCAAACAACTACCAAAGCACCTTTAAATCATTGTCTCATAACATTGATTCATCCAAGCCTCCCCAAGCTCAAAATGGAGCATCCAATTCAAACAATTTTAATCCAATCCACCCTCCCTTGAGTTTAGAACAACTATAGAATAAATTTCCGTCCTTTAAACCCATGAGCTTTGATCCTTCCAAACCTCCTCCAAAATGGTACAATCTTGATAAATTTTGTTGGTGGTATGCTACTATAGGTCATTCTCATGAGTCTTGTCATGATGTTCATTGATTTCTTATTTCTTCCTTGCTTGATCCATATTTCAAACTTGTATTGTCAGAAAACAATGTTATCAAGATTATATTCAAGCTTCTCAAAGTCAATCTCAAGAACCATAATCACATTAAAATCATCTATCTAATGAATAAAAATAATCATCCCATACCTATACCTCATCTACTTTATTTTGTTCAAACCATAATTGATTCTTCTTACTACACCAATAAAGAAAGGATAAATCACATGGAAAAATTTAAACATATTGTGTCATCCATTTAACCTCAACCTCTTAGGTCACATGAACCAAAAGCATACCTCTTTCAAATGTCTACTCCAAAACATATCATCCATGATCCTCCTTTACCTCCTTTACCTCCTTATACTTATCCTACACATCATATGTCACATTCAACATTATTAAAATATAACAAACAAACACATTTACCTATATCTAAATGCACCTACCAACCCAATGCAAATCATTTTAATAGTTCCATATTACCTCACTCCAACTCACATGTTGGGCCATATTGCGATGCCCATCCACATGTCCCTTCAGACTTTGGGGCATCTTGTGATGCCCATCCATACATCCAATTACCCTTTGGGGCATCTTGAGATGCTTAATATTATTTTATAATGCATAATACCAACCAAATTTATCTTCAATAAACCTTTTGATACTTATAGACTTGTATTTCACATATTTATCTTTGATACATACGTTAGAATAGATCTTACTTATTCTTTTTTGTCTCATGTTTCCTTATTTTTGGTATACTTTATTTCTTTTAATTTTGATTTATACACATCATTATTTTCATTTACACTCTTTGATTTCATTACACATTACATTTTGCATTTGATTTCATTTTTTCCCTTATACATTTCTTTTATTTTTGTCTTTTTATGTCATTGTTTGCCTTAGTAGCTTTATGATCATTTTTGCCCTTTTCTTTAGCATTTTCCTCTTGATGTACCATATTCTTCTTTATCTTCTTGCATTTTCTCTTTTTACATCCCTTGGGGATATTTTATTTTGTGATTTGCTTTGTAATATTGAGTATTGGTTGAATATTTTGTCGATCAGCATACTGATAAACAAAATAGGTCTGATCATCCAAAGTAGGAAGATTAGTCGTCCAAATGTGTAGGTTTACCACATCATAAAGACACTGATCTCTCCTCTCATCAAGGGGAGGTTCCCTGTAGGTATGCTATATATATATATATATAAATAGAAAAAAATACTTAAGGGTAGGACAAACCATCCATCTCTCTTTCTTCAGAGATGATGCATGCAAATCAAAGGAAAAACTCAAGGGAAATGACAGACAACACTCCTCTTCTTTCAGAAGTACTATTCAGAAAACCACAAGAATACTCCTGGTAGTAAATGTAAAATGTAGCAAAGGATGTAGTAACCAACAAATCGAGATGCAACACAAAGTCTCCACTTGAATTGCTCAAGAGTAAGATATGAAGGACAATGAGGGCACAAAGTCTTCCCAAAGTCCTTTACATAGAAATGAAAAGAAAACATACTAAAGGCAATAATGGGGGCACAAAGTCTCTCCACACTTGACTCTTCAGGACACCTTCTTGACTGCTATCACTAATTCTGCTTGTTGAATTAAAGGAACAAAAGATATATTGAGGAAAAAGACATCAGAACAGTTTCTTCAACAACAAAGATATTACAGCACAAAGTTTGAAAAACCACTTGCTTTCTTATTCCAATAACAAAATATGATAAAAAAACTAAGCTCAAAGTCTCAGAAGTGTCTTTCAACTTGGGCAGAGTTTCATTCTGATTGTCAAAAAGAAATATATTTATAATAAAAGAGAGTCTCTTATATAGCCACTTCAAGAAGGACTCAGGAACAGTAACACATCATGTTGTATTGGAATCTGTTAAGAAGGTAAGCTGGAACTTAGGGGCATTTACCCATTTGATTTTATCAATGTAGAGAAACAAGTCACGCTATTGAAAATTTTCAACTTTCAATGTCCACCTGGCGATCTGATCTTACCTTCATCATTCCTCCTTTTTTGGTTAATTGAATCGGGTCCTGGATTCAATTTGTTGTTCTGTTCCTTCCTTGCTTTCTACTAGTCTTAGCCTTAAAGTCTATGAATGCATTCAGTTTGTAGATTCAAAGGATCAATGGCTATTTTATGAGCTTTAAAATTGATGTTCGCATGCCCATCACTATGTTTTTAATGGCTAGTTCATTGTGTTGAATTTGATGTCTTCAAGCACGTCACCCCTTGGCCCTTTTTTTTTTTGTTTGGCACTTTTTTGGAAATAAATTGGCCTTTCAGGCCTTAATAAATTATCTTTGAATGGCCTTCGGGCTTCTTGTTTTACATCTTCCTGAAGGAAAGGTGACCCTTCAGCTTTGGGGAAGTGTCCTTCTATTCGGCAGCTGGGAGTCCCCCACAAGGGCACCTGCCCTTTGGGGTCCTTCGGTGGCCTTTCAAAGGTTTCCTATGGGCATTTTCCCCAGACAAATTCCCACAGAAAAAAAGTCTGTGGAAATTTCTCATGGATAAAAAGTCCACGAAAAATGTTCCTATCACTTTTGCCTTGGTTATTTCTTCGGGCTTTCTGCCTGCAGCTTCTCCGAATTCTTTTAGGCTTTTTGTCTGAAGGAATTCCTTTGGACAAAAGTACAAAATAATTATGACCATCTACCTTAAACAATTTTTTTGAAATAATTTACCTTTGCGGCCTTCTTCGAAAATGACCCTTTCAAAGGGTGTTTTTGTTGATCAAGTGCCCTCCGCAAGGGCACTTTTCCTTCAGGAGGCTCTTTGAAATTTTACATTGGATCACTCCTTTGAACCAAGTTGTTGAACCATTCTGTTGAACCAAGGTGTTGAACCAAACATTAAACCAAGCTGATGAACCAAGCTTTGAACCAAAATGGTTCAAGCCGATGGTTCAAGCCAATGGTTCAATTGAATGATCCAAGTCGATGAACCGCTCCATTGAACCACAAGACGTTGAACCTCTTCATTGAACCAAGGCTTTGAACCAAAATGGTTCAAGCCGATGGTTCATTTGATTAAACTGAAGCGATGAACTAACTGTTGAACCAAAAGATGTTGAACCAACCATTGAACCAAGTTTTGGTTCAATGGTTCAAACAAAGCCTTGAACTGACTGACGAACCATTTGATTGAACCAAAGGATGAACCAAAACATTGAAACAAAATGGACAAACCGATTGAGCTAAAAGCATTGAACTGATTGAACCTTAAACTCATTGAACCTTTGAATCAAATTGGTTCAACGGTTCAATGATTCAGTGGTTCAAGCCTCTTTTGCTTGAATGCTTGCCGATAGACATTTTTTATTGAACCAAGGCACTGAACCAATCCTGAAAATGACCAAGTGTTAGAAACTAATTCTTTTGGTTGAACCTGCCTGTAGAAGCCTTTGAACCTATAGAAATGAACCTACCTACAAAGTCTGTAGAAATCAAGTCTATAGAAATCAACCTGTAAAGCCCATTGAACTTGGCCTGTAGATTTCGTAGATTTTTTTCTTCCTACAGAGTTCATAGATTTAAGCCTGCAGAGTCCGTAGATTTTTGAGAAGCTTTAAAACTGAAAAATTTGAATGCCCAGGACAAATTTCGGAAAGGGAAGAGACAATTCTGGTCTGTAAAACCAAAATAGTTCAAATGTTGTCCCAAAAATGAGTGATATTTTTGGGGGACAACACTAAGGATAGGACCCGACATTCCTCATAAAATTACCATCTTTTATTCTCTCTTTATAATTATTCTACTTGTCAATCTTGTTTTGGCACCCCTTGGGTTTCTTTTATTTTATGAGTTGCAGTATAAGACCGTGGATATGACTTGACCCTCCTTATAAAATTACCATATTATCATTTCCTTTTTTATAATGTGTTTTGCAATGGTTACAAGTTTTTGATCCTTGTTCTCAACTTTAACTTTTGCTTCTTTTGCTAGATGAAATTTGCACAACAAACTATGTTAGCATGTTTTCCTCCATTTCCCTCATTCTTATGATAAGTAATCACACTTTTATGTCATTCTATCCCTTTTTTCCCTTTCTCAATTTTTTTTAAATTTGAATTAATTCAAATTGTTCCATGTGTCATTCCACTTGATTTCCCCTTTTTTTTGACTCCACATTGGTTAAAACAAGGTCAAAGTCAAGATAGGAATTTTATTTCACCTATATTTATGAGACTCTTAGGCCCCATGCTCTTTTAAGTTCTTTGTCTTAGTAATCTTGTCCCAAGTATTCAAATTAAAGTCATCTTTAGCACCCATGTTTCATTTTTCAAATCCATATGGAGGAGGAATAGAAGAAAGCCATCAAGAAAATTTAAAATTTAAATCATTTGAATAAAAATGCAATGATATCTAAAAGACAACATACAAAACCTCAAAATCCAAATTCAAACCAAAGGACATGATTACAAGCACATGTTTTATCTCTAATCAAAGATCAAACTCCATAGTCAGCCTCACATAAAGCCGAGGTCCTTTTGGGTGTGGTAGGCTAGTAGATTGGAATATGGTATTTCAAAAAACTCTATGGTGTTACCTACTTTTTCACACAAGTACCCAATATTCACAGTAGATCGAAAGCTCTATAAAGGGTCCTGAAGAATGAGGAACACATCGTGGGGAGGTAGGTCCATTTTAATTTTCATGCATATAGACTTCATGGGTTAATATATATACTCCATTTGTAGAACCTAAGACTTGTGTGACTAAGAGAAGTTCTCAGAGTCCTTAAGGTCGAAAGTCCTCTTGTTTTGATAGACGACCTAGTTTGAGTGTCTTAACTTTGATAAAGAGTTTCTCTACTTGGTTTTTCCTTAATTATCCCCTCCACCTATTTTATTTTATCTCCTTGATAAGCAAATTGTGATTCCAAATCTATTTTCCCTCTTCTTTAAATTCCTTCTTCTTCACCTCTTAAAAATATGCTAGCATTATTATGTTTTAGTTTTATCTATTCTTAGAGGGAAAAAACATGTTTGATAAACTATGGATTACACCCTTACACCATTTATTTTCACACCATCTCATTTTCACACTAGTCATGTCATTAGGTGGTTTTATTTTCTTACATTGTATCTTAGAACAAGAACTACGTTTTAGTTTTCATCCTTTAGCGCTTTTTGATTTTCATTTCTCCATCATGTTCTTATTTGATTTTTGTTAACTTCACTTATTTTACATATGACATTTGGCATCTTTAAATATTTATATTTATATATGCCTTCTTCATGTTTGTCTTACATATTCAATTACATTTCATTTTCAATCTTTCA
The DNA here is from genome assembly GCA_037957365.1 of Torreya grandis. Lineage (NCBI taxonomy): Eukaryota > Viridiplantae > Streptophyta > Pinopsida > Cupressales > Taxaceae > Torreya > Torreya grandis. The sequence goes on from JARHVA010000415.1 coordinate 2,708,292, forward strand.
TGTTTTTCTTATTGCCTATCTTACATGAACTTAATTTTCCCTTTCTTACATATCTTTGTTCAAATTTTCTTTCATCGATATTTCATTTTTCATTCATATTTTACATGCTTCCCAATGTGATTTAGTATGTTTTACATTCCTTTTTTATATTTACATTTTACATGATTTTCAATGTGATTTACTATGTTTTTCAATCATTTGTTATTTATTTTCCAATCATTTGTCTTTCATTTGCTATCATTTGTCATTCATTTTCCATCCTTTTGTCATTTATTTGCCTTAAATATTCTAATCCTCATCATAATAAATATAATTTACCATTTTTTACTAATACCCTCATATCTTTACTTTAGCTCATTTTCCACTATCATATGCCTATTTTATAAAAAAATTGATTTCAAACTATTTTTTGCACTAAATTTTACAGGTTCATATAAGTGTTCTATACATTTGACACCTTCACATTTCTTACAATATACTTCTTTATCTATGGAAGTAAGGTAAGTAAAGGTATGTGTTTCTCAAATTTATCCTTTTATTTATCTTATTTTCTAGTTACTGCACTTTACTTAGTGTCAAAGTTATGTGTTATCATCTTTTCTTGAAGCACCATCTCGTGTTGCACTTACGTGACATGTGATGATATTTGAGTGGGGCATATGTATACACATAATATTTTCAAAAATTTATTGATTAATGATACTTTGTATCTTATAGGAACTTGTCAAGTCTTAATTTCTCTGAGTGCATGCCTTAATCGATGCATCAGGAAATGGGTGGGTAGACCATTGGTGCTTTTTAAGATTATTGTTCCTTTTGCCACTTTACACCTACACACTTGTCTCCTAAAACCATTTACCCTAAGCTTTTTATTCTCAGTTATACCTATTCTATTCTTTTCCTCCTTTCATTCTTCCTTTTCTTACCTTAACACCCTTTTGGAATTTTGATTGTACTTGGTTGTCTAGGGCGACCTAGTATAGTTTAGGGATATTTCTCACTTTCTTGGTTTATTAGCCTTTCAAAAGACCTAGCACAGACCTAGTGATTTTTCCCCAAAAATGCACTGGGTCAACTGGGTCAACCTTATACAACTTACATTCTCGAGAATATTTAGGGCAAGATACTCTTATATATAAAAGGTCATTTCCCACCATTTCATAAGGGAATAATTATTAGTGAAGAAGTTCGAATGAACATCTGCTTATTGGCCATTCTACTTGAGGAATAAAGCTTAGGGTTCCATACTTTATTTGGAGATACAGATATTATCTTATGGATAAGTCTTTTGGATGCTTAGATAGGTTGTGTATCCTAGATCTGATTTATCTTGGTTATCCTTACATACCAGAACAATCTCTTGCAAAGCACCTTGTCCAATGGAGAGATTAAGGCTCGATGGGTTCATCTTCAAATGTAAGCATTCCTAAATTTATTTATCCTTTGTAAGAGTAGATAGATAAAGCATTTTTATTTTTCTCCCATGTATTAATATTTCATATACATTGACATGAGTGTATGTCTTCTAATACATGTTTAGTTTAGTTGTTTTTTTAATTGTTTCTAACCCCCACTTTGTGCCAAAAGCTTTGGTGTGCACTAAATTATAATTGCTTTCTTGTTATTAGAATAAAGTGAAAATTTTAAACCTTATGAATCCATTAGGGTTGTTGTGTGATTGTGTTATATTGTAGGCTTTGGAACCCTTCCTAGCATGATATGTTGTTACAAGTGATCCCCTAATCGGGTCTAGTAGATCCCCATATTAGTCATGCTCCCAATTAAAAAGTGTATCCCAATCAAAAGTGTAGGTGTGATCTATCTTATTTGATCTAAGATTAATTCATAGACATGATGTATTTTTGATTGCATGTAGGTAGATAATAAAAAAACTAGATATGTGCGATGGACTTGAGTCCTATCAAAATATGTGAACATTAGAAGAGAATAAGTGAATCATGTATGTATGATAAAACTAACTATACTAAGATAAATAGCATATGTAGTACCTATAAAGTACAAAGAAAGTAAACATGTATATGCAATCAATCTAAATTTTGTTTTTTTAGCAATATTTGAGTGTTTTTTTTTTTTTTATTATATTGATTTTGTATTTTGTAAGTATATAATCTATGTACAAAAAATAACAAAAATTAAACTATATATAAGGAGAAAGGTAAGAGAAGTTATGTACAAGTAGAGAGGAACATATTATCTAATGAGTCCCATAAGAGACACAATCAATGTGACTTGTATCAAATAGAGGAAGTGTGATCATGTGTGTTGTGCGATGAGGTATATGGGATAAAATAATAAGATGTAATAAGTGATCTATAAATGAAACTATTTATGGGGTAGGATTATAAATATGTGAACCTAACTAATTGGCCTATAAACTATGGTGCATTCAAGAACCCATCTGATAGAATGAGCTATAATTGGTGTGGATTCTCTTTGTTGTAACACTTATCTTTGTGGTGGTGGAGAGAGGGGCCCTATATGATCCACAACATATCTATGACACATGGGTTTCTATAATAAATGTTTCCATGTGAGAGTATGCATATGTGGTAATGCTACAGGAGTAGACCTCACCTACATTGTGGCCCAACTAACATCTAGGGTGTGATAATAGAATCTATGCCTAGAAATATAATTGGTGAATATTGTATAAGTGGTTGTGGAGTGGGTAAAATATACTTATTCTAAAGGCCCTTAACTATAACCACCTGATTATCATGTATATATTTTAGACATCTATGCATGGTGGATGTAATGGTTTGAAGTTGTTATATCCAAGAACTACCTTGTATCATATTGAATGTGACTACACTAGGTACTACTATGAATCTGGTGGCCACATGTGTAGGCCCAACTTGTAATAGAAGTACAATATCCCCAATGGAACTTTAGACATTGCCAATAAATCCACAAATAACTATATTTGTTTGAGAAATATCCTACTCCAAATAACCCAAATCATGTATAAGTGTGATAGTAAACATGTTAATACTTGACCCATTATCAATCATGAAACTCTAAATAAGATAATTATCAATGTAGGCTCATATAAAGAATGCGTATAAATATGTGTCATCATCATTTATCTCCTACTCTAAAAAAGTGATAAGAGGTCTAAATTCTAACTAGCACTATAATATGATATACCCTAATGATATTATGTAGAGGATGTGGATCCAATATATGAGTCTGATAAGATGTTTGTGGTGATTGTTCCTGATATGTATAATGAACACCTAAAATGCCTATTGTCTCATTAGTTTTATGTTTTAGAAATAGATCTAGAAATATTTTTATGCTTTTTCTTCAATTGGTGTGGTATAGGAACCTCTATAGGAGTGAAAAAATCAATGATATTAGCTTATATCAAATCTTGTATCTTATGTCTCAATATAATTCATCTATTTATAGTATGTCTTATTGCCTTATGATAGTCACATAATGCATTGACATCATAACTCCTTGGAAGAGGCCTAGTCATATCAACCTCTTTTATGGGAGGGAGAGATATGATATTACATTCCAAGAGATGTTTTATAACCCATGTTGACAAATGAGGAAGAGTCAAAAAATGTCTCCTTAGAGGAGATGATAAAACCATGCAAGAATGTGGCTCTGAACTTGCATTAAATATCATTATTTAATCATTCTTGTACTCATTGGGTTTCAAATTTTATGGAGGCTTATTAGAACTATTAGTATTTGAATATGATCCAGTTGTGAATTTTAATTTTCCCATGGAGAGAAGATTGACTTCTCATTATTCATTGTATGAAAAATATCTATGAATGATGGAAACTTCTTGAATATGATAGCTTTAAGCAATGTTTCTAACAAAAACTAATTGAATATGTATTGGAGTTATATATTTTCCATGGATATAGTCATATTTTATAATATAGTTTTATATCGCAAAACATATTCAACTATTATCTCATTATATATTTTTTTGATTTGTGGCACTTAAGCATAGGAAACCTTATCACTTTGTTGATTGAAAAGTGTGCTAAAAACATATATTCCAATGGATTGAGTGATGTGATGGATTGATTATGAATATCATAGAACCATTATAATGCATAGTCCTTAAACTATGAATAAACAACTTAGTGAGGATACAATCAATAGACACATAGTCTAAACATGTTGTGTGGAAAGATCGTATATGGTTCTTTGGGTCACCCTTACCATCATATAAATTAAGCTTGGGTGCCATGAATCTCATTATATGATATATTAATTTTGTATGTAAAATAATGAGAATCCAAAGTATGAGATGGTATAGTGGCACCGTGTTGAGGATGTAACACTTTGGCATGCAAGTCATGGATCTCATGCACAAGGTATTATACATATGGAACATAGGTATTGTCTAAGGTTTTTGATTTAGTATAGGTTATTATAGAATTTGATTTACCCCCATAGTAGGTGTACTAATATTGGCATAAGGGGGAGTAGAAGATTTACCATTATTGGATTTGTTCTTTATTTCCATTATGGTTTTTAGAATTTATACATGATCATGGGGCTATCCCTAAAGTCTATCTCTAAATTTTTTTAAAATTTCATTGTTATTGACTATAATATTTTCATTATCAAGTTGGGGGAGTGTGTCTTGATTCCCATCTTGTGTATCAATTTGGTCTTGATTATATTTATCATATTTAAATTTATTATCATTGAAGTACACATAATCAGGCTATTAAGGGTCAATAAGGGGGATATAATTGGTCCTTTTTCCATGGTATAATATTGAATGGAAGGAATCTGAGTATGCTCAATAGGATTCCCACTATGCCTAGAACTTCTTCTTAAAGGAATAAATATAAATTTTTGAGACGGTATACAAATGATAAAATAAAATAGTGCTACTAAAATAAAATATATAAAACATGGAAATCCTAACATATCCAAGGGAAATAAGAAAAAGAAGGATACAAACCCTAATAACATATAGGGCTAGGGTTTGGGTAGTATTTGAAGTAAGTTAGGTTCACCAAATGATTTAAATTTTAAGGGATTATGGAATGTAAAACCTATTGGCAAAATAATGACTAAGAGGGGTGATGAATTAGTCTTCAAAAATTTTAAAATATTACCTTATAATTCATGAACTATCAAAACAATATAGTAAACAAAAAACACATTAAGAGCCATGAGCAGGAGAGAAGAGAATAACACACAAAATACTTATTTGAGTGGGAAAACCTCAAGGTGAATAAAACCCACTGATGATTAAAATGGACTAATTTCCTATATGTCAAACATAGATATTTAGTGAATCACAAACTTTACTTGGAACACCAACCCCAACTAACCAAGCACCATCTTGACTATGCTTTTGTAAGCACCCACTTGCAAGGAGGCACCAACCCTCTATATGACTTAACACCAACTCAACCACCTCAAAAAATTTATCAACTTCATAAAAATTTATTTCTCATAAAATAAATTATTATCTCGTTTTTATATCTCTTTGCCTACTTTTATCCTTCTCAAACTGGTCTTTAGCCTTCTTTGCTCAAATAGGTCTCTTCAAGACAGATTAAGTCATTTGACCTTGATTTTCATATAAATTACCCTTGTTAGATATTAAAGATAGTGTATTTTCACCATTATGATGATATATAATACCTCCTATATATATTCAAAATGATATATCTTTTTCTTCAACTCTTATACTCCCTAATTAGTAAATTAGGCGTATTAGGCCTTGCTCTTATACTAGGATCTTGCTCATACACCTCTTGGTCATACATGCACACTTTATGAATTGCATTTGAAATTAAAATGGACTTATAACATTCCATAAACATTAATAAAATGTTAAAATAGGTTTGTCATAGCATTTAGGACTAAAATCCCTTTTTAAGCATTAAGGAGACCCAATTCAATTAGGCCTTCATTAGCACACTTTACCATTTTAACTATTTGAAATGCTCTCAAAATTATCACATGGTACATAAATATAAAATAAAACTTAAATAAACCTTATCCAACTTCACTTTAGGTCCACAACACCTTTTAGTTCCATCCACCACTTGAACCTCTTCTCAAAACACTATTTAAACTAGGCCTGTGCATACCTAGATAATTTATCTTAAAAAATTAAAGTATAAGAATAATTTTTACAAAAAAACATGGAAATAAATAAAATATAAAAAATATAAATGACCTTAAAAACTTCAAAAAGTTAATTATAATTAATTACATATGTCAAAAGGACTCAATCCCTTCTCTATAATTAGCCCAGTTAGAACTGCCAACTAGCCTCAAAACACAGTCATGGAAAAAATGACTTAAAAAACCTATATAACCAATTTAAGATACTTAAAATTAATTTATATTATCCTATTATGTCATTATACCATTATTATATAGATAGATAATATGGTCACATGGCAATATTAGTCTTACAGACCAATCGCATAGTCTTGTACCTCATTATCTCATCTGAACAAGATAAATCAACTTATGAGCAACATTTTCATCATATTAAATGATCTCAAAAAATTATATCCAACATGAAAATTTATTAAAATTATTTAAAACATCTTCATGCAATTTTATTCATCCTTAATCCATGATAACACATCCCTAATCACCTTCTCACTTATACCTGGTTTTCTCACTATCTACACCATTAGGTCTATTAAAAAATAGTCAGATTATAATAATAGTTTAAAAAACATGAAGGATAGAAACTAATTATAAAGCACCATGGATATATTATACAATTATCAATCTTTAACCTTCATCTATTTAGAAACTTTGACTTTCTCAACTATGATTACTACATCAAATCTTTGAGAAATAGGCCTTTCTTATAGGGTCTACTCACTCACATGACAAACCAATCAAACTTGGAGGTGCCTATTATATTTGAAAAAATTATCCACTCATTTCAGGCCATTATGAAAAATTTATAATAATATCTTTCTCATCGAGTCACTATTAGGGTTCTTTGAGGGTTTAAATCATCTTATAGTCTTAACCATCATTCATAAAGCTTATCCATTAATGATAGAAAAAAATTCTTATAAATTTGATCTATTAAAATTAACCATATACTATTAATATATTAAGTTCCAATTTAAAGGTTAAAAATTCCAATGAGCACTTCAAAGTTTTTCTCGCATTCAGAACCCTTCATTTTGTGCACACACGAGACCTCAAAACACCTTTTATTGTCTTAACCTTAAAATTTTGACCTAAAAATTGGTAAAAATACTTTAAAAAACATTAAATACCTATTTAAATGCACACATACTCACACTTCCCTTGGAAATTGATCCTGATACCCCATTTGGCCACCATCTCTCTCTTTGCTCTTTAGGCCTTTGACCTGTAAGTCACATTAGACCTTAAAACTAACCTTCAAGACACTATCCAAGTTGTAAACAAATAATACATATGAAAAAAATATATTAAAATTATCAACCACTACCATACATTATTCATATGCCTTGACAATACCTCATGACACCTCATAAGGTCAGGTAGGGTCTAGAACTAGTCTAGTTGCATGATAGGTCTATAGGTCCTACCCATATAGGCTCACCTTAAAACATACATAAGTGATCCAATGCCTCATATGTATACTAAATAAAATATATACATCCTCTTATGCCTATTTTCATTAGGTCACCATGATCCTTCATGCACAAGACTAAGCATCATATGCACAACCCTTCTCAAGTCTCTTGCTAGGTTCAAACACTTGACAGCTTTAAAAACTGATCTTGAAACACTTTTTGATTCTTATACACCTTGATCACATGCCTTATATGTTTCTCAACCAATTTCATACCTCTAAAGTATGAAATAAAAAACATTGTTCAATGACCTCATGTTTAATGACTTCATGAACAACTTTTGACATCAATGATAATTTCAATACCAAATCTTAACAACTTAAACAATGTCCAAAAAACCATAGGTTGTTAAAAGGTCTAAATACATTAAACTAGGGTATAAAATATGAAATAAATATATCCACTTATTTTTATAAAAATTAAACTAATCTGATATTTATAAAAATAATAATGAATGACACAAATAAGTACTTAGCTAGAAACTAACTGAGACAAATGATCTTGAGGCTAAAAAATAGTTTATAAGTTGATATAAGTGTCACAAATAGGATATGGGTGTAATAAAACCTCCTGGATATTAGCGTGGTACCTTGGATAGTAGCACACTAGGCTAGTGTCCTCCCTACCATGCTAGTGTCCCTTGTGAAAAAATTGTGTGATCTTTTGGGTGCACCTCCAACTGAGTCTGATCTACTTGTACCTTTGTTGATAAGCCATGATTCACTTTATATGCACTTTTTTTGATATATTTATTTAAAAACCCTAGACTTACATTTTATTAGGGTATTTGAAGAGTACAAGTATAAAAAGTGTGGTGTTAATTGGGTAGGCTAGACATCCAAAACTCCCCACTATGTTAAGAGTTACCTACATACCAATACCTCGAGAGGGGATCAAGTCTAATGTAGTTCTCCCAATCTAAGTGTTGGTGCAAGTTCAAGTGAATGATATCATGGGTGTTGGTTTGAGTGTTTTCAATGTGCTTGAGACTATTAATCTGATTAATATAAGAATATATATTTTTTAGATGGCTATATGTAGTAGTATGGTATAAAAGGGATTAATGACCTTGATTTTCATAACTATTTCTGAGTTTTTTCATGACTATTTGCATCTTATTTCCATCTAATGGATAAAGGGATAAAATTCATGTATTATACTAATTCAGTGCTTGTATAGAGTGTGAAATAGGTCTAGGTTGAACCTAGGTGTCTTAGGAATTGAAAAAATATCTATTGGAGTTGAAATTAGGCAAGGACACTAACACAACCCCTTGGTCATTAACACAATGTGATAGTGTCTAAAGAACTGTGCTAGGGTCTAAGTGGCATAACTTGGGTCACTAGGGGCCTAGATCCCTAAGGTAAGGTATGAGACTAATTTTGGTATGTCAAAGGATGTGTAATACCTACACAAAAAATGGATAAGGGTTGATAGAGGCCCTAATAGAGATCTAGGGATAAACTAGGGATGAGCGGTCTCTAGTGATACTCATTGCACTCAAGTGACATTTTATATGACTACAAAACCTATATTGTACTCTTATGTAGATAATGTTAAGTTATTGTAAAAAAAATATCTTAACTTGTATTGAAAGTAGATTATAATTTTTTCTATGGGATATATTTGAACCAAGCTATTTGTTCACTTTACAATCAAACTTTATTTCTTTAGGAGTTGTTTTCTTATTAATTTGAGACTTTATCTACTTTTTTCAGATAGTTTTATTTTGACATGTGTGTTCTGGGGTGTTTTGCACATGGTATTAGATCCCAACTGTAACTCCATAAGAATTGGGTAAACTATCCTTGTTGGCTCATTTCATTTTTATGGTGAGCCAACAATTATAGTTTGTGTAGTCCATTTATGAATATATTCATCCATAAGACATTTGTGGCATTGAGGCACTTCATTCAGAAAGTTTATTTAATAATAAAGTGTCATTTCCAGCTCATGTATCTTTTTGTACCTCATGTATATTTTAGTTAATAACTATATTTGAATGTGTATTAATAATAGTTCTTGGCACATGTGGGATTGATATATGATGCAATGGATTGATGTAAAATTTTATCAAATAATTTTGATAATGATCCTTTGATGATGTGTATTGAGATAATTATTTTTACTATTTTATAAAAAAATGATGACATTGAGAGATGGATCCATTGTTTTAATTATAACATTAGGTTTTGATCAATGATTTATCTTTTAATAAGTAACATATTACATTCGTTATAAAATGTAAATTGCATCTTATTTTGGTTGGTTTTAATATAATTATTCTCCTCTCATACATTATGATCATTGAGGACTAATGTATAAGGATTAATGAACATGAACATAAGAGAAAGAGTTGTTTTAGCTTACTCATATGTGATTCTATATCTTAATGAGTTTGATCATGATTATGGATTATATTTATATGATATGTAACCTAATATGGACTAACTATGGATCTTGTGAGTTGGTTATTGTATGATATATGAAATATTTTCATATAAATTACACTATTAGATACACATGTTATTGGAAACTATGCTAATGACATGTATGGATGTTGACATTGAATTGCTAATACATTGTTGGAATAATCTTGGGATCTTGGGAGGCTATTTTTAGTACTCCTAGGAGCCAAAGGGAATGGATGGGATTTTAAAGCCCCATTTATACTTCTAAATTCTTATATATAATAAATATGTGCATTTTTATGATCTTGTGTAGGAGAAGCTTGGGACCCAATGGGACACTTTTTGGCTTCCCTTTAATTATATACTATTGGATGGACTAAAGGAGGACTTGGAGCTATGGAAGGATAAATTATAGCTACCTTATTGCCATCATTATGATGCATGCACATTAATCCATGTCTAAATAGATTGGAATAGAAACTTTGGATCATGGAAGGAATAATATTGATTCTCTTTTAGCAATTATCACACATATTTTAGACTTCCGATTGGATAGCATGATGTAAAAATTAAATGCATCTATCTTGAATTATGGCCATGATAGGGGTCATGGGTTGGTAGGTATTTACTTTATTGCATTTATTTATCATTAAATAGTATATTTCATAAACACATTAACATATACTATAAAATGCAAGTAGTGGAAGTTAAAATGGAAAATAAAAAGGGAGGTTGTTTCTATACTACTTTTTTTTAATGATTATTAAATTATTCTTTGGGGAATGCATAGATAGATATTTTAATTATAGCCAAAAATTAAGCATGTAGCTATGATAAGAAATAGGTAGGATCATAATATGTGTATACACTTTTTATGTATGAACATGTATTATTTTATTATATGGTTACCATTATACTTGAATATGGTTCTTACTTATATGACATGATTTTTAGAAATCCCATAAACTTTCCTTGGGACATGATATGAATCTCTTAGTTTTGGCCCAAACCTTATTAATTTTGCTTATAATTTACCTCATAATGGTGTGAAAGGATGATTGAACTTCTAATGTCTTTTCAATCTGCTAAATATGGTTGAAAATTAATATGCCACCTTGTTGAGATTTATTAATTAGCCTAAAATGCTTGAGTTATTTTTACTTTCGATGATTATATTGAGATGTTATTCTCTTATTCTAAGAAGTTTTTCTATGGACTATAGGTTTCTTGTAACATTTTACCTTGAGTATACGTAATCTTATATGTCATAACTTGGATATTGTGAATCTTATTTATTTAAAATAATATACATTTAGGAGATGGATAATATTTAAATCAAACTAAAATCTCATAATGAGATTATTTACAACATCAGATTGATAGATCTCATCTCTACTAACTCATATTCTTAGAAATATAAATTGTCATATATAAATAATATTTATCCAATATCCAACCGGAATAGTACCTTAGAACATGCATAGAAGCATGCTTATATAGATGCAAGACCTCCCTACTTATATTAAATGCTTTTACTATAGTAACAATATTAACACACCTTAGTGGGTCACCAACATCAAATGTCACAAATATTAAATTTATTCACATTTTGAAGGAACAATAACATGTTATAACTCAACATGTCACCAAAATAGGACACACACATTATTAAATGGATCCTTATTAGCTTCCATGACTTTCAAAACTAAATGTCAATCAATCAACAAATATTCTAAATACATAGAATGTCAAACAAATCATATCTTTAAAATTAAAAAAACCTCTGTGTCATGACTATTATGTATTCTAAAGGATGATTTATAACTTTAATTTTATTTCTTCAATTAATCTAAAATTTGACACTTAGCTTGCACAATAAATAAGAAATTATGTAAAGAAATATTTCCTATTTTTTTTATCTCTATGGTAAAGAATCATATAAAAAATACCTTACTTTAAATAAGTGTCATAGACTGACATAAACATACATAACATCTCTACATGGTTACGTGTGGTAAAAATAGATTATTATGAAAACTCACATTAGGATTCACAAATTCAATTAGACAATAATTAAAAATAATTATGAAACAAATATGCATGGATCATTACATATATACATGTATGCAGGAAACATAAAAATACACTAAAAAGGGTACTCACAAAGGATAATAAAAAATAACACAACGATGATAAACACAACAAAGAAGACTTGCACAAATTCACAACAAAACATTTATTTGGTAAGAAATATTATGTAAGACAACACTTACTAAATTTTTTAAACTAACATATTTTTGGTTGATGTAAAATTTATCATGAACATGGATGTTATTGAATCATTCTTTATATTAGATTCTGTATTAGGAGGAGTGACCATGTTGAATTGATACTTCATGTCTCCCTTCTGTTTTAGAGTTTATGCCATATAAATTTGATAGAATTGATTAAGAATACAATCTAAAAATATAACTTAAACAAATAAATTATTCAAACACCTTCACAAGTTTGACATAGGATTTGGTAGGTATCTAGACTGATTTGATAGGTGAAAATCTAGTGTAGATTTTGGGATTGCTTTGTTAGGTGAAAACTTGTTACGTAACTCTAGATTAATTTAACAATTGAAATTTTTGGTCAGAATTCTAAAATATTTCACCAATCAATACTTATATAAATATTTTGAGTTAAATTTATAGTTTAGATTTACCATTGGCTTTAGAAAGTGTTAATACAACATGGATTTTATATATGCTCTTTAATATGATTACATTGTTTTGCAAGATCCTATAAACCTTAGCTTTGTGGAATTCTAATTTGATGAGATTCTGTAGAAGGAAAATTTTCTTGCCAAAAACATTTTTAAAAAATATTTGAGGATTATAAATTGTCATTTTTTTTGAAAAAAACACATCATTAGAAATAACTATGTTGTAAACTACTCATCTGTTTTATGAGAAAAATTTGATCAAGGAAAAATAAATAACAAAGAAGGAAGGATGATTTTATAGAAAATGGAGAGGGTTTTTAAAATTTTGGGGAGGAAACAATATGATAAATTGGATGAAAATGAAATGATAAAATAGGCATTTGTATCAAGATAGTTGAGAAGGAAGTCTTTTCCCCATTACATTTATTTTAGGGGAGTCAAGATTTTAAAAGCATTCGATAATTTTAACCCTTTGCATTATTTTTAGATCTCTACAATTTTTGAAGTTGGATAGGAGTTGTAGAATTGGGAAACAATAGTAAAACATAAATTTGTAGTTTAATTTTCTCAAAAACTCTAAAATCTTGAAAACCTGAAATTCCTATACAAGGTAGGAATTCAAAGTTTTTAAATGGTTTTACAATTTGGTTCAAATCTGCTTGAAAATTTTGAAATCTTGAATTTGCATCATTATTTTCCCAATACTTATCCAAATTTTGATATTTTTGAATTCATAAAGTAATATAGCTCAATTGTAACATTGATTTAATTGATTTTGTTTGAATTTTACCAAATTTACTCTAGATACTCAATATCTTCACATAGACTAAGTTTTTATTTATTGAAAAGCATACTTTTATTGATACAACAATATATAATGCTATGATAGTCATATAAAAAATATAGGCGGAAATTTCACACCCCAAAATCAAAACTACATCAAGCTAAATAAGTCTTAGGAAGAGTACAAAATTATAAAAAAAGGTCAACCCAAGCCCACACGAACCAAATTTAAACTAACTAAAGTGTATATCATACCAAAATAGGGTAGATAAAAGAACAAAAAATAAGTATTTCATTAAGCAATAATAACGAACATGGCATCAAGTAAAAGAGGGGGCAAAGGATCCTATGAATTGCCTCCCCACCCCTTGAGTAGGGGGATCATCATCAACTAGTAAGGGATACCAAATATCATTATGTCACTTGTTTTTAGATTCATCATGTTTGATAGGTAAAATGACAAAATCTAGCTGAGAAAATTTATCCTATAGAGGGATTCCAACTTCACCCTTGACCAATATTTTTGTTGAACCAATAAGTCCCACTGTGGGGTGGGGAGTGTTGATGTGTGTTTTATACACATCCAAAAAATTACTACGAGTTTTCCTCTAATGTTTTATTATTACTCACTCCAAGGCATGATTTGAAGGGTATTTGATGTTATAACAACTTGTTGGTGGAATAATATTGAGCGAGATAGATTATTTACCATGGGTGAACTGGATATGAGTTAACTTATATCTACTTGGAGTGGGTGGAAAGATAATGATTTTAACTAAGGTGGGTAGGATTTTAAAAGAAACTTGAAATAGAAGAAAAAATAAGGCACAAAAGAGAGCCTATGAGAACCTAGGGATAAAGCCTTTCAAGACTACTATTTGAATTCAAATAAGACAAGGAATCTAAAATAATACTTGCTTAAAGTTATTATAGCAAAAAAACAATCAAATACAATGAAGAGTCAAAGGAATCATAGCATAATATACTTAAACATGTATAAATAATAGGTTTCATAATTGTTAGACTGTTATTTCACATCTACAAGAGGATTATGATAAGCATGCAAAAGATATTCAAAATAGATATAGCTAAAAATAAAAGTCTATATTCTAAAATAGATACCTCATACAAAATAAAATCACTAATTTATTATAATGATGAAATGTCTCAAGTAATCCAAATAACTGGAGAAAAATTAAGATTTGCACATTGAGATTAAGTTGAGCAAAACTTCTTTGAATTTCCTATTAATCTAAATAGCCAAAATTATCCTCTTTTTGACATCATGAGGTTACATGTATTTATAAGCTTGGGATGGGGAAGGCCTCATCTCTTAAAGCTTCACCTAAAATTATAATTTAAAAAATAAAACCTTTCATTCAAAATCATGCAAAGATGCATGTATAATGATAATACTCAAAAATAGATTGTTCAGCTAGAAATACAATATGCATGTATAATAAATAGATTTAGAACTAAATTCCTAGCTTGGTAATAACCATGTAGATACATAATCATTCTAAAATTGAAGTGTTTATGTAGCACCATTCACTATAAGTACCAATGGAGATACTCTAGTTACAACGATGACAAGGACTAAGATCTTTGTGAAGTTGGGGCCATTAATATCCAGTTGTGTGCATAAACTGACCTAGAAGATACTTCATTAGCCTTTAATTCTTCACCCAGTGTGTAAGTTGCATGAAATTATTTATCTATGATTTCAAAATTTAGTAATGAAGGCTTCACATTTTTGACTACCTCAACCATTAATATTTCTTGGTTTGCCTCTGAGCTCTTGAATTTGGATACTAAATCATCTACTCTCATTACTCTATCTTTAGAAAAACTAACCAACTATAATACTTCTTCATTGGTTTTATACTTATTATCTTCCATTTCTTGCTTGAAATTTTTAGTAGTTGAGTGGAGAAGGTTCTCAAAATTGGGTTTGTTGACCAGTTTCCCTACTTAGGTGATTACCTTGGTTATTCTCATATCTCCCCAAATTTATAGTGCTTCACTTTCATGACTAAAAATCCCCAACAACTTATTCATTTGTTTATGCTAGTTTAGGGATGCATCCCTCAAGGCAATCACATAGTTTAAACACTAAGAAGCATCCATGTTGATCATGAGGTTCAACTAATCTAAAGCACTAATCCTAGAGAACTAAACCAAAAAATTCAATCTTATTTATTTATCCTTCATCTTATTCCATAATGTAACAATATATATTTTGTGGGTCTGACTGCCTATCCTAGACACTTTTATATTGAATAAAATATTTTACATCTTTATAACTACACTCCAAAAATCATCAATCACTTCTTGAGTAGCCCATTTAATCTGCATTCACTTTCAAATTTTCACGGCTTCCTCAATACTCTAGTGCATTTCCATCATTGCCTCCCTAATGGAATCCATTAAAGTATTTAAATCCTTGATATATTTAGTAGGGTCATTGGGATTTATTTTGGGCTTCTTGGCTAAAAATAACAAGTTTTCTCTTTATTCAAATTCCACCTTACCTTTTGTTATTACATTGACCATCTTCCTCTTCCCCACTCTATAAATAGTCCCACTTTCCTTATCAAACTTAGTGGAGACCATGGGCAACTCTGTCAAAACCAAAATTTGTCTTTCATCTCTAACATTTTGCATCTCCTTTACCCATTGGGGAATAATTAGTTCTCTTTTTTCCTATGCTTGAGCAAGATATGAATATGTATAAGGTGGAGAGGTCATTGGAAGTCATGTCATAATAGTGGTTGGTATGGAGGAACTTATTTGAATAGGGATTTGGGAAAGTTTATTGTCTACCATTTCCCATAGAGAGGTTTATTTCATAGGTGTTACCTCTGCAAAGAATCTAGTTAAACTTAGAGTTATCTCCACATCCATTGTTAATTTTGGCATGCCCACTAGCTAGGACATGGGAAAATATATTTAGGTTAATGTTTTATTGGGAGATGGGGGATTATTGAAAATAAAAACCGTAACTAGATTCTAAAAATGGACTTCCATAGGATTCCTGATTAGTTTTGGAGAAGGAAAAATATTTTAATCAACACTAGTACCAATAAAAATGGATGATAAAACCCTAAGCATAATTTAAGGTAAACTTATAGTTGGAGTATCCACATTAGGAAATGAATAAATAATGGAAGAGAGAACCTCATCAATTTTATGACTTTGTTATTGTGTGAGTTTGGCTAAGGTGTATGTTCCTTCATGCCTGCCTAGACTCAAAGCTTTGGTCTTTTCCTGCTCAGCTTCTTCATCATCTTGTTGTGCCATGCCCATTTCTTAGTCTTCTTCCTCTAAATTATAATCAACCAAGGATATTACTTATTATGGTTTTTCTTCTTTTCCAAGCTCAATTTTAGTCTCTACATCCTTTTCTTCCTCCTCAATAGATTCTTATATAATAGGGAGACCAAGTAATGACCTTTATTCTCTAAAATTTTTACTACCTCAACTAAGTATTTGAGATGGTAGATGGGTTGTGGGAATAATCATATTTTTGAGATGAATTTTAAATCTATTCCTCAATTAATCTACGAGATGGTAGATGGGTTGTGGGAATAATTGTGGTAGGAAGTGGAGCTAAATGTGATGAATTAGAAGGAGTAGAAGGAACATGTATTTATTAAGAGGAATTAGGAGATTATGGAGAGTCAAGGGAAGATGAAATTGAAGTAAAATTTGTTTACATGAAGTTAGGAAGGCTTAATTGGGTGACTGTAGTAAGAGGTGGTAAAGGAGTCATCACAAAATTGCTCTTCCTTTGTGCAGCTGAGGAACCAACTGATCTCTCCCTTATAGTTGATATAACCAAGACCTATACATGTGAAGTTGTTTAATTGGAAGAGTATTGAGGAATATGAAGTCCTATCAAAATATCCCTCCTAAATTGAGGACTTGATTCCCTCTAACTAAAAAATTCATTTGGTTGTTCCTCTATAGTTTCTACTAAAGGGGAAGGAGGTTGATCTAATGGCTAAGAGCCTTGTGGTGGATATGGATGCCATTTATGACTCCATGTATTTTAGGCATCTTCTTATATTTCCTATGGTTGTATTTTAGGGCTTGAACAAGTATCATAGACATTGACTTGTCTCACTTCTTTATCCACACTTACAAATAATCCAAGGCATTTAAGAAAATATGATCATGATTATATGCCTGATGATTATAGGAGACATGCATTTTATTATTTTCTAGCATAGTTTTGAGATAACCCCTTACTTTATTCCTAGGGTCCCATTCTCCAAAAGGTGCAAGCTTTAAGTTATACTATGTTCTAGCCTTACCAGCTTGAATGAAACGTGACCTAGTCACATATTGATGTTGTCCAATGCTAAAAGGAATCTTGAAGTACTAGGCTAAATATATCTGGCCTAATTCCTCATCAATACTATTAAAACATTGATAGGATATTTCCTATTCTAAAATATGATCTAGAACATGATGTGGAAATAGTAGAGGAGTAGTCATGGTACCATATACTTGGATGATGTTTACATATGGATATAACCAATAATATCCCATTTTTTTGAGGGTTCATGTCATGTTTTTTGATAATTTGGGCATTGGGGTGCCCTGCTTTTATTGGTATATATGAGGATATACCTCATTGTTTGTCCTTCTAATTTTATTCCTATACCTATGAATGAACATGAAAGAAAAATCCTCTCTGACCCTATTTCCTAAATATTCATCTAAGGGTTGCCATTCATAACCATAAGGCTTATAAACAGTGGCAATTACCATGTCCAACAAGTAAAAAATCATGTATAAATTGTCACCCTTAGGCCTTCGATCAAGGTAGAGTGTTTGTGACTTTATTCATGCACTTATAATCTCTCCTTGTGCCACCAACTTATTATTTGTTAGCAGTATATCCAATAACATAACCCATTTGACCTAAACATACATAATACTCAAGAAATAATATAATTGATTTAACAGTGTCATTTCTATTACAACTTCAAGGATGAATTTAATGATGCAATTAGAGGAGATTGACCCATTTGGATTCAATGTCTAACCATTTACAGGCTATTAGTTTAAATTTCCATCTGTGGTGTTATGTTCAAACCAAACATTGTCTAAGACTTGATTTTAGGTGATCTTAAGATAGGGGAGCCTAAGATATATTTTAAATGCCCTACTTGAGATATAACTAGAGATAATATTGAATTTACTTATATGCATGATATCCCAAAAAATGGTTCTATTAACAAATAAAATTTTAAGAGATTAATACATGGCATTACCTCAAGATTAACCATTACCTGGTGGAGACCTTGCTCTTTGATTGGTAGTAAATCATCTATATATTACTTGGCCTTTGGAGAGAGTTCATATTTATTAGAATATGAATGGATTAATTCAACCTCTTCCTAGAGCATCAAGTAATGTGTAAATTTGAAGTTTAGGGTGCTCTTCTCAAGTATTATATCTTTGTATTCTATCAATCCTGAAAATGAGTATGGGGAGGGGATTGAGGGCTTACCCTATTTTGATGAAGAGGGCATTTTTCTCCTTTGATTTTTGTAATTCAATTGATATCCTAGATTGGTTCATTTTGCACTTGTTGGCTAAAGAAAATTTGGGCTTGTTGGACAATGGGAAGCTTGAAAATACACTTATTTAATTGAAAGAGCAATAACAAAGTAAATCCATCTTATCGTAAATTTTTCTATATATCACTCTTAGGCCTGAGTATTGAATGTATTCATGTACCTTCAATGAAGATAATGAAATTTTGATTTTAATGTGTATTTTATTTTGAATGCGCTAGTCAGCTTTGGTATGTGACCTTACTTATCAAATAGAAATCATTCATTAATTCTTTGTGTTTAATCATTACTTTTGAGACAACTATTATTCATTCATTAAATTACTTCATTTTTATGATATCGATCATTCCCCTTTATGTTTTGGCCATGCCTTATCTAGATAGTGCCACTTCTTAGGTCCTCATTAATATGTCCCTTTAAAAAATTTGTTGGGTAGGTCCCACAGTGGTGAGTTAACATGATCAATCCATGTCCCTAATCTCAGGGTACTAAAAGCATAGAAGCTTAGAGCATTGGACTGGTTTTCCTTTTGATTTAGATTTTTTTGTGGTTACAGATCACTGTGATCGAGATACATGCAATGATCTCAAAATCTTGGAGACTTGCAAGCTCAGGATCATTAGATTATAGACCTAGAAACAACCGAACTTTCTCATGGATGTGAATTATCATGAATGTACCAAGTTCTGATCACTCATAACCCTAGAGGATTGAAAGCTTAGAAGCTTGGCATATGAGAGTGCAAAACCATTAAGTTTGGATATTAAATGGATGATTTATTTGAGTTTACATTTTAATGTGATTATACCACACACAAATTTTATGGATCTCAAGAGACTTGAGAGCTCGAAAGACTTAAAATTCTCACAATGAAAAAATCTTGTAATCATCCATAGCTTCAAAGACTTAGAAATTTTTAAATCATCCAAGGCTTCAAATGATGCGAGAGTGATACATGCTACAACTAGATGGAATATTCAATGTGGGTCTAATTAAATGAAATTAATGGTTTTTGGCTGTTAATCCTACAATCCAAAATATATAAACTAGGACATAGAAAGATTAGTTCCATTATCTTGCAAGTCAGAACATCATATTAAAGTAAAATTAATGAAAACATAAGGTGTTAAATGAATTAAAATACTAATTTAAGCTTGGATTTTTATAATTTGAACTTATGTAATGCTGGATTTTTTGGAAATAACCCTAGATTAAAAATATATGATATCTTAGTCATAGATCTTTAGGCTTATGGCTCCCCAAATAAGGGTTTTACAATAATGGGTCCATGTTTTATTTATTTTTTTAAAATGGGGTGTGTGTGTTAGGGCACAATAAATGTAAAATCATAGGGGAAAATATTAATGAGTATTTTGAGAACCCAAAATTTTATAAATATATTATGACAGAACTTTAGTCTTAACAAAGAAAGAATAAGAAAATCTAAATTATAGAACAAACTCTTACTTTATGATGAAACACACTAACCTTCCCATTTTTTGGATTAGTGTGTGATATAATGAAATTAATTTCTCTTGGTCATGAATATTTAGATGTAGACCTGAATAAAATTTTAGGTTTTATTTTAACTTTTGACCTTAAAACCAATAAAAAATGAAGCATAGGCATTGCTCTACTACCAACCAGGTATCCATAGCCTCAATAGAGATGCCTCTGGTTCCAGCCAAAGCCTTGTTCTACTTCCAACCAAGTGACCATAGCCCTGATGAAGTTTACTTGAATCGCCTATCCTCAATCAATCTTTTTTATTTTGAAAACATCGATAGAGAAAAGTTAGGAATCACCTTTGGCTAGGTGTGTAGATAATAAAATTTATTGGTCAATATGTCCCTATCAATGTGTATCTGGTCATATGTTTATCATATTCTACCCAAGTTTTAGTATATGATAGTGCAGTGCATATTTAGAAAAGGGAAGGTTTTTTAAAATTTGCATGAGTATATCAAATCAAGTGCCAATAGTTGAGTAATCTTATTCAATCTAAATAAGACAAAATTTAGTCACAATACATACCTCAACTCTATAAAGTTTATTACTATTAGAATAAATTTCTATGAGAACAATTACACTCTCTTTAGGTATTATCCCCTTGATTTTGGCATATCCTTTCATATTTAGTTTAGGAAATTGTTTGAGATAGTTATGCAACTTAGGAAACTAAACTAAAAGCACAGAAATAAGCTATCAAAAAAAGAGAAACTACCCTAAAGGAAAACAAGTGGAGAAAGCAAGAAATTTAATCTAGAAAATATGAAATATAGTCTATAAAATTGGGAATCTAATCTAGAAAGTAAGAAATTTAATCTAGAAATTAGGAAATCTAATATACTCCTACTCTAAATCTCCATTTATAGTTTACTCTAATGCATCTCCAGTTGGATTGGCCATGAATTAATGTTTAAAATACTAACCATTAATTGGAAAGGTGAGGTCTTTACATTGTATGTCTTTCAATTAAAAGATATTATTTCAAAGGATTTTAGATATTTGATATGGTTCAATCCATAATGGAGTGAACTTGTCATGTTGACCTTTCTTCTTATGTTATCTATCCCAGAGGATCACTAGGTCTAAAACCCTGAAAGCCTTGATTTTAGATCTCTCATCAAACCAAAATTTTATAATATAATGATGTTTATTGAAGCTGTGTAGTGCTTCAATTATTATGCCTTCTAATTAGACTATATCGAGTAGTCTATAATTTATGCTCTTATCTTAACCTATATACTTTTGCATAAATGGATACATTGGTATTTTGAGATTGATGGGGAAGACTAACTATTATCTATATACTAGAAAAAAAGGTGAAGTCTTAAGATCTTGCCCGTGCCTAGTTCTATCTACCTATAGTGCATATTTAAATAAGAGACACCATTCTCTTAGTTTATTTTGTGAAAAATTCTTTATGGCATCCATCAGGTTCTTATTGGTAGAATTAGCTATTCCATTTCCATGTGGGTAATGATTTAAATAGAACTTAAGGGTGATTTGATTATGGTAGGTCCATTATTAAAATTTAATAGATTGGAATGTTGGACCATTATCACAAACCAATGAAATGGGTATGCCAAATCTAGTGACTATGTTAAATCTATGGCTCATGAAATCTTAGTGGAAATAACCTCTATCCACTTGGTAAAATAATCAATAACTATGAGGACAAACTTGTGTCCTACTAAATATTTCATATTTATTACCCCAATAAAGTAAAATCCCCATTGGCTAGAAGGGCATCCTTCAATGAATAGTTGTAAAAGCATACCAACATTCACCTCTCTCTTTGTAAACACATGGCACTCATGGAATATTATAAATTGGTTATGGGCATCCTTGAAGATTTTATGCCAGTAATAACCCATCCTTAGAATTTTATGAGTTGTATTATTTTCAGAGGGATGCTCAATACCAACCTTATGATGTAGGTTATCTAGGATGTCCTTAGATTCCTCTTTAAAAACACACCTCAAGTAGATGCCTTCATAGTTATTTATATAAATGAACCCTTTCTTGATCATGAAATGAGTCGATTTGAGCTTGAGGGATCACTTTTGATCTCTATTCAACTTTGGAGGGCATGTTCCTATAAGCAAGTAATGGATGATATGTGATTACCACTCCCCTCTTATCACTTAGGCTTCATTTATTTATTCAATGTGGATGCATGGGTCATTTTGAGTCATTATCATGATGAGGTCCTATCCTCTCACCATTTTAATTGCTCTAATTTCAAGGTCAAACTCATGAAGTTTGACCATCTACTTCCCTCTCCTTTCTCCCAATTCGTTCTAGCTAAGCATGATTTTAATGGTTGGGTCAGGAACAATAGCATGCCTTATTTCAAATAATATAATGTATGAATTTTTTGATGGCCTTGATCAAGGAATATATGTGCATATTAAATATGGAATACTTTAGTTTCACATCCTTCAAGTTGGTACTAATAAAGGAAATGAGATACTCATTATCTTCCACCTTTTACATTAATATCACAATAATGGTATGTTCTGAAGTGAATGAATAAAGATATAAATCTTTATTGAAATTTGAGATGATGAGGATTGGGGATTGAGGGATTGACATTTTGATGTCCTAAAAATATTTTTTGGGCTCTGTTGTCCACTCAATCTTGGCATCTTGTTTCATCATGGCATTTAATGGTTTGACAATTTCTACAAACCTAGAAATGAACTTTCTCATGAATTTGATCTTGCCAAATAAAGACTTTAGATATTTATTTCTATTGAGTGGAGTTAACTTAGAGATGGCTTGGATGTGGTCTGGGTTGATAGAGATCCCTTCTTTATTGATAATATGGCCCAATAATTTTCCTTTGGTAACTCTGAAAATACATTTTTTGGAGTTCAAAAAAACTCCATACCTTCTGCACTTGTCTAAGATGTTTTATAGATGGCCTACGTGGTCATATCTATTCTTGTAAAATAATCCATGTAGATGATGATGTACTTATCCACCAGCCTTTGAAAGGTAAAATCCATCACTCTCTAGAAAGTGGCTCTTGCATTGATGAGGTAGAACTACATCCTTTTATATACAAATGTTTCACATTTGATGGTGAAGGCAGTCTTCATCTTAGCCTCTATGTTAAAAAAATACTTAGTTGTATCCTAAGAATCCATCTAAGAAGTCCACATCATATCTGAACCACTCACCATCTATATTACCTCATCTAGAGAAGGTAAAGGATAATTTTCCTTTATTGAGGCTCTATTTAAGTTCCTAAAATCAACACACAACCTAAATTATTCATTATTTTTATTGATTGGTATTAAGTTGGCTACCCAAGTTGAGTACCTAATTGGGTAAACAATTTTGACATCATAGAGCTTTTGTACTTTGGTCTCTATGATAGTTTCTAGCCTAAAAGGGATGGTGTGGGTAATGACCTTTAGATAAAATATCTCAGGTCATCATATGTCCAATAAATGGCATATTTTTAATCTATAAGAAACCCATTCATCCTATATTTTTTGTCCTATATTTTTTGTTTTCAATATAGCTTAGACTTATATTCACTAGTTGAGGAGTTTGGTCAATCTCCAAGTTTTCTTTGGTGAAGTCAAACTAAATTGCTTTCATCTATTTATGATTTTGGGCCTAAAGTTCAATGTCAAAATCTTATTCCAAGTAAACCATGCCCAAGGGGATTCAGTTTTATTTCATATGTAGAACACACTCTTCACCCATATCTTTAGTCTACATAGTTTAGATATTCTCTTAATCTATTATCTGGGCTTCAAAAGCTTCTGAACTATTCAATAACTATATGATTTGTTGATCATTATCAAAAACCTATAAGTTGTCCACATTATCAGGAATACAAGGGAATAACACTAGTTACACTAAAACTTTATGCATTTTTATTCTTGAAGTGGTTCCAAATTAGTAGTAGAGGCTGCCAACAGATACTCTGTTTGATTCTTTTCTCTTGGGATGGCCTTGATGCCAAATGATTCAAAGGATTCAATCAAGTCCTAATATTGGTGTTTATACTTATTTAGGTATGAAAGCTTGCACTATTACTTATATATGATCTAGTTTACAACCAATTCAGAGTCATCAAACACTATTAGTTATTTGGAATTTTAATTTAATGTGAATTATAGACCTAAGATTAGGGTTTCATAATCAACCCTATTGTTGGTGTAGGGTAAATACAACATGGAAGCAACTAGGTATTGTTTTCATTCTATGTCCTTCAGGACAACACCTGCACAAAAACCTTGTTTGGATTGAGCCCCATTGAAGTGCAAAGTCCACATTTAAGGACCTTTAAATTCTTGTTCATATAATTATTATTTAGTGGTGAAAGTATACGTGCTTGTATGTGTTGATACAAAGTCAAATTAGTTTTTCTTGGTGTTGTACTCAATAATCAAGTAATTCATTTTGTGCTCTTTGTATAACCTAATTTGGTTTGGTACCCATTTCCAAGGCAACCACATGTGGGAGAAATCTATGGCCATGTACCCAATCAACATTTTTGACCAATCTCAGCTTAGTAGCAAACCATATGCATCTAGAATGGCAATGAACATGATATCAATAATTTGATGCACATGTGGATATAATTCCATTTGTATGTGCACATTTGTAAATTATCCAACACATGGGACTAAGGATTTATTGAACTATAGTATCACTCTTTTGGACTTGTCGAGAATCAAACCTAACTTTTAGTAAATAACCATAAGCATCACATTGGATGATTCCCTAGAATCCACTAGGTAGTTATGTACTTTTTTAATTTATCAAACATTCAATTTTCTAATAGGAATGAATGTATCTTGAGTTTATCTTTATGCATCATTACATTTACATGGGTATTTTTGGATTTGTCATAAGTCCTCCCTGTCAGGGCCTTATGTAGTAGCTTCCTTTGTTCAATGATTTGAACTAGCTCACAAAGATTGATATTGGATTTAATTTTTTTCATTGTTTAAAAATATTATATCCTCCCTTACCTTGAAGTTAGAAACTTTTTGGTTGATCATTTTCATTAGGAGGAGGATAATGTTCCCTCTTAGGTGGAGGTGGATTATCTCTGAATGAAGGGGGTGGATTGTTTTTAGCATTCGAATCAAGAGGGGTAGTAGCACTATTATTGGGATGAGTTTAATAAGTCATGGGATACTTTATTCTTAGGTTATAATTATCCATAACCTATTGATATGGCTGGAAAGCATGAACCCCATTGGTGTTATCCTTAGGATCATTATCATCTTCCCCTAAGAAGGGGAAGACATAGGTGTTAAATACCATAGCCTTGCTAAGGTTACCAAAATAATCTAATGAAGAAGGTTTTTGTTGATTGGCATTATTTTATTTCATCTTTTCTTCCTACTAAAATATTTCAAAAGTAGTGCAAAACTTGATACAATCCAGTTCCCTGTGTTATGCAGTTTTATGGACAAGACACTAGTTTGGAAGAGCTGTGTCCATGATGTTGATCTATGATTTTTTTTTAGATAAAACATAATGTTCATGATTTTTTTATAATCATGTTTTACCTATAGAAATCATAACCCTAATTATTTTGATTATATTTCTATCCACTTATATGGCCCATATGTTTCTGCATGCTAAGAAATGCAATACTTAGTTTCTATACAATCCTCTAGATGGATTCCACCTCTATCTTAGTTTAGTTGGGATAATTGTCATGTGTGTAATTTATATTAAATAGTACATAAGTTTGACACTAGATCTTATGGTTATAATCATAATTTTTCAATAAACTAGGATGTTGATTTTAGGCAACATGGGTTAATGACAATTGGTTGTGCACTAGGGTTTGGTTCTATGCCACAACATTCTGATTTACATTAGGGATTAGGATGAAAAATAGGTAGACATGCCCAAGACTGAGTGGAGGTAATTATTTTTGTTTCTACACATTGATTGCTTTCATTTAAGCTAATAGTAAAGTATCAATGTTGATATCCCTATGCACAAACATAATAGTTATGGAATCTAGGGAGTTTTTATATATTTCAATGGCTAATGGCTCATTAGGCTGATAGGCACATTCCAATATACTAAATATATTTTAAAACTGAGTGTTGAATGCTTATATTATCTAATTGGGATCTTGTTTCATGATGGCAAAGTGTTGATAGATAAAAATTGCACTGGTAACTTGGCCAAATCAAGCTAAGAAGGTATCTTGACATTTTGTACAGGTTGTAATTGACCCTTTTGGAATATTTGGAAACCAGTCATAGGCTACTTATTGTGAATTGAAAGGAAATATATTACAATCCATGTCCTCTTGAATTATATTCAATATCCCTAAAGTGGATTTAAAATCTTTTATATGTTATTACATAGTCCTTCCTCCTGAGGGGGAGAAAGAAGGAAGATGTTTCTCTAGGTTTCTAAGAAATTCATGCATTGCTCTTGTGACATTGATAGTTGATCCAGTTAGCTAAGTTAGGGATTGAGGTGGGGGATTGGCTAGAGGAGGAGGATTAAGAGGTGGATTATTGAGATGGGCCATCTGAATAATGGAAGATGAGGTTATCTTCTTGGGGATGATGATTTTGCCCTAGGTTTTCTATAAAAAACTATATTATACCTAACCTTTCTATGGATCTCTAAAGGTGGTTGCAATAGGTTATTATCTGAGGTTAACCTTGTTAGTCTTATTACCTAGTGTAACTCAAGTGATCTTACTTAGGATAGAGGTAGAGGACAAAATCCCTCCTTCTACTACCAATTTAAAACTTTTATTTATGTGTGTTTTATACACACCCAAAAATTTCCTATGAGGTTGCCTCCAATGTTATGGGATCGATGAATAGACTAAATTTAAGACATGAGTTGTAGGGTAATAAATTTTATAACAACCTCTTGGTAGAATAATAGTGAGTGATAAAGATTTTTTACTGTAGGTGAATTGGATATGAGTGAACCCATATCTATTTAGAGTGGGTGTAAAGATGATGATTCTAACTAAGGTGGGTATGATTTCAAAATAAAATTAAAAAAGAGTTAAAAGTAAGGTAGAAAAGAGAGCCTATGGGAACCTAAGGACAAAACCTTTTAAGACTAGTATTTGAACTCAAATAGGAAAAAGAATCTAAATCAATTCTTGTTGCAAGTTATTATAGCACACAAATAATCAAATACAGTGAAGAGTCAAAGGAATCATAACATAGTATACTTCAACATTCATAAATCAAAGGTTGCCTAATTTTAAGATTATTATTGCAAATCTACAAGAGGATTATGATAAACATGGAAAATATATTCAAATCAGCTATAGCTAAAAATGAAAGACTGTATTCTAAAATAGATAACCAATACACAATAAAATAACTAATATACTAGAATGATGGAATGTCTCAAGTAACCCATAGAATTAGATAAGAATCAATATTTACCCATAGAGATCAAGTCAAGAAAAACTTATTTGAATTACTTATTAATATGAATAGCCAAAATTCTCCTCCTTTTAAGACTAGGAGGTTACATGTATTTATAAGCTTGGGATGGGGAAGGCCTCATATCTTTAATCTTCACCTAAAATTACAAGTTCAAAAATAGAACCTTTCTTTCAAAATCATGCAAAGATGAATGTATAATGATAATACTCAAAATAAAATTCACAGATAGAAATACAATATGCATGTAAAATAAATAGATTGGGAACTAAATTCCCATCTTGGTAATAACCATGCAAATACATAATCATTCTAAAATTGAAGTGTGTATGCAATGCTATTAACTAGAAGCATTGATGGAGATATTACAGTTACAATTGTGGTAAGGACTAAGAGTTTTGTGAATAAAGGGGGGCACTAAAAACTAGTTGTGTACATGGGCCGGACCCAAAATTGGCTTATTTATATTTTCTCTCTTCAACCAGTGCATAAAATACATTAATTTCTTTATCTATTATTTCAAAATATAGCAACAAAGGCTTCAAAATTCTGACTACCTTAGCTATTAATATTTCTTGATCTGTCTCTGAGCTATGGAATTCAACTACTAAATCCTTTGCTTTTGTTAAATTTTTTTAACAAAACTAACCAATTATAATGGTTTTTTGTTGGTTTTATACACATTACCTTCCAATTTTTATTTTATTTTTCAGTAGCTGAGTGGAGAAGGTTCTTAAAATTGATTCTACTAACTAGATTCCCTACTTGGGTGATTACCTTAGTTACTCTCATATCTCCCAAAATTTGTAGTGCTTCAATTTCATGACTAATAAAAAGACCCATTAGTTTCTTCATTTTTGTGCCAATTTAAGGAGGCATTCCTCTTGCAATTCACATACTTTAAAAACTGAGAAACATCCATGATGGTCATGAGGTTCAGTTGATCAAAATCACTAATCCTAGAATATTGAACTAGGAAATTCAATCTTCTTTTTTTATCCTTCATATTATTCCATAGTGTAATAATATCTACTCTATGAGCCTGACTACCTTGCCTAGACACTTTGATATTGAACAAAATATTGTATAAATTTGTAGATACACTCTAAACATCAACAATAAATTCTTGATGAGCCTATGTAATTTGCATTTACTTCCACATTTTCAAGGCTTACTTAGTACTCTAGTGAATTTCCATCATTACCACCCCAATGGAATCCACAAAAGTGTTGAAATCCTCAATATCTTCAGTAGGGAAATTGGGATTTCTTTTAGGATTCTTGGTTAAAGAGAACAAGTTTTCTCTTTGTTCAAATTCCACCTTACCTTTTATTCTTACATTAAACATCTTCTTTTTCCTCACTCTTTTAATAGTCCCACTTTCTTTGTTGAACTGAGTGGAGACTATGGGTAGATTTGCATTTCATCTATGACTTTATGCATCTAACTTACCCATTGGGGAATAATAAGCTCTCTCATTTCTTCTTCTTGAGTGAGATCATTAGAAGGGATGTCATCATAGTGGTTGGTAGGGAGGCACTTATTTGAATAGGTATTTAGGGAATTTTATGGCCTACCATTTCCCATGGGGAGGTTTTTTTCATAGGTGTTACCTCTGCAAAGAATCTAGTTAAACTTGGAGTTATCTCCAAAGTCATTATTACTTTAGGCATGGCCCATGGTTGGGGAATGGAAAGTTTTATTTGGGTCAAATTTTTCTTGGGAGACATAGAATTTATCAAAATGGAATGCCCTAGGAGTCATTATTTTTGGATAAGAAATGACAACTAAATCAACACTAGTACTAATAAAATTATATGATACAACCCTACACGTTAATGAAGGTAAACTTGCATCTGGAATATCTATATTAGGAACTAAAGAAATAATTGAAGATACTACCTCATCTAATATTCTGACTTTGTTTTTGTGTGAGGCCAACTAAGGTGTCTCTTCCTTCATGCTCACCTAGACTCAAAGACTTGGTCTTTTTCATCTCAGCTTCTTTATTATCTGATTGTGCCACACCCATTTCCTTATCTTCTTCATCTAAAAGATAATCAACCAAATATATTAATTATTATATTTATTCATATTCTCAAAGCTCCATTATATTATCTACATCATTTTACACCTCCTTGGTAGCTTCTTCTATAATAGGGTTTCCAAGTGATGGCTTCTCTTCTAGTTTTTTATCCTAGGAGGGAGCAAGAGAGTCTTATGCTTCCTTTAGTAGGTAAAAATGGGTGGAGTAGAAGGTAGATGAGATGTTTGAGGGGTTGTGGGAACAACTTTGGTAAGAAGTGAAGTTGAAGGTGATGAAGTGGAAGGAGTGGAAGGCACAAGGATTATTTGAAGGGACTTAGGTGATTGTAGAGAGTCAAGGTTAGTTGGAATTAAAGTGAAATATATTTGTATAAATTTAGGAAGGCATACTTGGGTGAATGTAGTAAGAGGAGGTAAATGAGTCATCATAAGACTGATCTTATTTTGTTCATCTGAGGAAAAAAATGACCTCTTTATTGTAGTTATTGTGCATAAGACCTACACATGTGAAACTAGTGAAGTAGAAGGGACTTGAAGACCAGTAAGTCCTCTAAAAATATCCATTATAAGATTAGGATTTGATTTCTTCTAACTACTAGATTCATGTGGTTTCTCTTATGTAGCTTCTATTGAAGGGGAATGAGATTGATCTGGTGGTTGAGATCCCTATGGTGGAGATGGAGGCCATTGTTTACTCCATGAATTTTGGGCCTCTTCTTATTTTTCCTCTAGGTTGTATTATAAGGCTTGGGAAATTATCATAGACATTGACTTGTCTTTCATCTTTATCCACACTTCCAAATCATCTGAGGCACTTAATAAAATATGATCATGATCATATACCTAGTGATTATAAGAGACATGAACTTTCTTATTTTCTTCCTAGGGTCCGATTATCTAAAAGTTTTAAGATGTAAGATGTAATGTGTTCAAGCCTTACCAACTTGAATGAAACGTGACCTAGTCACATATTTATATTGTCTAATGTTGAAAAGAATCTTGAAGTAGTAGGCCAACTGTATTTGACCTAATTCATCATCAATACTATTAAAGACTTGATAGGCTATTTCTTGATCTAAAATATGATCCAAAACATGATGTGGTAATAGTAGAGGAGCAGTCTTGGTACCCTCTACTCAGATGATGGTTACATTTGGATATAACCAATAATCTCCCATTTTGCTAAGGTTTCGTGTTAGGTTTTTTGATAGTTTGGGCATCAGGGTGCCATGTATTGATTGCTATATATGATGATATACCTCATTACTTATCATTCTAATTTCATTCATGTACCTATGAATGAACATGAAATAAAAATCCTCTCTAACATTTTTTACCAAATATTCTTTTGAGGGTTGCCATTTCTAACCATAAGGCTTGTAAACAATGGTAATTACCATGTCCAACAAGTAAACATGATGTAGAAATTATTGTTCTTAGGCCTTCAATCAGGGTAGAGTATATGTGACTTAAATTTTTAAGAATATAACAAATAATAAAACCCATTTAATTAGAACATACCCAATACTTGAGAAACCATATAACCTATTTAATAGTTTCATTGTTATTACAACTTCAATTCTAAATTTAATGATGCAATTAAAGGAGATTTCCCCCTTTGGATTTAACCCTTGACCATTTGCAAGCCATTGCTTTAACTTTCTATCTACAGTGTTACGCTCAAGCCAAACATTGGTCAAGCCTTGATTGTAGGCTGTCTAAGGATAAGGGAGCCTAAAATATCTTTTTAACGCACTACCCAAATTTGTTTACATGCATGATATCCCTAATAGTGGTTTTATTAATGAATAAAACTTTCAAGAGGTCAATACATGGCATTACCTCAAGTTTATATGCCACCTAGTGGAGACCTTGCTCTTTGATTGGTAGCAAATCATCTATGAATTGTTTGGCCTTAAGAGAGAATTCATCTTCAGTAGAATCTGACTGATTAATTCAACCTCTTCCTAGAGCATCGAGTAATGTGGAAATTTAAAGTTCAAGGCACTCTTTTCAAATATTACATCTTTGTATTATATCAATATCATAAATGAGGATGGGGAAGGGACTGAGGACTTATCCTATTTTGATGAAGAGGCTATTATTCTCCTTTGGTCACTATAATTCCTTTGATGTCCTAGATGGGTTCATTCTATGCTTACTGGATGAAGAAAATTAGGGATCATTTGACATTGGGAAGCTAGAGAATGCCCTTTTTTAATTGAAAGAGCAATAACAAAGTGAATCCTTCTTATCATAGATTTTATATATATCACTCACAATCCTAATTATTAAATGTATTCATGTGCCTTCAATGAAGATACTAAACTTTTGATTTTAATACTTGTTTTAATTTGAATGTGTCTGTCAACTTTGGTATGTTCCCTTACTTACCAAATGATAATCATTTGTTAATTCTTTATGTCTAGTCATTAATTTTGAGATAGCTATCAATAATTCATTAACTTGATTCTTTGTCCTATTATCGATCATTCCCATTTATGTTTTGGCTGTGCCTTTCCTAGATAGTGCCACTTATTAGGTCCTTGTTAACCTAACCCTTTAAATATATTCACTATGTTGGGTGGGTCCCATAGTGATGAGTTAATGCGATCAAGCCATGTGGCCTAATCTTAGGGTACTAGAAGCACATAAGAGCATAGAATTAGACTAGTATTCCTTTTGGTGAAGAATATTTCATGGATGTGGGTGGAATCTCAAAGACTTATGTGCTCAAAACCATTGGATTGCAGACCTCAAAACTACTTAAATTTCCCATGGAAGTAGATTACCATAAATGTGTCAAGTGTTGATTACTCAAAACCATGGAGGTTTAGAAGTTTAAACTCTCAACACATGGGAGTGTAGACCCATTAAGTTTATCTATTAAATTGATGAAGTCTCTAAGTTTTCATTTTAATGTGAATATGCCACGTAGGGAATTTATGGAGCCTGGGAGAATCAGGAGCTTAAAAAACTAAACAACTCACCATGTAGAAATATTGTAATCATCCATAGCTCTAAAGATAAAAAAATTTCAATCATCTAAGGCTCTGAATGATGTGAGATCGACACATGTCACAACTATGAAGAATCTTCAATGTGGGATCAATTAGAGGAAATTAATGGTCTTTAACTATTAATCCTGTGATCTAAAATATATATACTAGGACATATAAAGATTAGTTCTATTATATTACAAATTATAACACCATATCAAAGTAAAATTCATGAAAACCTAATGTTTGAAATGACTTAGATTACTAGTTAAGCTTGGATTTTTATAATTTAAACTTATGTAATTCTAGATTTTTTGGAAATATCCCTAGATGACAAATGCATGATATCTTAGTCATAAATATTTAGGATCATAGCTCCTCAAATAAAGGTTATAATATAATGGGTCTGTATTTTAAAAGTTTTTAAAAAATGGGGTGTGTGAGTTACGGCACAACATGGAGTGCCTAAATAAACAAGGAGAGGGGTTCCTCGAGTTACAATACTGATAGCTATGAGATCACTAATGCCAACCCCCACACCCATACCTACAAGGTTAAGAGTGGTATCATGGGACATCGGGAGTCTAACAAGTGATATCACATGACACATTCCCATAATGGTCCAAGAGAATTTGTAGATGATGCAACTTTAGCCAAACTTTATCTATTTGACTTTGGATCTAGAGGGTAAGATAAGAACTCACTACAACTTTGTTACTTATAGAAATATCCTTTCCATATATTTAAGATTAAAAAATCCTTTATTTCTAGTTTTCTAAATCTAAAAAAGAATGTCATCATAGAAAATTTACCAAATTCTACTGTATCTTGCACAAAACAAGGCAAAGTCCCAAGAGAATAATTTAGGTTGGAATGGATTTAAGAGGGTGTGAATCCATATCTAAGTGTACCGAGCATGATGATAGAACCATAAAATTTATTTAAGGGTTTTTGGGTGGTGAAAAGCAAGGTAGATGGGGTTTGAGACCTCCGTTGCTTGAGTTGGTCACCAACAACTAAACCCTGCTAAATAATAAACCAAAGAAAATGGGATTTCTTAGGGTCAATAAGAGTTGAAAAAATATTATCAAACCTTATATATCATACAAAAATAAAATATGTATTGATTCCATCGATGATTAAGATTTTCAAATTCAATATGTTGAGGAGCCAACATATTATACCCCAGATGAAGAGAATAACGAGTAAAAGGCATAGCTGTAGGACACTACCAATCTTTCCATCAGGATATAAAGGAAGTAGCACCAATAAACTCAAGTTTAAGTACACCAAATCAAAAAATAAAATTATCTTATTTTAAAAAATGTTTCAAAGTAAAAACTAAATCATAAAAATGAATTTTGAGAAATAAATTCATAAATAGAATTTTAACCAAATTGCAACCATAATAATAAATTTTTAAAAATAATAAAAACTTATCTGAGTTATAAGCCCTTAATATTTTAAAACTTAAATCAATGCAAATATAAAAATAAATTTAATACTTACGTATAATGTAAATTAAATTTAGAGTCCAATCAAGTGTACAAAAAATATCAAAAGAATGTTCATTCAAGGTCAAGTTTAGTGCAAATCAAAACCATATGATTTAGATAAACTATGAAACAATAGAATAATTAAAATTTTAGATCCAAAATACATTGAAAATTTAAATTCAAAATATATAAAATCAAGACACATTAATGCCAATCCATTGTGTGATATATAATAATGAATATAGAATCAAATTATATTAATTCTATTCCACATGAATTTTATCTCAAATTAAGAGTCGGGCCATGTAAATACTTAAGGTAATGCAACATACAAATGAAATTAACAAAAAAAAAGGATTTATATTATTAAAATTCTGTATCCAAATCAGTTTGATATGAAATATTAAATTAATATAAAAATGGTCTAAAACACTCTCGAGAAAGTTAGTCAAATAAGAATGTATAATACAATTCCAAATGCACTATGCAGAGTAATTTAACCATTGTTGTAACATCCATAAAAATAGTAATTAAAATGATGTTTATGATCACACTTGGTGCTTGATTGGAATGAGTATATTTATAACACCCTTTTATGCTACTTCAAAATATTTTTTCATGTTTTCCATTTTATTAGATTAATATATCAATTACAAGTATATATCAAAACATATAAATATAATCAATAAACATAATAAACATATATGCTATCAGATTAAATATATTTGAATTACATAATAGTTCTAACTACCAATTTATGATTTTAAGGTTATTGATCATGACCTAAACACTTTTACAATTCAATGTAATAAGATTCCTTAGGGTTGAAATTACCCCCAAAATAAATAAAAAATACCTCAAAACCAATAAAAAATATATTCATTCACCTCAAATACATATATTTAAAATAAGTTGTTTTTTCCAAAATTTAAGATGTAACAGTTTTAAATCCCTTCTTGTTACTATCAAAGTGGGTCACAATTAGATTTACTAGATAGGATTAAACGGACGGATAAAACTTATATGGAGTAGTGAAATCTGAAAAGAAAATAACTCAAAAGAGGAACAAGTAAGTCTCTAGAAAAGAAAATTTACATTAATAAACATTAGCCAAAATGTACATAGGAAGGTTGTTTATATAGGTATAACATAGACAAGTCCCAACATCCTCATACATGTGGGATTATTTTCCATTTAATGACCTTTATTAAACTAAAGTAAGCTTGACTAGAATGTGTTGACAAAACCTAGTGGGTCAAAAGCCTACAACAACAACCCCTTAAGCATAGCTTAGGTGGTTAGAAGAAGTGGGTCCCAAAAAAAAGACATGATGAGGTATTCAAGTACATAGAGATGATCCCTCATAAGAGAAAGAAGATGAAACTTATCGATCCCCAAGAAGATCTCACAGATGAATATACCTACTCTCAGTGAAAGGTTTGGTGAATATATCAACAATTTGTTCTATTTCCTAGATGTAGCAAAGATCAATGACATGCTCATGGATGAGCTTCCAAATGAAGGCATGTGAATCTTGATATGTTTGGTCCATTGATGGAGGACCAAATTCCTCCAAATTTTGATTGTCCTTTGATTATCATAGAAGAGGGTTGTTAGTCATTGAAAATAGATGCCAAACTCAATGAGAATACTGTGAAGCCAAATAGCCTTAGTGGTAGCATCAAGTGCTCTCTATATTCTTTCTCTAAAAAAGATATAGTATTAGAATTCTACTTCTTATTTGACCAACTAATTAGACTTGAATCAAGAGAGAAATTTTAGTCGAAAGTATACTTGAAATTTTGAATGTCAAAATCCTAATCGGATCCTATATAACCAATCAAGTCGATGTTGATACCCACTCCATAGTGAATCTTGAAACTATGAGTACCCTGAATGTAGTGGAAGATCTGCTTAGTTTCTTTTCAATGTAACTCATGTAGTTCTTGTATGAATTTAGAGACCATGCCCACTACATATGAAATATCAAGTCTAGTGTGTGTAAGGTAGATGAGATTGCAAACAAGTTGGAAATATGAGGTAATATCAACCAATAGAGATGGGCAATTAGCCTCAAGCTTCACACTAGATAGAAAAGGAGTCAGAGTTGGCTTATAGTTAGCCATGCTAAACCATGCAATCAAATCAAGAGCATACTTGGATTGTCAATAATGATGTCTGAGTCAGACTGAGAAATTTAAATCTTGAGGAAGTAATACAATAAGCCCAAGTCAGTCATTGATAACTTGTCAGACAAAGCATTTTTCACTATTGTGATGGTGGATGAAGAACTCCTTGTGATCAATAAGTCATCCACATAGATAATCTGAATCAATAGTGAATCATATTCATAAATAAATGTAGACATCTCGATCAAAATTACATCGTGTGAATCCAAATGAAAGAATAAAGGAGTCTATATTGGCATACCAAAATTGAAGAGCCATTAGAGGAAATTTGGATTAAAAATAGTCTTCCTAAAAAAATCCTTAAAATATGAAATATGACATATGAAAATAATTAAAAACACTTAAAATATGACATCATCCCTTATGTTAAAATAAAAATATAGTATTCTTAATTTATTATATAAACCCTATACTAACTCACTTTGGTTAAATAACCTTACTTATTTTATTTCGTACCTTATTTTTTAATGGAAAGTTCATTGATTTTTTGGGTTTTTCACATTCAATAATTATAGAATGTAGTTTGCTTTTTTCTAAGAAACAAAAAAAAACCAAATTTTTATTACAAATAATAAAATAATCTTCAAATTTTATTCGGATGTAGTTGCTAATGCACTGGTAGACATGTATAGGTTTTTATACAATTTCTCTAAAGAAATATGTTTTCATGGATTGTGATGATTTTAGAAAATGGGCTTGCTGTAAAGGCCTTGGAGACTTTAAAGCAAATGAGCTTGTAGGAAAGTCATTGGATACATTTAATTGAGTGGATTTGATAGGTGTAAAACTCAACTTTACAACCTTTGCTAGCATCCTCTCGACTTGTGCAAAAATGCAAGCTTTGGAACAAAGTATGGATATCCATCAAAGCATAATGTAAATCAGAGTTTTTTATAATGTTAAATTTGATAGTGTCCTAATAGACATGCAAACGATTGATACCTCACCATTTTTCACTGGAAAAGATTGATTCCTATATGAATTTCACTAATATTAAACATTGGTTAGGAGGATATGTACGACATTGTTGATCCTGATGAATTGATTATGAAGATTTGTGAGAAAGATTCATAAATAATACACCTATGCCATAACTATGAGATGGATCTTACTCTCAATGATTTCACTCACGATGAACCAGTTTCTGATTTGGTTAATCTTCAACGCTGGGGGAGACATTTAACTATAGAGGAAAGAGAAATTACATTCAAAGTTTTTAATATTTTATGTATGAAGGTGATTTTCTTTTGTTTGTCCATTTATCTCTCAAAGATAAATTTTTATGTTGCACAAGGATTATATTTTGAACTAACATAACTAAAGGTAGAGATGGGGAAGGCACAAGCATTGGAGGCAAAACCTATAGCTACAAAATTGTATGTTGTTAATTTCAAAATTAAAGTTGATGATTTATGGTATGCTATTATGTTTCAAGCAATTTTGGGGAAATGTTTTAATCTTGCAGTCCAATTTAGCACCTACCATTTAAAACTATAGAATGCTTATATTTTTTTGACTAGAATTATGGTTTGTAGAGTTATATAAGTTTATTTATTTATTTATAGATCGAATGATTATTTTAGATCAAAATTATGTAATTCATTTTAACATCAATTGAAACTTTGAATGGCAGATTACAAGTTTTTAACCATAATTCTCCATCATATATGGAAGTAGAATTACAAACCTTGAGGAATCAATGTGATTGTTACAAGAAATAAATTGATCTCCTTATGGAGCAAGTTCCTACTGCTGAGCAATAAGTTGACAAGCAGAACAAAATTGCCAAGATTCAAAAGAAAAATACAAAATCCCAATTATCATTAAAAAATCTCTAAAGACAAATTTGACATGTTTAATTTATAGAAATTGTATACAACTATTTACATCAATTAGTAAATAGCCACCTATTTTTAGAAAAAGTTTTTGAAATAATAATGTGCTAATATGTTTTACCTGTAGAAATGGAGAAAGGAACTTAGAAGGCTTAAATAAGTTGATAAAGAGAGGGATAATTTATTAACTAGGCTAGAGGTAATTTATGTGATTTATACACTTTTCTATGGCTACTTGAATGTAATACCATGAATAAAATTTCTTACTATATTTGTATGTAGGAAACCTTAAAGAAAAATAGAAGTTTGAAGCAAGAATTAGTAATGTCAGTATGATTTGGGAATGCCACCAAGCAAAGTGAGAACAAATTTAGGCCAGTGATTCATTTGGTGTTGCATCACAACTAATTGATTGGCCTCAAGCATGAAAATAATAAAGGATATGGTGGTACTGGTTTGGAATATAAAAGAGCTCAGGAAATAAAAGGAATGCTGGTTATTTTTGAAAATTTGTGTGAAGATAAGCAAGAGGATGAAGCATCCAGATGTTGGTGAATGATAACGGAAAAAAATATTGGAGATAACTTCATAGTCAATCTCTCAGGGATAATGATGAACATAGTGATTAATGTGCTAGCATATTTTAATTCAAAAGAGTGTCACATAAATGAGAATGAATAACTAGACAAGAAGAACTGGGAGAACATTGGTGTGCACCATCTAGGTGCTTATGGGGACCTAAGTGGATCGAAGTGATGTTCAAAACAAATTACAATAACCAGTATATGTTTATTCACTTAATGTAATTATTTACAAGCAGTCCATTCATGAAAATGCATAAATTGTTCTCTATACATAGATACATTGTTTTAAATAATGAAAAAGAGCTTTAAAAACCCTCTTGAAAGTTGTTCAATTCCATGAGTGGACTAGTTGTAAGGAATTACAATTAGTGAATAAAGATAGACTGGTTATTGTAATGTATCCCTTTCACAATGCACAAATTTTTCTCTATACATAGATACATTATTTTAAATAAGCCTTTTTAGGCTTAATGCATGCTTAGATTTTATATACCTATAGGTTCGAAGGATTGTGAGTTACAGCCAAAGGAAGTAAGATTGATCAATGGTTTTAAGTGAATGTATTAAGAATCTTCATTTTGGATATTTACTTGAATATGCTAGCACACTACATACCACTCAAATGGTTGAATAATCCCTTCAAT
Organism: Torreya grandis; assembly: GCA_037957365.1. NCBI lineage: Eukaryota > Viridiplantae > Streptophyta > Pinopsida > Cupressales > Taxaceae > Torreya > Torreya grandis. The sequence continues at coordinate 2,748,117 of JARHVA010000415.1, forward strand.
TTAAAAGAAACACAAATAAGGAAACTCTATCTTGTACTCTGTGATGCACCAATCAAGAAATGAAGGAATACCAAGTTCTTAAGAAGTGGATTGTTTCATTGTTGAGATAGTGATGTAGAGGAATTAGGAAGAATTTTTCAAACAAACATCTCAAGCTTCTGGTTTGGTCAAAGGTCTCATTTAATGTTTAGATTTATCTTGATACTTCTTTGTCTCTCAAGATATTCCTTTGATCCTTTCAATCAAAACTCATTTTTAGTACTTTTTTACCCTCAGTCTATCCTTATTGATAGTTTTTATCTCTATCCATCCACACTTTATCTCTTTACATTCACTTCATGTGCAAACATTCCCTTACACCTTTCTCTAGCTCTTACTAGGCATCACCTCTTTGGTATTAAGGGCTATAACTTATTTTAGGATTCAAGAGTATTATAAAAATATTTTAATGGTCTTACCTGGTCTCAACATACCTATATACACCTTTTTTAAACTGTTAACTCACCCTTCCTATTCCTTCTTAAGCTTCTCAATCTCTTGACAAGACTTGTATGGGCTAGTGGCCCTGTTTTGGCCTTTTGTATTTTTTTTTAACAATATAGGATTTATTTTCTAGATATGATCACTTAAAAAGAGTTCCCCTATCACCTTTGAGTTTCTTGTAAAGTTTTTTTCCTTTACTCCACTTGTATCTACCCTTTCCTTTATAAATTCTTGCACTTTTATATCATTTTATCCCTCCTTTGTTTCCATGGAGCTAAAATATATAAATTTCATACCTCTATGATGAAGAGGTATTATTGAGAAGTCATCAACAACTTCATCATCTGGTTCTCTATCAACTGATCTCATATATTTGATTTTTTGCTCTTGATTGTTCTTACTTTGAACTAGTTTCAGTGTCTTTGTCTTCTTTCAATAGATTCCTTGGGTGTTTATGGTTAGAAATTAAAATAGAGGCACTTATGTATGATATTATATTTAAATTATTATCATTTAAAATTTTTTCTTACCTCATTAGGTTCCTTTTTATAAACAAACTTGCTTTTATACCCTCACTAGCCTTTACTAGTTATCCCCTTTAAGTATCAAGGATCCAAAACTTGATTTAAGATTATAAGAGTCAAATTAATTTCATTTTTATTATCTAAGGATAATATCATACATATCTCATCCCAATTTAATTTCTTTATTTTCTTTTCAACACCCTTTTCTTCCTAACAAGCTCACTAGGACTTTCCAAGCTAATAGCCTCATTTAAGCAATTCCTCTTTATTTCACCAATTCAAGCTTCCTTTCCAAGGTATAATAAAATTAAAGGGATATATTTATACCTTTTTATGTTTTTCCAAAGTATCTTTACCTAACTCACCCTCTATCCATTAATTTTTTTGCAAATCCACTCGCTTTAAGGCCTAATTAGGCCTCTTTTCTTGACATTATGCTATAATCCATATAATCCATAATCGTCTCGACTTAAAACCACTTTGATATTATTTAATATTTAAAAATAAACTAAAATACAATTTTTTACCATTTTTTTGGGTGGAAACTCTTGTTTCAAGCCAAACCTTAATTCTAGTGTTTTCCTAGGTCTATAAAGGCCGTGGGTCTTCAAAAATCTATATCTTGAGGTAGATGAAACATCAAGAACTCTAATGACCTTTAAAAGTTATATTTATTCATCATATACATTTCCAAATAATTTTTAGGGTTGAATCAATATATTTAGTATTCAAATTTCTCAAAATACAGTCAATGGTCTATGTTTTTCCTAACTATGCATGTAATTTTGGGATTGTCCTTGATCCTTTCCACAAACCCTTCTCTATCTAGAACATCCTTGATGTCTTCCTATTTTAACCCATCTTAACCTTATGTATCTCAACCTTCATACCCATTTCCATAGTCTAATCTCAACTTCTTTAACTTAGATTCATTCCTTGTTACACTACAAATAGGGTAGACTGTGTTTACAAGGTTTTTATGTTCAAAACTCACTCAGATGGTTTCAAATTCCTATCTAACTGTACCATAAGATTTTTCCATATTTATATACCCTATATACTATCTTCATATAATCCATTTATTCTCATTTGTTCCTTGTACGTTCTTTATACCTAAATTACTAGTGTGACTGTGACAAGGGTTTCATTCAAGAATTTTGTAAACCCACTCTTATTTAAACATTTAAAGACCTTCTTTTCTGTTGAGACTATTACATTTCCATCTAGTTATCAATGACCAATTTCACTTCCCTTTGAGAACATAAGTTTACTCAGACCTGTCAAGTGGAAACATTTTCTAAAGATGATATACAGAACACATAGGTTATTAGACATACCTTGTTCTCATTCAAGTACTTACCTTGATTATTGCTACATTTGTTTCTTTTAGTCATGGTTCCCTACTCTCTTCATGTCTTCAAATTGAACTATCATAGGAGTCTGTAGGGTTATGAATAGAAACACTATTTTGTTACTCCCACCTAAATTGATTCCCTCGATCTATTAGAAGACTATATGACACCAATACATTAAAAAAATAGGGATTAGATAATCTTCTCCTACTTATCTTAGGATAACAACCCCAATACTCTTTTACCCAAATTGTAGCCAACAATTATTATTCAAACTAGAATGCCACATCATCCTACAATTCTTACACAAAAAACAAGTATTTTTCCACAAGGACTTTTAAAATGTATACCAAGAATAATTTTCACAAAAACTTGTTTCTTCTTTATTTCTTGCATTATCAAAAACATTACAAATTTGTCCTTCATGGGACTGTATTAAATTTTTTGGAGGGTTTCATACAATAGTTTTCATCCTCAGGTCTTCTTCCATCTTCTTGGATATTTCTCTCAATCTCTCCTCTTTCTAATATGACAACCTACCTCAATACCATGACCATTATTTTTTTTCATTTCAACGTAGAGTCTTAGGTGGTTACCTTACTAGTGACAAGGCATAACTACCTAAACATACAAAGGGATATTTTTCCTTTATTTACATGACTTGTCATAAGATATAAACATGTTTGTATTCCAATCCTTTGTCTCATGTCTTTTTTAGACTCCTAAACCAACTTGGCTCACACAAACACTTCAAACATACAAGGTGACCCTCTTAGTCTTTATTACACTATTTGAATTTTCAAATTCTTGCTTTTGTGGGGGGGAATACTATAAGCTATATAACTCATCCTAATTACTCTAAATGGACATTAATGACTCTAATGGACCTAATTAGGTCTTTAACACACTTTGACTCTTAATTTGATCATTGTTTGGTCACCAAATGGATAAAACTCAAAAATGGTATTTGCATGGCTTGATGCTCCTACATCACTCTGCCAACTCAAAACCATATGGAAAACATTAATCAACTTTAGAAGAGTCAAACTACAAATTTTTATCCATTTTCCATGGTTAGAACTCGTTCTACATGCCAAACCCTAAATCTAGGGTTCCTAGCTCATTGTCCTGGCTAAGATCAAACAAAATTCAACAACTTTAATTTTATAAGGTTTCAAGGATTCAAAAAAAATTAATAGGGTATATTTAACCTTATTTTAAATTTTCCAACCTATATTCATTGATATAACTATTAAATGTTTTAAATTATGGATACTCAGTCAATTATTGGAGGTTCCATGGTCTGTGCAAGGTATTCTCAAACTGTGTTGTTTCACAGTCATCCCAAACATAGAAAAGACATCATAAAACAATATTAAACCTTCCAAATATACTTTCAAATGACTAATATCATAATATATACCTCCTTAGATTCCTCACAGTACTCCAAACTCACTTTTCATATTGCAAATAGAGTTTTCTATTTATTGACAGGGTTTATTAAGTTTATTCTCCCTTTGTACTTTCATAAACAACACTTGGGTCCTTCCATGAAGTTAATATAGTTTGAATATTATACAACTCATTTGAAATCATTTTGATCTATTTTATAAAGATCTTTCTCACTTCACTAAACTGCAGACTGTGTAAATAGGATTTACTTGTGCATGATTGTGTCAAACAATAAAATAGGTTATCAACAACTATATATATTAGTCATATATCCTTATGGATGCTTAAAAACCTTCTCCTCATTGTCTCCACATATGAAATATTCTAAAATACACTCTCTCTTCACAATCAATATTCAAATTGTGTCAAACAACCTTGAAAATGAAGTGTAAAATAAGGGAACTCAAGTTTGAAATCGAGGTTTCCTTGATTTTATATACTCAACACCTATATTTACATAATATAACATCATTGAATCTACTTATAATTTTTTATGATTCATGTTTTACATTATTTTGAAGCCATACTATGGATTTTATAACATGTGTGTTATCATGGATTAAAAAAAGGTCCAATAAAGGGTCACAATGTTGGATAGATATTTACAAAAGTTAGAATAACAAGAGACTAGCAAAACTAGTAATTTAATGAAAAATACAAATGCATGGTGCATTCATTCACTAGTTCAATATACAACACTTTGAGTACCTTTGACTTGTTTATATTTTTTGATAACGAATGAATTTGTGTAAAGCATATGCTATAATAAAAAATTGAATGTATATTGAGAATGTGTCAATTTGATGGTTGGTACCTTGCAAATACTAAAGTAACTAAGATAGAATAAAATAATTATCATGTCCTAACTAAGATTTATAGGTCTAATTCTAACAATGGAAACAACTACCATGCCACTTATATTTAATAACACTATGTAGAGTCTTTGGCATGGATGCTTGATAAGTAATAGACCCACTTTCCAAGATCCAGATGACTTATGATGGAAATAAATTTTATTATTTACAGGATGATGTCCTTTGAATTGTTAAATAGTACAAAACTAAATATTTTTACGTAATAAGTGGAATATGTAAGGATTCACCATTAGGGCCACTCAAGGTGTAATAAGTTGTTTAAAATATGGATAGGTTATGGCATTATATAGTAATCAAAGGCCATTAAAATTTAAATGTTTGCCTTCACGAAACCACTGCATTAAAAATTTTGGGAGCTATGATGACTAAATTTATAAAAAGGCAAGATAAAGATTATTTTTAGGTGTTCTACCAAGTGAGACATCAATTTGGTGTATCAAGATTCGCTTTTTTAATCCCACATAAGGATTATCTTTCCATTAATTATATATATATATATATATATATATATATATATATATATATATATATATATATATATTGTATTTATTAGGTGTACATACACGTAAGACTTTTTAATTGAATATATAGGTCTTCACTAATTAGATGCACTCAGAGTGTATGAAATGTGAATAAGTTATAATAAAATATGGCAATCACATCATTATCGTGTACAACTATGTCAATTTTTTCAAATATAAACTTCTTAAAATTTATGGTGGGAAGGGATTTTTTTGAATTAGATAAATTTTATTAATTTTAATTTATTTTAAATAAATATATTAGGAACTAAAATTAATTATTGAATTAAAAATAGAAACAATGTGAGATGTAAAGTTGATCCAAATGTGAGCACCTCTGAAAGGGATAAAGTTGATCCAAATATGAATATAGTGTTACAAATTCCGTTAACAAGAGTTCACATATGCATTCTTCATGATTTTGTTAGGATAATTGATAAATTGGTTTATTTATCAATTTATTTGCTTGTAATAAGAAACCACAAGAGGAGGCACAAAAACCTATTAATAAAATTGAGAAGGTATTATCAAATGTAGAATTACATAGAGGAAATGTTATTATTGAAAAAGATGAAAAGCGATCAGGTACTCATGGTAATATACCATCAAAGCCATCCATGAGAGGAGATAAGGCTAGGAATTTTATTAATAATATCACTCAAAAAATTAGCAGGGATCAATGGGAAATATATAAGGATCTCATTAATGTAGAGGATGATCAACATGACAGGAAATTCTACATTGAGGAAGAAACAAGCATGGATTTCACTCTCATCTTTGTTCCCTTTGATGAACAGTGAAAGATTATTTGAAGGATATTGTAACAAAATTACTAAATTTGTAACAAAATTCATAAATGATTTTCTTCTAGCTTAGGGAGAGAATGAGGTCACTCATTACATGGTAAGAATTAATAATTTGATTTTTTTAGTTATTTATTATTTCTACACAATTATTTTCTAATGTATTATGTTATATCTTATTTGTTTTTATTTATATGATTTTATCACATTATAAATGCACATTTTCTATGGTTCACTAAATATTATGGTAGCTTAAGCATTTTGAATACTCAAGGCATGGAAAAGTCTCACAAGCTAGCACATACTGCTTATCATAAGTTTACTCAACATGGTGGAGGATCTGTACCATCTAACCCTTTGATTCAAATGAGTCAGTGGTTCTATATACATATGATTTATAGACTCTCATAAAAAAAAAAACTTGAAAATATTAATAATATTGATGCCGTAGTAAGAGAAGCTAATTCTCGACGAAAGTGAAGAATTCTGAAATAATTCATTCTCAATATGGCTTGTACAAAGAAAATAATAACTAACAAAGTTATGATCAGATCTTAATCATATTATATATGATGATTTATGGATAAAAGTATGTAATTTTTATAGAAAGATAGATAGTGTTCATCAAATCAATAAAATATTGTGTATATGAAACAAGTGCTTTGGTAATTCTGTGTTTATCTCATTTAAGATGGTTAATGATATATTGATAGTTTTGAATCATTTAGTTTTGATAATTTAAGAAGGTGATAAGTGTTAAGTAAAGAGAGGTGATGAAAAGCTATTGGAGAGAAGTCTACAATTCATGATCATCTAGTTCTCAATCCAACTAGTCACTTGAGCTTGCTTAATTTGATCTTCAAGACTCCATCTCTTTGTTAATTTCTTCTCTTTGGTATTGGCTTATTAGCCTCATTAAATTTTACCTATACCTTATACTCTATATAGAAACTTCTTGGTGTCTTTGGAATCCTTTCAATCCCATCTATAATCACTCTTCACTCATTTTTTCAAAATGGCTTCCTTTGAATGGTCAATTCCTTCACTGGTTCTTCCACTAGGATCCTCTTGGTTCACAATACCAAATCTTGTCTTGGGTGTCAAAGACTCAATTTATTATCAGATATATCCTTAAATTTTATTAACATATCTGGTATAATCCCTTTCAATCACTCCAACAACTTAGACTTTCATTCAACACCTTTGGGTATAATGCTTCTCTAAGGCTTGTATAGGCTAATAGCCCTTTTTTACACATTTCTCTTAGATCATCATATTTAGTCTTTTTTCATAAGGTGATATTCACTTTTCTAGGAATATATTTCATAACATAGTGTTTCAAGAGACCAAATAAATTTATCCTAGTCTATTTTCGTCCTACAAACCTTTTCCAAGAGGAAGAAATGTTCAATTCAACAAATCCATGCTTAGAACATGAAAAACTCAGTTGACTTTTATATCTCACATCTTCCTTGTTTTGTATCAACTTGCATACTAGCCTATGTAGTGTCCTCTATTTATTTATTTTTTCAAGTTTTTTGAATCCTTCTCTCTACTTCTCAATCTCCCTTATTTATCCTCACATCATATCTTTTACTTACCACCTTGCACTCTTTTAACCTTTTAGAATATAACTCACAAATTAGATATTGACTAGTCAATCTCAATAGGTTTCAAAGACCACACCTTGGTATTTATATTAGGAATTTCATCACATTATTTTCTTATTCTAAATTGACCTTAAGACAACCATGTCAATCTATTACAACTCTAGTTCACTCCTCAAGTCTGTTCCCATCCTCCAAAATCACACAACTCTTCTTAGGCTTGTAGTCTTCTTAGGGAATTTCATCTTTAATTCACCAAATGAGACCTTATTTTAATGATAAAATCACATTTTTAAAATTAATATATTAGCTTTAATATGTTTACAAAGTTTCTTAATCAATCTCCTTCACTAACTAGTACTTCTTTTGGAAAACCCTCCTCTTTAGGCCTTATTAGCCCTCTCTTCATGACTTAGTCCTAAGAATACATACCATACCATAATATTTCACAAAAAAACTTATAAATATTATTCCTCATGTAAAATTATACCTTCATACAAAATTTTATGATTTTATGATGGTTGCATCTCTTTTTATGGGCAAAACCCTAATCCTAGGGTTTACTAGGCCTGCACAAGGCCAATACCACATAAAATTGCATATATTTCCTTACACAGTGTTTCAAGAGACCAAATAAATTTATCCTAGTCTATTTTATTCCTAAAAACCTTTTCCAAGAGGCATAGATTCTCAATTCAACAAATTCATACTTAGAACATGAAAAACTCAATTGACTTTGTGTATGTTTCCATTGACTGGGCAGAGTATATTTGACTATATGGTTTTAATGGAATTACATACATCACAAGGAAATAAATTAGTAATTTATAAGTATCTTAATAATTCTAATAATATTTATTATCCATATTCCTTTACCCTTTTTATCCTTTCTTTCATTCCCACTTACTAATCCACTACAGATAGGGGTTACACTTTAGACATGAGTTATCATTACATTTTGACTGTGTTCACTTAGTGTTTGAAAAAATAGAACCTGTTATACTTTAAAACCATATTAAATTACACACACAAAGACTCTATGAAGTGTAATTCAACTAAATTCCTTTTATATTCAAGTCCCTTCTCAAAATAAACACTCTCACAAAGAACTGACTATGTCAAAGAGGTAGGGGTTGTGTCTGAAGATAGACTCAAAAGGTTTGTATTGTAATCTATCACATTATCTAATAAATAACTTACCTATTGTATTGTTATCACTCCACCATCCTTGTCCTTATAACCTTGAACTTAACACATAAGAAAGAGACCAAGATTGTTTCTTCTATACAGAATACATAAATTATGTATTTGATTGACAATTTGACCCTTCTTTATATTGGAGCATTCTTAAAAATTATTATTACCATAAAATTTACACCAAGAAATCATTTTTATCATGATGTTTTATTTTTACACATGCGTAGTCTTTCATAGTCTCCTAAAACAGAGTTTTGTGACTTTGTATACAGGGTAAGGATATGCAAACAGGGTAGGACAATATTTTTATACTTAGTCCCTCACAAAAAATATATGTTGAAGTTACTATATTAAAAAAAATTAAAATATCACTTCCACCAAATTTACACTTACCAATCTGTACTCCAATTTAATGATGATATATATATCTTAGACCCAAACATGAATGTTGTTTCTTGATTGTAGCTCAGTCAACAGGGGATTTGAACAACACACTTGGATAAAGATGGGATGATGATAATGTGTATAATTTAAAGCCTCATGAAAACCTATAGGTGTACCTTCATAGGAAAATTTTCACCTACAACTGAGTAGGCACACAGTAGGCTTAACATGGTGTCTAGGTAATGTTTTTGCCTATACAAGGTGAACACAAGTATAAGTAGATACTAGGTGGCCTTAAAGATTCAAAAAGGGTTTTAAAACATTATGATAAAGTATAATAAAATGTTAGGTGATCTTAAATATTAAATATGTGTCTTTAAACATTATGATCAAGGTCCTATTAGAGAAATATGCACCTACAAGAACCATTTTAGTCAAAGAGGCAATGTATCACAGTCAAGAGAGAGAACTCAGTCTTATGAGCTCAAGGTGAATGTAAATGGTATAAGGAGTGATTTAAAATGATTCATGATATGTTAAAAATTTGTATTCACATACTCCAATACTTATTTCAATTTGACCACAGGTTCACTTGATTGTCCACTTGCTTATAAGGTCACATCTCCCTTGTTTTGTATCAACTTGCATACTAGGATATGTAGTGTCCTCTCTTTATGTATTTGTTAAAGTTTTGGGAATACTTATATATAATTATCAATCTCCTTTATTTATACTTATGTCATAACTTTTACTTACCACCTTGCACTCTTTTAACCTTTTAGAATACAACTCACAAATTGGCTCTTGACTAGTCAATCTCAATAGGTTTCAAAGACCACACCTTGGTATTTATATAAGTAATTTCATAAATTGTTTTCTTATTTTAAATTTAACTTAAGACAAACATATATATACTACAACTCTAGTTCACTCCTCAAGTCTATTTCCCATCCTCCAAAATCACACAACTCTTCCTAAGCTTATAGTCTTCTTAGGTCATTTCCTTCTTAATTCACGAAACAAGACCTTATTTTCATGATCTAAAAACATTTTGAAACTTCATATATTCCATTTAAGATGTATAAAAAGTTTATTAATCAAATTCTTCACTAAATAGAACTTCTTTTGGTAAACCCTCCTCTTTAGGCCTTATTAGCCCTCTCTTCATGACTCAGTCCTCATAATACATACCATACTTTACTATGTCACCCCAAAACCTTATAAATAATATTAATAATTTCAAATTATACCTTCCTATAAAATTTCAAGATTTTATGATGGTTTCATCTCATTTTATGGGCAAAACCCTAATCATAGGGTTTATTAGGCCTGCACAAGGCCAAGACCACATAAAATTGTATATCTTTCCTTACATAGTGTTTCAAGAAACCAAATAAATTGATCCTAGCCTGTTTTATTCCTAAAAACCTTTTATATAAGGAAGAAATTCTCAATTCAACAAATCCATGCTCAGAACATGAAAAACTCAGTTGACTTTGTATATGTTTCCACTGATTAGGTAGAGTATATTTGACTATATGGATTTAAGGGAATTCCATATGTCACAAAGAAATCCATTAGTCATTGAGAAGTATTTAAATCATGATAATAATATTTCTTCTCCATATTCCTTTACCCCTTTTATCCTTCCTTTCATTCCCACTTACTAATCCACTACAGATAGGGGTTACACTTTAGATAGGATTTATCATTACATTTTGATTGTGTTCACTTAGTGTTTACAAACTTGGAAACCATTATCCTTTAAACCCACCTTCAATTACACTCACCAAGGATTTGTGAAGTGTAATTCACCAAATTCCTTTTACATGCAAGTCCCTTCTAAAAAAACACTCTCACAAAGAATTGATTATGTCAAAGAGGCGGCGGGGGGGGGGGGGGGGATGCGTTTGAAGATAGACTCAAAAGGTTTGTATTATGAGAGGAATTGAACTTAACATTGACCAAATTAAACTTATGAGCTGTAAATGCATTATGCAAAGGATAATAAATGATCTCATGAACCAAAGGATTAAGTATTATATCTTATAAATTGAATGCATGACTTAGTTTTTAATACCCTTGAGAAAAAAATCTATTGTTGTTTAACTTTCATGATTTGCATATTTTATCAAATAAGTGTGGCTTCAAAAGTTACCATTGGACTTCTTTTTTTCCATGTAGTAGATGAATTATTCTTTGCACTTCATTCATCTTCTTTTACTTGACTATCATCACTTCCATTACTTCAACTTCCATGTCTTGATTTTTATATGGATGATATTGGTAGTATTTCATACATGAAGGAAGGTTAGTAGAATTTTTCTATAATGTGTATTTTCTATAGAATACAAATAAAATATAAAGGTAATTAGAAAATATAGATACTAATCCTATTTGAGTTTTTTTAAGTGCATATAGAATGTGCATGACAAAAAAATTACATAGAAAGAATTGAGAATTGGTTCAAGAATGTTCTTGAATGCCTTTGTTTTTAGATGAGATTACAGACTTCAAGAATCATTGTAAAAAAAGGCTACTAAGGATAATCATGGAAATCATTGTAAAAAAAGGCTACTAAGGAGCCTAGATAAGAGAGGGAAGTGGTGTAAAGTACAAGAGGTGGATTTAGAGGTCCTTAGAGTTGGTTAGGCAATCAAAAAAGGACTATTAGTGACATCTGAAAGATCTCAAGTATCCTGAATCATAAAAGAAGACTTTGAACCACTGGAGGTGTAAATTAACCTATGAACCAAGAATAACCAATAACAAAGGAAGGATAGATTATTTGTGAGGTAAGGTATTGAGATTGTTTGAGTCAGTATTAGGTAAAGACTAAGTTTTTCTCAAATAGTATTTGAGTGGATGTGTAACCAAGAACAGTGTCCTGAGGTGATAAAGGAAAAAATAGGAAAAGAAAGAAACATAGAAATCTTGAATGACATCAAGGAGGATTCATGCATTATAGATCCAGGTATGGATATAGGTAGAGGTAAATGAGTTTTTTTATTCCCAACATCAAACTATCTAGAAATCCCAAGGGCTCCATGTGTAAACGAAAAATATGCTTGATGATACACATATTTATTGATTGTTCATAAATAGTTTTGCAAAATAATATTTTATTTATATTATATCACTAAGGATTCATTTTTACTAGATCCTTATGAAATTAAAAGAATGCATAGACCAGATCCACCTTTTGTAAGGAGAAAAACATCTAAAAAGATTGAAACTAAAGATTGATAGATAAATTTTAGTTGGCATTCCTATTGAATACAAGAATCTTTATAAAATTATAAATCAATGTCTATTAGGATAATTATGGCACACAAAAAAAATCATATCAACATATAACATGTACGAATAGACAACATATAACATGTACGAATAGACAACATAAACCTACTTTGAATATTGTATCCGACCTCTTCAAAATAATACAATTTTGGCTTAGACATGCATCAAAACACAATATACAAGGTTAAAAAACCATGTTACCTGAAAAATAATTTGATTTTGCCATTATTTCAAAATTCTCAATCTAAACATTTCAATTTCCTTATCACTCATTTGCATGTTCTATACAATTATATTTTTGAAAATATTTGAGTGTGTTATGTGATGATGACAAGTAATTTTAAAGTCCTTTAAACAAAAATGGTTTGTAGGACCTATCAATGTATATAGAAAATGTAATTCTTAGCCTCACTACAAAATATGTCCTCATTTACTCAACATCAAAATAATATTTTGATAAAAAACTTAACAATATATCCATGCATCATTTGGTAGATAATCAAGTGACCAAATTCTAGTTGTAAACACCTTGGGAAAGGTGCAATCCAATAAATATTATGGAAAAATTAAACACTTGACTTATAGTTGACCTGTAGCATGGTATGTTTATTGAAAAATTAAACATGTTAATTCAAAGAAGGATTTGATGTTAATAAAACATAGTATCATAGTTTCATATTTTTAGCATAAAAAAACCAATATAATATATTGACACCAAAAACTTTTCAACATCAAAATAACTTAAAAGTTCTTAATTAACAATTCAAAGTAAAAAAATTTAACAAAAACCAATATAATATATTAATAGATAAAGTATGGTTACATTAGCTGCTCTAAGCATTGGATTTTTAACCTTAGAAGTCTAACTATTTGCATATATAAATTGGAATGATGATCACTAATTGCTAAAAAAATAGAGGCTCAAATAATACATCCTCATTTATTATAATTATTTGAATACTCCCATAAACATAGAGTGTATGAATAGTATAATTCTTCAAGTCTATTGATGTAGAGTAATATTTCATAAAATTAGTCTTAAGATTCCTTGGTTTCCAATGTTGCAGGGTGAACACAATCCTTGCAAAGCATGATACTTTCCCGCCACTTGCCAACCTAAACATTTATAAATAAACAATGATAATAGTTATTTGCATGTTGGCCCTATAACAAACATTTGAATTCATATTCAAAATTAATATATGCAAAAAAAAAAACGTAACTTACCTTTTTTCCATTATGTAAAAATATGAAGTCATCAAATTCTTTCTCTATTTCAAGATGTTTTCTTACTTCAAATAATTTCCAATTTTCTTCCATTGATAATGTTTTGAAAGTCACACCATTCATCATAAATGAAAATGATATTTTTGGAGAATGTGTTCCATCATTGTCATCTTGGTCATTTTGGATCCATGTCCATTGACCTGATTGATGAACATATCTCTACCTTCAGAATTGGAATGACATGTATAAAATTTTCCTTGAAATCCAATACTTGAAACATTGATAAACAATATTCATAGAGAAATTATAAAATATCATAAAATATGATTATAAACTTTTTGAAAAATAAATGTAGAATTTTTTACCTAAAGGAAACTGTATCATGAGACAATCTACATTTGATTTCTTCTTCACTTTTAAAGTGTACTCTTTTATCACAATCAAAGCAAAACAAAATATCTAGCAACCTATTAGATGGTGATGAAGTAACATTTATTTTTTTCGTTCTTCAAATGGACAGCTCATCCTTAAACATACGACAACAAATTCCCATGGGCATGAATAAACTGATGTGTACATGATTTCCTCCTCTCAAATTCATACCTGCTTGCACCTCTTCAAAATTTTTGTAGTGATAAGAAGCTATGGTTGATAAATCTATAGTTGGCCATGTAACTAAATTAATCATTGGCAAAGCAATCTCTTCCATTTTTCTATGTGATGTGCTAGTTTTTGGAAGGACATATGTATATTTATAGAACCATATCCCTTATTTCATCAACCATGCAGGGTCCTTTATAGCATACATAATTTCTCCAATTTTAGAATGAATAGCATAGAAGGTACTAGTAATGCATTCAATTGGCTCCCACTCCTAATTTGAAATGCACAAACCTATAAGAAAAAAAATATTGAATCTTTTTTAAAAACATGGATAAAAAAATTGATAAGAGAATAAAATATTCAATAAATGAAAAGTGGTGAATTCAAAAAAAAAAAAAAAAAACGTTACTCACAGTTAGAACCCATTTTAGGGAAGTCCTCCATTTTTGAAATTGATTCCTTCAACATCTCTTTCTTATCATAGACGTGTAATTTTAATTTCTAATATTTTTTTACTTCATTGGCTCATCTTGAAATATTTGATCATCCCTTTCCACTGGTGTTTGACATCATATGAATGTATTCTTCTCACTTGATGTTCACCATTCATAGAAGGTCTCATTGTAACCAATGAACCAATAAATAAAGTCATTGGAATCCAATTCCCATCATCATATTTTATTTTGTAAATGACAACATATTTTATCTCACTTTTAGGTCTTCTAAGTGACATTTATCCCTAAAAATTAATTATAGGAATACAATGAATGTTAGTTTAAATTGACAATGAACACCTACCATCCACTGCATAGATATTTGACAAAAGAACATAATGAACAACATTTATTAGGTCTAACTAACCAAGGTGCTATACAATAAGTTAATAAATAGAAGAAATGCATGCATACATTTGTTATGAATACATGCTCCATAAGAGAAGAAATGGTTGAATAGAAGATGGAGAGAGGATAAAATAACAAGGCAGAGGGGGATGCCGAAACACTAGTAAATAAAATTTAGCATAGAAATGAAGGATAGATAATAGAAGCACATAAATTTTCAAAAACATTTTTCATTTACCCTTCAATTATTTTATCTTCTTAATATACAAAATCCAAAATAGGTCCTCCATAAAATATTGAAAATATATAAAGTTCTATCCAAATTCACAAACTACTTTGAACTAAACATTCTGAGAGGGGATAAACACAAATTGCTATGAAATATCACCTTAAAATAGAGTAGCCCATCCAGGAAATCATTTAAAAATTGAAGAAATAATACAATGCCCCCATAGAAACTTAAAATGGAACAAAAAGATTCCTTTTATTACTAAGAACCTTATCCCAAATATAGAGGGGCAAATGCCTACCGCAGATAAACATTCAAACCTTGGAAACAAAAAGATAAAGTACATAAGGTAAATTATATAAATGTACAGAGAGGTAGAAGAAGAGAGAAGGTTGAGACTTCTGTAGTTTGTCAAGAAGCAAAATTCTTCATGTATATGTTTTGAATCGATAAAGATGAAATCTTTGAATAGTTATCTCTATATTCGTATTGACCATGTCATCTAAATATAAATATATGAATGGAATGCTTAATATTTCATGTGAAATAGTATTTTGTTTTGAATGTGATAAGAATGTGCATTTGCAAGACTGAGTTAATTTGTATTGTCTTAAGACTAGGAGCTATTGTCTAATAACCTGAAATGAATGTCATTGTGCAAAGAAAGATGTTTTTACAAAAGTGGTCACATTGGATTAATTGCTTAATATGTATTTATAGACCTTGTTTAACTTCAACAAAGGCTAAAGTTTTAGGTTGATAAAATTGTGAGGTACCCTGTTTAGTAACTCAATCAAAGACAATGTGTAGAAATTCTCCATAACTAATTATAGGTGAGTGTAGAGGTTAACGACGCATTAAAATGGATTCAGGAGATAAAGTAGAAAATTATAATATTTATGGAACCATTAAATAATATCCCAAGTGATCATATGTAATTAAATTCTTTTGGTAGATACACAGGTAGACTTTGTATTTCTTGTTTGTATACTACAGTAAAACACCCTGTTTCAATTTGAAAGTTTGAATGATGCTTAAAGTGAGTTTGTGATGGTATGAGGAAGGATTATAAGGCAAATTAAATTGTAATATAACCTTTAATGAGTCTCCAATTATGGTTTGAAGAGGACACATATACTTAAACCCTATTAAGTGCATGCATAGATTGACTGTGTAACACATAATGTTGCCAAGTCACTGTATTGAACGTGAATATAATGAAATCAAATAAAGTTTGAAATTTTATAAGGTGGATATCATGTATACAGAACTTACATAGGTCTTTTTAGTTTTTTAAACCTTAAAAGATTCAAAAAAATCTTTATTGAAGCATCTCGAGCCTGTAAAAACCCTAAATTAGGGTTTAAGACAAAAAATAATATAACTTGTGTTTGAATCATCTAAAAGAGATGAAATTTGATAGAATATAATATATTAGAATATATAAAGAGATATTTGTGGTTTCATTTTTGTAAGGTCATTATCCATACATAAATTCATGACTATGTTGTGAAAGTAGGGGTAAAAGGCCTAATAGGGCTACTTATGCATGAGGAAGGGGATAAAAAGTGGTCAAGTGAAAGAGTTAGAGCATGAAAATTTGAGGAGTGGTCATATAAGATAGAGTGTTATAGAATTTTCCATTGTATTTCTAAGAACTATTCTATACAATCCATACTAGACCAAAATAGACAAGGAAAGGGCTACAAGAAGAGCCTGTGACAACAAAAGAGATAGTGTATGGTTTGAAGATTGCTTTGAGAAGTCAATTAGAGCTGATAAGAAATTGAAAAGGACATAAGAAGTATAAATAATTTTTTTAAGACCTTGATCAAGAAATGAAGAAATTTTTTCTTAAGAGAAGCTCAAAGAGTAATGAGAGCCCATGAGAGTTTGGAGGAAAGGAAGTTGTAGAGAAGAAAATGAATGAGAAGAGGGATGAATGTGTGAGGTGTTCAGATGATTGTGAGGACTGAGATAATGTAACAAAGTCATAAATAATAGGATCAAACAATAAGTGGGTATCCTAGTATTTATTGTGACTAAATTGTAGGTTTGAATGAGGATAACAATTATAGTTGATAAGGATTCTTAAAATGATTCCTTCAAAGTACTCAAAGGTGTTAATATTTGATATTTATTCTTAAGGGATTCTAGACTAAATGTATCATGAGAGGGTTGATTTTCATATTCCTAAATTTTGTCGTCCCATATATAGATATGGTGGAATAAGAACCCTTACATATGCTCAGACAGATGGGGAAAGTAAATTCAGTCATAATAAAAACCCTATTTTGTGTGAAACCCCTATCTTGGAATGAGAAAAAAACTCGTAGTTTTAATGTGGAAATGGTTTTTAGTATGTTGTGATCCTATTATGCACAAAAAAATGATAAAATTCTATAAATTATGGAAAGAGAGAGCTAATATTTGATTTCTAAGATGTTCTCAGTATATCTTGTTTAGTGCACAATCATTGTATTGATGAAAAATTGTGATTATATTCCTATGTTTAGTAAGTTTGCCATTGATTTTTTCTATGGACAATATTTTACTCACTTAAAATAAGTTATGAGCCTACTTAATATGTTAATAAAACCTAGACGATGGTGAATTACATATAATTGTTGTCACAGACCTGGTGGTTATATGCTCTTCTTAGTCAAGAGCAAAACAGAGAGTAAGGGATGTTTGAAGGTAAATAGTTACAGGTATGAAGGAACATAGATTGATAAATGCTGGAGGAACAAAGATTGAAAAAGTTTGGAGGAACCATGGAATGAACTTTAGGAGGTTTAACATATTTGAGAAAAGCTACACAGACTTCTACTCTGTGTGCATAGTCAATTCCCAATTAGAAATGTGTATGAATGAAGAAAGGTATATGAAGGATGTGGATGGTAATATAGTTTCAAGAGAGTAGAAGAGGTTTATTAATAAGGTCTCAATGAAGGAATAAATCATTAGGAAAATGAAAACATAGTCCAAACCCCAAGCACAAACAAGAAAATCAAACCCAATCAGTTGAGTTTTGTCTATTTTAAGCATATAATGAAATTACTAGGATTATAGCCTACTGAAGATGTTGGGCCAAGATAATATAGAAATAATGCAATTGGATTGAGTCTTTGAGACCCAATAAAATGAAATTTAAGTAATTTTTAAGGCTCTCAACATGAGAATAGGATCTAAAAATGCTAGAACTAGGGTTTAGACTATTCCATGAGATGCAACCATCCAAAAATGCTAAAATTTTATAATCTTGACCTATGTGATGTGCTTGAAGAGATGAAAGTGATTTGGGACTAAGAATGTATGGAGAAGTACAATTTCTACATTACAAAGCTTGAAATAGGCCTTAAAGAAGGGTGTGTTATGAAGGAATTGATAAAAAGGAAAGGAGTTTGAAGATGAAATTTTGACCACACCCTAGGGGATATAGATTAAGGTCATAAACGTGTTTTTACCTTGGAAATATAGTTTAGATTGGTGAAACAAAGAGTAATTATTGAAAAATAAGGCTACAAGCTTTCTGAGGAGCACATAAGGATTGTATGTAGAGTCAGGAAATAAGGTGAGTTCGAGGGGTCAGAGAATATTACAGTAGGTGTAAAATAACTACTTAAGACCATTCAAAACACAAGACTAAATTCTTGCATATTAGTTCTTGTTTTGGTCCTTGAAACCAAAGAGGTGTAAATCTAGTATAATCATTAAAGAAAGAATCAAAAAGAGGAATGTATAGTACAAAATAGTTGATGATTGTGGATATCATCAAGGTGTACTAATATTTGATATTACAAACTTTCATACAGAAAGGACTTATGTAAAAATATTCCTAAGCCTATATACAAGCATTAGAAGGATGGAATAGACATGGTATGTTGAATGACCAATCAAAAATCATCAAAGAGACCAATTATTCAATGAACCAGCTTAAGAGGAATTTTTAAATAATGCTCTACATCAGTAGACCTTTAAAATTTGTTGAGAAGGTTTAATGCATCAAAGTGAATCAAGGAATATAGCTTTGCTACCCAGTGACTCAAAGAACAAAAAATATGAGAATTAATAGGTTATGAGCTTATGGAGGTTCACTTGTACATGATTTTTAGTGGATATAAAGGAGAACTCTCCAAGAAGAGAGATAAGACCCTGTGAATGATAAATGGAAGGAAACTCTTCCAGGAAGGTTGTAAGAATTATGTAGTGGTTCAGGCTTGAAAAGATTTGATATTATCAATGCATAAATAAGAAAATTTGCCTTTGTTAATGTATCATTCTTCATAAATGTATGTATGGATTACACCAGTTGTATACCTCCCTTGAGAGGGATCATGAAATGTACCTTTGTTATTAACCATGTGAGTTGTAGGAGTTAAAACAAGACTGTGATCCTAATCTTATAAGATCAGGATATTGATTATTTATTATATTGGGTTATTGAGTATAAGATTGCATATATATGGTTTTTTGTATAAATTAAAGCATTTTAGAGCTTGAAGATATGGGAGAATCTCAAAAAAGGAATGATCTTTGGTATTTGGAACCCTGTACCCTATTTATTAGTCTTGAAAGAAAGTCAAATGCTTGCTTATTTAGACTCAGACCATTATCATATGGAGAGAAGGATTGGTAAGTGTGAACATAGGTTTTGAGGTATTATTGTGTATCAAAGAAAGAGTGTGTAGGTTCATCCAAGGAGAAATTTTATGTTGATACATGGAGTGCACTATTTAGGTACATTGTCACTATGTGTTGTATGATCTAGTCCTTTTTCCATTATCTTTGTTGTAGTTACTATTGATATCATTGGGCTTGGGGAGTAATTAAAATTGAGAAATATATTTTTAGGCTATTAAATAAGTGTCAAAAACTCAAGAGTTAATAAAACTCCCTAAGTTATTATTCAGACCTGGAGGTAACCTGTTTACTTTTAAATGCAAATGTAGAAATAAGTTGAAAGAAAGATTGAGTATTTTCATAAATAATGTTTGTTGTGTTGAAGGTTGGTATGATTTTGGAGGAGAGGAAAGTATGTTTTACAAAAAATTAGGTGACAAACAACCGACCCTACCTGTTTCCTATTTTATTGAATAGTCATTTGGAAAAGGAATCTAGAGACTTGTTCTATACTATTATTTCATAAATATTTGAACACATGATTTTAATAGTTTTAACCTTCATCCAAGGATTTGGTAAGACCAATGGATTATTTTTAAGGGTCTTGATAGAGATTAAAAACCCTACTGTTGCTATAGACTTGTGGAAGGTTAGGTGGTTGTGCTTAGTCAAATAGCAAGTAAGAATATATCTTGATAAAAGAACACTTATATTGGTTCTAAGGGTTGATATAGATTAATATAGGTATAATAAGGTGTTGTAAGGTTGAAAATTTCATAGATAAGGTTTTGAAACTCATAATCACTAAACCCTTGTTGTCACAGTCTTGGAAAGGACCTAGATGATTGTATATTCATTGTTTTAAGAAAATTAAGGACGGAACAAAGGTTATAGGTGAGTGTAAAGGTTGAAGGGAATGTATACATAATTCATGGAAGTGATTATACTATTTGAATCTTTATGTATCCCAAGATATGCATTTTTATATGCTCTCAGCCTATGTAGAGAGCGAAGAAACCCTAAGTTAGGGTTTGAGAATTTTTGTGGAATCTAACCATGAAATTTTTGTGAAAATTTGTAATATTTCAATTATACATGAGTCTAAGGTGAATAAAAAAGTTTTATCTTGGTAGGGTATGACTATGTATGGATTCTAGATTGTGGGTTTTCAATTAGAGCTAATTAGGCCTATTTGTATGAAGGTTAAAAAAGAAAAAGGCATTCTAGGGATGGAGTTGAGATGTGAAATTTGACATAGAAGAAGAATAAAATAGAGCGTGGATAAAAATATCATTATATTCCAAAAATACAAAAGTACACATCCGTACAACTCAGAATAGACAAAAAATAAGGCTACAAGCCTTAGGAAAGCAAAGTGAGTATTAGGAGTAGTACATAAAGATGAAGAAGATTGGAAAACCTGAAATAGGTTAGTACAAACATGTTTTGACCATTTAAGTCCATTCAAGCATTATTATTTTACTCTTGAACCTTGAAGTGACATTTGGTCCTTGGAAACTAAGAGGTTGAGCTAGTCAAAACTTATAAAGAAACTACAAGCTAGTAAATTAAGAAACAAATGTAAGGAGGCATAGGATGATTGGAAAATGATATGAAAGGAGTATAAAACCATAAAAAAAGTGTATTTTATAGCCAAGAAATAGGTACACATGACAAGTAACCAGTAAGCTCAAGAATCAAAGAGCAATTTTGGACTAGTAAGGGAATCTTGAAGACCATATCAAGAAGCATTATGACTAGTTAAGTTTGCAAGAAATAAAAATGTTGATGTGGATGACTTCTCCCTAATAAATCTTCATCACTAACCTTATAAATTTAAATGGTCTAGTGGACAATAAAATTACCAGTTAGATAAATGGATACCTTATAATTTGAAATGGTCTAGCCACCAAGAAAATTACTAGTTAGATAAATGGATATAGTTTGGAGCCAATTTGCTAAATGTATCTTACCATAAAATAAAATTATTTGAAAATAAAGAATTAAATAGGCAAGTACAATATTCATCATACAGAGGATTGATAAGAGAGAGGTTAAGTCCCTACAAAGTACTAACATTGATCACATTGCAAGACAATTCTGTGACATAAATATGGAGAATGTCGCTAACAAAAAAGAGGATCATTATCCTTTAAATCATGAGGAGTATTATATCCCTTCTTATTTTCAAGAAAATTATTAATTTGTTACAAATTGGACTCCTTACATTAGGATTTGGTTCACATATAACATGAAACAGAGATGAATTTTATCTCCATGTCCTATTTCCATGTTACACCATGTATCATTAGTCCTACCTCCTTCATGATGGCATTATTTCCCTAGATGAAGTATAGCTTTGGTGGTTTCAAAAGCTACCTTGTTGTCTTTCTTATTCTTGAGTGTATTATGCCTCAGGTTATTAAATGTAAAATGGAATTCTTTACTCAATTTCCCACTATTTTTTTCTATTAAAATGTAGGCTTTTCTTATGAAAAGGCAATTCAATTTAAGGAAAAAATTTACATGCAAAAAAGTAAAATCTTGTTATGGTATGTGTGAGTCCAACCTTAATTGTGATCTAAGTGATT
The DNA here is from genome assembly GCA_037957365.1 of Torreya grandis. NCBI lineage: Eukaryota > Viridiplantae > Streptophyta > Pinopsida > Cupressales > Taxaceae > Torreya > Torreya grandis. Next base: position 2,770,730 of record JARHVA010000415.1, read on the forward strand.
TATAATTTTAGTATTGAGAAACCATTGAACAAATGGTTTTTAAGCTAAGTATAAACCAAGAATTGAACCTAAAATAATTTTATTATGAATTAGAACAACGTATCTCCTTTTTTTCAAGTAAATCCTGAGTTGTTTATATTAGTAAATAAGGACAATGATGGTGAAGGACTCTTCTATTTCCATGTTTGATTTTACCTCTCAATAAACCAAATATAAATAATTTATATTAAAAAAAGTGTATATCATTATTTATAACTTAATAATTGAAAAAACATTTAAAATTATCAAATTATAAATTATAAAATATATAATATAATTCAATTAAAATCAAAATCAAAGATACAATGAATTTAAAATATTTTACTAAATACATTATTATTTTATAAAATACTTTAAATGTGAAGATGGCTATATTATCTATAAATAATTAATTGAATTTTAAATTTAAATAAATATTTCAGATATTTATATCCATTAAATCAAAATATTTAAAATAAAAACTTTAAAAAAAAATATATCAATAACTTCAAATTAAAAATTTAAATAAAAATATCATATACATTATAAATTGTTTATTCAAATCTTATTTTTCTAGCAAATGGCGTTGCGGCTGCCATTGCAGTAGAAGAAAAATCTATTATAAACTGGGTCATCGTAGCATTGTCATTGACACATTTAAATGGCAAATGGAAAACTCCCATCACATTTATTGCTACATAGGTTTCATCATTACTCAAAATGAAACTAAATTTGCTCTAAGCCCTTTTTAACAATTATTTATTTTGTTTAAGAGAATGGATTGTAATGTCTTTCCATATGCTGATACTAGACTATGTTTAGGATTTGATTCACCAAATAGATTGCATAAATAAATTATGATATAAATAAAATAAAAAATACTTCATGGCATAAATAAATCCTATTTTGAGAACATTTTGAGAAAATCGGATCACATACGCATTAAACAGATCTGGAAAAATACAGAGTGAAAAAGATGGATCGTACAAGCTCTTCAAAATTCTCAATAAATACTAAACTAACTCCCTGAGTACGCAAGCATGTACTTAACTAAACTAAGACTTGAGTGACAGTTATTGGTGGAGTGAATAATTACATCTAACAGGAGGGACGCTGCCACTGTAGTAGTGTAGGAAAGAGCATGGGATGGCGAAGCATATGGGATTTTTCATAGGGGACCACCTCCAGGTCTGAACGAGAGGGATTAGCCTGAGCAGAGGTATCCAAGTTGTTTCCTTCAACAGCCTGCACATATACGGGCCCGCGGGGATGACGGTTGTATATCCAGAGGGGTTGTCACTGTAACACTTGCTTTGTTCCAAAAACTCTGCACAAACCTGAAACTCCATCTGAACCAGGAGCCACTGTCACTCTGTTGAGGGATAGACCAGATAAGGACTGCTCCTACTCAAAATGGATGACCACTAATTCTTTAGCATGCTTGTAATAACCATTTTCCTTTGTGGACATAGCAGCATCAGAGTCAGAAAAGGGAGAAAGTGAGGCATTGTCTCCCTCCAGGTGATCGTTGCAGTGAGACAGGGTGAGGAATTTCAATTTGTGTTTGCCTCTAAATGATCTATTCCATGGGGGAGGGAATGTACAGAGAAGTCCAGGTAAGAATATCAAAGTATAATTAATTTTGGATGAAGTACATGTAGCGATTAGTTACTGCTTTTATATTAAAAATTATTTAGTAATTATTTATATCAATAAATATTTTATATTAAATTATATTTCATAATAAATTTAGTGTTGTAGATTTTTTATTTATTTGATGAATTTATCCATTCCATAAAATATTTAAAAAATGTATATATCTCATTTATAATTAAATTTGATATATTAAAATAAAAATAAAAATAAAAAATAATATCTTTATTTAATTAATTAAATATGTATTTAATTATTATGTTTATTTTATAAATTTAATAATAATATGATTGATAAAATATTCATTTGACAACAATTTATATCTGCTAAACATATGAAATGGTAAAGATAAAGTTTGTATTAATATTGGGCTTTGCCTTACCCTATCACTCATCCTTCTTTTCCAAGTGTATTTAATAAAAAACAAGAATATATATTTTAGGGTGAATAAAATGAATGAGTAAGCACAACGTACTTAGTAAAAAATAATAGAAGTTAAAGAATAACATTTTAAAATAATGAATAGAACACTGAGTGTTGAATTATATTCTATTAATTATCAAGTTCCTAATTTTGGGGGAGGACGTCAGTTCCAAATATTTAGTAATTGAAAATTATTGTCTTTAATTAGCACTTAAATAAAAATTATATTGAAGATTTTGTAGGGGTTCTCCCTAATTTAATGCTAATAATTAATGTTATTTGACACATGCTATCATTAAAAATTTTGTTTCAAAAAACATTATTTGATCATTTATGTACTGAGAAAAAAATCACTTGTTCAATGCTAGTAATTATTGATATTGTACATATGTCATCATTGAAATTTTCGTTTTAAAAATAGAACAATTTTATATAAGGAGAACATGAAAAATTATTATATAAACCAATAAAATGATAAATAAATAATTTTAATAATTTTTTCTGAAATAAATTAAATAAAAACTTTAAGAAATTTAATATTAGATAAAAATTCTTATATGTCATTAGATTGTTAACTACAATTTATTGTTTCTAACAATTTCTCTAATTTCCTGCTATGAAAAAAACTAATAAAATAACATTTATCTCAAACTTTAATTAAAAACAACAATTATAAATAGAAGGGTTAGTTTTTAATTATTTTATTAATTTCATATTTTATCTTAACCGATATTTAAATATTATTATCCTTTACATATCTAATATAAAAAAATAAAACAAAATAAAATAAAAATAAATTAATATAAAGATTTAGTTAAGTTTTAAATATTAAAATGAAGTATGACTCACAATTATTTAATAGTGTTACTTGAAAAAAGAGTATTATTTAATCTTGTTTATGGATATTTTTAATATTTGAGTATACACCAGCGAAATACTTAGATATGATTATTTTGAAAATATTTTAATAAATTTTATTAAATAATAAATCATTATATCACACTCATAGATATAGTGAAAAGTGTTATTTATTAGTTATAGTACATAGAATATATGAGATAAAAATCACATCCATTCATGTATCAACAATCTAAGCAACCTTGGGCATAATAAATTACTCAAAAAACCATTTACTTTGAAGGATATGGACACGGTTAAATGTGAGTATAAACTCTTATTATATTTTTATTATTATTTATGATAAATTAAATTAATCCCAATTAAATATTATTATATTTATATTATTATTTATCATAAATTAAATTAATTTTAATTAATATAATTTAATGATATTTATAACTTATTCATTTATAATTTTATTTTTCTTTATAACCACTATCAATCTTATCTTTTAGACACTAAACTATTCAAAATATAATTATTTATGAATAGATACTAATATTAAAATTATATTATCATTTATCACAATTTTAATTAAAATTAATTAATATAATTTAAAATTATTTATAATTTATTCATTTATAGTGAGAATATATATTAATATTAAATTTATATTATAATTTAAAATTATTCATTAGATTTTCTAAATGAACAATATGTGGTGTGCAATTCAACTTAAAAATTGTGAATATTTACAGACATAACTTATTTAAAAGAGATTTATTTGGAAGAGAATGAATATATATTTTATAGGTTTTTTAATTTTTTATTCATTTTTGGAATTATTACGACTTTATGGGAAACACATATTACGTGAAATTGTTAGTGTGTTTCTATTTTGATCAATAACACTAGGATCATAATGTGACAGTTGAATTAACTTTTTGAAGAAAAAGTAGTATTCATTCAAAATTAATTGGACAGAGCATCTAGAGGGAAACACAAATTCAAATTCAAATTATTGCTTGCTCTTGATGTAACAATCACGTGAAGGGAGACAATTCCTCTCTTTCTTCCTTTTCTGACTCTAATGCCGCTGCATCTACAAATGAAAATGGTTTTGTGGGCATGCTGAAGAGTTAGTGGTCATCCATTCTGAGTAGGAGTCCTTGTCTGGTCTATCCCTCAGCAAAGTGATGGTGGCTCCTAGTTTGGATGGAGTCTCAGATTTGCATAGGGGTTTCTGGAGTAGAGTAGGTGTTACAGTGACAACGCTTCTAGATCCACGACCATCATCCCTGTATATGTACAAGATATTGATGGAAATAACTTAGAAACCTCTGCTCCAGCTAGTCCCTCTCATTCAGACCTAGAGTTAGTCCCTGACTAAGGATCCCATATGCTTCCCCCCTCCCATGCTATTTCCTACACGACGACAGTGGTGGATCCTGAGCCTGAGTCCAGGTGGGTGTTCGCTGACTGCAGAAATGTCAATAATCCTAAACATGAATGCATGGATTTTTTCAATGCTCATCTCCCCTCTTCGTCTACTCCTACCTTGGTTCATTTTCCCCACTTTGTTAATTCTCCCTTGCCTGGAATACTGGATGTTGGGGACATATAATCTGAGGCTTCAGTCTCGCCTTCTTCTTTTCCTCCTCTTTGTTTGTCGGATACCCCGAATCATTTTTTGGGAAGCTCCTAAATTGGTCATCCATGACTCTTCGATCGAGGATATTGAGGCAGATTTGGGCCACAAATCCATGTTTTTCAAATGCGTGGGATCCCATCCTTTATCCGACTAGATTTCCCATTGGGCATTATCTACATGGAGCTCTATTACTATTCCTTCTTTATCTAGGATCAGCTCCAACTTTTCTCATGTTCTCTTTCAGAGAGACTTCATTTGGTCATTTGGGCATTGGTTATATCATAACTATGGGTTTTTCTTGTGCCCTTGGAATCTCTTCTTCGATCATGCAAAGATGAATATCACTTAAACTCACATTTGGATCAGATTATATTATCTGTCGCCTATCTTGAGGAAGGAAGAGCTTATTAATAACCTAGTTAATAAAGTGTGTTCTTTTGTGAAAATCAACAGTAGCTCGTTGGATGGAAGATTTATGAGAGTTTACGCTCTTATCGACATTTCCAAACTTCTTTTTCATTCATTTATTTTGACCTCTCCTAGAGGTAAGAGGACCTAATTTATCAACTACAAAGGCCTTTCATTTTATTGTTTCTAGTGCAACCCCCTGGGTCAGAAGGTGGCTTCATGCTTTTCAGTGGTCTATTTATTTCCGTCTTCCTCTTCTCAGATGCTCTGGAGGAAGTATGAGGGTCCTTCTTACCAGTGCTTCTGGTGGTGCAACCATGGGATTTTATGCCAGTCTTCAATGTCTCCTCTTTTGCCTCCCCTATTTGTAGATCCCCCCTACCCTACCTTAATGTATCCCTCTCTACTAGGAAAACTTTAAGTGGCCTATTAAAAAAAATACCTTGGAGGTTTTCACGTAAATCAGTTTCGAAATGGTGGCGAATTAGTTTGGAAAGTGATTAATTGTGCAGAAAAATCAAGTGATGGAATAGGGTGAATCGAGGTTTTATGCATAGAAAAATTCTTAAACATAAATATTATTACATATTTTGATTCATATTGAAAATTTATGCAATTAAAAAAAATAATCATCATAATCTGAGTCTATATGCAAAAGTTACAGCCTCTAAAAGCTAGTGATTTGACATTGCACTTGCAAACGACCATCTACAAGTGCAAAGTTAACTCACCGACTTTTCGAGGCCATAACTTTTGCATACAGACATAGATTGCCATGATTTTCTTTTGAATTTGCATAATGTTTCGGGAGGAGTCAAAATATGCAATAATATTTAGGTTTTGAGTTTTTTATGTCCTTTTAGATTACATATGACTGACATCAAATTTTAGATGGTCATCCACATATGTAGATGGTCACTTGCATATGTAGATAGTCTCCAACATATGCAAACAACTATCTACATGTGTAATGTTAACTCGCTAGCTACAGATGGTTGACTAGAGATGTAGATGGTTGACACCATATGTAGATGCTATAATAGCATGTAAGGTGAATGTACCCAGATTACCTTTTGAGATATAGGTGAAAAACATTATATGAATGCAATTTATTTTAAATAGTAGGCAATCTAACCCTAAAAAGTAACTTACATCCCAAAAAATTAGGTGATTCCACATTGGTAAATACTCCAAAAAATTTCCAAATACAGATAAATTTGTAAAACTTGAATATTCATGAATTAACAAAAAAATGCCACTACCATTTTTATTGCTCTCCACTACTTGTTTCTACCCTTTTTCCTCACCCCTTGCTTAAAAGATATGAATTATTAGTCTCTCCCTTGTGCTTGTTGGTAAAACCAAAGTTGATGTGGGCACCACTACGAAGAAGAAAGACAGACATCCTAAGGTGGAGATATTGAGAACTGAGGCTAAATATTTGGTGTGAAATGGATCTCAATGGACAATGAAGGATCTCTTTTCAAGGTGTGATAGAAGATAGCGCCCAGTCTGTGGTTGAGAGTTGCAACACTCTTGTTTGTACCCCTCTAGGATGGTTTATGCTCTAGCTTTGGATTTATTATTATATTTGGTCCTTTGTTGCCTATTGGCAAAACTTTTGCATCTTGAAGTTTCTCTTGAAATTTTGTTGGTTTTTTTTTACCCTAGCAGGGGGTGTCTCGATGGTTATGGATTTCATTATTATTTTCACTTTCTATTTGTTGTGAGGACTGGGCCCTTGGTTATGCAAATGTTACAAAAATTGAGTGTGCTAT